>OY292388.1:11975000-12700000 GCA_958496215.1 Verbena officinalis | reverse complement strand
GGTGATTGTGAGCCCGTTTCTTGATCATTCTTTGTGTTACTTGGATCAAAATGCTCATTATGTGTTGCTTAATGTTTGTTGTAATTATTCGATGTTGGTTTGCGCGAGAAATTTAGTTATGTGAATTTTTGGTTTGATTTTTCTGTTTCGATCGCGTTTTCTGCTGTTTGATACTAATCTGCACGGGCTCGTGCACGGTCTTGCCAAGACCGTGCTATGGCCCGTTCGCGCCTCTTTTTACCTGCATGGGCTCGCACCCGTGCGTGTACCCCGTGTGCGCCTGCACGGTCTTGACAGCGTGCTCAAGACCGTGCGTTGGCCGGTGCAAAACACTTGGTGGATTTTTCAGCCTTTTTCCTTAGTTGCTCTCGGGAATTGGGTCAACCCCACGCATTATAATTTTAACTTTTCGCATACGAACTTCATAAATCATTTTGATTTAACCTATAGATCCCTTAGGAGTTGTAGATTAATATTTTGAAATGTTTGTTGAATTCCGACCTCGTTCGGACTGTGAATACTGCATTTTTATGTGTGCATTTTTGAAAACTTGTCGGAATTTCTTGAAACTTACGTGGTAGCTTCCATAAATATTATTATTGACATATGCATGATTGTGGATTTATTTGGTTAGTTGTTCATCAATTAATTGCCTATTTGTGCTTTTAGAGTCGTTATTAATTCGTCTAGGTCCTGTCTTGTCTACAGATCAGTCTGAGGTTGGAGAGCAGTGAGTCGTAGCTGCTAGGCATTCTTTTGGCATCAGGTGAGGATTTAAATTGTTTAAACTGGGCTTGAACATATATGTCTATGTATACATGCTAAAACCCCGTAACCCCCTTACTTTACTTGATCTTTTATTCTTTCTTCCCTTATTATTAGTATTAAATATTTTGAGCATATATCTTTATGATTTTATCAACAAATCATTTGATATCAACTTATACAATATTATCCGAAATCGATTTGTTTTTCAAAAGGGTAAGTAAACTCTTTCTTTACAACGTGATAATTTGACTTGGGTTGGGTCTCTGAGGAAAGTCCTTAGGGGAGTGCGCCAGTGCAACCCGACGCGTACGGAACTTGAAGTTACCCCCTTCATCGTCACCCACTTTCCCAAATACCCATTTGGCACTCAAACCTTTCTTGGAATGCGAGGAAAATCGTATCTTTTCTTTAATGGGGCCGGGATGGTATTCGAGGGTCTCACTTGGGGACGAGCGTCCAGGGTGTTTCCCCAGGTATTATTCCCAAAAATAAGCGTCAATCATGGCCCGTCAGGAGTTGATAGCCACGGTTGGGAGCGATGGTGGGTGTTGCATGTGTTGCACGCTTTCCTTAAATTCACTATTGTCGAGCCTCGGGTTGCTCCTTGACTTGACACCGGAGATGGAGTTTTTATCATGTATTAAGGAGAAATAAGGAGGAACAGACCCACTCTCGCTGGGATATTTATTTACTGCTTTATTACATTATTGTCTTTACTGCTTTATTGAAATATTCAAGTGGAAGCACATTCCGGTTTCTTCATTATCGCATATGTATTTTCCTATTAAAAACCCGGAAGTGTAACTCGACTTGTTCTACCCATATCTTCAATGAGTTTCTTTGACTCACCCTCGTTTATTGGTTCTTGCCTTAGGCAGATTGAGAGACCGACATGTCTCGCATGTCGGATTGGCAACAGTGATTAGATAGGCTCTGTTAGTTGGCAAGTCGTCTAGATTTGTTGTCCGTATAAACTCTCTTTAGCTGATTCTTTTGTTACTGGCATGTATATAATGCTATATTGATCCCCACCCCATTTACGGTTACAGTATTTACATTACGTTGCCCCTGAATGGGCGTAGTTGATAATTGGATATTAAATTGGCCCCGGAGTGGCTCAAGACTGTGCACAAGGCCATGCGTTAGCCCGTGCGAATGCCTTAACCAAATTTTTAGCATTTTCCCTTAGTTGCTCACGGTAATGAGGTCAATTGGCCAAAAATAAAAGATGACTTTTTGCATACGACCCCCTAAAATCGAGCCGTTTTCACCTATAGCTTCCATATGATTCAAGGATGAATATTTCGTAAAGTTTTCTAAATTCCGACCTCGTTCGGACCATGAATCGAGCCTTTTTCGTTTAGGACTTTTTCCCCAATTTATGAATGTTGTCCGAATGATCCGAAAATCGTATGAGTGCTTCTTTATAATGTATTATGCATGAATGTGCAATTAGAATTTCAATTGAGCATGTTTCGCATCTTTAATTGCGTATCTTTCATTTAATGGATTTAATTGCATTTTGCTTGTAGTTTCAATTACTACATGATTATTATTTGGTCTTTCATGCGTTGTAGTCTTTGAGAGTCGTACGTCGTGCCTTGTCTTATTAGGTTTGTCGTTCCCGTGCTCCCAGGTGAGGGGTTTAAAATGCTTTCAACTGGAGTAAGGATTTCTTTTATTTATTGCGAACTACCCTTACGTGCTCATATTGATTTGATTTCCTTTCTTGTATATCTATTAAATATTTAATTATATTTTCATGATTTTAGTAACAAATGTTTTGATATTAACTCATACCTATTAGTATATCTAAATCGTTTTGTTTTCAATAGGCCAGTAAACTCTTTCTTTTCAAATGTGACGCTTTGACTTTGGTAGGGTCTATGAGGGAAGTTGTTAGAGGAGGATGCCAGTGCTTCCCGACACGTATGAAACTTATAGTCATCCCCTTTGTCGTCGCATACTTGTCTAAATGCCCGTTTGGCTTTCAACTTATAATGCTTCTTGAAATGCGAGCAAAATTGTGGACTTTTCTTTTAATGAGGGCCCGGGAGGGTATTCGAGGGTCTCACTAGGGGACGAGCGTCCAGGGTGTTGTCCGAGGTACTTTTCCCAAAATTAAGCGTCAATCATGGCCCGTCAGGAGTTGATAGCCACGGTTGGGAGCGGTGGTGGGCGTTGCATCCGTTGCACGTTTTCCTAAAATTCAATTAGTCGCCCATGGTCGCACTATGGGGTCAGACACCGGAGATGGAGTTTTATAATGACATGAAGGGGTTATAACGAGGAACAGGCCCATTCTCGTTGGGATATTATTTGCTTCTATCTATGCTTTATCGTTAATGCTCATTAATTGTAATTAATGCAAGTCGAAGCACATTTCGGTTTTCTTAAATTCTGCAAATGTACTTTCTTATATATGTGTAAAAACCCGGAAGCGTGGCTCGTACTTGTTCCCTTTTTACCTTCACTGAGTATCGTTTATACTCGCCCCTCGTTGTTTTAATTCTTACTTCAGGTCGACAGGTGGCGTTGTCACCTCTCAAATCGGTTGGCAACAGCGGGTCGTAAGTCTTGGTCTTCGTGTCCTTTGGTAATTGTCGGTAGTGTCCAACAACAGTCTGTCTTTTATTATTAAATCGTTTTGTTCAATAGAAATGGATATATTGATGACTATTGATATTCGATGATGTTGATGGATATTCATTGAGCATTGACTAATTAAATATGTATTTGTTGGAATATTGATTTATGTTAGTTGATGCCCCGTGTGGCTTTGAATGTTGAATTGATATGGATATGTTAAGCTTCCGCACTCTGTTATTTCTGTTGGTGGTTGTTGTTGGACTAGGTACGTTGTTGCCGGTATAGATTGAGTGCTTGCCGTTCGCCGGGATGGATTTTTAAATGGGGTACATCTACCTCGTTTGGGAGTTCGTCTCGGTGCGGATGTGGTGTCCTTTCTCCCTACGGAAAGGCGCGCCACATTAAATGCTAGTTGTTCGGTTTGAATTATTTGTTTATGTGATAATTGCTCGATTATGCATGACAAATGTATTAATTTCCATATTATACTCCCTTTAACAAACCCCGTAATCCGGAGAAGAATCTGACGATAGATTCTTTTGAAGGGGGGAGTATTGTAACGACCCAAAATTCGGAATATATTTTTTGAAGAATTATTCGACACCTCGTTGAATTTTAAATGAATAGATTAGCTTTGTTAGCTAATTTTATTTTATTTTCAAATCCTTGTTTGGGGTACATTTACCTTGTTTGGGAGTTCGTCTCGGTACGGATGTGGTGTCCTTTCTCCTCCTACGGAAAGGGGCACTACAGAAATGCTTATCAAAGATTGAGGTTCGTTTTATGAAAACTCATGAGTTTACAAAAAGTCGATATCAGGAGGGGTCAAATTGTAAATAATTTTGGGCCAAAAATGCAATATCTTGAAAATATGATTTTATGAAAGATATTTGGAACCTCAATGAAATACATCCTTAAAATATTGGATTCCGGTCCAACATGCACTGTTAAATTACTAGATCAAGTTAAACGAGATAAAAATATAAATTTACCAAATTGACCCTAGTTAGTGGCAAAACGATTCAAATTAAATTCTTATTAATGCTTGAGGTTTTAAATGCCAAATCGATGATTTGTGAATATCTTTAAATGCAAGAGTTGGAAAAACGTGCAATTGCGTAAGACGTCGGGATTGTAAACGGTCCGAATTCCAGTAAACGAGCTAATCCTGAACATGGAGATTGCGGGCCGTCACAACTATAGTATTGCATATATATACATATACAATTAAATGTGAAGTCAGTATTATATAACGATTTTTTCAAATTTAAATTCTTATCTAAATTATTTATTATACATTTATATTTGATTATTATAAATGTAAATTAAATTTCATTACTCCAATAAAATTAGCATATTCGCTAATGTACTTTAAAATTTTAATAACCTATCCCTAACGACTTCCCTCATAGACCCAACCAAACTCAAAGTGTCACGTCGAAAAGAAAGAGTTTTACTTGCCTCTTGAAAACAAAACGGTTTAGAGATACTTATAGGTATAAGTTGATATCAAATAGTTTATTCATTAAAATCATAAAAATATAGTTAAATATCTAGTAGATATATGAGAAATTAAATCAATATGAGCACGTACGGGTAGTTGTTTCGCAATAAGTAAAAGAAATTTTACTCCATTTGAAAGCATTTTAAAACCCTCACCTGGAAGCACGGGAAGGACAAGACACTCAAGCAATTCGTCTAGAGAACGGGCTGAAACTGACTGACGACAAAACTAATCAAGACAAGATACGACACACGACTCTCATGGAATTACGACACATGAAGGACCAAATAATATCACTTAGCAATTAAAATTACAAATAAAATGCACTTAAATCAATTGAACGGAATGTACCAAATTAAAGATGTTAAACATGCTCAATTGAATCTAAGTGCACATTCATGCATAATATATTATAAGGGAGCACTCATGCGATTTTCGGATCATTCGGACAACATTCGAAAATTGGGGAAGAAGCCCTAAACAAAAAAGGTTCGATTCAAGGCCCGAAGGAGGTCGGAATTTTGAAAACATTGCGGAATATTCATCCTTGAATCATATGGAAGCTATAGGTGAAAACGGCTCGATTTTAGGAGGTCGTATGCAAAAAGTCAACTTTTATTTTTGGCCAATTGACCACATTCTCAAGAGCAACTAAGGAAAAAGGCTGAAAATTTGGCTAAGGCATTCACACAGGCTTGGGCACGGTCTTGAGAACGCCCTCAAGACTGTGCAGGTTGATATTGCTGCGCACTGGCTTGCGCACGGGGGTAGGAGCACCGACTTGCGCACGGTCTTGCCAAGACCTTGCGTAGGACCGTGCGGTTCAAGTTCCAGGTGCAGAAAAACGCGATTTAAAGTTTCTCATGAGGGTTTCATCCAAAAATCAACTAAGGCGGATTCTATAGCTAAAATCAACACATAAAATTTACACTCATGCATTATACACATTAATAGCTATCATTTGATCCGGCAACACTAAAAATGGTAAACTATAACCTCCAAACCCATCAAATTATCAAATATTCATTCCTAAGCAAAAGCTAGAAATTTGAAGGATTTAATAGCTGAAATGAAATGGGGAAAGAAGGTTACCGGTAGAGAATTGAACGAGGATCGTATAGATGGTCTCGGAATCTTGATTGGTCGGGCGACGGATTCGGGACAGGATTTCTCTTCCTCCTTCTTCCTTCTTCTTCCTTTCTCCTTCTCTTCTCTGTCTCTCTCTCTCTCTCTCTCTCTCTCTCTCTCTCTCTCTCTCTCGATTTTATGGTGTATGCAAGAGTGTGCAAGAGGGGGTGCATAAGGGGGTGCAAGTGAAGTCAAGAGGGTGCAAGAGGGGTCAAGGTGGTGCAAGTGTATTCAAGAGGGTGTGGGGTTCGAACGGGATTAAAATAAATTCGAAGGGTGGAAAAGTAATTATGAGAGGTTAAAGATTTGAGAATAAAATGGAATAATTTCAAATTAGCTAATGAAGCTAATCTTTTCATTTAAAATTCAACGAGGTGTCGAATAATTATTCCGAAAATATATTCCGGAATTTTAGGTCGTTACAATAGATGTATGATATTTTCGAATAATAGATAAGGTAGAATCCTATCTAGTTACAGACTTAACAAAATCTATAGAGATAGACGGGTTAAAAATCGAAAACTAAGAGGGTAATCCGATAGAATCGGAAATAAACAAGGAATTAATTAATAAGTATGGTAACTTATAGAATAAAGTACTAAATTGGGAAATCCCAATAAGTGTAGTACACGAACGGATTAAGCTTGTGAAGTAAAACATATTATTGCATTAGATGTAGAAATAGAAGGAGTTTAGATGAGAAACATCATCCAAAAGTGTTGGATGTAATACCTAGCAATGCTCCAACATTAGTTGTTTTTGAACCAACATAAATGTGATTGCGCAAGCAATGGAAGCAAGATCTCATAGAATATCTAAACATATCGTTAAATAATTTAAGATTGTTAAATCAAAAGACAGGAGTTATATCTCAATGATATAAATCGCCTAGGCAGAAAACGTAGTGAACCCACATATTTAGCCTTAGAGTCAAAAGGTCTTTTGAAGGACATCTTTTGAAGATCAGTCTTGAGACAATGGGCAGTTGGCTTTAGGGCAAGTAGGAGATTGTTAGAGTTGTGCCCTGGAAATCCAAACTGCTTGAGGCATTTCCTCTAAAACTTTACAGTAGAACAATCTAGTGATCCATAATAGAATGACGTTAGTAGTCGTCTAATACTACTTTGGCCAAATTCATCATATTACATTTATAAGTGATTGCATATTGTTTATTTTTGTGTATGGATGAAACCCCAAGATCACAGTAAGCTAAGGGACTTGGTTTCACCATTTGATGGGGGCCATGAAATAAGTGCCCAATGGTGTTATCTAAAACACTCCAAGTCGAAGAGTTTAAAAGCCACAGGGGATGTCGATCAGACTCACTTGAGACTTGCTCATATGACATAGCTTTATCAAAGTGTGTCCCATTTCATGACATTAGTGTTTTGACACTACTATGCATATGAGGGTGCTTAGTGGAGATTAAGTTCACTGAGAATCCCGCCGGGAATGCCTAAATGCGTTAAGACTTATATAGAGTCTTAGAGATTAGGAGGGTTTCCCTAGCCATGATCGTGTCTAACTAATCCTTAGACTTGAGACTCCATGGTTGCCTTGTGTATGACTGGGGCATAATTTGACATACTGCTTGTAACGACCCGCAATCTCCAAGTTTAAGATTAGCACTTTTATCAGAATTCGGACCGTCTACGGTACGTCTTTCATAATTGCACGTTTTCCAACTCTTGCATTTAAAGAATTTCATATATCATTGATTTGGTATTTAAAACCCATAGAATTAATTAGAATTTAATTTGCATCGTTTTGCCACTAATTAGGGTCAATTTGGTAAATTTATATTTATAGCTCGTTTAATTTAATTTAGTAATTTAACGGTGTACATTGGACTGGGGTTCAATGTTTTAATAATGCATATTTTATCAAGGTTCCAAATATTTTCATGAAATTCTAAATATTATTCATTAAATCATATTATAAATAAAATTGCATTTTAGCTCAAAATTATTTACACTTTAGCTCAACCCGGAATTGACTTTTTGTAAACTCATCAATTTTAATAAAATGAACCTCAATCTTTGCTAAGCATTTAATTTCGGTCATTTTGACATTAAGTACGCCTAATTCCGACACTTTACACACTTTGCACATTTTTCGAGGATAGGGTATATGATGCAATTTTGGAGAGTTTAGGGGCTGAATTGAAAATTGAGAGAGAGAGAAGAAGCAGGCGGGCATTGCGTGAGCTCCATTTCTCCAAAAATGGGGATTTTGCATTTCTCCACCGATTCAAGCAAATGATATATGGAAATCGGTTGTCTCGACGAGAGAAGCACAATGGTACTAATATTGCTGGCATTTGGACACTGGTGGTGGTGCGGTGGAGCTCGGAAGTTCCGTGGCTGAGATGGTGGTGGTCGTGGCTTTTCTGGCGACTTTCAGGCGGTGGGCAAGGGTGCTTCTGGACCAATTTTTTGCAAGGAAGCCAACGGTGGTGGTCTCGTCGCCATCCAACCACCGACAGCGGCAGAAGATTTTCAGGCGGCGGTGATGCTTTCTGATCTCAGTTCTCCGGCGACGTCAATGCCTGCGGTTGGTCGGGAATTGAAGCCCATGAAGGGAGGAGCATTTTGGCGGTGGTTTCACTTTAATTTGACCACGGACGGCGGAGTTATGGCGACTTGAAGGCGCGGCGACGTTGAGTGGCTGCGGGAGTGGTGGTTCCCGGTGGTTCCAAGCAGAGTCACGACGGCAAACCACCATGGTTGTGACGGGCTCGTCGAGAGGATCATTTCTGTATAAGGGTTCGACTATCGGAGGTGTTTAAATGTTGAATGAGTGTCCTTATGCATGTTTGTATTTTGATAGCCGAGCGTCAGTGTCTATTCTCTTGTTCGTGTCAGTCATTCATCCTCTAGACCCCGTGTTTTCAGGTGGGATCTCTGAGGGAGAATCATATATGTTGCTTGCTTGCTTTTCTCGTTTTTCGAGCTACAGGTAAGGGTTTAAACTGCTTTCAACTGGGGCAAAGACATAGTTACTTAGGTTTGCAAAATAAATTAATATCCCACCTTTTCTTATTGCTTGCTGTACTGTCTTTATTATTTCCTTATGTGTTTAGTCAACGTTTTGATAGCAAAACCAAAATTGATTTGAAATGCTTTCAACTAGAGACAAGTAACTCATTTCTTTTAAAAGTAACTATTTGATCTGTGAGGCACTTATAAGTAATGTCGTTAGGGACATCCGTTAGCATGCCCCGACGCGTACGGCGCTTATCAGTATTTCTTAGATCGTTACATCAACTTGTCTCAACAGAAAGGGCCATTCATACTTAACTGTTTGCATCATCTTTTCGAACGACCCCTTTGGCCACCCAAACTGTTATTGATTTCAAAAGCGAGCCATGGATTGAATCATGACTTGGGCTCGGAGTATACAGGAGGTGAGCCTGGAGACGAGCGTCTATGGCAAATCCCGATGTATACTTCTATGCGTGTTGACTTAGGCCGGTTAGGAGGTTGACTAGCCTAAGTTGATGCGAACGGTGGTGCTAACCGCGTCTCCTTAATTCACTATACGGTGGTGCTAATCGTGTCTCCTTAAATTCTGATTGGATCACGACTTTCGGTGGTGGAGTACTTGACTACGTATTTGCATGATTTTCATGAATAGGAGTTATAAGGAGAGGGCCCGTTCTCGCCGGGACACAATATTGCATGACTTATTGCATTATTTACTTGTCTAATTGGTTTACGGCTTTCGTTACAAATCGAAGCACATTCCGGTTTTCTTCATTTAGCATATGTATTTCCCTATATATATAAAAAAAACCCGGAACCGTGACTCAAACTTGCCCAACTTAGGCCTCCTTTATTGTTCAAACTATTTAGTTGAATTACGAGCCATTTTTACTTATCATTTCCAACTTATTTATGCCATGCTTTTCGAACTTGTAACGGCCTCGTGACTCAACTAATATCATTTCAAAATGATCGGCTTGACCTTATGTGCAAATGTTTTCAAAGGATCCGGTTCGTCAACCTTTTTTGTTTTCAAATAAAGCCGAACCCGAATGTTGCTTTGTGTTATAGTTTTACAACTTATATTATCGTATGTATCTTTATCAAAACGAGTAACATTCACCCCTTTTTGGTTTTAAACGATAAACGACGAACTGTGATCAATACCTATATTGTATTACCCCCTTACTGAGTATCCTTTATACTCGGTCTATTTTGGTTCTTGCTTCAGGTAGACAGGTGGCGGTGTCACCCATCTTGTCAGTCGGCAGCAGCAGGTCTAGGTCGGCTCTTGTCTCTTGTTTTGTCAGTGTCCCAACAACAGTCGAGTCTTTACTTTATGAATTGATTTACCTTATTGTATTTAATATTATGATTTATTTTCCGTACTTACGTGCCCCTGATGTGGGATAGATAGTTGAGCCGTGGATGGCATTAATTGGATATTTACTTTAGAATTGTTTTATGAATTATGTTGCCATGGATGGCTTTTATGATTAAATTATTATTTTCTGAAATCACTTCCGTACTATTCTGATTATTGTTGTTGTTGTTGGGGCGTCGTGATGCTGTTGCTAGAGTTTGATCGAGTGATTGCCGTTCACCGGGATGGATTTTCGAATGGGGTACCTTTATCTCGTTTGGGAGTTCGTCCCGGTACGTATGTGGTGGCCTTTCTCCTCATACGGAAAGGGGCGCTACAGTTTTTGGTATCAGAGCCTAGGTTCCTGAAAGGGAGCCGAAAGCTCTAATATCTAGTCTTATCTTGCTTTCAGTGTCTGCATGGGTTATGTCAGTCTGTGTCGAATTCATGGTTCGATGAGTGTTTGTCATTTCTGAGTGCCTAAAATTGTGAAGGATTATGGTTGGCTTAATTAACCAACTGGCGATCATTTGCAAGTTTTTGTACTAAGGAAGACGTAACGTGAGCCAAGCGTGGAATTCTTTGTTGCGTCTTATTTGGTTTCAGCGTATAGGTCGTGCGGCTTTAGGATCGCAATTTATTTGTGATGATACCTCGTGTGGTTGCATAATAACCTCATCAGACATGCATATTGAAACTTTGTGATGCAGAGATGATCAAACACTGTCTTCCTTTAAGATAGGACCCTACGGAAGGATGCTAACTTGGTGGATACAGCTTACGAGATTGGTACTATACTCGGAAGGATTGGTGAAAGGTACGCAACTCATAATAGGCATTGCATTAGAACATTGTCTGTAACTTGTCTTAAATGTATTTGTGCTATTACGTGTTGTCCTTTTACTTCGTGTGAGTTCCTCTACGGGTTTTAGCATTGGTACCGCTTTAACCTATGAGCTCCATCCCTAAATGTGGGTAAGCAAGGACAACATCCAAACTTGATAGACGGAACGACACGATAGCATAGGGTCGTAATCGAGTGTGGACAAGCTACAAGAGCGATGGGTTTGGATTGTACGATAGCAAAGGAAACATATATACTTCAGCCAGTTTCAGAGCATCTTCAGGGTCAACCGAGGGGCGTCATGATGCTGTTGCCGGAGTTTGATCGAGTGATTGTCGTTCGCCGGGATGGATTTTCAAATGGGGTACCTTTACCTCGTGTGGGAGTTCGTCTCGGTGCGGATGTGGTGTCCTTTCTCCTCATACGGAAAGGGGTGCTACACTGCTGAATCCCTCGAGTTTCACATAAGCTGTATGATTGGGTATGTTTGAGTTATGCATGGAGGCTGTGAGGGTCAATACAGGATCTATCACTTGTTACAAGAACAAGAAGAATTCCTATGAATTCTATTATAGTATATTCCACCACAAAATCCTTGCGCAAGGTATGGTTGGTCTTCACTACGAAAGAGTTCCTAGAGTGTAAGATCAAATGAAATTACTATAGGAATGTTATTCATAGCATTGCAGACTACTGGGGTTCCATCTCTCATACCCTAGGTCTCAATCGGGAATTGGATGATAGAAGGATCGTATCTCACGGAGATCATGAGGCTGAAAGGTTCATACCACTTCATCGATGGATGGGTGGCCATGGACACATTGCTAGACGTTATCCACGGTCTGTAGGAATGTATTTGTGAAGACAATGAGTTGATTCACAAATAGTCTTTAATTAAATGAGTTTAATTAAAGTCACAATTATGACAATAAGAATATGTTCCTACTACTGTCCTATTGGTGAACCTGAGGGGTCACACAATGACTTCCAAAGGCGAACACATTTATCTATATCAACAGAGTTTGATAATAGTCAACTAGATTGACAAATTAATTAATTGGAATTAATTCATTAATAAGAGATCAAGATGTTAATTAAGTGTAATTAAAATGTAAGAGTTAATTAAGAGTAATTAACAAGTATTTAATGTGATTAAATTCGAGAGACTTGTTATTTGATAACATATTAGACTTGAGAGTTAATTGAGAATTAATTCAAGTCTAAAGTAATTAAGAGTGAGTCTCGAAATTTATATTGAAATTTGAGACTACTTAATTTAAGTATGAGAGAGCTTTATCAATTAAAGTGTTACTTGAAAGTTTAAGACTTGAGAGTTAATTTGTATTAATTCAAGTCAAAATAATTAATTGAGAAACTTATGATCTATTTGGAATAAATCAAGTTCAATTAATAGAAGTGAAAATATGTAGCAATTAAATTGTTAATTGGGCTTATTGGACTAGAGAATTAATTTGGAATTAATTTTAGCCCAAGCTGATCAATGATGGGCTTGTAATTTATTTAGAATAAATTAAAGCCCACTGTATGATATAATGGACTTGCTTAATTATGATTAATTAAATTGGGCCTGAAATATTTAATTTGATATTAAATTGAAAAGGCCTTTAGAAGGCCAAAATACTACTGAGCCCATAGTAGCAGTTGGACGAAAATCCCAGCCCATCTAGGACTGGAATTTTTGGCCCACTCAAGTCTATTTAAGATAGATCTTACAGAACATAGAGTATGCAACTTCACGTGAAAACAAAAAAGAAGAAAAATAAGATTTTTCCTAACCCTAATCTCTCCATCTCTCTTCTGCGCCACTTTTCTGTCTCTCTCTACAGCCAGTTCACGTGAACTGCAGAACGTGAACCAACCCTTTCAATTATTTCTTGATTCTCTTATTTATATTAGATAAATACTAATCTTAAATCTCTAGCAGGAATTAAGAGATTCAGGGTTCGTCTGCGAGAAGCCGTGGATCAACCTCGGAGGGTTTCGGTTAAAGATCGGACCTTGGTAGAATCAAGAAGCCTGCACTGATCAAGGAGTGCCCTGAAGCTTTGGAAAGCTTTCGTTCCTTATCTACTACAAAAGGAGTGCGTAAAGGTGCATATCTCTCAAGATATATAAACGTTTCAATGTTACAAATTCATTGGATAAAGATTCACTGTAACTCCCCGGGACTAAAACTTTTGAAATCCAATACTTCAGCTGCACCCGGGCGTGCGTGAATTCCAACAGTGGTATCAGAGCCATGCTTTGATCACGTTTATATATTCGCCTCTACCCCTTTTCTTTGGATTAAGTTGGTGTTAGATGCGTTTTTGTGTTTATGTGCATATATAAAGTTGTTGGGAGTTTTGATAAATTGAAAGGAATATTTTGAATATGGTTTTATCAAAAAGGAATCTGGAAATTTATAGATGTATATTTTTGAAATACATGAAAAACGAATTTTGGTGTTGAGTTGTGTTGCAGAAAGTCGTGTCTGGCGACGTCTAGAAAATAGAGTCGGAAACCCTTCCTAATTATCATGGATGACTTTGATATCCTCTGAGAAAATATTCTAAACATGTTGATCTTGATTTTAGACTTTTGAATTAGTTCAAAACCTTTATTTTTCGATTTTACACGGATTTTTGAAGTCTATAGGAGAAAACTGTTTGAGAAACAGGGGCTGCGCTGTCACGTTTTAGAAAATGAGTTAGAAAGGATTCCTAATGACCTATAATGGATTTTCCTATTTCAGGAAGAATTAAAGTTAACACAATGGGGATGAATTTAGATTTTTAGTTTGTATCAAAATCTTTAGTTTTTGATTTGTTTTGATTTTTTTAAATTGGAAGTCGAAACCCTAATCTTGAAAAACTGCCTAATCTTGAAAATATGTTTTCAGTTCACAGTTTTTCCGGCGACGTTTGAGAAATTGAATTTATAACCTGTTATAATGTCCTAAAATCACTTTGATGTCTGCTGAGAAAATATTCTACATTCAATTTGAACAACTTAACATTTTGAATCAGTTCAAAACCTTTAGTTTTCGATTTTTTGTGATTTTTGGAAATCTGAAATCGAAACCCTAAATTTGTACAAATCTTGAAAAATGCGTTTTTGGTGACGGTTTAGAAATCACGTTAGAAGAGGAATCTAACATGCTCATATGAGTTCAGAGTCTTCTTAGAAATTGTTCTAAACTCGTTTCTAATTAATTTTAGCTTTTGAATTAGATCAAAAGATTTATTTTTAATTGTATATAATTTTTGGAATTCAGGAAACGAAAATCTAGTTTACAGAAAACTTGCACATCACGTTTTTGGCGACTGTTTGTAAATCATATTGGAAAGGGACTCTAACATGCTTGGACCACTTTGGAGTCTTCTGATAAATTTTTCCTCACACGTTTTCCTTCAGTTTAGACTTTTGAATAGGGTTAAAAGGTTGATTTTTTGATTTATTATCAATTTGTGAAATTCAGGACAGAACATGAAATCTTGCGAAAAATCTGTTTCCGAAAATCATGGATATATGATTCCTCCCAGCTTGAACTTGTTTATTGATGCACATAGACTAGAGTTTTGAAAATATTATGAAATTAGATTAAATTGATAGTTTTTCAATTTAATTTAATTTTAGATTAATTTTAATAGTGATTAAGATTAATGAAGATTTAAGTAGTTTATTGAGAATAAACAACTTAAATATGCATATCATTAATTACTTGGTAAATTTAATTTTATGCATTCCATTGAATGTATGTTGGTTTTATCATGGACTTAATATGCGTTATGGATGATTTTATTTTATGGATGCAATATTAACTGTGGTTTTAAATCGAGAGCCTGCGAGCCTCTTATTCCAATTTGTAATGCTTCGTTTTATTTTTAATTAGATTAGGAGAAAGAGTTCAAGACGAAGTGGGCTTGGACGAGAAGAGACAATCAAGGACCAAATAAAACGGGTTACTTAAAATTGTAATAGAATAGGATTCTATTTGCTCCTCGCATGATTTAAATTTATGTTATTGTTGCATGAATAGAATCTTGATCCATAAAATGGCTCTTATGGACCGAGCGTAGGGAAAAGCCCATGATAAACCATTTTAATTGCTAGCTAATTTATTTAATTATTGTTATGTGTGTTTTGCGGATGTTTGAATTCATGCATTAATCACATTAACAAGATAATTAAATGATGAGGTCTTGAATAGATTTTTGAAATCTATAATTTTAATTTTTCGAAAATTAAACTCCAAAATTTTGAATGTCAAAATTTTCTTTAATATTAAGCCTTAATGGAAAATTACAAACAAAGATTTTAAATTTTCCAAGCAGTCCGTTAATAGAAAATTAACTTCTAACCTTACATAATAGAGATGGCCATGACAAGTGGGTCTCTATTATGTGGCCTTAGAAAGTAGGTAATTTTCTGAGTATACAAGATACACTTTTTCGATGGTTGCCAGTAATTGGGGATGGCCATGACAAGTGGGTCCTCGTTGCAATAATTCATTGAAATCTAGTGATTAATGGGTCGGGCTTACTGGCAAAGTAACATAAATGTCGCACACAGTTGGGTCTATGTGAAAGAGGCATGCAAAATACTATTAAGAGTTATATTAGATATAATTAACAAAAGATGTTTACCTTAAGGCTTGAATTGAATGGCCATGACAAGTGGGTTCAATTGCAAGAAGCTTTGGGATCTTAATACCCATAATACCCACTAAAGAAAAATTGTTATTATTTTTCTCTGATTTTATTGCATAGGGGTTAGTAAAGTTTGAATAAATTAGTGGGAGACTGAATGATTAAAGACCACATCATTCTTTTATCTAATTTCTATTATTTGTCACTCATACGTTTTCTAATTTATAATTGTAGACTTTCTACTCAGTCAACATGACTAAAATCCCTTAATTGCTACCCTCGAGTCCAATAAATAGGATGTATTTATTCTGAGTGAACGATGCAGAAAGATAAATATTAATATTTAATATTATACCTTAATTAAATGTCAATTTAGGTTTCTGGACTTGAGAATTAGTTTGAGAACTAATTCAAGTCTGCTGATTAATTACATCACTAAAAACCTTTCGAAGTTATTAGGTGATTTGGGCTTAAAATTTATTAGAAATGGATTAAGCCCACATAATTAATCATTAAGGGGTTTGCTTAATTGTATGGACAATTAAGCAAATTTAGGACTAAGGAAATTTGTAGCGCCTCGCTCTACAGGCCCGAACTTGCACAGACCCCCAAGCCGAAAACGATGCCTCAACTCGAGAACCCATACAAGCTAACGGGTCTATCCCAACTCTTGGCAACAGCGGATACCCAAAGACACAACAGATAAACAATTCAGAATATATAGCGCAAGCGAATTAAAAACATAATAACATAAATACCACTTCCGCGCCAATCTAAATATTCAATATAGTCACAGCCCATTCAGGGGCAACGTAAAGTAAATATATAGGGGTGGGGATCAATATAGCATTAAATACATACCAGGACAAAAGAATAACCTAACGAGAGAGTTACGGACAACAATCTAGATAACAACAAAACCAGAAAGACCTATCTATGAACTGTTGCCAATCCGACAAGCGAAACATGTCGGTCTCTCAATCTACCTGAGGCAAGAACCAATAAAAGAGGGTGAGTCAAAGAACTCAGCGAAGATATGGGTAGAGCAAGTCAAGTCACGCTTCCGGGTTTTAATAGAAAATACATATGCAATAAAGAAGAAACCGGAATGTCCTTCGCCTTGAATATTCAATAAAGCAATAAAGACAATAACAATATAAAGCAGTAAATAAATATCCCAGCGAGAGTGGGCATGTTCCTCCTTATATCTCCTCAATACATTATAAAAAAACTCCATCTCCGGTGTCGAACCAAGGAGCAACCCGAGGTTCGACTATAGTGAATTTAAGAAAGCGTGCAACACATGCAACACCCTCCATCGCTCCCAACCATGTCTATCAACCTCCTGATGGGCCACGATTGACGCTTAGTTTTGGGAGAAGCACCTCGTGTTACACCCTGGACGCTCGTCCCCAGATGTAACCTCCGGATACCATCCCAGGGCCCAATGAAAAGTCTAATATTTTACTCGCTTTACAATAAGTGTTTGAGTGCAAAACGGGCAATTGGGTAAGTGCTGACGACGAAGGGGGTAACTACAAGTTCCGTACGTGTTGGGATGTCCAGGCAACGCCCTTAACGACTCCCTCATAGACCCAAATCCTAAGTCAAATCATCACGTTAAAAGGAAAGAGTTTACTTGCCCTTTTGAAAACAAATCGATTTTGGGTACTAATGTATAATTTGATATTAAATGATTTGTTGATAAAATCATAAAGGTATAAGCTCGGAATACTTAATACTAATAATAAGGGAATACGGGGATTGCACATGTATACGTAGACATATATGTTCAAGCCCAGTTTAAACAAATCAAATCCTCATTTGGTGCCAAAAAGAAAGCCTAGCAGCTACAACTCACTACTCTCCGACCTCAGACTGATTTGTAGACAAGACAGGACCTAGACGAATTAATAACGACTCTAAAAGCGCAAATAAGCAATTATTTGACGAACGGCAAACCAAATGAATCAACAATCATGCATATGCCAATAATAATATTTATGGAAGCTACCACGTAAATTTCCAGTAATTCCGACAAGTTTTCAAAAATGTATACACATAAAAATGTACTATTCACAGTCCGAACAAGGTCGAAATTCAACAAACATTTCAAAATATTAATCTACAACTTATAAGGGATCAATAGGTGAAATCGGTATAATTTTTGGAGTCCGTATGCGAAAAGTCAACCAAAAATGGCGAAGGGTTGACCTACTTCCCGAGAGCAACCAAAGAAAAAGGCTGGAAAATGTTCTAAGTCTTTTGCACCGGCTTGTGCATGGTCTTGGACACATTGTCAAGACAGTGCACTGCACATGGCTAATTGCACGGTTTCGACGCCCGTGCAGGCAAAAAGAGCCGCGCACGGGCTCCTGCACGGTCTTGATAAAGACCGTGCGTTAGCTCGTGTGGTTTAACAGCAGACAGCAGAAAAAAATGCAATTCAACGAAAATCCGATCCAAAAATGCATATAAATTATTTTCTCGCGCAAATCAACACCCATCAATTACAAAAATCATCAATCAACATATAGGGAACATTTCTATCCAAGAATTACAAGAAATGACCAAGAAACGGGTTCACAATGATAAATATTCATAATAAATCCCGAAATGAAAAACATGCTCAAATCTTCAAAAATCTGTAAAAAGAATCGGGGAAATTGGTACCTAAAGTGAGATCTCGTTGAGAGGATCTTGTAGGTTCGAACGACACGAAATTCCGTGGAGAAACGAGCTCGGGACGATCGAATCGGGCTTCAAATGCAAAAATCCTCTTTTTCTTCTTCTCTCTCTCTCTTGTGCGAAAATTAGCGTTCAAAGAGGGTTTCAGACTTTTATCAATTAATTCGAAATGTCCAAAAATACGAAGGGGTATTTCGGGAATTTTAGAAAGTCCAATTTAATCATTTTGGTAAAATATAACAATATTAATATCAAACGAAAGCTAAACAAATAAGGAATTTAAATACGCACATAATATTATCACATTGGGTCATATACGAAATAACATAATATAATTCATATAATACGAGAAATAGGGTTGAGAAGGATAATTAATCGCGGAATAGAACTCACAATGATTCTTGGATTTCTGGGTCGTTACAATACTCCCCCCTTATGAGAATCTGGTCCCCAAATTCTATCTTTACTGGAAAAGCTCGGCATAAGCTTCTCTCATCTTAGCCTCAGTCTCCCAAGTAGGCTGCTTAGTCGAACGGTTCCTCTAGAGAATTCTCACTAAGGGAATCTGCTTGTGACGAAGCTGCTGGACCTTGCGGTCCTGAATCTGAATCGGTTTCATCTCAATAGTCAAGTCCGGCTCAAGCTGAACTCCGTCATCCTGGAGAATATTGGACTCGTCGGGGAAGTACTTGCGGAGCTGTGAGACATGGAAGACATTGTGGATCCCGGTAAGATGTGGTGGTAGATCCAAACGATAAGCGGTGTTCCCGATCCGCTCTATAATCTCGAATGGACCTAAGTATCTCGGAGTAAGCTTTCCACCTTTACCGATCCTCGTGAATCCCTTCCTCGGGGAGGCCTTGAGAAATACTCGGTCTCCCACCTCAAATTCCAAGTCTCGACGTCTCTTGTCATCGTAGCTCTTCTGTCGGTCGTGGGCTGCTTTCATTCTTTGCCGAATGGTCTGAACCTTATCAATAGCTGCCTGAATGTCATCAGGCCTCTTCGTGGCCGTCAGCTGACCACTTCAAATCCTCTAATTCCCAATAAATTGGAGATCTGCACTTCCTCCCATAGAGAGCCTCATACGGCGGCATCCCAATTGAGGCTTGATAAATGTTGTTGTAAGCGAACTCGACCAAGGGCAAGTGTGAAATCCAACTCGTATGAAAATTGAGTGCACATGCCCGTAGCATATCACTTAGGAACTTGATTGTTCTCTCCGACCGTCCATCAGTCTAGGGATGTGCTGCAGAGCTAAACTTCAGGGTCATTCCCAAGCTCTTGTGAAGTTCTTGCCAAAACTGAGCTGTGAACTTAGGATCCCTGTCTGAAATGATACTCTCCAAAACACCATGAAGTCGAATGATCTCCTTCTGATACAGTTCTGCGAGCTGCTTGACCTTCGCTGTCTTTCGAACCGGAAGAAAATGTGCCGACTTGGTCAATCGATCGACAATGACCCAAATACTGTCGAAACCTCCACGAACAGTGGGCAATCCAGTCACGAAGTCCATAGTGATCTCCTGCCACTTGGAAGTAGGCATGGGAAGCGGCTAAAGAGTACCTCCAGGCCTTTGATGCTTGGCCTTGACTCTCTGACACGTCAGACAATGTTTTCCATAGGTGGCCACTTCCCTTTTCATACCGTTCCACCAATACTGGGTTCTGAGATCACGATACATCTTGTTGCCTCCTGGGTGGACAGCATAACCAGACTTGTGTGCCTCATCGAGAATTCCACGCTTCAAGTTCGTGGGGACACAAACTCGGGTCCCGAAGCGAAGCAATCCAGTGCCATCGATCCTAAAGTTTGTGTTGGGATCATTCTGCATACTGGCCTTGATCTTCTGAATACCAGCATCCAAAATCTGCTCGTCTCGGATTTTTTGGACTAGATCGGGTTGGACTGTAAGGTTGGCAAGATGAGGATACGACTCAACTCGAATCATTCTATCCTCTATAGGAGCAACGGAGGATGACCCCTCCAAATGTGCCACGTGAGCCATCCGGCTCAATGCGTCGGCGACCACGTTCGCCTTCCCGGGGTGATACTGAATACAGCAGTCATAATCTTCCAAGTATTCCATCCACCTTCTCTGTCTCCTGTTGAGATCCTTCTGTGTGAATAGATACCTCAAACTTTGGTGGTCCGTAAAGATGTCAAATGTTACACCGTACAGATAATAACGCCATTTGCCCAAGGCAAATATCACCGCTGCAAGTTCTAGGTCGTGGATGGTATAGCTCTTCTCGGCATCTTTCAGCTTCCTAGAAGCATAGGCAACGACCTTCCCATTTAGCATCAACACGCACCCTAAACCTTCATTGGACACGTCGGTATAAACCGCGTACCCTTCGTGTCCGTCTGGGAGAACAAGTATAGGTGCGGTGGTCAATCTCGTCTTCAGCTCCTTGAAGCTGGCCTCGCACTCGTCGTCCCACTTAAAGGACACATCTTTGCAAGTCAACTTCGTGAGTGGGGCCGCTAGTTTGGAGAAATCCTTAACGATTCGCCTGTAATATCCAGCCAATCCAAGGAAACTCCTAACTTCTGTCGGCATCTTAGGCTGACTCCAACTCATCACTGCCTCAATCTTCGATGGATCCACAGCAATCCCATTCCCGGAGATGATGTGACCAAGGAATGAAACCTCGTTGATCCAGAACTTGCACTTGCTAAACTTAGCATATAGGCTATGCTCTCGAAGCGTCTGTAGCACAATGCGAAGATGCTCGGCATGATCCTTGACTGTCTTGGAGAAAACCAGAATATTGTCGATGAAGATGACCACGAACTTGTCTTGGTAAGGCCGGAAAATTCTGTGCATCATATCCATGAAAGCTGCAGGGGCATTTGTCAAACCAAACGGCATCACAACGAACTCGAAGTGGCCGTACCAAGTGTTAAACCCGGTCTTAGGTATATCCTGCTCTCGGATACGAAGCTGATAGTATCCCTATCGAAGATCCAACTTCGAATATACCTTCGCTCCCTGCAATAAGTCAAATAACTCCTCTATGTGGGGTAGAGGGTATTTGTTCTTCATTGTCATCCGGTTCAGCTCTCGGTAGTCGATGCACATCCTCAGCGTGCCATCTTTCTTCTTCACGAACAAAACCGGTGCACCCCAAGGGGAGATGCTCGGTCTAATGTAACCACTCTCAAGCAACTCTTTAAGTTGCATCTTAAGTTCCTTCAGCTCGGCGGGAGCCATCCTGTACGGAGTCTTCGAATAAGGCTCCGATCCCGGGGCAAGATCGACTACGAACTCGATGTCACGATCGGGGGGTAGAGAGTTCAAACTCTCGAGAAAGGCATCTTGGAAGTCCTTAATCACTTCTGTGTCCTCAAGCTTCCGTTGTTTCTTCGGTCGGTTAAGCAGATAAGCGACGAAAGCCTGAGCTCCCTCTCATATCATACGCGAAGCCTCGACATAAGAAATCTTCGGTGTCGAATCCGACTTCTCAAGAATACCCTTCACAATTGTCACCTCGGTTCCAATCTGCACTGTCTTCCTGAAAGAATCCACATTGACTCTGTGCTGCAAATGCCAATCCATCCAAAGAATAATCCCATAATGCTGTAGCGGCAACTCGATCAAATCGGCGGGATAAACATGATCTCCTATCTTCAAAGGGCAACCCTTGAAGATCCTATCCGTAACGTATGAAGTCCCCAAAGGAGAACTAACTCGATACAAATAAGGCAGACTCTCCACAGGCATGCACAACTTAGCAGCAATATCAAGCGCAATAAACAGTGTCACATCCGGATCATATAATGCAGTAATAGGGATGTCATGAATATGCAGGGTACCTCCAATCACGTCTGCTGATCGGGCTCAAGCTCCTCTCCTCCCAGTGCGAAGACTCTGGGCTGCACTCTTGGCTGACCACCCTGATGTCCGACAGCCTGAATCGCCTTCTGAGGCGTGGTGGTCCTCCTATTCGGACACACATCCAGCATATGATCAGAGGAACCACATAATAGGCACTGTCCCAAACGTCTCCTGCAGAACTCGGCAGTGTGGTTCGGCTTGCGGCAGTAGGAGCATAGAACTGGTGCGCTGGTGGCAATCGGGGCTGGCTCAATATACTTGGGCTTCTTCTCGCCCGTGGAAGATCCAGATCTAGAAGTAAAAGGCCTCTTGTTCTTCTGGGGAAAGCCCTTAGGGGCGGCAGGAATAGGAGCCCTACGGCGGAGCTCTCCAAGATCGGACTCGATAGCCATAGCCCGCGTCACAGCCTCCTCATAAGAACGGAGGTCACTGACAACTAGCTCTGCTCGGATGTCATCACGAAGACCCTCCTTAAACTTCCTCGCCATCCTCCTATCGTCGGTCGCCATGTGAGGAGCATATGCGATCAATCTGGTGAACTTCGCCTCGTACTGGCCCACGGACATACCTCCCTGGGAGAGGTTCACGAAATCCCTCTCCCTCTGATCCCGAACAATCTCTTGCACAAACTTCACACGAAACTCATAAAGGAATTGTGCCCAAGTGCGCAGGGTCTGTGCGGCCGTCCATCTCCTCTCTACAAATCGCCACCAGTCAAGGGCGGGTCCCCTCATCAGAAACACGGCGAGCTCTATCCTCTGCAAATCCTCAACATCCAGGGCCCTAAGCTTCTGCTCCAGCTCAGAAATCCAGGCCTCAGCTTTGAGGTCATCCGGTTCGCCCTCGAAGACTGTAGGGCGATATAACATAAAGCGGTCCATAGTGCGGGTGGTAGCATCCTAAGGGTTCGGAGGTGGCAGCCGATGCTGCTGTTTCTCCTGCTGAGCCTGCTGAACAATTAATCGAACAGCATCATAGAAGGCATTGGGCGGAGGAAGGCCCTCTGGCGGTGGAGGCGGATCCTGTCGGCCACGTGGTAGAACCATTATACCTGAAACAGTGAGCTGAAAATGCATGTGGGTTAATGATAAGTTCAAGTAATCACGTATCAATAAGAATATAGAAGTGCAAGTAAAGAAAAGTAACACGAAACCTATAGCCGTACGACTTAGACATGACACTTCTAGACAATAGAGCCTAAAGCTCTGATACCACATCAGACTGTAGCGCCCCGCTCTACAGCCCCCAAACGTGCACAGATTCCTAAGCCAAGAACGGCGCCTCAACCCGAGAACCCATACAAGCTAACGGGTCTATCCCGACTCTTGGCAACAGCGGATCCCCAAATACACAACAGATAAACAGTTCAGAATATATAGCGGAAGCGAATTAAAACATAACAACATAAATGCCACTTCGGGGCCAATCTAAATATCCAATATCGTCATAGCCCATTTAGGGGAAACGTAAAGTAAATATATAGGGGTGGGGATCAATATAGCATTAAATACATGCCAGGACAAAAGAATAACCTAACAAGAGAGTTACGGACAACAATCTTGATAACGGCAAAACCAAAAAGACCTATCTATGAACTGTTGCCAATCCGACACGCGAGACATGTCGGTCTCTCAATCTACCTGAGGCAAGGACAAATAAAAGAGGGTAAGTCAAAGAACTCAGTGAAGATAGGGGTAGAGCAACCCGAGTCACGCTTTCGGGTTTTAATAGAAAATACATATGCAATAAAGAAGAAACCGGAATGTGCTTCGCCTTGAATATTCAATAAAGCAATAAAGACAATAACAATATAAAGCAGTAAATAAATATCCCAGCGAGAGTGGGCCTGTTTCTCCTTATATCTCCTCAATACATTATAAAAAAACTCCATCTCCGGTGTCGAACCAAGGAGCAACCCGAGGTTCGACTATAGTGAATTTAAGGAAAGCGTGCAACACATGCAACACCCACCATCGCTCCCAACCGTGTCTATCAAACTCTTGACGGGCCATGATCGACGCTTAGTTTTGGGAGAAGCACCTCGGGTTATACCCAGGACGCTCGTCCCCAGATGTAACCTCCGGATACCATCCCAGGGCCCAATGAAAAGTCCAATATTTTACTCGCTTTAAAATAAGGGTTTGAGTGCCAAATGGGTAATTGGGCAAGTGGTGACGATGAAAGGGGTAACTACAAGTTCCGTACGTGTCGGGATGTCCAGGCAACGCCCCTAACGACTTCCTCATAGACCCAAATCCTAAGTCAAATCATCACGTTAAAAGGAAAGAGTTTACTTGCCCTTTTGAAAACAAATCGATTTTGGGTACTAATGTATAATTTGATATTAAATGATTTGTTGATAAAATCATAAAGATATAAGCTCGAAATACTTAATACTAATAACAAGGGAATATGGGGATTTCACATGTATACTTAGACATATATGTTCAAGCCCAGTTTAAACAAATCAAATCCTCACCTGGTGCCAAAAAGAAAGCCTAGCAGCTACAACTCACTGCTCTCCGACCTCAGACTGATCTGTAGACAAGACAGGACCTAGACGAATTAATAACGACTCTAAAAGCGCAAATAAGCAATTATTTGACGAAGGGCTAACCAAATGCCAATAATAATATTTATGGAAGCTACCACGTAAATTTCCAGTAATTCCGACAAGTTTCCAAAACTGTATACACGTAAAAATGTACTATTCACAATCCGAACGAGGTCGAAATTCAACAAACATTACAAAATATTAATCTACAACTTATAAGGGATCAATAGGTGAAATCGGTATATTTATTGGAGTCCGTATGCGAAAAGTCAACCAAAAATGGCGAAGGGTTGACCTACTTCCCGAGAGCAACCAAAGAAAAAGGCTGGAAAATGTTCTAAGTCTTTTGCACCGGCTTGTGCACGGTCTTGGACAGATTGTCAAGACCGTGCACTGCACACGACCAATTGTACGGCGCCCGTGCAGGCAAAAAGAGTTGCGCACAGGCTCCTGCATAGTTTTGATCATGACCGTGCGTTAGCCCGTGTGGTTTAACAGCAGACAGCAGAAAAAAACACGATTCAACGAAAATCTGATCCAAAAATGCATATAAATCATTTTCTTGCGCAAATCAATACCCAACAATTACAACAATCATCAATCAACATATAGGGAACATTTCTATCCAAGAATTACTAGAAATGACCAAGAAACGGGTTCACAATCATAAATATTCATAATAAATCCCGAAATTAAAAACATGCTCAAATCTTCAAAAATCTGTAAAAAGAATCGGGGAAATTGGTACGTAAAGTGAGATCTCGTTGAGAGGATCTCGTAGGTTCGAACGACACGAAATTCCGTGGAGAAATGAGCTCGGGACAATCGAATTGGGCTTCAAATGCAAAAATCCTCTTTTTCTTCTTCTCTCTCTCTCTCTTGTGCGAAAATTAGGGTTCAAAGAGGGCGTGAGACTTTTATCAATTAATTCAAAATGTCCAAAAATATGAATGGGTATTTTGGTAATTTTATAAAGTCCAATTTAATCATTTTGGTAAAATATAACAATATTAATATCAAACGAAAGCTAAACAAATAAGGAATTTAAATACGCACATAATATTATCACGTTGGGTCATATACGAAATAACATAATATAATTCACATAATACGAGAAATAGGGTTGAGAAGGATAATTAATCGCGGAATAGAACTCACAATGATTCTTGGATTTCTGGGTCGTTACAAAATTTAATCTAGCATTAAATTCAATAGGTAATATTATCCCTCTTTCTTTCTCAAAATTTCTCTTTCTCTAAGAGAAACGTTTAAGACAAACTTCAGATGTCATATGGGATTACATATAATAAGTTAAAAGGGCAAACCGCACTAAGTAGCTAATAGACAAGGTGTCTATAGTAAGCTACTATTATCATAAAAGTGCATAATATACATATTTTATGTAGCATGCACTTAAATCAGATCTATGAAATAGTGAATAGGATTAACTGTCTTCTCAGTATTGAGTAAGCTAAGCTTACTCAAAGTGGAATTGAGAGTATAGGAGTTTGTGAACACTGACCTAAGGTTTTGAACATCAATGAGAAATTCATCTAATTTTGATTTATCAGAAATAGTGAATTTGAATAGACATGATCCTCAAATGTTGCCTGTGTCCTTCAATTGAAAACTTCATTACCAGTGAAACTGGTATGTCAGTTATTGAACTGAAACGAAGCTCGATTGGAACGAGGGTTCAATGAAGGAGGACACATTAATTGTCTTAATAATACATCAGAATAAAACTATGTGTTTCCATTAGAAGAAATCAAGCACTGAAAGATATTTAGTTCATTTTGGAGATATCAAACACAATTCGTTGTGTATGATTTATATGAGTACTGTTTTGACATTTGAATTGAGTATTTTTCCGAAAATTACTTTTGTAAAAGATAGTTCTATTTATTTTGGAAATAATTTTTCTTCAAAAATTTCAAATGTGAAAATATGTTACTAAGTCTGAAATGAAAAGAATATGAATGATAATAAGGATTATCACATAAAATGAACCCATAAGAGTTGTGAGCAATTAATTCGAATTTAGGTAGAAATTCGAAACATTCAGTGTTTAAGAATCATATTTGAGTATGATGATTTCAAATCCCATATTCAATGGTAAATATTAGAATTCCCAATTAAGTCTAAGAGACTAGTGGGAGTATGAATTAGATTAGATATCTAATTGATAAATGTTTGTAGAAAAATAAATATTAATGGAATACTTATTTAAAGGTTTCCTGAAGGACAAAATGGATTGTTTAAAAAGGAAAACCACTTTTATTCAAGAAACTGTTTCTTGATAATAAAAGGAAAACTACTTTTATTCAAGAAATTATTTCTTGAGGATAAAAGGAAATACCAAGAAGTTGAAAAGTTTCAATGATACTACAAATAAACATATAGTGGAACACCAAAGTCAATCCAAATCAAAAGATAAGTGTAAGACCTTACAGAAACAAGAAAAATGATTAGTGAATCAGAGATATATCTTAGTGAAGATATTTAAACAGTGTATATAAGATATAGGAATTCTGTGAAGGCAAAGAAAGTTCTGAAATTTAGTGGGAGCTAGCCAAGAGTGGATGAAACTTAGAGAAGTTTATAGACTCCTACCAGAACTCAGATTAATCTTAAATGATTGGAGCGAATGTTTAAATGAGAGAGTCGAAAATTGTTTTGACTACATTGAAAATATGATTAAGAGTAATCACATACATAAGATACAAAGAAAGTTGTATAGAAGTAGCGCCTCTTTCCGTAGGAGGAGAAAGGACACCACATCTGCATCGAGACGAACTCCCAAACAAGGTAAATGTACCCCATTTAGAAATCCATCCCGGCGAATGGCAAGCACTCAATCTATACTGGCAACAACAATCCTAGCCCAACAACAACAACCAAAAGAAATAACAGAGTGCGGAAGCTTAAATAAATATCAATTCAACGTTTAAAGCCACACGGGGCATCAATTAACATATATCAGTGCTCAACAATTCATCATCCATTTCAAAGCTCAATAATTCAACAATATATCCATTCAACCTAGGAATTCAATTCAAACCATAAAAGACAGACTGTTGTTGGACACTACTGATAATACTAGAGGACACGAAAACCAAGACTCACGACCCGCTGTTTCCAACCGACATGAAAGGTGACAACGCCACCTGTCGACCTGAAGTAAGAATCAAAATAAAGAGGGGTGAGTATAACCGATACTCAATGAAGGTAAAGTGGGAACAAGTATGAGCCACGCTTCCGGGTTTTACATATATATAAGAAAATACATTTGTAGAATTGGAGAAAATCCGGAATGTGCTTCGACTTGCATTAACTACAATTAATAAGCAGTATAGTAATAACAATAAGCATAAATAAAAGCAAGTAATATCCCAGCGAGAATGGGCCTGTTCCTCCTTATAACCCCTTAATGTCATTATAAAACTCCATCTCCGGTGTCTGACCCCATAGTGCGACCATGGGCGACGAATTGAATTTCAGGAAAGCATGCAACGAATGCAACACCCACCATCGCTCCCAACCGTGGCTATCAACTCCTAACGGGCCACGATTCATGCTTAGTTTTGGGAAAAGTACCTCGGGAAACACCCTGGACGCTCGTCCCCAAGTGAGACCCTCGAATACCCTCCCGGGCCCCATTAAAGAAAGTCCACGATTTTGCTCGCATTTCAAGAAATATTATAAGTTTAAGGCCAAACAGGCATTTAGGCAAGTGTGTGACGATAAAGGGGGTTACCATAAGTTTCGTACGTGTCGGGATACACTGGCGCGCATCCCTAACGATTTCCCTTATAGACCCAACCAAATTCAAAGTGTCACGTTGAAAAGAAAGAGTTTTACTTGCCTCTTGAAAACAAAACGGTTTAGAGATACTTATAGGTATAAGTTGATATCAAAGAGTTTATTCATTAAAATCATGAAAATATAGTTAAATATCTAGTAGATATACATGAATGAGAAATCAAATCAATATGAGCACGTACGGGTAGTTGTTTCGCAATAAGTAACATAAATCCTTACTCCAGTTGAAAGCATTTTAAAACCCCCACCTGGAAGCACGGGAACGATAAGACACTCAAGCAATTCCTCGAGAGAACGGCCTGAAACTGACAGGCGACAAAACTAATCAAGAAAAGACACAACACACGACTCTCATGGAATTACGACACATGAAGGACCAAATAATATCACTTAGCAATTAAAATTACAAATAAAATGCACTTAACTCAATTACAAGGAATGTACGAAATTAAAGATGTTAAACATGCTCAATTGAAATTCTAAGTGCACATTCATGCATAATATATTTTAAGGGAGCACTCATGCGATTTTCGGATCATTCGGACAACATTCAAAAATTAGGGAAAAAACCCTAAACGAAAAAGGTTCGATTTAAGGCCCGAAGGAGGTCGGAATTTTGAAAACTTTGTGGAATATTCATCCTTGAATCATATGGAAGCTATAGGTGAAAACGGCTCGATTTTAGGAGGTCGTATGCAAAAAGTCAACTTTTATTTTTGGCCAATTGACCACATTCTCAAGAGCAACTAAGGAAAAAGGCTGAAAATTTGGCTAAGGCATTCACACGGGCTTGCGCACGGTCTTGAGAACGCCCTCAAGACCGTGCAAGCTGATATTGCTGCGCACTGGCTTGCGTACGGGGGTGCGCAGGCCGGTGCAAGTTCAAAGCTAGGCGCACCGGCTTGCGCACGGTCTTGTAGGACCGTGCGGTTCAAGTTCCAGGTGCAGAAAAACGTGATTTAAAGTTTCTCACCAGGGTTTCATCCAAAAATCAACTAAGGCGGATTCTATAGCTAAAATCAACATATAAAATTCAAACTCATGCATAATACACATTAATAGCTATCATTTGATCCGCACAACACTAAAAATGGTAAACTATAACCTACAAACCCATCAAATTATCAAATATTCATTCCTAAGCAAAAGCTAGAAATTCGAAGGATTAATGGATGAAATGAAATGGGGAAAGAAGGTTACCGGTAGAGAATTGAACGAGGATCGTATAGATGGTCTCGGAATCTTGATTGGTCGGGCGACGGATTCGGGACGAGATTTCTCTTCCTCCTTCTTCCTTCTTCTTCCTTTCTCCTTCTCTTCTCTCTCTCTATCTCTCTCTCTCTCTCTCTCTCTCAATTTTATGGTGTATGCAAGAGTGTGTAAGAGGGGGTGCATAAGGGGGTGCAAGTGAAGTCAAGAGGGTGCAAGAGGGGTCAAGGTGGTGCAAGTGTATTCAAGAGGGTGTGGGGTTCGAACGGGATTAAAATAAATTCGAAGAGTGGAAAAGTAATTATGAGAGGTTAAAGATTTGAGAATAAAATGGAATAATTTCAAATTAGCTAATGAAGCTAATCTTTTCATTTAAAATTCAACGAGGTGTCGAATAATTATTCCGAAAATATATTCCGGAATTTTGGGTCATTACAATAGATGTATGATATTTTCGAACAATAGATAAGGTAGAATCCTATCCAGTTAAAGACTTAACAAAATCTATAGAGATAGATGGGTTAAAATCCGAAAACTAAGAGGGTAATCCGATAGGACCGGAAATAAACAAGCAATTTAATTAATAAGTATGGTAACTTATAGAATAAAGTACTAAATTGGGAAATCTCAATAAGTGTAGTACACGAACGTATTAAGCCTGTGAAGTAAAACATATTACTGCATTAGATGTAGAAACAGAAGGAGTTTAGATGAGAAACATCATCCAAAAGTGTTGGATGTAATACCTAGCAATGCTCCAACATTAGTTGTTTTTGAACCAACATATATGTGATTGCGCAAGCAATGGAACCAAGATCTCATAGAATATCTAAACATATCCTTAAATAATTTAAGATTGTTAAATTAGAAGACAGGAGTTATATCTCAATGATATAAATCGCCTAGGCAGAAAACGTAGTGAGCCCACATATTTAGCCTTAGAGTCAAAAGGTCTTTTGAAGGACATCTTTCGAAGATCGGTCTTGAGACAATGGGCAGTTGGCTTTAGGGCAAGTGGGAGATTGTTAGAGTTGTACCCTGGAAAGCCGAACTGCTTGAGGCATTTCCTCTAAAACTTTACAGTAGAACAATCTAGTGATCCATAATAGAATGACGTTAGTAGTCATCTAATACTACTTTGGCCAAATTCATCATATTACATTTATAAGTGATTGCATATTGTTTATTTTTGTGTATGGATGAAACCCCAAGATTACAGTAAGCTAAGGGACTTGACCATTTGATGGGGGCCATGAAATAAGTGCCCAATGGTGTGATCTAAAACACTCCAAGTCGAAGAGTTTAAAAGGCACAGGGGATGTCGATCAGACTCGCTTGAGACTTGCTCATATGACATAGCTTTATGAAAGTGTGTCCCATTTCATGACATTAGTGTTTTGACACTATTATGCATATGAGAGTGCTTAATGGAGATTAAGTTCACTGAGGATCCCGCCGGGAATGCCTAAATGGGTTAAGACTTATATAGAGTCTTAGAGATTAGGAGGGTTTCCCTAGCCATGATCGTGTCTAACTAATCCTTAGACTTCAGACTCCATGGTTGCCTTGTGTATGACTGGGGCATACTTTGACATACTGCTAAATCCCTCGAGTTTCACATAAGCTGTATGATTGGGTATGTTCGAGTTATGCATGGAGGCTGTGAGGGTCAATACAGGATCTATCACTTGTTACAAGAACAAGAAGAATTCCTATGAATTCTATTGTAGTATATTCCACCACAAAATCCTTGCGCAAAGTACGGTTGGTCTTCACTAGGAAAGAGTTCCTAGAGTGTAAGATCAAATGGAATTACTATAGGAATGTTATTCATAGCATTGCAGACTACTGGGGTTCCATCTCCCATACCCTAGGTCTCAATCAGGAATTGGATGATAGAAGGATCGTATCTCACGGAGATCATGAGGCTGAAAGGTTCATACCACTTCATCGATAGATGGGTGGCCATGGACACATTGCTAGACGTTATCCATGGTCTGTAGGAATGTATTTGTGAATTCAATGAGTTGATTCACAAATAGTCTTTAATTAAATGAGTTTAATTAAAGTCACAATTATGACATTAAGAATATGTTCCTACTACTGTCCTATTGGTGAACCTGAGGGGTCACACAATGACTTCCAAAGGCGAACACATTTATCTATATCAACAGAGTTTGATAATAGACAACTATATTGACAAATGAATTAATTGAAATTAATTCATTAATAAGAGATCAAGATGTTAATTAAGTGTAATTAACAAGTATTTAATGTGATTAAATTCGGGAGACTTGTTATTTGATAACATCTTAGACTTGAGAGTTAATTGGGAATTAATTCAAGTCTAAAGTAATTAAGAGTGAGTCTTGAAATTTATGTTGAAATTTGAGACTACTTAATTTAAGTAGGAGAGCGCTTTATCAATTAAAGTGTTAATTGAAAGTTTAAGACTTGAGAGTTAATTTGTATTAATTCAAGTCAAAATAATTAATTGAGAAACTTATGATTTATTTGGAATAAATCAAGTTCAATTAATAGAAGTGAAAATCTATAGCAATTAAATGTTAATTGGGCTTATTGGACTAGAGAATTAATTTGGAATTAATTTTAGCCCAAGCTGATCAATGATGAGCTTGTAATTTATTTAGAATAAATTAAAGCCCACTGTATGATATAATGGACTTGCTTAATTAATTATGATTAATTAAATTGGGCCTGAAATATTTAATCTGATATTAAATTGAAAAGGCCTTTAGAAGGCCAAAATACTACTGGGCCCATAGTAGCAGTGGGCGAAAATCCCAGCCCATCTAGGACTGGAATTTTCGGCCCACTCAAGTCTATTTAAGACAGATCTTACAGAACACAGAGTATGCAACTTCACCTGAAAATAGAAAAGAAGAAAAATAAGATTTTTCCTAACCCTAATTTCTCTCTCTCTTCTGCGCCACTTTTCTCTCTCTCTACAGGCAGTTCACGTGAACTGCAGAAAACTTTTCTGCAGTTCAACGTAAACCAGCCCTTTCAATTGTTTCTTGATTCTCTTATTTATATTAGATAAATACTGATCTTAAATCTCTAGCAGGAATTAAGAGATTCAGGGTTCGTCTGCGAGAAGCCATGGATCAACCTCGGAGGGTTTCGGTTAAAGATTGGACCCTGGTAGAATCAAGAAGCCTGCACTGATCAAGGAGTGGCCTGAAGCTTTAGAAAGCTTCCGTTCCTTATCTACTACAAAAGGAGTGCGTAAAGGTGCATATCTCTCAAGATATATAAATGTTTCAAAGTGACGAATTCATTGGATGAAGATTCACTGTAACTCCCCGGGACTAAAAATTTTGAAGTCCATTACTTCCGCTGCTCCCGGGGGTGCGTGAATCCCAACATAGGATTAGTATGTAACTGCAAATGCTTGTATGTGAGGGTGGGCTTAAATAGAACTGGATGGTCAATGGTGACGACGGTGGGATTTTCAAAACTTTAGGGGTGTTTCTAATTTTGAAAGGATACATCTATTTTTGCAGATTCATTTAATCTGGTTCAGATTTCTTTGAAGAAACAAGTCCAACAAATGCCATCGAACGATATCAAAAGGCGTAAACATACACACCTTTTCCAGTCATAAATCTGATCGACAACCCTGATTGGTGGTTTCCCTGATAAAAGTTCAATGGTGTATTTGTTATCTAAGACAGAGTTTGATAGCGTGTAAGTTATCCATCCCGATTGACGAAATATGATTTAAACCAATTAATTACAATATAAATCACTGATTAAAAATCATTTATAAATCGGATTAATGTGTTATTTTTTAATGTTTTTCCTTAAATTTAGGGTAGAAATATTTTGGTTCAAATATAAAAAAATATTTATTATTTAAATCGTAGAATAAAATTTAGCTTTGTTAAACATGTATATAATTAATAGAGTTAGGTGGTTAGTATTAGATTGCATTAATAATGGGACCTTCTAGGGTTCTCTTAAGATGTACATATATATGTAAATACCCTTGTTCCTTTTAGAAAGTCAATACAGTAAATCTCTATTACCATAGTTAACATGGTATCAGAGCCTAGGTTTTACCCGGGCCGTCTCTTCCTAGAAATTGCCAAATTTGTTAGTCCAGCGGCCATCCCCCGCCGGAAAATTGTCACTACAGTCAGTACCTATCACAGTCCCTCAGAGCGCCACCATCTGTCTGTTGCAACCGCATCGTCCGTTGTCTGTTCCTCGTCGTAGCCTCCCCGCAGTAGTCCATCTTGCCGTCGCACCGCCGCCGCTACCATCGTCGTGTTATTACCACCGCTATCTTGGCGCCCTGTCTGATCCTCGCCGCCGCTGGAGTTCACGTAACACAAATCTGTATTGGACTCTAGATTTGTGTGTTAACCCTAACTCCAGCCCAAGTCAGTCAGCCCACTCCAGCCCAGTTAAGCCCAAGTCAGTCCAGCTAGGCCTAGTTATAGGCAGGTCCACTCCAGTCAGTTTACTCCAGCTCAGCCCAGCATAGTCAGGCCCGTTTCAGCAGGCCCACATTAAAAAAATAATAAATAAATAAATAAAAATTCAGGCTGTTGTTTCCGTCCAGAAATCAGATTATGGACCTAAAAATCCTTCTCATGTTCTGCTTTTCAAATTACGAATCGTAAGCTCAATGGTAATAATTATCACCATTGGTGCATTTCCGTTGACATATTTCTAGAAGGCATCGGTAAGGACTACTATCTTACTGATGATCCTCTCGATAACTCGGATCCCAAGAAATTTGGCCTTTGGAAGCAAGAAGATCGTCAAATTATGTCAGCTTTATGGAACTTCATGGAAAACTTCATCGCTGATTTGTGTATGAACTTTCGGAGTAGCAAAGCAATTTGGTAACACCTACATAAGCTATACACAAGCAACGTATCACGTATGTATGAAGTTACCACTGAGTATCAGTCTCTTCGGATGGATGGTCAAAGTCTAACAGATCACTTTGGAAATTTCAGTCGTATGTGCCGAACGTAATAGTCTTTTCCCTATCTCTACTGATGTTGCCGCTATGCAGAAGCAACAAGACCAGCTCGATGTTCTTTAGTTCCTGGTGATTCCCCCACAGTATGAACCATTTCGTTCACAAATTATTGCAAGCTCCGACATCCCGAGCCTTGAAGAAGTGTACTCTCGGGCCCTTCGATTTTCATCATATAACCCTTCCTCGGTAGCCCCTCCACTGGACGACCGCTCTGCTTTGGTCTCTCATCGTGCTAATCAGTCCAATCATAGTGGTCGAGGAGGAGGTCGTAGCAACAATCGAGGGGGACGTTCTAGTAAGTTTTCTGAGGTTCGATGTGAGAAATGTGGTCTCCCACATCACACCATTGAGACTTGTTGGGATCTACAACTACTTGTGTAGCGCCCCCTGAAGAAGGACCGCCACATCCGCACCAAAGGGAACTCCCGAGCTTCAGCGAGGAGCCTCAACTCAAAAATCCACTCCGGCGAACGGCACTCAAGCAATAACCATCGGCAACAGCGACAACCATCCCAACAACAATCACAACAATACAGAGATGTGCGGAAGCGATTTAAAAGATAATCAACTAAAACCATAAACGCCTACGAGGCTAACATAATATCAATTAAACATTTGCAGTTCAAAATACAACAGAAGCATAAACACGTAGTGCCATCCATGGCTCAACTAGTCTATCCTGTGCAATCCTAGATATCTTCAACTATCCCACATCAGGGGCACATAAGATACATAAAGTAAATAAAGCAGTAAATAGTACGACAGCATTTAAATACAATAAACAGGACTCGACAGTTGCTGGGACCACTGAAAAGACAAACTAGACGACAAGACTGAGCCTATCTAGACCTGCTGATGCCGACTGACAAGATAGGTGACGCCGCCACCTGTCTACCTGAAGAAAGAACCAAAACAGAAGGGGTGAGTATAAAGGATACTCAGTAAGGGGGTTTTGATCACAGTTCGTCGTTTATCTTTTAAAATCAAAATAGTGAATGTTGCCCGTTTTGAGAAAGAATACAAACAACGAAATATAAGTTGCAAAACAATAATACAAGGCAACACTCGGGTTCGGCTTGCTTGGAAAACACGAAAAGGTTGACGAACCGGATCCTTTAAAAACCATTTGCACATAATGTCAAGCCGATAAATTGAAAGGATGTTAGTTGAGTCACGAGGCCGTTACGAGTTCGAAAGGCATGATATAAATAAGTTGGAAACTATAAATAAACACGACTCGTAATTCAACTAATTAATTGAATAATAAAGGAGGCTTAGGTTGGGCAAGTTCGAGTCACGCTTCCGGGTTTTATATATATATGGAAATACATATGCTAAAGGAAGGAGACCGGAATGTGCTTCGACTTGTAACGAAAGCCGTAAAACAATTAGACAAGCAATAAATGCAATAAATCATGCAATAATGTGTCCCGGCGAGAACGGGCCCTCTCTTTATTACTGCCAATTGAAAATCATGCAAGCATATAGTCAAGTACTCCACCACCAACAATTGGTACCATCAGAATTTAAGGAGACGCGATTAGCACCACCGTACAGAATTTAAGGAGACGCGGTTAGCACCACCGTTCGCATCAACTTAGGCTAGCCAACCTCCTAGCCGGCCCAAGTTAACACGCTAGAAGTATACATCGGGATTTGCCCTAGACGCTTGTCCCCAGGCTCAGCTCCTGTGTACTCCGGGCCCAAATCATTAATCAAACTATGGCTCGCTTTTGAAATCAATAACAGTTTGGGTGGCCAAAGGGGCCGTTCGAAAAGATGATGCAAGCAGTTAAGTATGAATGGCCAAAGGGGCTTTTGAGACAAGTTGATGTAACGATCTAAGAAATTATTTACTCATAAGCGCCGTACGCTTCGGGAGCATGCTGACGGATGTCCCTAACGACATTACTTATAAGTGCCTCAGAGATCAAATAGTTACTTTTAAAACAAATAAGTTACTTGTCTCTAGTTGAAAGCATTTCAAATCATTTGGTTTTGCTATCAAAATGTTTGACTAAGCACATAAGGAATAGTAAATGTAGTACTGCAAGTAATAGAAACGGCGGCGTAGTGATTTATTTTGCAAACCTATATAATACTATGTCCTTGCCCCAGTTCAAAGAAGTTTAAACCATTACCTGGCTCAACACGACAGTATGAAAGCAAGCGGTACTCAAGTTTCTCCCTCGTTGGTCCCACCTGTAATACACAGGGCCTAGAGGATGAAAAAAGACCGACAATACTAAAAGTAAGACACAAGACAACAGATGACGCACCACAATTCATATAAACTCCACTCATGCTACAGGTGCAATATGGAAAGTCAGATAATTAAACATGTAAGGATATATAAAATATGGAACAATACTTAAAGGAGTATTAATGCAGTTATAATTAATGGGAGAACATTAGAAATTAAACATCAAAGACATGCTAAAACGCAATTAGGGCACGTAGGCATGCTTAAAATAATATAAGGACGCTCTCTCGCGAATACGGGATCAAACAGATAAGGAACGGGAAAGGTGAGATAAAATCCCTAAACGAGAAAGGAGTCAATTGACGGTCAAATAGGGTCGGATTGTAAATTATGAAGAATATCAAATCCCGAGGCTCGAGGAAGCTATAGGTGAAATCGGATTGATATTCGGAGGTCGTATGTGAAAAGTCAACATTTAAATGAGTGGGGTTGACCCAATTCCCGAAGTGCAAGAAAGGAAAAGGCTAGAAAATCCACTAAGTAGGTTGCACCGGCCAACGCACTGGCTTGGCAAGCCAGTGCAAGCACAAATAGAGGTGCACGGCCTCACGCACGGTCTTGAGCACAGTGCCAAGACCGTGCAGGTGCAAACGGGCCTACGCACGGGCCTATGCACGGGCTCAAGCACGTGCAGGTTGAAAAGGGCTGCGCACGGGCTCCTGCACGGTCTTGATCAAGACCGTGCATTCGCCCGTGTGGATCTACTGAGCAGCAGACTCAAGACCGTGCGTTCGCCCGTGTGGATCTACTGAGCAGCAGACTCAGCAGATCGTGAAACCTCACACGCGAAAATCAACATATAAATTCATACATCTCCTAATTTACTCCATAAAACATCCTAATTTTCACATATAATTATCTATACCATATTAGCTACACATAGGCACAAGAATCACGTAAAATGGCCCGAGTAAATCTTCCTAAACACAAAAACCCAATCCTATAAAAATCCTATATCTAAATCACGAAAATCGCAAGAAAGAAAGACCATAATGAAATGGGGTAAAAGGATTATCGGTAGAGAATGTAGTGAGGATCGTTCGGGTTTTCACGGCTCGTCGATCGTGCGAGAAACGGGCTCGGTAGGGCGTCGGGAAGATTCCCTTCTGTCTTCTCCTTCTTTCTCCTTCCTTTCTTCTTTTTCCTTCTTTGTGTGTATTGAGAGAATGAGAGAGATAGGTAGATATTTAGGAAAATATCTCGGGGGTAAAATGGTCATTTAGGCTTTCAAGGGCATTTATGTAATTTAAGTAATTGAGGGCATTTAAAAGATAGGTTAAATCAATCTTTTCCACAAGATTAGTTAATCCAATTGGATAGATCGAGAAATTAGGCAAGAAAGAATTCACGTAATAATTAATAATATAATTAAAATATTCGGGTCATTACAACTTGTCATGCCTTCGCCTCTTCACTCCACATTCATTATCGTCTTGTCCATCCGTCATTGGGTCAGCTAAAGCATTTAGTTCCCAACTTAGGTCGTATTGGGTCTTTAGAATGTGAGTCGTGTCAACTCGGCAAACATCACAGAGTCTCCTTTCCATCCGTAAAAATAAACATTCTTTGCGTGCTTTTAACATTGTTCACTCTGATGTATGGGGTCCATGTCGTGTTGTGTCTCACTTAGGATTTCGATATTTCGTATCTTTTGTAGATGATTTTTCAAGAAATACATAGATTTTCTTAATGAAGGATCGTTCTGAATTATTTTCTATATTTTCGCTTTTTATGCTGAAATTAAAAATCAATTCGACTCTTCCATACGTATTTTCAGAAGCGATAATACCAAAGAATACTTTTCTAAGGATTTTAACACCTTCATGAGTACACATGGCATCTTACACCAGTCCTCATGTCCTTACACACACCAACAAAATGGGGTTGCTAAAAGGAAAAATAGACATTTGTTCGATATTGCTCGTACAATGATGTTTCATACACACGTACCAAAGCATTTTTGGGGAGATGCTGTTCTCAGTGCATGTTATGTAATTAATCGTATACCATCCACTGTGTTAGAAAATGTTTCTCCTCACTCCATCTTATTCCCACATGAACCTACTTTCAAACTGCCCCTATGCATATTCGGGTCTGTGTGTTTTGTCTATCAAATGAGGCTCAGTGTGGAGAAGTTAAGTCCTTGATCAATCAACTCCATCTTTTTGGGTTACTCTTGATCCCAAAAAGGATACCATTGCTATGACCCTATATCACATAAATTTTTTATGTGACGATGTCACATTTTTTTAGTCAACACGTTACTTTTCTAACCAATACTCATACTCTGAGATTGAGAACTCGATCACCCTCCCTACACCTATATCTCTCCAACCGTTCTCTACACCTCCCACTGAGAGGCTCTCCCAGCCTGATCTGTAGGTATATGTACGACGTCACCACATTGCATAACCCCCAGGCTTATATCCTATCGAATCCTCTACATAGTCTTCAGATCCTGCGACTCCACACATATCCGATCAAGATCTTCCTATTGCCCAACGAAAGGCTAAACGTACGTGTATGTCTTATAGCATATCAAATTTTGCTCGTATGATCATCTTTCTCCCAAGTTTCATTCCTTTGTCTCCACTATTTACTCTATCCATGTCCCTACTAAACTACATGATGCTCTCTCACATCCTGGTTGGAAAGTGGCAATGGACACGGAAATGTCTGCCCTTAAGCCAAATGGTACTTGGGAGCTCGTTCCTCTACCCTCCGGTAAGTCTGTTGTTGGTTGTAAGTGGGTGTATACGGTAAAGATTAATCCAGATGGTTCTATTAATAGACTTAAGGCACGACTTGTGGCTAAGGGTTATACTCAGGTGTATGGTTTGGATTATTCTGACACTTTTTCCCCTGTTGCCAAAATGTCTTCTGTTCGTTTGTTTATTTCTTTGGCAGCTACTTTCTCCTGGCGATTACACCAGTTAGTTGTTACCAAGGTTTTCCTCAATGGTGATCTCATTGAAGAAGTCTATATGGAGCAACCTCCTGGATATGTTGCTCAAGGGGAGTCTGGCTTGGTGTGTTGTCTCAAAAAATCACTATACGGACTGAAACAATCCCCTCGTGCATGGTTCAGAAAATTCACTAAAGCGGTAATCTCCTTTGGCATGAACTAGTTTCCAGTCAAACACTTAGTCTTTCACAAGCGCACATCTGCGGGTATAATACTTCTTGTTGTTTATGCTGATGACATTTTCATTACGGGAAATGATGACTCAGGGATACAAGAGTTAAAATCTTTCCTACACTCTCAGTTTCAAACTAAAGATTTGGGTGAGCTGAAGTACTTTCTAGGCATCGAAGTTGCGAGATCTCGTCTTGGCATCTATATCTGACAACGAAAGTATACTCTTGATCTATTGTCAGAAGCAGGTATGTTAGGAGCAAAGCCTCTTGATTCTCCAATGGATGTTAACACCAAACTATCTGATGACGAGGGAAAATCATTTGATAATCCAGAGAGATACATGAGATTAGTTGGAAAATTAAACTACCTAACTGTCACCCAACCTGACATCTCATTCGATGTAGCGCCCCTCTCCGTAGGAGGAAGAAGAATGCCACATCTGTACCAAAATGAATTCCCAAGCATGACAGGGTGCCCTACTCGAAAATTCATTTCAGCGAATGGCAAGACACTCAATCAAAACTCTGACAACAACAACATGACGCCCCAACAACAACAGCAACAATTAAATAAATGCAGAAGCGAATTCATAAATAACAGTTCAATTCATAAAAGCCATCCATGGAAACATAATTCATAAAATGAATCTAAAAAAAATAATTATTCAATCAATGCCGTCCATGGCTCAATAAAGTAAATAAAGTAAATCACAATGTAAATACAATAAATGAAATCAATTCAGAAAGTAAAGACTCGACTGTTGTTGGGACACTAACAAGACAATAATACATCAGCCAACCTAGACCTGCTGCTGCCGACTGACAAGATAGGTGACACCTCCACCTGTCTACTTGAAGCAAGAACCAAAATAGAAGGGGTGAGTATAAAGAATACTCAGTAGGGGGGGGGGGGGGGGGAGAATATACAATATAAGTATTGATCGCAATTCGTCGTTTATCTTATAAAATCAAAAGTAGTGAATGTTACTCGTTTTAATAAAAGATACCAATAATAATATAAGTTGTAAAACTGTAATACAAAGCAACACTCGGGTTCGGCTCACTTTGAAAACACAAAAGGTTGACGAACCGGATGCATTTGAAATCATTTACGCGTAAATCAATTAGACAAGTAAATAATGTAAATAATCAATACAATAATGTGTCCCGGCGAGAACAGGTCCTCTCCTTATAACTCCACCACCAATAGTCAATCAATCAGGAATTAAGGAGACGCGATTAGCACCACTGTTTAGTATTTTAAGGAGACGCAGTTAGCACCACCATTCGCATCAACTTAGACTAGCCAACCTCCTAACCAGGCTAAGTTAACAAGCATAGAAGTATACATCGGGATTTGCCCTAGACGCTCGTCTCCAGGCTCACCTCCTATATACTCCGGGCCTAAAGTCATGATCCAGTCCATGGCTCGCTTTTGAAATCAATATCAATTTGGGTGGCCAAAAGGGCCGTTTAAAAAATGATGCAAGCAGTTATGCATGAATTGCCAAAAGGGCTGTTCGAGACAAGGTTATGTGTGCGAGGCCGAGAGACCAAAGTTCGCATTTAAAAAAAAAAGGGTTTTCCTTACCTCTAGTTGATAATGTTTGTAAAATATTATACATATAGGTTTCGCTATTAAAAGGTTTCACTAAGCACATAAGGAAATAGTAAAGGCAAGGACAACTAGCAATAAGAAAGACAGGAATGATAAGTTATTTCACAAACCTATATATATCTATGATCTTGCCCCAGGTGAAAGCATTTTAAAACCCTTACCTGGCTCAACAGAACAAAAGAAGGAAAGCAAGCAGCAATAACAATTCTGCCTAAAAGATCCCACCTGAAAAACACGGGGTCTAGAGGATGAATGACTGACACGAACAAGAAAACAGACACTGATGCTCGGCTACTAAATTATGAACATGCTTAAAGAGGATCATTCAACATTTAGGCACAACAGAGCAAGTAGGGGTAACATGGTCAATTATATGAAAAGCGTAGAATAATTAAATAAACAAGAATCACTAAAGTAATTACAAAATATTGAAACACATACGCTAATCTGCGCCGTTAGAACCGTTGCGACGAGGCGAACATTCTGCGTGAGGAGTCCGTCGCCAGATTCCTACTGGAACAGGCTTGCCGCCGCTGGCCCGCCTTTGCTCCACCGCCGGTCATGTCTGAGGGTGAGACGAACACCAAAAGCTTCGTCTCATCGAGGCGGTCATGACCATGGTAGTCCACCGCCTCAGCTCCACCGCACGCCGCCGGAAAACACCCAAAGCCGTCGCTGCTTTCACTTCTCCGTAACTCCATCGTCGGTCGTCCGATGGAGATGAGACTACCGTCATTGGACTCCTCTCGTCCATGGCTTCCTTCGCTGGGTGGTGCGCCGCTGGGAGTACCACCATTGGATTCCTCTCAAAAAACCGGTCCAGAACCACCCTTGCCCGCCGCCTGAAAGTCACTGGAAAACCTCCGACAAAAAGCTCCGCCCTCATAAAACTTCGCGCTACCGTTGCGCCACCACCGTCGTTCAAATGCCAGAAATATCGGTATCATTATGTTCCTCTCGTCGAGACGATCGATTTCGACATATCATTTGATTGATTCGGTGAAGAAATACAAAATCCCCAATTTGGGAGAAGAAGCTTCTCGCTGCGACGTCCGCGGCTCTCTCTCTCTCCATTTTCAGATTTGCCCTTAAGCTTTCAATAATTCCATAATATACCTTAATCCTCAAAAAATGTGCAAATAGTGTAAAGTGTTGGAATTAGGCATACTTAGTGTCAAAATGGCCGAAATTAAATACTTAATAAAGATTGAGGTTCATTTTATGAAAATTCATGAGTTTACGAAAAGTCAATGTCGGGAGGGGTCAAAGTGTAAAATAGTTTTGGGCTAAAAATGCAATTTCTTTAAAATATGACTTAATGAATAATATTTGGGGTTTTATGGAATTATCTAGAACCTCGATAAAATGCATTATTAAAACATTGAACGCCAGTCCAATGTGCACAGTTAAATTACTAAATCAAGTTAAACGAGCTAAAAATATAAATTTACCAAATTGACCTTAGTTAGTGTAAAAATGATGCAAATCAAATTCTAATTAATGCCTTGGGTTTTAAATGCCAAATTGATGATGTATGAAAATCTTTATATACAAGAGTTGGAAAAACGTGTAATTATGAAAGACGTCGGGACCGTAAATGGCCCAAGCTTCAGCAAACGCGCTAATCCTGAATTTGGAGATTGCGGGTCGTCACATTCGCGGTTAGTGTAGTCAGTCAGTTTCTCAATAATTTATTAGATAGTATAGATAGTACATATGTGTTGCTCTATATTACTCTTTCTCCTTCGATATATATGCTGGCTACTGAATTATTCCTTAATTACGCAGAAAGGATTTTTCAGGAAAAGGGGTAACTTGGTGTAGTTAGTATATAAGTTATATACATCTGATTCATTTAATGACTTTTGAGTGATTATGTTGATCAATCTGTTATTATTTGAGTTGAATAATTCTAATCAATATGAATTGAAACAATCTATTGATGGAGGATTATTAGTCGAACTTGTGTGTTGTTTAGAAACTTATATATATAAATCAGGTACAGACCATATTTAATAAAATATTATTTACTGAGATAAACATAAATATTAATTTTGATGATAACAAATCCTAATAATATTATTTATCAAAGTATGAAAGACCAAGACTTCTTACGTTAGAAACCGTAAGCTTTAACTAACAATTTAAAGTTTATTAGTTTTATTTTGTTGAATTAATGGACTTGACCTAACTCAATCCCTAAAAGCTAGTTTAAGAGGGGAGGTTTACCAAGCCATTATATAGTGAACACCACATCTTTGATTATTCGATGTGGGATGGTTTAACACACCCCTGTCACGCCTAGGGCCGCAGAATATGCGAGACAAATTGGAGCGTGAAATGATTTGCAGGATATCTGCGAGGAGAGCAGGGGTGGAGAGACAAGCTGAGAATCGAACCCGCTCTGATACCATGTTGAATTAATGGACTTGACCTAACTCAACCCCCAAAAGCTAGCTTAAGAGGGGAGGTTTGTCAAGCCATTATATAGTGAACCCCACATCTTTGATTATTCGATGTGGGATGGTTTAACATATTTATCTGTTCAGTTATAATATGAATTACATAAGAACTTAATTTCATATTTTCTCCCGCTTAATTGATTTGCTTAATTGTTTACACAACATGATTACGTGATTTAGATTATAGCTGTATATGTTTGTCGTGTCTAAATTGGTTTGTCAAGTTGAGTCTTAACCCTCAGTCTTTAATATAACAGGTAATCCCACAGACCACATAAACATTTTGAAATGCGAGAAATTATCTTGGCCCTTGTGCCGGCCGCTGAGCCACATGATATGTATATGTTGGGCCCCAAGAGACCAGGGTATGGGGTGAAGCCGGTTAGATAATGGGTTTACGGTGGATCTCGGTGCTCTGACTCTAAACCCGTGACGGGAGCTCGGGGTGCGGCCGGAGTGGCAGCCTGAAAAGCCCCAACTTTTCGTGACAAGCTTGGAAGATTTCGAACTTCTCGTTTTTCACTTCCTGTCCCCATTCTCGACTTATGTGATTTAATTAATGTATTTAATTTGAATTGATATATATGTGTTAATTGTGATTAATTTGCCTAATGTGTGCCTAATTGATATTTTAAATTTTCCTGACATTCTGAATTTCGTGAATTTCGAATTAATTGATACATGGCGAAATTTATGTTTACATGTGAAAGTATCTAAATACTTTTATTAAATTATAAGATGTATATCGTTATTCCTAAAGGACGATAAGAATAAAATTAACTTTTATATAAAATAAATTATATTATTTAAACTGTGAACTTAGTCATCAGTTTGAAACAATTTTAGGACTTAGTTTCGGTTTTTGTAATTTCCATTTTTATCTATACGTACAGAACATTGGTTCAAAGAAAATATTGAATTTCACCAAGAAAAAGAAAAACAAAAATTGAAAGTCAACTTTTTACAACTAAATCATTAGTTGCAGCCCATTTAATCGTTTCTTTAATTTTTCGATATTATATATATATATATATATATATATATATATATATATATATATGTTACTAAGAAGATAAAATGCTATGCTGCCACGTTTATTTCCTAGAATGAGTCACCTCATTTTAATTCACATCCATAACAATCGTAAGCTTTGAAGATTCTTTATTCAATCAACAAAAAAATTATAAATACCTTTGCCGACTAAAAGAGGTGGCTGTGACTAGCTTTTAATTGATAAAATCGCTCCTGTCAGTCATCATCATTTAATTTCTAAGTAGGGAAAATTACACCTGGGTTTCCGTTTATCGTATATTTATATCTAGGTTTAGAAGAATTATTTTATTATAAATTAGTCCAAATTTTTATTGATCGTTAGTCAACTTTGACGTTTCTGTTAAAAAGTTTAAAATAAAATAAAATAAAATTATGAAATGACTAAATTATCCTTTGGACTGCATCGTAAAGTTGTCAAACTATAGGGATCTAAATGTAAAATATCTCGCCGCCGCCACTGTTGACGGAGCCACCACCCAAGTGGTCGACACCTGATACCACGACAATCCTCTTGTCGAGCCCGTCATATCCCCAAGTCCGTTTATCCATTCGGAAACCACACCTGATTTAATTTCAGTTCAAACATTCGAAAATCCACCTAAACTCTAAATTCTTAGATCTGAAATTAACGAAGATCCGACCGTTGGATTTTCGATCCAACTTCACCACCAGCTTACCCATGACGCGTAGATTGGAAATATCGTACGGCTCGACCGTATCTGTCACCGGAGAGTGGCGCGCCACCACTTTTACATTTAGGTCCTTATAGTTTGACAACATTACAATGCAGTCCAAAGGGTAATTTAGTCATTTCATAATTTTTTTCTTTTTTTTTTTAATTTTTAACAGAAACGTCAAAGTTGACTAGCAGTCAACGAAAGTTTGAACTAATTTGTAATAAAACGATTCTTCTGAACCTAGATATAAATACCCAAAAAAACGGGGACCCAGGTGTAATTTTTCCTTCTAAATATTTCGAGCAAAGAAAACTAAAGAAGCTAGTTTCGGTCAAGAACAGAACCAAAGTATTGAGCTTTCTTTCTTCTTTCAGATGTTTTAATTAATGAGTTTTAAAATATGGTCTCCGATATTAGTTGATTAAGAGACTGATTTATTTTCCAAATCATGAGGATGGCTATTATTCTAACTTATCAGATTACGTGTGAATGCAAGGTTGAACAACAATGACATCTACATGCCCTTTTATATCTGCTGAGTGTGTATTATATAGGATTACTAAAGAATTGATTAATTAGCTTCAATATAGAACACTTAGTTCAGTAATTGATGTTTCATAATGAATCGAGATATGGCTAGTATTTTCTTCTTTCAGATGTTTTAATTAATGAGTTTTAAATTATGGTCTCCGATATTAGTTGATTAAGAGACTGATTTATTTTCCAAATCATGAGGATAGCTATTATTCTAACTTATCAGATTACGTGTGAATGCAAGGTTGAACAACAATGACATCTACATGCCCTTTTATATCTACTGAGTGTGTTTTATATTGGATTACTAAAGAATTGATTAATTAGCTTCAATATAGAACACTTAGTTCAGTAATTGATGTTTCATAATGAATCGAGATATGGCTAGTATTTTCTTCTTTCAGATGTTTTAATTAATGAGTTTTAAATTATGGTCTCCGACATTAGTGGATTAAGAGACTGATTTATTTTCCAAATCATGAGGATAGCTATTATTCTAACTTATCAGATTACGTGTGAATGCAAGGTTGAACAACAATGACATCTACATGTCCTTTTATATCTACTGAGTGTGTTTTATATAGGATTACTAATGAATTGATTAATTAGCTTCAATATAGAACACTTAGTTCAGTAATTGATGTTTCATAATGAATCGAGATATGACTAGTATGAACTATATGTGTCAGTCATCTAGATTTGTGTAATTATATTAATCGAGAAATGATGTATTTTTACTCACAGATATATTTTTAATCACACATAACAAATTATAAAGATGTATCTGTAGCGCCCTTTCAGTAGGAGGAGAAAGGACACCACATTCGCACCGAGACGAACTCCCAAACGAGGTAAATGTACCCCATTTAAAAATTCATCCCGGCGAACGGCAAGCACTCGATCTATACTGGCAATAACGATCCTAGCCCAACAACAACAGCAAAGAAATAACAGAGTGCGGAAGCTGAAAATAAATATCAATTCAACATTTCAAGCCACACGGGGCGTCAATTATCATATATCAATGCTCAACAAATCAATATCATAACCGATGCTCAATAATTCAAATAATGTAACTATTCTACATAGGAATTCAAGTAATGGAGAGATTCAATTCAAATAATAAATGACAGACTGTTGCTGGACACTACCGACAATACCAAGGGACTCGAAACTCAAGACTCACGACCCCCTGTTGCCAACCGACATGAAAGGTGACAACGCCACCTGTCGACCTGAAGTAAGAATCAAAACAAAGAGGGGTGAGTATAAAGGATACTCAGTGAAGGTATAAGTTGGAACAAGTACGAGCCACGCTTCCGGGTTTGATATATATATAAGAAAATACATATGCTAAATGAAGAAATCCGGAATGTGCTTCGACTTGCATTAACAACAATCAATAAACAATACAGTAATGACAATAAGCATGAATAAAGGCAATTAGTATCCCAGCGAGAATGAGCATGTTCCTCCTCATAACCCCTTCATGTCATGAAAAATACTCCATCTCCGGTGTCTGACCCCATGGCGCGACTATGGGCGACGAATTGAATTTCAGGAAAGTGTGCAACGAATGCAACACCCACCATCGCTCCCAACCGTGGCTATAAACTCCTGACGGGCCACGATTGATTCTTAGTTTTGGGAGTAGTACCTCGAGAAACACCCTGGACGCTCGTCCCCAAGTGAGACCCTCGAATACCATCCCGGGCCCCATGAAAGAAAGTACATGAATTTGCTTGCATTTCAAGAAATATTATAAGTTGAGTGCCAAACGGGCATTTAGTCAAGTGTGTGACGACAAAGAGGGTGACCATAAGTTCCATATGTGTTGGGGTGTGATGACGGACTCCCCTAACGACTTCCCTCAAATACCCAACCAAAGTCAAAGTGCCATGTTGAAATGAAAGAGTTTTACTTACCTCTTGAAAACAAAACGGTTTTGAGATACTTATAGGTATAAGTTGATATCAAAGAGTTTGTTCAATAAAATCAAATATCTAATAGATATACGAGAACGAGAAATCAAATCAATATGAGCACGTATGGGTAGTTGTTTCGCAATAAATAAAAGGGATCCTTACTCCAGTGAAAACATTTTAAACCCTCACCTGGAAGCACGGGAAAGACAAGACAGACAAGCAATCCTCGAGAGAATGGCCTGAAACTGACAGACAACAAAATCAATCAAGACAAGACACGACACACGACTCTCTGGTTCAAGCTTAAGGATAGCGGGTTCAAGGGGTTGCTGCTCCCCCCTATCTCTAAAGGGGCGGACCAATTGTGGATCGGTCCGCGTGACCCTCCTGTTCCGGTTAATCTCATGGAGTTACAACACATGAAAGGCCAAATAATATCACTTAGCAATTAAAATTACAAGTAAAATGCAATTAAATTCATTAAATGATATTAACGAAATTAAAGATGCTAAACATGCTCAATTAAAATTCTAACTTCATATTCATGCATAATATAATGTAAAGAAGCAATCATGCGATTTTCGAATCATTCGGAAAACATTCAAAAATTGGGGAAAAAGTCCTAAACGAAAAAGGCACTATTCAAGGCCCGAATGAGGTCCGAATTTTGAAAACTTTGCGGGATATTCATCCTTGAATCATATGGAAGCTATATGTGAATCGGCTCGATTTTAAGAGGTCGTATGCAAAAAGTCAACTTTTATTCTTGGCTAATTGACCCAATTATCGTGTGCAACTAAGAAAAAAGGTCTGAAAATTGGCTAAGGCATTCACACGGGCTTGGGCACGGGGTCGCGCACGGTCTTGAGAACACCCTCAAGACCGTGCCGGCTGAAATGGTTGCGCACTGGTTTGCGCACCGGGGTGCGCAGGCCGGTGCAGGTGCTAGGGCGGGCGCACCGGCTTGCTCACGGTCTTGCCAAGACCGTGCGTAGGACCGTGCAGCTCAAGTTCCAGGTGCACAAAACGCGATTTTCAGAAGTTCTTCGCGGAAACAACCCAAAAATCATCTATGGCGAATTATAAAGCTAAAATCAACACATAAAATTCTCACTCATGCATTAAACACATTAAGAGCTATCATTTGATTCAAGCGACACGAAAAATGGTGAACTATAACATGCAAACCCACCAAATTGCAAAATAAACAAATCCTAAGAAAAGCTAGCGAATCGAGAGATGTAATGGACGAAATGAAATGGTGGAAGAAGGTGGTAGAGAATCGGACGAGGATCGTCGAGGTGGTCGAGCGACGGGTTCGGGATGCGATTTTCTCTCTTCCTCCTTCCTTCTTTCTCCTTCCTCTTCCTTTCTCCTTCTCTTCTCTCTCTCTCTCTCGGTTTTGGGGGTGTGTGTGCAAGTGTTCTCAAGGGTGTGCATAAGGGGGTGCAAGTGAGGTCAAGGGTGTGCAAGGTGTAGTCAAGAGGGTGTGGGGCTCGAATGAGATTAAACGAAATTCGAAGGGTAGAAAAAGGTAATTATAAGAGGTTAATGACTTGAGAATAAAATAGAATAAATTAAAATTAGCTGACGAAACTAATCTTTTTGTTTAAAATTCAACGAGGTGTCGAATAATTATTCCGAAAATATATTCCGAAATTTTGAGTCGTTACAATACTCCCCCCTTCAAAAGAATCTGTCCTCAGATTCTACTCCGGATCATAGGGTTAAAGGGAGTAGGTTATGGAAATCAAACGTTCGTTACACATAATCGAGCAATCATCACATAAACAATTAGTTCAAAACGAACAATTAGCATTTAAATTCAAATATACAAATACCAAGTAGTTCATACATAATGTTCCTAATCTGGTCGACCCTCGACCCCTTACCAAAAACTGACCTCATCAATACCCTAATTTGCCTTATATATAACCCTTGAAATCGTGATTTATACTCCCTTCTGCAGATATGCTATACCTTGATATGTGCTTTTTTATACACACACTGGAAATCCTTATTTATACCCTTATGTTACGAAATGTAACCATCGAAATAGTGGTTTATACTCCCTTCTGCACATATCTATACCCTGATCTGTGTTTTTTTATACACATATTTATTTTATTGTTGGCTCATACCCTAGAAATTGTGATTTATACCCTGATTGTGTTATATGTAACCCTCGGAATCTTTTATTATACTCCCTTCTGCCGATATCTATACCCTGATATGTGATTTTTTATACATAGATTGTGTTATTGTTGGCACATTATCTTTTCGTTATGATATTGCAGATCTGCGGAAGTTTATCATTAATTTATTTTGGAGCATGTTTCCTTGTACACGAGCCCGTTAGGTGCAAGCTGTGGGGCTGTTGGAGCACGTTTCCTTATACACGTGACCCATCTGCTTTGGTCTATTGCATTTCGACAACGGAGCATCAGGTGGTAGAAGATGTAATGGACGAAATGAAATGGTGGAAGAAGGTGGTAGAGAATCGGACGAGGATCGTCGAGGTGGTCTCGGAATTTCGAATGGTCGAGCGACGGGTTCGGGATGGGATTTTCTCTCTTCCTCCTTCTTCCTTCTTTCTCCTTCCTCTTCCTTTCTCCTTCTCTTCTCTCTCTCTCTCTCGGTTTTGGGGTGTGTGTGCAAGTGTTCTCAAGGGTGTGCATAAGGGGGTGCAAGTGAGGTCAAGGGTGTGCAAGGTGTAGTCAAGAGGGTGTGGGGCTCGAATGAGATTAAACGAAATTCGAAGGGTAGAAAAAGGTAATTATAAGAGGTTAATGACTTGAGAATAAAATAGAATAAATTAAAATTAGCTGATGAAACTAATCTTTTTGTTTAAAATTCAACGAGGTGTTGAATAATTATTCCGAAAATATATTCCGAAATTTTGAGTCGTTACAATACTCCCCCCTCAAAAGAATCTGTCCTCAGATTCTACTCCGGATCATAGGGTTAAAGGGAGTATGTTATGGAAATCAAACGTTCGTTACACATAATCGAGCAATCATCACATAAACAATTAGTTCAAAACGAACAATTAGCATTTAAATTCAAATATACAAATACCAAGTAGTTCATACATAATGTTCCTAATCTGGTCGACCCTCGACCCCTTACCAAAAACTGACCTCATCAATACCCTAATTTGCCTTATATATAACCATTGAAATCGTGATTTATACTCCCTTCTGCAGATATGCTATACCTTGATATGTGCTTTTTTATACACACACTGGATATCCTTATTTATACCCTTATGTTACGAAATGTAACCATCGAAATAGTGGTTTATACTCCCTTCTGCACATATCTATACCCTGATCTGTGTTTTTTTATACACAGATTTATTTTATTGTTGGCTCATAACCTAGAAATCGTTATTTATACCCTGATTGTGTTATATGTAACCCTCGGAATCTTTTATTATACTCCCTTCTGCCGATATGTATACCCTGATATGTGCTTTTTTATACATAGATTGTGTTATTGTTGGCTCATTATCTTTTCGTTATGATATTGCAGATCTGCGGAAGTTTATCATTAATTTATTCTGGAGCATGTTTCCTTGTACACGAGCCCGTTAGGTGCAAGCTGTGGGGCAGTTGGAGCACGTTTCCTTATACACGTGACCCATCTGCTTTGGTCTATTGTATTTCGACAACGGAGCATCAGGCAGTGGCAACTTGTTGAAGCTACAGTGCTCCACAACCTGATGATCTTTGATGAAATAACAACATGTCGGGCTTTAAATTACTTGACCTTCATAAGCAGGAATGCACGCATTCCTCACCAGAATTCTCCTTTGGGTGGTGAAGGCTTCTTGGATCTCTCATGCCTCGCACTCAGAGACCTCAGCCTGAACAATTGGAGGAGGGTTTTTCCATAGGGAATAAATGATACAAGATCTTACAGTGAAGCATGATCCGTTGCGGTCAGCTTCTTTATAATTTCTATACCTTCTGGATGTTACTTCAAGACACTGGAGATTACTTAAAGAAGAAGAAGAAAGTGATGTCTTGACGAAGAAGAAGAAGAATTAGAAAAAGATTACGTGTAAAGAAGTAAAGAGAAGAAGAAGAATTAGAAGAAGATTAGTATAAAGAAGTGAAGAGAAGAACAAGACTATGTAAAGTGTATCAAATTCCATGTAGTTCAATATATATGTAATGAAAATCTGTCGAAACTTTTGGAATAATGAAATTCATAATTCAGCATATCGTTTATGTTATGTGAGCCACAAAGTATAAATTTCAATAAAATAAGTTTTTCTATACATGGCAAATATAGAGATTCGAGTACAGAAATCATGTCCATAAAAGCTGCAGGGGCATTCGTCAAACCAAACGGCATCACAACGAACTCGAAGTGGCCGTACCGAGTGTTAAACCAGGTCTTAGGTATATCCTGCTCTGGGATACGAAGCTGATAGTATCCCTGTCGAAGATCCAATTTCGAATATACCTTCGAACCCTGCAATAAGTCAACTAGCTCCTCTATGTGGGGTAGAGGGTATTTGTTCTTCACTGTCATCCAATTCAGCTCTCTATAGTCGATGCACATTCTCAGCGTGCCATCCTTCTTCTTCACGAACAAGACCGGCGCACCCCCAGGAGAGATGCTCGGTCTAATGTAACCACTCTCAAGAAACTCTTCGAGTTGCATCTTAAGCTCCTTCAGCTCGGCGGGAGCCATCATGTACGGAGTCTTCGAATAAGGCTCCGATCCTGGTGCAAGATCGACTACGAACTCGATGCCACGATCAGGGGGTATAGAGTTCAAACTCTCAGGAAAGACATCCTGGAAGTCCTTAATCACTTCCGTGTCCTCAAGCTTCCGTTGTTCCTTCGGTCGGTTAAGCAGATAAGCGACGAAAGCCTGAGCTCCCTCTCGTATCATACGCGAAGCCTCGACATAAGAAATCTTCGGTGTCGAATATGACTTCTCAAGAATACCCTTCACAACTGTGTTCTTGGTCCCAATCTGAACTGTCTTTTTGAAACAATCCACGCTGACTCTGTGTTGGAAGAGCCAGTCCATCCCCAGAATAATTCCATATCGCTGCAACGGCAACTCAATCAAATCGGTGGGATAAATTCGATCTTCTATCTTCAAAGGGCAGCCCTTGAAGATCCTATCCGTAACGTATGAAGTCCCAAAAGGAGAACTAATTCGATATAAATAAGGCAGACTCTCCACAGGCATGCAAAACTTAGCAGCAATATCAAGCGCAATAAACGAGTGTGTCGCACCCGGATCATATAATGCAGTGATAGGGATGTCATGAATATGCAGGGTACCTCCAATCACGTCGTGCTGATCGGGCTCAAGCTCCTCTCCTCCCAGTGTGAAGACTCTGGCTGTACTCTCGGCTGACCACCCTGATGTCCGGCAGCCTGAATCGCCTTCTGAGGCGTGGCGGTCCTCCTGTTCAGACACACGTCCAGCATATGATCAGAGGAACCACATAATAGGCACTGTCCCAAACGTCCCCTGTAGAACTCGGCAGTGTGGTTCGGCTTGCGGCAATGGGAGCATAGAACTGGTGCGATAGATGCAATCGGGGCTGGCTCGATATACTTGGGCTTCTGCTCGCCCGTGGAAGATCCAGATCCAGAAGTGAAAGGCTTCTTGTTCTTCTGGGAAAAGCCCCTAGGGGAGGCAGCAGGGGTAGGAGCCCTACGGCGGAGCTCTCCAAGATCGGACTCAATGGCCATAGCCCGTGTCACAGCCTCCTCATAATAACGGAGGTCACTGCCAACTAGCTCTGCACGGATCTCATCATGAAGACCCTCCTTAAACTTCCTCGCCATCCTCCTGTCGTCGGTCGCCATGTGAGGAGCATATGCGATCAATCTGGTAAACTTGGCCTCATACTGGCCCACGGACATACCTCCCTGGGAGAGGTTCATGAACTCCCTCTCCCTCTGATCCCGAACAATCTCGGGCACATACTTCGCACGGAACTCAAATAAGAATTGTGCCCAGGTGCGCGGAGTCTGTGCGGCCGTCCATCTCCTCTCGACGAATCGCCACCAATCAAGGGCGGGTCCCCTCATTAGAAACATGGCGAGCTCTATCCTCTATAGGTCCTCAACATCCAGGGCCCTAAACTTCTGCTCCAGCTCAGAAATCCAGGCCTCAGCCTTCAGGTCATCCGGTTCGCCCTCGAAGACCGTAGGGCGATATGACATAAAGCGGTCCATAGTGCGGGTGGTAGCATCCCGAGGGTTCGGTGGTGGCGGCTGATGCTACTTCTCCTGCTAAGCCTGCTGTACTATAAGTCGAACCGCATGATAGAAAGCATTGGGCGGAGGAAAGCCCTCTGGTGGTGGAGGCGGATCCTGTCGGCGCGGTCGAACCATAGTACCTGAAACAGTGAGCTGAAAATGCATGTGGGTTAATGATATGTTCAAGTAATCACTTATAAATGGGCTTCGTTCTCCTTACCAAACCGATGTGGGACATTACACCATGAATGGCTTATATGACGAAATGTATAATTTGATTTAGCTTCCGCAACTCTGTTATTTTTTTATTGCTGTTGTTGTTGGGGTGTCGTAATGTTGTTGCTGGTATTTGATTGATTGATTGCCATTCGCCGGGATGGATTTTTAAATGGGGTACATCTACCTCGTTTGGGAGTTCGTCTCGGTGCGGATGTGGTGTCCTTTCTCTGCCTACGGAAAGGGGCGCTACATAACTTGTACCTATAAGTATCTCTAAATCATTTTGTTTTCATGAGGCAAGTAAAACTCTTTCTTTTAAGCATGACGTTTTAACCTCGGTTGGTCTATGAGATAAGTCGTTAGGGGAAGACGTTAGTGTTTCCCGACACGTATGAAACTTGTAGTCACCCCCTTTTTCGTCACACACACTTTCCTAAATGCCCTTTTGGCCTTAACTTATAATGTTCTTCAAACGCGAGCAAAAAGATAATGTATTGTTCTTTTAATGAGGGCCCGGGAGGGTATTCGAGGGTCTCACTTGGGGACGAGCGTCCAGGGTGTTGCCTGAGGTACTTTTCCCAAAATTAAGCGTCAATCATGGCCCGTCAGGAGTTGATAGCCATGGTTGGGAGCGATGGTGGGCGTTGCATTCGTTGCACGTTTTCCTGAAATTCAGCAGTCGCTCGGGGTCGCGCTTTGGGGTCAGACACCGGTGATGGAGCTATTGTAATTGAAGGGGTTATAAGGAGGAACAGGCCCATACTCGCTGCGATATTAATTGCTTGTATTTATCGCTTTAATTCTTTAACGTACTGTTAATTATTGTCGTGTATGCAAGTCGAAGCACGATCCGGATTTTCTTCAATTATGCAAATGTATTTTCCTATATATATAATCCAAACCCGGAAACGTGGCTCGTACTTGTTCCCTCTTTACCATCACTGAGTATCTTTTATACTCACCCGCACTATTTTGATTCTTACTTCAGGTCGACAGGTGGCGTTGTCACCTATCTTGTCAGTCAGCAGCAGCAGGTCTAGGTTGGCTCGTATGTCTTGTCTTGTCAGTGTCCCAACAACAGTCGTGTCCTTATTTATGAATTGATTTAATTTATGTATTTTGTATTATGTTTTATTTCCCATACTTACGTGCCCCTGATGTGGGATAGATTAGACGAGCCATGGATGGCATTCATTAAACGATTATTGAGAATGATGTATGAATTATGTTGCCATGAATGGATTATATGACTAATTGTATAATTTGATTTAGCTTCCGCAACTCTGTTATTCTTTTATTACTATTGTTGTTGGGGTGTCGTAATGCTGTTGTTGGTGTTTGATTGATTTATTGCCGTTCGCCGGGATGGATTTTTAAGTGGGGTACATTTACCTCGTTTGGGAGTTCGTCTCGGTGCGGATGTGGTGCCCTTTCTCCGCCCACGGAAAGGGGCACTACATTTCTTTTATGTTGATTTCTTTTAAGTTTAAAAATGGTGATTTATTTTCGTTTTATAATATACATTATTATTCCCTCCTCACTTAGTCGTTTGACTAACCCCCTCTGTTTCACCCCTGTATTGGTTTAAGGATACTAGGCGAGATCGTCGTCGTTGTTGTCGTCTTTAGAGTTGCATTCTTTTGCTCATGTATAACTCTATTTCTGTTTGGCTATTATTTTATGTTGTTAGGATTTAGGATTTATGTATTTAGTATTCAAGATTTATATGTTGAACCCGTTATTGTATATTGTCGGGATATTGTATCGAACCCGTTTATTATTTATGTAATTGAATTTCGTTGGCCTTGGTGGGCTTTACTACTTGTGCAATTATTATGATTTATTATTTTGTTTATTTTCGCTTCCGCACCTCTGTCGTTTTCTTTCATTTTTGAAACCCCGCCTAGTCATTGAGTAAATGTGTCGCCGGGTTTCGATTCGGGTTGGATTCCATTCCGGTTCCGGGTCGGGGCTCGGTGCGGGGCGTGCGTTACCGATTTGGGGCGCCGCTACACTGCTATTTTTAGTAAGTTTGGCGTAATTAAGGTTTTGCCCCTTCGTTTCTAAGCCAAGTCAAAATTTGACTTGACCAACTCTCTCTCTCCCTCATCTCACACTTCACGTTATCAAGAAAGAAAAGAGAAGAAGAAAGGAGAGAAAAAGAAAAGAAGAAAAAGAGCCTTTGATTGATCGTTCCGATTCCGTTTCCTGACCGAATCTCGAGCCGTGAAAACCTACAAACTCCTCACAATCCATTCTTTGAGTAAGCTTCTCACCCCTTTCGTGTTTAATACTTCCTAGGCTTCAATTTTTAGGATTTTGTGAATAGTGGAATAATGTATGAAACATGTGATTTTGAATGATTTTGTGGATGGTTTTTCGTGTTTATGGATTCTATGCGTAGATTAGATGTTGTACATTATCATATGTGAAGATTAGCATGAGTGATTAACGTTTTGGTGTTGAAATGTCAATTTTTGAATTAGTTTCGCGTAAGGTTTATGATCCGCACGGGGTGTTGCAAGCCCGTGTGCAGGTGCACGGGCTCTCTCACGGCTGTGTGAGAGGCCGTCCGTGTTTGTGCATGTGCACGGGCTCTCTCATGGCCGTGTGAGAGGCCGTGCGTGTTGGTGTGTTTGTGCACGGGCTCTGGTCACGGCCTCAAGCCCATGTGAGTCCATTTTCAGCCCAAAACCTACTATAAGCCGCAGTGCTACTTTGCATTGTAGGTACCTTCGAGACTCATCTTTTCTGAATTCTTTCTTCACTCATGTATTCTACAATTATGATACAGATACGAATTGCATGATTTATGGATTTATCGCATGTTCATGACTGTGAATAGTGCATTTGAAGTTTTCGACCAATTTTCTAACTTTTGCATACGATGTCCGTTTCTTACGAAACTCGAATCCATACCTTCGTATGGTATTCTAAGCATGCACATGAGATTTCGTTGCATTTGAACATGATTTGCATATCTAAATTCGAGAATTACTTCCATTATTTGATAATTTCAGCTTATGTGGTTGTTTAAACGTGCTCCTATGTGTTTTAATGATTTTGTACACGCCGTGGATCGTCGTTAATCTTATGTGGTTGTGTCCTTGTATTTTGCAAACAATACTCCTGTGGAGTGCGTGCCGATCTCGCATTCTTGCTCTCGTTTTTGTTAAGCCAACAGGTGGGGTTTTCAGTTTCTATTAGTATACGATAATACGTACATAATACCAACCCTACTATCCGATAAGCCTAATTTTGTGATTTGTTTTACTCCCGTTTATATATATAGTAGATATTTAAGCTTATACTTATATGATCTTGAAAACGTTTTGATATGAAAAGTATTATGTATAAGTTTGTGAAATGTTTACGAAAGAGGCAAGTAAACCTTTGTTTTCTAATGGGAAATTTGGCATTATAGCCTCGCACACGACTTGCCTTGAACGGTCTTTCGACCACATGAGAATGTTTGATCTATGTATATGTATATATTTGATCTGTTCTGATGGGCCGGAGTAAGGACGATAGGACGAAGTCGGTAGACGTCGGGTCTACAGCAAAAATCCTATGGTTTCCTCCACCTTTGGGAGCTCGGGGTGAGGCCGGAGTGGCAGCCCTTTGAGTACCTGAGCTATTTATGTTTAATTTGTGTAGTTAGGGGTTGCTCCCTGATTACAACCGGAGGAATAAGGAGGTTTTCTGTTTTTATGACTTGACTGGTGGTTCAGAACTCTTCTCGCTGAAGTATATGTTTCGTTATGTTTCATTTTGAGCTAGATCACCTGTAACGCCCCGAAAATTCAAATTATGAACCGGGAATCCGAACTGATTTTCATGCGCGATTTATAATTTATTTTATGAATTATTATGTGGTTTATATAACATTTTCATGAATGAGTGAATTTTGGTCTTTAAACCACGACATGTCAATGTGCGTTTAATTTCATGAACTTTGACTGTAATTATGTGTTATTTGGATAGCTTAAGTTTTTGTACTATTTTATGAAATTATGAAAATGCCCCTTCATTTCTTCGACCAAGTCAATTTTTCACTTAGTCTCTCACTCTCTCTCCCTCACTCATTCACGCGCAACAACAGAAAAGAAAGAAAAGAGAAGAAGAAGAGGAAAGCTTCAATCGATCGTGCCGGACTCGTTTCCCGACGGATTTTCGAACCGTTAACACCTACTCAACCCTCTCGATCTCCTCTACCGGTAACTCTCTAATGCCAATCCGTTTTTATGTACTCTATGTCTCATTTTTTTGAATTTTCTCCGAAATGTGCAAATATTGTATGTATGTTGATTTTGGATGATTTTGTGGATGGAATTTCGTGTTTCTTGTTTCTATAGATAGATGATAAGTAGGAGAACATTATATGTGAACATTAGGGTGATATTTGCATGATTAATTGGTTAAATGTTGGTTTTTGGGTTGAATTTGCGAAGGTTTCTCGGTTCTGCGAATTTTTTGTTGTTCTTCATCCTCACGGGCTCTGTACACGGGGTGTTGCAAGCCCGTGTGTGTGTGCACGGGCTCTCTCACAGCCGTGTGAGAGGCTGTACATGTTTGTGAATGTACACGGGCTCTCTCACGGCCGTGTGAGACGCCGTGCATGTTTCTGAATTTGCACGGTCTCTCTCACGGCCGTGTGAGAGGCCGTGCGCGTTGAGGATTTCACACGGGCTGCTGCACACGGCCTCAAGCCCGTGTGCATGAGGCCGTGTAGAGCCATTTTTGGCCCCCAGACCTTCTGTAAGCCATAGTGCAACTTTGCACTGTGGGTATTGTGAATTCTTTCCGAATTCTTTCTTCGCTTATGTATTCTATCAATATGAAATGGTTGTGAATTGCATGATTTATGAATTTATCGCATGTTCGGGATTGTGAATAGTGCATTTGAAGTTTTCGACAAATTTCCTAACTTTTGCATATGAAGTCCGTTTCTTCCGAAACTTGAATGCATACTCTCTTATGGTATATTAAGCATGTTAATGAAATCTCGTTGCATTTGAACTTGGTTTGCATATCTAAATTCATGAATTGCTTCGTTTATTGATAATTTGAATTTAAGTGATATATGTGGTTGTTTAAACGTGCTTTTACGTGTTTCTATGCTTTAGTATGAGCCGTGCGTCATTGTATGTCTTACGTGGTTATGTCGTTTGTCAGTTGCAGGTTCCACTCTCGTGGATTAGGTTGTTCGCTTCCGTTTTGGGCTCTCTTTTGGTTGTCGCCAGGTGAGGTTTCTGTTGTTTTTCCGTATTATGCAGACATGTATTATTAAGCCTCACTAAATAAGCCTCGCATGCGTAATTTATGTTTTTCTCCCGTATTACTATATTTAGTAAATACTTTATGCTTATTACTTTTATGAAGGTTAAGAACAACGAATTTGATATCAAAAATATACTATGTATATGATTTCGAAAGGATTTCAAAAAGAGACAAGCAAACTATGTTTCGATTTAAATGTAATTTTGGGTTTGGAAACCTTCTCGTTGAGTGAAGTCGTTAGGGCGGATTTCTTTCCCCTTGACGATGGAATACCCGGTTGTGTTTCCTGCCGTTACACCGCCTGTCTTGAACGGCCCATGTGGCCCCCTAAATGTCTTGATTCCTATTCTAATAGGAAAATGATAGTTATGAAAATGCGAGATATGATATGTGTGTCTGTTATGTTATGTGGGCCCCGGAGTATGGTGATCGGATGAAGCCGGATAGACAGCAGGTCTATGGTGGAATTCGGTGGCTTGCTCCATGTTTACCGGGAGCACGGGGTGAGGCCAGAGTGGCAATCTTCGAGCTCCTGCGGCGGTTGACTTCGTGTCAACTGAGACATAGGCTGTTATGCCTATATCTGGTGCAGTATGGATTTAGCGGTCCTTCTGCTATATGGGAGGAATAAGGTTGGTATGTTTTCAGGTATGATATGATATGAGGAGTTGAGGGCTCGACTCGCCGAGCAATACGATATGTCACGTTATGTTATGTTATGATAAATCACCAAATGATTACGAAAACCCTTCTTTTACGTTTGTTTTCTTTTAAGTTTAAATGGTGATTTATTCTATGTATGCTATTATGTATGTACTCCCCTTTTCCCCTCACTTAGTCTTTTTGACTAACCCTCTCTGCTTCAACCCGTATTTGTTTCAGGTGGTTACTAGGTGGGCATCGTCGGTATTGTTTCGTAGAGTTATTTTACTTTTGTGCGTTGTTCATTCATAGATTATTTTAGGTACTTGATCACGTTATATGTATCCCGTAGATTACGACTTTGTGTTCGGGACTGTTTAATGTTGAACCCGTTTAAGATTTGGTTAAGTCTATGTATGCGAATTCCGCTAGCCTTGAAGGGCTTTAACTATTTGCGCAATTGGTTTACTGCTTTAATTGTCCTTATGAAGATCTAGATTTTGTTGTTGTTGCTTCCGCTTCCGCATTGTTGTCGTCGGTCGTTTTTACAAAAAGTCCTGCCTAGTGATTGAGTAATTGAGTTTGCCGTTCGCCGGGTTTCAGTTTAGGGTCGGATTTTCGTTTCGGCTTCGGATTGAGACTCGGTGCGGGGGCGTGCGCTACCCGTTTGGAGCGCCCGCTACATCACCTGTAGGGGGCACCCCAAACGGGTAACGCACGCCCCACACCGAGCCCCGACCCGGAACCGAAATAGAATCTGACCCGAATCAAAACCCGGCGAACGACACACATTTACTCAATGATTAGGCGGGGGTTTCAAAATGAAAGAAAACGACAGAGGCGCATAAGCGAAAGTAACAAAACAATAAATCATAATAATTGCCCAAGTATTAAAGCCCACCAAGGCCAACGAAATTCAATTACTTAAATAATAAACGGGTTCGATATAATATCCCGACAATATACAATAACGGGTTCAACATATAAATCCCGAATACTAAATACATAAATCCTAAATCATAATAACATAAATAATAGCCAAACTGAAATAGAGTTATACATGAACGAAATAAATGCAACTCTAACGACGACGATCCCGCCTAGTACCCTGAAACCAATACAACGGTGAAACAGAGGGGGTTAGTCAAACGACTAAGTGAGGAGGGAATAATAATGTATATTATAAAACGGAAATAAATCACCATTTTTAAACTTAAAAGAAATCAACATAAAAGAAAGGTTTTCGTACATGGGTGGTGATTTAGCATAAAACATAAACATATCATATGACTCGGCGAGTCGAGCCCTTAACTCCAATTTCCAAACATAAAACGGGAAACCACCCTTATTCCTCCAATGTAGATGGACCACTAAATCCAAACTACGCATAACATATCATACGGTAACTCAGGTACTCAAAGGGCTGCCACTCCGGCCTCACCCCGAGCTCCCAAAGGTGGAGGGAACCATAAGATTTCCGCCGTAGACCCGATGTCTACCGACTTCGTCCTATCATCCTTACTCCGGGCCAAAACATACATACATACAGTTCATAACTCGCTTTTCAAATCATTTCGGGTTGGCCAAAAGACCGTTCGAGACATGTCATATACGAGGCCGAAGGCCAAAGTTCGCCTTAGAAAACAAAGGGGTTTTACATGTCTCTTTCGCAAACGTTTCAAAGACTATACGTAGTACTTTTTCATATCAAAATATTTTCGATAAATCGAATAAACGTAATAGGCATAAATATCTACTAAGTATATATATAGAAACGGTGTGAAAACAAAACGTAAACAAGGCTCATATCAGGAGAAGCTTATTTATATATATACATAATAGTACTGGAATCAGAAACGGAAAGCCTCACCTGTTGGCTATACAAAATAAGAGCAAAAGCAAGAACCGGCGCTACTCCACGGGAGTATCGTCTGCATAAATACCAAGACACAACCAATTAAGACTAAGGACGACGCACGGCTTATACGAAAACATTAAAACACATAGAAGCACGTTAAACAATCAAATAAAGCACTTAAGTTCAAATTATCAAGCATAAACGGAGTAATTAGTGAATTCAAAAATGCAACTCAAATCCAAATGCAACGAAACTTTACGGACATGCTTTAAATACCATAAAGGAGTATGCATTTGAATTTTGGGAAAATCGGACTTCATATGCAAAAGTTAGAAAATTTGATGAAAACTTAAAACGCGTTATTTATAGACCCGAACATGCTATAAATTCATAAATCATGCAATTCATATCTATTTCATATATATCGAAAAGAATTCAGAAAAGACGAGCCTTGGAGGGACCTACAGGCCAAAATGGACCCTGACTTACAGTAGGTCAGGATCCTGTTCATACAGGTCCACACGGCCTTGTGCACAGCCGTGTGCCCCAGCCCTGCGCATCAAAGAAGGACACGCACGGTCTCTTGCACACGGCCTCAAGGCCGTGTGCATAAGGCCGTGCGCCTAAAACCACACGCACGGTCTCTTACACGGCCATGCAAGAGGCCGTGTACACCCACACGGCCTTGCCTCACCCCGTGTGTGTCAAGAAAGAGCAGAAATATGCAGAATAGCAAACCCATTACGCGAAATCAATCCTAAACCAACATTTAATCATCTAAACATGCAAATCACGCCCTAATATTTACATATAATGATCTACAACATATAAGCTACACATAGGATCCAAAAACACGAAAATCCATCCATAAATTCTCTCGAAATCACATAAACCCTAAATTATTCAACTATTTACAAAAATGAGAAAAATGAAGCATATGAGGCATTAAATGAGAAAATTGTGAGAAGCTTACTCGTAGAAGAGATCGTGAGGAGTTCGTAGGCGTAAACGGTTTGAAAATCGGTCGGGAAACGGGGTCGGGACGATCGTTTGAACCTTCTTCCTGCTCTTTCTCTTTTTCTTTCTTTTCTTTTCTTTCTTCTTTGCGGTTGCACGAGAGTGAGGGAAGAGAGAGGTGTATGAGACTTAGTAAATTTTGACTTGGGTTGAGAATCGAGAAGGGTAATTTCGTAATTTTACAAAGTAAGATCGAAAACTCATGTTGTCCAAATAATACATAATTACAGTCCAAATTCGTATAATTAAACGCATGTTATCAATTCGTGATTTAGATATCAAAATTCACTCATTCATGAAAATGTTATATAAATCATATAATAATTAGTAAAATAAATAATGAATCGCGCAAGAAAATCGATTCGGGTTCCCGGTTCATAACTCGAATTTTCGGGGCGTTACAATCACCCCTCCTTTTGAGAATCTAGTCCCCAGATTCTTCTGATTAGAGTTAAACAACTCTCGGTGAAACTTACGCGTCTTCATTCGGATCTCTCACGAAGCTTCTTCGATAGTCTGATCCTGGAAGGAACTTATAGGAGGTATCTCACGGATTGCACAACTCCGAGCTTGTTCGGGGTTCTTATAAGTAGCATTTCAGTAGAACTTGAGCTATCTCCATTGATTGTCGAAAGGCCTGAATTCGATCGTTTGTACCTTGGAGAAATCCTTGATAATCGAGTAGCGTTAATTACCATCTTAGTCCTTCAGTAGTCTGGACACGAAGTCCATGATGAATTCATTCCCAATCCCACATAGGGATCAATAATAGTAGTAGCTAACCTTTTAATCTTTGATGCTCGGCTTTGATCTGCTGACAGGTCAAGTATCTCTTGACCTAGTCGAGAAGTCTCTTTCTTTCGACTCCTCGAAACATGGGTCCAAGGCTTATATTAGGAAGTATTGGTGTTACCAACACAAAGTTGAAACTCTGGATTATCCTTCGCTTGGATTGTCTGACTCGGTTTCCATTCTTTTGCAATCTTGGCATTTTAGATTCTCCAACTCAATTCTGACTGGTTCGCGAGGCTATGAATGAAATTATTCAAAACGGTGCAAGTCCAATCCAGTTTAAACTCAACTTGTGACACGTTCGTGATTTGGTTCAAAGTACCAACTACGATATTCACTTTTCCCAAGGAACACTGATTCTTGCAATCTTAGTCCTCAAACATTTTCCCCCGACGATGTTGGGGTTCGTTCAACTCCATCTGAGTAAATAAGTGTTGAAATCCCATAATCTGTAGAGATGTCAACTGATTCCATAAGATGGTGGCGACGTTTCAGCCAATTCTTTACAACGGCAGCTAGTTCGATGTCATGAGTGACAACTTTCTGGGTTTTTTTTTTTTGCTTCCCGAGCATAAATTATGGTTTCTTTATTCGTACCATTCACCAATTCATTATTTCATGTGACGCATTCTCACTCACGACGATTCCTTCAGAATCCCTTGAGCAGGGTTAATATTGAAGTTGTAGTTAATCTCTGTAAGAACAAGTCTTACAGAGATCGTCCATTCGACTCAGTTTCTTCTCCGTCGACCCAAGCAACAGGGTTGCAAACTTAGAGAAGTTCCACTCGAAGTCTTGGTTTGTTCCCATTCCAGTACTGCTCAAATCTTCAACAATCCTCCTTCAGTTCTCACTACGGATCCGAAATGACTTAAAAGGTCACTAAGTCGATCCAGATTTCACATTCGCTAGGTTGGGCAACTAGCGGGTGCCCTTTGTTTTCTGGAGTACCATACGGAGGTGCTCTGCATTCTTCCTCGAATCTCGAGGACACCAAGGTGACTCCTTAGAAGGTAAAGTCGGACTCACTGTGATATGGACGGAGGTCCATCAAGTCCCAAGGTACTTGTCAGTATTAGAGGCAGACATACGAATTCAAGACGTCTACATCAGGTACTGAAAGCTGTCTTCAGAACATATTCGTCTCGGACACAGAGCTGATGGTACCCTAATCAAAGATCGTTCAGACAAAGTCCTCGATCTCAAAGCATATCGGACAATTCTTCAACGGCGGCAGAGGATACTTGTCTTTGTTGATATATTGAGCAATTCTCGGTGAACAATACACATGGAAGTGTACTGTCTTCTTCTCTACAAGCAGTACTGGAGTACCCTAGATCAAGGTACTCGATCTGGCGCATTCAAGGGAGAGGAGTTCGACAAGCCGGTTCTTCGATTCTGTCAGATCGGCAGCATCAATTTGGTTCGGCGACTTCGATCATAGTTCGGCTCCTGAGAGTTAGATCTATCACGGACCATCCATACCGATCTGATCGCAAGAGCTCTCAAATGCTCGGGGGAGTACGTCTGTGCATTCTATGATCAACTTGATTGTCTAGGCTTCACTCGGATCTTCAGGCGGTTGAGACGGCAGGGGATAAGCCTATAACTTCTTCCTTTCGGATAAGGTTCTCGGCTTCCTCCAATGAGGTGTACGGTCCTCGTCCGTTCCAAATCTTCAGACTTAGCAAAGTCTAAAATAATCCTTTGCTGGCAACTTGGTCAAACCTGCTGGGCAACGGTTCTCTCGATGACAATGGTAGCACGCGCACGAATTGCAAATGTCCTCCAATCTGCCAACGAAAATAAAAGACAAACACGCAAAGAATTCAACAGGCGCACACGCAAGGACGTCAATGAAAAGCGCAACAAGTGAGTGTAGACCACTTGAATGATGAAATGCATGTATGGAATGACAATTTATATCTTGTACCATGCACCGGAGTATTCGGATCTAAGTTCTCCTCGCCTGTCTCGACTTTTTCTTCCTCGTGCAATTTGTGCGGAGATAGAAGGGACTTCCACATGAGAAGCAACGTCCAGACTTCTTTCGACATTCTGACTCTTGATGGAGAGGTGCATTCTGCTTCGATGAAGATACCGGGAAGGTCTTCTTTCCTGAAAAGGGCCCTGAATGTGTAAATGGCCTCTTGGAACTCGCTGGATGGTACTGAACGGTGGTAGTGGCAAGAATAGGACTCGGTCCCATTAGGTTGAGTTCAGACTCAATATGTTGAGCCATTTCCACTGCGTCGGTAGGATCTGCCACGGCATCCTCAGCATCGCCTTCCAAGGCGTAAATATGAGCATAGGCCTGAGGCTGAGCTACTCCCTGCTGTACCGGTCTCTGCTTCGGGCATACATTCACTCTATAATCGGTGCTACCACAACCGTAGCACAGTCCATTCTTCTTCCAACATTTGGCCTCTAAATGCGGGCCCTTATAGAATCCACATGTGGGTCGTGGATGTCCCTGAGGTCGGGGAGGAGCAGGCTGAACGGTGGCCTTGAACGGCTTCTTCCCAGAAGAGGATTCGGACGGAACAAATGGCCTCTTCGAACCAAAGGGGAAACCCTTGGCGGCTGGGATCGGTGTATCGGCCTGAGGTGTCAACGGAGGTGATGGGGGCTGTCTACATGGACAACGACGTGGAGGCATCCTGTAAAGTCAATCGCAGTTATGCATGACAGGTAAGTGAGCATGCAAAGCTGTAAACACATAGGCAAGTAATGTTTCAGATAAAGTTCACATAATCACTTAGCACCTTTGCACAATTCCACAGAAGTCCTAAGCCGTACGACCTAGACACAACCGGACATGCCAGACAACCAGGCATGGCAAGTACAACCTTGAGTTTTAACATCCACCTATATCCAAGTCCATCCCAGTGTTTTGATTGTAAAAGATCTTTTGCTGTTGATCATCCAACAAATATCTATCACAATTCAAACACTAAGCGTTCTTGAATACTAGTGAGTGCAATTCCCTAAGTTACACCGGCACACAACGACTGCCAAAACAAACAAAACACGACGCTTTAGAGCCTAGGCCGTTGGACCTAAAGAAGCTCTGATACCAACTGTGGCGGGCGCCCCAAACGGGTAACGCACACCCCGCACCAAGCCCCGACCCGGAACCGAAATGGAATCCGACCCGAATCGAAACCCGGCGAACGGCACACATTTACTCAATGAATAGGCGGGGGTTTCAAAACAAAAGTAAACGACAGAGGCGCGGAAGTGAAAATAACAAAACAATAAATCATAATAATTGCCCAAGTATTAAAGCCCACCAAGGCCAACGAAATTCAATTACTTAAATAATAAACGGGTTCGATACAATATCCTGACAAACTACAATAACGGGTTTCACATATAAATCCCGAATACTAAATACATAAATCCTAAATCATAATAACATAAATAATAAGCCAAACGAAAATAGAGTTATACATGAACGAAATAAATGCAACTCTAACGACGACGACAACGACGACGATCCCGCCTAGCACCCTGAAACCAATACAGGGGTGAAACAGAGGGGGTTAGTCAAACGACTAAGTGAGGAGGGAATAATAATGTATATTATCAAACGGAAATAAATCACCATTTTTAAACTTAAAAGAAATCAATATAAAAGAAAGGTTTTCGTAAATGGGTGGTGATTTAGCATAAAACATAAACATATCATATGAGTCGGCGAGTCGAGCCCTTAACTCCAATTTCCAAACATAAAATGGGAAACCACCCTTATTCCTCCAATGTAGACGGACCGCTAAATCCGAACTACGCATAACATATCATACGGTAACTCAGGTACTCAAAGGGCTGCCACTCCGGCCTCACCCCGAGCTCCTAAAGGTGGAGGGAACCATAGGATTTCTGCCGTAGACCTGATGTCTACCAACTTCGTCCTATCATCCTTACTCCGGGCCCAAACATACATACATACATACAGTTCATAATTCGCTTTTCAAATCATTTCGGGTTGGCCAAAAGACCATTCGAGACATGTCATATGCAAGGCCGAATGCCAAAGTTCGCCTTAGAAAACAAAGGGGTTTTACATGTCTCTTTCGCAAATGTTTCAAAGACTATACGTAGTACTTTTTCATATCAAAACATTTTTGATAAATCGAATAAACGTAATAGGCATAAATATCTACTAAGTATATATATAGAAACGGTGTGAAAACAAAACGTAAACAAGGCTCATATCAGGAGAAGCTTATTTATATATATACATAATAGTACTGGAATCAGAAACGGAAAGCCTCACCTGTTGGCTATACAAAATAAGAGCAAAAGCAAGAACCGGCGCTACTCCACGGGAGTATCGTCTGCATAAATACCAAGACACAACCAATTAAGACTAAGGACGACGCACGGCTTATACGAAAACATTAAAACACATAGAAGCACGTTAAACAATCAAATAAAGCACTTAAGTTCAAATTATCAAGCATAAACGGAGTAATTCGTGAATTCAAAAATGCAAATCAAATCCAAATGCAACGAAACTTTACGGACATGCTTTAAATACCATAAAGGAGTATGCATTTGAAATTTGGGAAAATCGGACTTCATATGCAAAAGTTAGAAAATTTGACGAAAACTTAAAACGCGCTATTTATAGACCCGAACATGCTATAAATTCATAAATCATGCAATTCATATCTATTTCATATATATCGAATACAAGCGAAGAAAGAATTCGGAAAAGAAGAGCCTCAGAGGGACCTACAGGCCAAAATGGACCCTGACTTACAGTAGGTCAGGATCCTGTTCATACAGGTCCACACGACCTTGTGCACGGCCCGTGTGCCCAGGCCGTGCGCATTAAAGAAGGACACGCACGGTCTCTTGAGGCCGTGTGCACAAGGCCGTGCGCCTAAAACCACACGCACGGTCTCTTGCACGGCTGTGCAAGAGGCCGTGTACACCCACATGGCCTTGCCTCACCCCGTGTTCAAAGCCCGTGTGCGTCAAGAAAGAGCAGAAGTATGCAGAACAGCAAACCCATTATGCGAAATCAATCCTAAACCCAACATTTAATCATCTAAATATGCAAATCACGCCCTAATATTTACATACAATGATCTACAACATATAAGCTACACATAGGATCCAGAAACACGAAAATCCATCCATAAATTCTCTCGAAATCACATAAACCCTAAATTATTCAACTATTTACAAAAATGAGAAAAACGAAGCATATGAGGCATTAAATGAGAAAATTGTGAGAAGCATACTCGTAGAAGAGATCGTGAGGAGTTCGTAGGCGTAAACGGTTTGAAAATCGGTCGGGAAACGGGGTCGGGACGATCGTTTGAACCTTCTTCCTTCTCTTTCTCCTTTTCTTTCTTTTCTTTTCTTTCTTCCTTGCGGTTGAACGAGAGTAAGGGAAGAGAGAGGTGTATGAGACTTAGTAAATTTTGACTTGGGTTGAGAATCGAGAAGGGTAATTTCGTAATTTTACAAAATAAGTTCGAAAACTCGTGTTGTCCGAATAATACATAATTACAGTCAAAATTCATATAATTAAACGCATGTTATCAATTCGTGATTTAGATATCAAAATTCACTCATTCATGAAAATGTTATATAAATCATATAACAATTAGTAAAATAAATAATGAATCGCGCAAGAAAATCGATTCGGGTTCCCGGTTCATAACTCGAATTTTCGGGGCGTTACATCACCAACCGGTTGCGAAAACCTTTCTTTTCTGTTTTTTTTCTGTTTAAAACTGGTGATCTACTTTCGTTTCTTCATATGTACTGTCATTTTCCCCTCACTTAGTCGTTTGACTAACCCCCTTTGTCTCACCCTTGGTTTCAGGATTCTAGGTGGGCTTCATAGCTTGTGTCGTCGTTGTCGATCGAGTTGCATTCCTTTTGTTTTTGTAAACTCGTGTCCTAGTTGGCTCGTAACTTAATATATGTTATGTAGGATTTTTTTTAGTTTATGAATTGTCGGGAATAACTTTGTAGAACCCGTTGTACATATTTTGGTATGTATTTGAATTTGCTAGCCTTGGTGGGCTTTACTTAATTGCACAACTGTCGAATGATTTTATGTTTCGTTTATATATTCCTTCTGCTTTTGGTTTGTCTCTATTTTTAAAAAACTCCCGCCTAGTAGTAAATGAGTTCGGTTTGCCGTTCGCCGGGTTTTGGTTCGGGTCGGATTCCTTTCGATTCTGGGTCAGGATCTAGTGCGGGTCGTGCGTCCGCTACATGTCAACTATCAACGGATTGTAAATCGACTAAGACTCCTCTTAAATTGATCGGCTTAATTATGTACTAAAACGATTTCAAAGGATCCATTCGTCAATCGTTGATTGTTTTAAAATAAGCCGAACCCTGCTTTGTCGTGGCAGTGTCACCTATGTGGTCAGTTGGCAACATCAAGTCTAGTTTGATTTGTGTCTCATCTTGGTTAGCCCCTGTGTCCAACAACAGTCGTGTCTTGATGATGTTTACTTTTATTAATGCTTCTGTTGTAGTTGATGATATCTATGGCATATTTGTATTAATTGTTAAAATTGAGAATTTATTGCCGTGGATGGTTTTCATGATATTAACTATTGATTTATTTTGCTTCCGCATCTCTGATGTTGTTGTTATTGTTGGACGTTGAGGTTTTTGTTTCCAGGTTATTTGATCGAGTGAGTGTCGTTCGTTGGGATAGATTTTTGAGTAGGGCACTCTGTCTTGCTCGGGAGTCTGTTTCAGTTCGGGTGTGGTGTTCTTCTTCCCAGCCTTAGAGAGGGGCGCTACAAGGGCACCCTGTCATGCTCAGGAATTCATTTTGGTGTGGATGTGGCATTCTTCTTCGTCCTACGGAGAGGGGCGCTACATGGGAGATGGTGTAGCGGGGGCCCACGCCCTACACCGAGTCCCAACCCGAAGCGGAAACAGGAATTCGACCCCAAATTGAAACTCGGCGAACGACAAACACATTTACTCAATCGCTAGGCAGGGCTTTTAAAAACGACCGACGACAATAATAAGGAAGCGGAAGCAATACGAAGCAACAACAACAAAACCTAATTCCACTTAAGGACTAATAAAACAGTAAACCAATTACGCAAATAGTTAAAGCCCACCGAGCCTAGCGGAATTCATTTACAGAAACTTAATCAAATCTAAAACGGGTTCAGCATTAAATATTCCTGAACATTAATTACATAATTTCTCAATACAAATATCAGAAACGTGAATACCTAATAATTCATATGAATTGACAAAGTACAAAATAAATGTAATTCCGCAAAACTAGAACCGACAATGCCCACCTAGCAACCACCTGAAATAGATAAGGGTTGAAAGAGAGAGGGTTAGTCAAAAGACTAAGTGAGGGGAAAATGGAGTATAATACATAATAGCAGACATAAATTAAACCACCATTTTGAACCTAAAAGAAAGCAAACATAAAAGAAGGGTTTTTGTAATCATTTGGTGATTTAACATAAACATAACGTAACATATCTTATCATATAGCTCGCTGAGTCGAGCTCTCATAACTCCTCATATCATATAAAATCATACATGAAAACATAATCACCCTTATTCCTCTTCATGGGTAGACGGACCGCTAAATCTGAACTACACGACATATAGGTATTTCAACCTATGTCTTAGTTGACACGTAGTCAACCGGTCTCAGGTACTCAAAGGGCTGCCACTCCGACCTCACCCCGAGCTCCCAAATATCATGGTGGAGCGAAGCCTTCGAAGTCTAACCGTAGACCCAATGTCTATCCGGCTTCTTTCGATGACTTCTACTCCGAGGCCCAAACATAACATATTATATCATAACATAACTCGCATTTCAAACTATCATTTTCCTATCCAAGATAGGAATCAAGACTTATGGGGCCAAAGGGGCCATTCGAGACAAGTTGGATATCGATCTAAGAATGCGCCCATAGGTGTCACACAGTTCGGGTGGAACTCACGGTAACGGGTCACTTACGAGGTGACCTAGATCTAAAATTTCTTTACAAAACAAAGCATAATTTACTTGTCTCTAATTTTAAAACATTTTTCAAAATATATACATAATATTCATTTGATATCAAATCCCTTTGTTCTTAAACTTCATAAAAGTACTAAGCATAGTAATACGGGACAAAAACATTAAAACTCACATGAGAGGCTTATTTAGTGCTAGGGTTGGTACTACGTACGTATTATCGTATACAATAGCAAAAGAAACCTCACCTGGCGACAACCAAAAGAAAGCCCAAAATGGAAGCGAACTGTAGCGCCCCTTTCCGTAGGAAGAGAAAGGACACCACATCCGCACCGAGACGAACTCCCAAACGAGGTAAATGTACCCCATTTATAAATCCATCCCGACGAACGGCAAGCACTCAATCTATACCGGCAACAACATACCTAGTCCAACAACAACCACCAACAGAAATAACAGAGTGCAGAAGCTTAACATATACATATCAATTAAACATTCAAAGCCACACGGGGTATCAATGAACATAAATCAATATTCAACAATTATATATTTAACTAGTCAATGCTCAAGGAATATTCATTAATTTCGAATCTCCAGAATTCCTCAATATATCCAATCTATCTAGAAATTCGGTTCAAATAATAAAAGACAGACTGTTGTTGGACACTGCGACAAGTACCAAAGGACACGAAGACCAAGACTCACGACCCGCTGTTGCCAACCGACATGAGAGGTGACAACGCCACCTCTCGACCTGAAGTAAGAATTAAAATAACGAGGGGTGAGTATAAACGATACTCAGTGAAGGTAAGGAGGGAACAAGTACGAGTCACACTTCCGGGTTTTTATACATATACAAGAAAGTACATTCGCAGAATTTAAGAAACACCGGAATGTGCTTCGACTTGCATTAACTACAATTAATAAGCAGTAATAATAAAGCATAAATAGAAGCATGTAATATCCCAGCGAGAATAGGCTTATTCCTCCTTATAAACCCTTCATGTCATTATAAAACTCCATCTCCGGTGTCTGACCCCATAGTGCGACCATGGGTGACGAATTGAATTTCAGGAAAATATGCAACGAATGCAATGCCCACCATTGCTCCCAACCGTGGCTATCAACTCCTGACAGGCCACGATTGACAGTTAATTTTGGGAAAAGTACCTCGGGCAACACCCTGGACGCTCGTCCCCAAGTGAGACCCTCGAATACCCTCCCGGGCCCTCAGTAAAAGAAAAGTACATGAAGTTGCTCGCATTTCAAGAAACATTATGAGTTGTATGCCAAACGGGCATTTAGGCAAGTGTGTGACGACAGAGGGGGTGACTATAAGTTTCATATGTGTCGGGATGTGCTGACGGACTCCCCTAACGACTTCCCCCATAGACCCAAATCCTAAGTCAAAGTGTCGCGCTTGAAACGAAAGGGTTTTACTTGCCTCTTGAAAACAAAACGATTTAGATATACTTATAGGTATAAGTTGATATCAAAACATTTGTTATTAAAATCATGAAAATATAATTAAATATTTAATAGATATACAAGAAAGGAAATCAAATCAATATGAGCACGTAAGGGTAATTCGCGATAATAAAAGAAATCCTTACTCGAGTTGAAAGCATTTTAAAACCCTCACCTGGGAGCACGGGAACAAAAAGACACTCAAGCTATTCCTTGAAAGGATGGCCTGAAACTGTCAGACGACAAACCAATTAAGATAAGACACGACGCACGACTCTTAAGGACTACAACGCATGAAAGACCAATTAATAATCATGTAATAATTGAAATTACAAGTAAAATGCATTTAAATCCATTAAACGAAAGACACGAAATTAAAGATGCTACACATGCTCAATTGAAATTCTATATAAAGAACCAAAATAAAAGGGGTCAGTATAAAGGATACTCAGTAAGGGGGGTTTTGATCACAGTTCGTCGTTTATCTTTTAAAACAAAAAGTAGTAAATGTTGCCCGTTTTGAGAAAGAATACAAATAATGATATAAGTTGCAAAACAATAACACAAGACAACATCCGAGTTCGGCTTACTTCGAAAACACAAAAAGGTTGACCAACCGGATCCTTTGAAAACATTTGCACGTAATGTCAAGCCCATCATTTGAAAGGATATTAGTTGGGTCACGAGGCCGTTACGAGTTCGAAAGGCATGATACAAATGAGTTGGAAATGATAAGTAAACAGGGCTCGTAATTCAACTAAGTAATTTGATCAAGGCTTAAGTTGGGCAAGTTCGAGCCACGCTTTCAGGTTTTATATATATATAGGGAAATACATATGCTAAATGAAGAAAACCGGAAGGTGCTTCGACTTGTAACGGAAGCAGTAAATCAATTAGACAAGCAAGTAATGCAATAAGTCATGCAATAATGTGTCCCGGCGAGAACGGGCCCTCTCCTTATAACTCCCAACCGTGAAAATCATGAAAGCATGTAGTCAAGTACTCCACCACCGAAAGCCAAGCAGTTCAGGAATTTAAGGAGATGCGATTAGCACCACCATACAGGAATTTTAAGGAGACGCGATTAGCACCACCGTATAGTGAATTAAGGAGACGCGGTTAGCACCACCGTTCGCATCAACTTAGGCTGGTCAACCTCCTAAGGAGACGGGGTCTAGAGGATGAATGACTGACACGAACAAGAAAACGGACACTGATGCTCGGCTATCAAAATACAAACATGCTTAAGGACACTCATTCAACATTTAAACATAAGAAAGCAAGTAGGCGCAATATGGTCAATTTATCCAAAAGCATGCAATAATTAAATAAACGAATAACAATTAACATTTAATTAATAATAACATTTAAGCATAATCTAACCAGGGGTTAAGCTTGCAATTAAACATCAAACATGTATATTTCATTTAAATCAACAACAATTAAAGTATAACTTATAGCTTTTCCTCTCCGCCGCCGAGTGCCGCCGCCGCGCCGCCACGGGACTTCCGTCGAAACACCTCCGATAGTCGAACCCTTATACAGAAATGATCCTCTCGACGAGCCCGTCACAACCACTGTGGTTTGCCATCGTGAATCCACCTGGAACCACCGGGAACCACCACTCCCGCCGCCACTCAACGTCGCCGCCCCTTCAAGTCGCCATAACTCCGCCGTTCGTGGTCCGATTAAAGTGAAACCACCGCCAAAATGCTCCTCTATTCATGGGCTTCAATTCCTGACAAACCCCAGGCATTGACGTCGCCAGAGAACTGAGATCGGAAAGCATCACCGCCCCCTAAAAAATCATTGATTCCGCCGCCGTCGGTGGTCAGATGGCCACGAGACCACTACCGTTGGCTTCCTTGCGAAAAATCGGTCCAGAACCACCCTTGCCCGTCGCCTGAAACTCGCCGGAAAAGCCACGACCACCACCATCTCAGCCGCGGAACTTCCGAGCTCCACCGCGCCACCACCGTCGTCCAAATGCCAGCAATATTGGTACTATTGTGCTCCTCTTGTCGAGACCATCGATTTCCATATATCATTTGCTTGAATCGGTGGAGAAATGCAAAATCTCCATTTTTTGAGAAATAGAGCTCACACAATGCCCGCCTGCTTCTTCTCTCTCACTCAATTTTCAGTTCAGCCCCAAAACTCTCTAAAATTGCATCATATACCCTATCCTCGAAAAATGTGCAAATTGTGTAAAGTGTCAGAATTAGGCGTACTTTGTAACGCCCCGAAAATCCGAATCATTATTTTGCGCGATTTAATTATGTTATTTGATAGTTATTATGTGTATTTTAACAATTTCATAAATGAGTGAATTTTGGTTTTTAAACGATTTCATGTCAACGTGTGTTCAATTATATGAGCTTTGACTGTAATATTGTTTAATTCCGACAACCTGCTATTTTTAGTAAGTTCGGAGTAATTACGGTTTTGCCCCTCGTTTCTAAGTCAAGTCAAAGTTTGACTTGACCACTCTCTCTCTCCCTCAAACCTCATTCACGTAAAGAAAGAAAAGAAAGGAGAAGAAAAAGAGAAAAAGAAGAGAGAAAAGAGAGGAAGCTTCGATTGCTCATTCCGATTTCGTTTTCCGACCGAATTTCGATCCGTGAAACTTTTCGAACTCCTCACGATCTATTCTTTTAGTAAGCTTCTCACGTCCTTCGCGTTTAATGCTTCCTAGGTTGTGATTTATAGAATTTTGTGAATAGTTTAATAATATATGAAAAATGTGAATATGAATGATTTTGTGGATGGATTTACGTGTTTCTTGGTCCTATAAGTAGATTAGATGTTGTAGATCATTATATGTAAGTTTAGTTTGAGGTTTTGCATGATTTATATGATTTAAATGTTAATTTTTGGCTCATTCCCGAGAACCCTCGCGATTTTCTGCTGTTCAAATAATCCGCACGGCCTGACGCACGGTCTTGAGACCATGCGCCAAGATCGTGCGCCTCATTTTGGCCTTGCACTGCCTAACGCACGGCCGTGCGCAAGCCGGTGCGCAGGCCAGTGCAAGTGTTCGCGCACCGGCTTGAGCACATGTTCAAGACCGTGCGTTTGCCCGTCCCCAAGACCGTGTGTATGCCTTAACCAAAATTTCTCCATTTTCAACTTCTTGCTCTCGGCATTGTGAGTCAAAGGAGCAAAATAAAAGTTGACTTTCTTCGTTTGATCTCCGATTCGAGATCCGATTTCACCTATAGGTCCTATAAATGATGAAATACATATTTTAGGTAGTTTGAATTTTTCCGACTTCGTTTGGGCCCCGTTTCTCGTGTTTTTCGTTTAGGCCTTTTTGGCTAATTTTCAAATGTTGTTCGTTTCTTCCGAAACTTGAATGCATGCTTCCTTATTGCATTTTATGCATGTTTATGAACTATTATTGCATTCTAACTTGTTTTGCTTATCGAATTCTATGAATTTCTATGTTTTGTTACAATGTGAACCTAAGTGATATGAATGATTGTTAAACATGCTCCTATGTGTTTTAAATCTTTCGTATAAGCCGTGCGTCGTCGTTAGTCTTATTTGGTTGTGTCTTTGTCTTTTGCAGACGATACTCCCGTGGAGTAGCGTGTCTGTCTCGCATTTTGCTCTCGTTTTTGTCAAGCCAACAGGTGGGGTTTTCAGTTTCTTATAGTAGACGATAATACGTACATAATACCAACCCTACTACTCGATAAGCCTCGTTTTATGACTTCTTTTACATCCGTTTGTATATATAATAGATATTTATGCTTATACTTTTATGATCTTGAAACCGATTTAATATGAAAAGTATTATGTATAAGTTTGTGAAATGTTTACGAAAGAGGCAAGCAAATCTTTGTTTTCCGAAAGCGAACTTTGGCATTATAGCCTCGCACACGACTTGCCTCGAACGGTCTTTTGACCACATGAAAATGTTTGAAAAGCGAGCTATGTATATGTATATGTTTGACCTGTTCTGATGGGCCCGGAGTAAGGACGATAGGACGAAGTCGGTAGACGTCGGGTCTACGGCGGAAATTCTATGGTTTCCTCCACCTTTGGGAGCTCGGGGTGAGGCCGGAGTGGCAGCCCTTTGAGTACTTGAGCTTGTTTATGTATGATATGTGTAGTTAGGGGTTGCTCCCTGATTACAACTGGAGGAATAAGGTGGGTTTCTGTTTTTATGATTTGACTGGTGGTTCAGAACTCTTCTCGCTGAGTTATACGCTTTGTTATGTTTCATTTTGAGCTAGTTCACCAATCGGTTGCGAAAACCTTTACTTCTGTTGTTTTCTTTCTGTTAAACTGGTGATCTACTTTCGTTTATTCTTATGTACTGTCTTTTTCCCCCTCACTTAGTCATTTGACTAACCCCATTCGTTTCACCCTTTGGTTTCAGGATTCTAGGCGGGATTCATAGTATTGGGTCTTGTCGTTCGAGTTACAAGTTTTTGTCTTATGTAAACTCTCGTTTCTTGTTGACTTATGATGTATGTAGGATTTGAATTGTGCTTATGAATAGTCGGGAATATTTATGGAAATTTGCTAGCCTTGGTGGGCTTTACCTAACTGCGCAGCCATTATGGGTTTTATGTTTTGTTTTATATTGCTTCCGCTTTTGGGTTTGTCTCTGTTTTGAAACTCCCGCCTAGTAGTAAATGTCCGGTTTGCCGTTCGCCGGGTTTTGGTTCAGGTCGGATTCCTTTCGATTCCGGGTCAGGATCCGGTGTGGGGCGTGCGTCTGCCCGTTTGGCGGCGCCCGCTACATACTTAGTGTCAAAATGACCGAAATTAAATGCTTAATAAGAATTGAGGTTCATTTTCTTAAAATTCATGAGTTTACAAAAAGTCAACTCCGAGTTCGGCTAAAGTGTAAATAATTTTGGGCTAAAATGTAATTTTATTTAAAATATGATTTAATGAATAATATTTAGAATTTCATGAAAGTATTTGGAACCTCGTTAAAATATGCATTATTAAAGCATTGAACCCCAGTCCAATGTACACCATTAAATTACTAAATTAAATTAAACGAGCTATAAATATAAATTTACCAAATTGACCCTAATTAGTGGCAAAACGATGCAAATTAAATTCTAATTAATGCTTTAGGTTTTAAATACCAAATTGATGATTTATAAAATATTTAAATACAAGAGTTGGAAAACGTGCAAGTGTGAAAGACGTCGGGACCGTAAACGGTCTGAATTCCGATAACCGTGCTAATCTTGAACTTAGAGATTGCGGGTCGTTACAATACTCCCTCCTTCAAAAGAATCTGTCCTCAGATTCTACTTCTCACATCAAACCGTTCTCTGCCAAATTTCCTCTTTGGCTTCGGTTTCAAAATTTCGTTCTGTCCAACTCAAAGCGTCTTTAGTGCGTGGACAAACTCCTTTGATTCCTGAAAATCTGACATCCATGCTCACTTCTGTTCTCAATTCGACTAGTTTTCGAAGTGTTCCTCTTGCAGGTAGATCTGATAAAGTCGACGCTAACCAGATCTGCATATCGAACTCGCAACATAATCACTCCTAGTCGACTAAGAACTGCTTGTCCTTAGCACTTTCTAATAGCGTATAACGAGGCTATCGAATTATGCGCTATCCACACAGAGATCATATAAAGCCTAGCAACTAATCATTCAATTAGCGCAAGTAAGAATTAAAAGGTAGTTAAAGCACGTAGGTCACATGAAACACTTAACAATTATTTAAAGCAATTAAACATGTAAGCTCATCCGATCTCTAATGTGGTTTGAATTCCTTGAAATTCGCGATGACTTTGTCTGATCAGAAATTGAATCCTTCGAGGTTTCTGATCCCCGAACTCTATCCCAGCTCGATGTCTGACTCAGATCAACTTCTTTTACCCATTCTTCATTTCACCATTCGGTTGCTCGATGTTTCATTTCCTTCACAAGTTTGCGCTGGCGACATCTGTTGGTTTCTGATACGTTCCCTTTACTGCCTCGTAGTCCGATTCCATACTGACTTCATTCCTGCTGTCACCTCTGGTTCCACTGTACTCTGTTCGGAATTAGTTTACGTATCTCATCGGATAGTATCTCTAGAGGGGTGAGATACTGATCATATTCCGAAGCTTAGTCAAGTTCGGTAGTGACTATCTGTGAGAAACCTTCCACATATATGGTTCATTTGTTGATCTAGATCTGTTCCCACGCTCTGTCTGAAAGTGGAATGTGCATCCTGTCAGGTAGTATCTCTGGGGTAGTGAGATACTAATTACATTCCCAAGCCCGATCAAATCAGTAATAACTCCGTCCGCGAGCTACCTTTTACTGACATGGTTCTTTGATTAGACACGAGATATTTCCATGCTCCATCCTCAAAAATAGAATATCTGTATCGCGATCCCGATCTCTAAACTCAAATAATTCTTCATCTTCTGAATCTGTTTCGGAATCTGATAGTCGAATGTGCTTCTGAAATCACGCTATCATCTATCTCGTTGTTCAAGGTAGCTGTCATCGGTGCTGGAATTGGTAACCATTGTCCTCCAGTAACTCTCTTTTACTGCCCTCGTACCACGATTAGTATCTCTGAGTTGATCGCGGTAACCGAGGAAGTAAAGTTCGAAAGGTCGAACAATTCATCTGTAGCACTCTGCTGATTCCGGTGCTCTTCAGGTCTGATAGTGTCTTAGTCTGATTCTGACTCACAGTAGATTCAGTCTTCGTGAGTTATGTTCTGTCGTCGTCCTCAAAATGGCACATCAGAACGATTTGTCTCGACCCTCGGCTGATCCTGAAGATGCTCTGAAACTAGCTGAAGTATATGTTTCCTTTGCTGTCGTACAATCCAAACCCATTGTTCTCGTAGCTTGTCAACACCCGAATACGACCCTGTGCTATTGTGCCGTTCTGTCTGTCAAGTTTGCTTGTTGTCCTTGTTTACCCACATTTACGGATGGAGCTCATAGGTTAAAGCGGTACCAACGCTAATACCCGTAGAGAAACTCACACAAAGTAAAAGAACAACACGTAATAGCACAAATACATTTAAGACAAGTTACAAGCGATGTTCTAATGCAATCCCTATTATGAGTTGTGTACCTTTCACCAATCCTTTTGAGTATAGGACCAATCTCTTAAGCTGTATCCACCAAGTTAGCATCCTTTGGTAGGGTCCTATCTCAAAGGAAGACAGTGTTGGATCATCTCTGCATCACAAAGTTTCAATATGCATGTCTGATGAGGTTAGACAAGTTGATGTAACGATCTAAGAAATACTCATAAGCGTTGTACGCTTCGGAAGCATGCTAACGGATGTCCCTAACGACATTACTTATAAGTGCCTCAGGGATCAAATAGTTACTTTTAAAATAAATAAGTTACTTGTCTCTAGTTAAAAGCATTTCAAATCATTTTGGTAGATGCATAGGTTTTGCTATCAAAACATTTGACTAAGCACATAAGGAAATATTAAAGACAGTACAGCAAATGTAACGACCCAAAATTCTGGAATATATTTTTGGAATAATAATTCGACACCTCGTTGGATTTTAAATAAAAAGATTAGCTTCGTTAGCTAATTTTAATTTATTCTAATTTATTTCCATACCCTCAACCATTTATAATTACCTGAAAGTCGCCAGAAAAGCCACGACCACCACCATCTCAACCGCGGAAGTTTCGAGCTCCACCGCACCACCACCGTCGTCCAAATGCCAGCAATATTGGTACCATTGTGCTCCTCTCATCGAGACGATCGATTTCCATATATCATTTTCTTGAATCGGTGGAGAAATGCAAAATCTCCATTTTTGGAGAAATGGAGCTCACGCAATGCCCGCCTGCTTCTTCTCTCTCTCTCAATTTTCAGTTCAGCCCCAAAACTCTCCAAAATTGCATCATATACCCTATCCTCGAAAAATGTGCAAATTGTGTAAAGTGTCGGAATTAGGCGTACTTAGTGTCAAAATGACCGGAATTAAATGCTTAATAAGAATTGAGGTTCATTTTCTTAAAATTCATAAGTTTACGAAAAGTCAACTCCGGGTTGGGCTAAAGTGTAAATAATTTTGGGCTACAATGCAGTTTTATTTAAAATATGATTTAATGAATAATATTTAGAATTTCATGAAAGTATTTGGAACCTCGTTAAAATATGCATTATTAAAACATTGAACCCCAGTCCAATGTACATCATTAAATTACTAAATTAAATTAAACGAGATATAAATATAAATTTACCAAATTGATCCTAATTAGTGGCAAAACGATGCAAATTAAATTCTAATTAATGCTTTGGGTTTTAAATACCAAATCGATGATTTATAAAATATTTAAATACAAGAGTTGGAAAACGTGCAAGTGTGAAAGACGTCGGGACCGTAAACGGTCCGAATTCCGATAACCGTGCTAATCTTCAACTTAGAGATTGCGGGTCGTTACAAGTGTTCAAGAACGCTTAATGTTTGAATTGTGACGGATCTCTGTTGGATGATCAACAACAATAGATCTTTTACAATCAAAACACTGGGCTGGACTTGGACATAGGTGGATGTGAAACTCAAGAGTGCACTTGCCGTGCCTGGTTGTCTGTCGCGTTCGGTTGTGTCTAGGTCGTACAGCTTAGGACTTCTGTGGAATTTGTGCAAATGTGCTAAGTGATTATGTGAACTTTACCTGAACTTTACTTGCTTATGTGTTTACGGCTTTGCATACTCACTTACCTGTCATGCATATTTGCTATTGGATTTATAGGATGTCTTCACGTCGTCGTGCACGTAAACTGCTCCCATCACCTCCGTTGGCACCTCAGGCCGATACACCGACTCCAGCCAAAATTGCGGAAACCTTAAGACAGTTCATTGCTCATGCCCCTCAGGGAAATGCTGAGCATGAAGCGTGGGTCCGATTTCTCAGATTCGAACCACCACAGTTTGAAGGTGCCCCAGATGGTGCTATTGCCGAGGCACGGATATCAGCTCTGGAAAAGATTTACAGGATAATGGAATATCCGGACCGCCAGACAGTCAAGTATGCGATCTATCTGATGATTGGAGCCGCACAGGATTGGTGGAAACAGATTGAGGAAAGATGGAAACGTGAGCATGTAGTCCCGACTTGGGACCAGTTCTTGACCGAGTTCCGGGCTAAGTACATTCCGTTGGTTGTTCGTCAACAACGCGAGAGGGAGTTTCTGGCTCTCAAACAGAACACATCTTCAGTTGATCAGTATGAGGCACATTTCTCCCGCCTCATTACGCATTGCCCGTATATGGTCGCCGACGAGCAGAGGAAGACTCGCTAGTTTGTAGAGGGATTGACTTACGAGATCAGGAAGGCTATGATGGTAGTTCGACATCGATGTTATACCGTGTAACGACCCAGAAATCCAAGAATCATTGTGAGTTCTTTTCCGCAATTTATTATCCTTCTCAACCCTATTTCTCGTATTATGTGAATTATATTATATTATTTTGTATACGACCTTACGTGATAATATTATGTGCGTATTTAAATTCCTTAATTGTTTAGCTTTCGTTTGATATTAATATTGTTATATCTTACCAAAATGATTTAATTGGACTTTCTAAAATTACCGAAATGCTCCCTCGTATTTTCGACATTTTTTGAATTAGTTTGAGAAAAGTCTCGAAACCCTCAATTGAGCCTTTATTCAAAATAGAGAGAGAGAGAGAGAGGATAAGGAAAAGAGGATTTTTCACTCAGAAGCTGTAACGGCACGTCCCCAAATACGGTGCGACGTAACGTCCCGCACCAAGTCATAATCCATAACCAGAACTAAAGGTCCAGTTATGAACTACAACCTGGCGAACGGAAAATAATTACCAGGCGGATCTGCTTTACAAAATAATAAGACAATGAACAATAATACAGCGGAAGCAAATTAGCACAACCTATCCCACTCAGGGAGCTAGAACAACCATAATCCAAAACACAATTATAAAGCCCACCAAGGCCACTGAAAAAATCAATATCAACATTCAAACTGATTTACATTATTTACATCTACCACTTCTAGGGTTTTAAATATTTATCCAGATACATAGACGGATATGAAATCACCTAAACAAAAGTAAATGACTCCAAGGACACGACCTGAATCCGCCTAGCAACAAAACCTGAAAAGACAACAACAGAGTAATGGGGTTAGTCAAAGCGACTAAGTGAGGGGGCTGTAATACATATATATTATCGAAACAACCGAAAGATTCACCAGTTTGTAAATGAAAAGAAAGCAAAGGAAAAATAAGGGTTTTCACAATTATTGGTGAATCGAATAATTTCGCATTAAAGTAAAAGCTCGGCGAGACGAGCATCAACCACCTATTTCATAATATCAGAAATATCAAATAAACCTCGCTTATTCCTCCTTGTGTAGACAGGTAGCTAGCCCGCTACTATATAATTATATATGCAAGGACAAATATCCAATACATCTTCGGCTGAGGATATAGACTAGATCCCGTCCGGCGCAGGTACTCAAAAGGGTTGCCACTCCGGTCATACCCTCGAGCTCCCATCAGTTTGGAGTCCAGAGCATTGAGATCCACCGTAGACCCGACGTCTATCCGGCTTCACCCCGTACCCTGAAGTCCGGGCCCAATTGTATAATGTGGCTCAATGGCCAGGCCGAAAGGCCAAGATAATGTTCTCGCATTCCAAATACTCATATGGTCCTTTCGATCCATTTTATACCCTTTCGAGCTAATAGAGCTCTCGAGGGGTTATACATAATAATTTGATATCAAAGCATTTTTCTTTAAACTCATTAATATAGTATGGTTCAAATAGCTACTACGTATAATATAAACATGGGGAAAGAAACATAAAAACATAAAAGACAGGCTTCGGGTATATATGGAATATTTACATACGTATAAGGAAAGCCGAATTCGGAAAAGAAACCCCACCTGGATAATACGGAAAAAAGGCAAAAGAAAGGGAACCAATTACTGCCTGGAAGAACTACCACCTGAAACCAAATACGACACAACCATGTAAGACGACGACACGACGCACGGCTTATTCTTAATGCAATAACCACTTAATTAAATCAAAGAAGGGCAATTATTCAATCAAACGAATGAAATATCAAACTTCAAGCTTATAATCATGCCTAAACACAATTAGGTTTCATAGACATGCTTAAAATACTATAAAGAAGCATACATTCAAGTTTTGAAGCAATCGGAAAAGAATTGCGAAAAGCGTATAATTCTCTAAACGAAAATCAGTTTGTTTCACGATCAAACGGTATTGGAAAAATTCAAACTCTATGGATTATTAAGTTTTAAAGCACTACGAACTTAATGACGAAGTCGGATTTTGAAAATAATATCAAACGAAGAAAGTAGCATTTGAAATTTTTGACTTCCAGAGACTTTTGAACTAAATTCGGGACACACGGTCTACACACACGGCCTGATCAAGGCCGTGTGCGATTTTGGGAACACGCACGGCCTGTCCACACGGCCTGATCAAGGCCGTGTGCAACTTTGAAACATGCACGGCCTACCCACACGGCCTGATGCAAGGCCGTGTGGGGTGGAAAACACGCACGGTCTTGCTACACGGCCTGTTGCAAGGCCGTGTGCGCCTGTTTTCGCGAATTTTCAGCAGAACGCGAAGAACTTCGCACAGAAGCAGCAAAACTTCGTTAAATCTTTACCAAAATACCATTTTCAATCAGATTTTCATATTACAAACTTCAACAAATATCAAAGATCACAATGGCAACACATAGGATCAAGAATCATCGAAAACTACGGAGTATAGCGATCAAACTATCGAAAAATCCAACTTCGAAGCAATTTATCCAAAACATACTCAAACGACAACGGAATCAAATGGAACTTGAATAATACCTGTAGAGAATGTTATAAGGATCACGTAGGTTCTTACGGATCAAAATTTGGTTAAGAAACGAACTCGAAAGATCGAATTGAAGTTTTAAAGAAAATTCTTTCTTTTTCTTTCTTTCTTTTCTTTTCCTTCGGCTGTTTAAGTGTAATTAAGAAAAAGAAAAGGAAAAGAGAATAAAAAGAAAACCTGAGGTTTAAATGAAAAATTGAAGGGGCATTTTCGTAATTTCGCGAAACTTCATAAAAAGGACATATTAATGAAATATGTCAATATTATAGTCAAAACTCATCATTTTAAACGCACATCAACGTAGAATAATTTAAATTCACAAATTATCACATTTACAAAAATTCATATAAAACACACAAATATCACATAAGCACATATGTACCGATCGAATTTTTCCAAACTTGTCCCGTTATCTCAGGAATTCTTACCGGCTTTAGTTTACCAAAAATGTGGGGCGTTACAGAAGCCCTAAACGATCGTGCCGAGCTCATTTCTCCGTGGAATTCCGTGTCGATCGAACCTAAACGATCCTCTCAACGAGATCTTGCTTTAGGTACCTTTTTCCCCAATTCTTTCTACGAATTTTTGGTGTTTTGAGCTTAATTTGACATTTCGGGATTTATAGGATTTTTAATGAGATCGAACCCGTTTCTTGGTCATTTCTTGGATAGAAATATTCCTTATATGCTGCTTAATGATTGTTATAAATTATGGGTGTCGATTTGCGCTAAAAATATGTTTTAAATGCATTTATGCCTCGAGTTCGCGTTGAAATCGCAACATTCTGCTGTGTGCTGTTAAACCACACGGGATAACGCACGGTCTTGATCAAGACCGCGCAGGAGCCCATGTGCACCCCTTCGTGCCTGCACGTGTAGCGGGCGCCCTAAACGGGTAACGCACGCCCCGCACCGAGCCCCGACCCGGAATTGAAATGGATTCCGACCCGAATTGAAACCCGACGAACGACACACATTTACTCAATGACTAGGCGCGGGTTTCAAAAACGAAAGAAAACGACAGAGGTGCGGAAGCGAAAATAAACAAAACAATAAATCATAATAATTGCACAAGTATTAAAGCCCACCAAGGCTAACGAAATTCAATTACGTAAATAATAAACGGGTTCGTTACAATATCCCGACAATAGATCATAACGGGTTCAACATATAATCCCGAATACTATATAAATAAAATCCTAATATCATAAACATAAATAATAGCCAAACGGAAATAGAGTTATACATGAGCAAAAGAATGCAACTCTAAAGACGACGACGATCCCGCCTAGTATCCTGAAACCAATACAGGGGTGAAACAGAGGGGGTTAGTCAAACGACTAAGTGAGGAGGGAATAATAGTGTATATTATAAAATGGAAGTAAATCACCAATTTTAAACTTAAAAGAAATCAACATAAAAGAAAGGTTTTCGTAAACGGGTGGCAATTTAGCGTAAAACATAAGCATATCATATGACTCGGCGAGTCGAGCCCTTAACTCCAATTTCCAAACATAAAACGGGAAACCACCCTTATGCCTCCAATGTAGACGGACCGCTAAATCCGAACTACGCATAACATACAGGAATAACTCAGGTACTCAAAGGGATGCCACTCCGACCTCACCCCGAGCTCCCAAAGGTGGAGGGAACCATAGGATTTCCGCCGTTGACCCGATGCCTACCAACTTCGTCCTATCATCCTTACTCCGGGCCCAAACATACATACATACAGTTCATAATTCGCTTTTCAAATCATTTCGGGTTGGCCAAAAGACCGTTCGAGACATGTCATATGCGAGTCCGAAGGCCAAAGTTCGCCTTAGAAACAAAAGGGTTTTACATGTCTCTTTCGCAAACATTTCGAAGACTATATGTAGTACTTTTTTTATATCAAAACATTTTCGATAAATCAAATAAACATAATAGGCATAAATATCTACTAAGTATATATATAGAAACGGTGTGAAAACAAAACGTAAACAAGGCTTATATCGGGAGAGGCTTATTTATATACACATAATAGTACTAGAATCAGAAAAGGAAACCCTCACATGTTGGCTAAACAAAAGAATAGATAAATGCAAGACCGGATGCCCTACTCCATGGGAGTATCATCTGCAAAATACAAAGACACAACCAAATAAGACTAATGACGACGCACGGCTTATAGGAAAGCATTAAAACCCATAGAAGCACGTTAAACAGTCATTCATAACACTTAGGTTCACATTCTATCAAAGTACGTAAATTCAATAATCAAATCAAATTAGAATGCGATAAAAGTTCATAATCATACATAAAAGGCAATAAGGAAGCATGCATTAAATTTTCGTAAGAAACGGACAATATTTGAAAAATAGCCTAAGATGTCTAAACGAAAAACATGAGGAAAGGGACCCGAACGAAGTCGGAAAAATTCAAACTTCCTAAGATATGTATTTTATGATTTATAGGACCTATAGGGGAAATCGGATCTCAAATCGGAGGTCAAACGAAGAAAGTCAACTTTTTTAATTGCTCGTTGACTCACATTGCCGAGAGCAACATTCTAAAATGGAGAAATTTTGGCTAAGGCATACACACGGTCTCGGGGATGGACGGACGCACGGGCTTGAACTCATGCTCAAGCCGGTGCAAGCACTTTGCACTGGCGTGCGCACGGGCGTGTGCACGGCTGTGCACAAGACCGTGCGAAGGCTTAAGTAGACGCACGGTCTTGGCGCATGGTCTCAAGACCGTGTGCAAGGCCGTGCGGATTCTCAAAACAGCAGAAAAATGCAGAATCGCGAGGGCTTCGTGGGATCAACCCAAAATTCGATATTAAACCCATCAATCATGCAAAACTCAAGTTAAAACTCACATATATTGATCTACAACATCTAAGCTACCTATAAAGCCAAGAACCACGTAAATCCATCCATAGAATCATTCAAAATCATATAAAACCTAATATATTCAACTATATACAAAAAATCTGAAAATCGAAGCAATGGAGGCATTAATCGAGAAAGAGGTGAGAAGGTTACGCGTAGAAGAGATCGTGAGGAGTTCGTAGGTGTAAACGATTCGAAAATCCGTCGAGAAACAAGTCCGGCACGATCGATTGAAGCTTCCTCCTTCCCTTTCTCTTTTTCTTTCTTTTCTCCTTCTTTTTCTTTTGAGGTTGAGCGTGAATGAGGTGAGAGAGAGAGAGATGAGACTTAAGTCAAAATTTGACTTGGTTGAGAATCGAAAGGGCATTTTAGTAATTTACAAAATAAGTTCGAAAACTCATGTTGTCCAAATAATACATAATTACAGTCAAAATTCATATAATTAAATGCACATTATCAATTCGTGATTTAAATATCAAAATTCATTCATTTATGAAATTGTTATAAAATCACATAATAATATCAAATAAAATAATAAATTACGCAAATAAACGATTCGGGCATACCGGAATAAAATTTGGATTTTCGGGGCGCTACAATCACCCCTCCTTATGAGAATCTGGTCCCCAGATTCTACTCGTCTGATTGAAATAACTGGGTGGAACTTGTGCATCTTGTCCTCGGTCTCCCATGTAGCTTCTTCGGTTGTCTGATTTCTCCAAAGGACTTTGACAAGAGAAATCTCCCGGTTGCGCAGAGCATGAGTCTTCTTATCCAATATCTTCACCGGCTTCGAAACAAAGGTCAAATCTGGTTCTAGTTCAATTTCCTCAACAGGATGGATCTCGGACTCATTCGGGAAGTACTTTCGGAGTTGGGAAACATGAAAGACATTGTGAATCCCTGTTAGGCTGGGCGGCAGGTCTAACCGGTAAGTTGCGTTCCCAATCCTCTCCAAGATTTCATAGGGACCCAAAAATCTCGGACTCAGTTTTCCTCCTTTTCCGATTCGGGTGAATCCTTTTCGAGGAGAAGCTTTGAGGAATACTCTGTCACCAACCTCAAATTCCAACGGTCGGCGACGGGTGTCGGCATAGCTCTTCTGTTGATCCTGAGCTGCCCTCATTCTTTGCCAAATGATCTGAATACGGTCAAAGGCATTTTGGAGAAACTTTGGAGGAGTTCCTCGTTCCTTATCATCTTTCGTCCAACGCCAATCCTCGAGATCCCAAAACAACGGGGATCTACACTTTCTGTCATATAACGCTTCGTAAGGTGCCATTTCGATCGTAGAGTGGTAACTATTGTTGTAGGCAAACTCGATCAATGGCAACTGGTCGTGCCAGTTGTTGCGAAAATCCAAGGCACAAGCTCGAAGTATATCACAGAGGTACCTGTTCATTCTCTCTGACTAACCATCTGTCTGCGGATGTGCGGCTGTACTGAAAGTCAGCTTCGTTCCCATTCGCTCTTGAAGTTGCTACCATAAGCGAGAAGTAAATCGAACGTCTCTGTCAGACACTATCGTAGTCGGAATCCCATGAAGCTTGACAATCTTTCGGTGATAAATATCTGCCAACCTATCCACTTTGTACGACATGTTGATCGGTAGAAAATGAGCACTCTTGGATAGTCGGTCGATAATCACCCAAATGCTATCGTAGCCACCTCTAACTTTAGGCAAACCAGACACGAAGTCCATGGCAATACCCTCCCAATTCCGTGTAGGAATCGGCAGTGGCTCAAGCAAACCTCCCGGTCTTTGATGTTCAACTGTAACTTGCTGACAAGTCGAGCATCTCTTGACGTAATCAGCTACGTCTCTCTTCATACCTCTCCACCAGAATAATTCTTTTAGATCCCGGTACATCTTACTTCCTCCTGGATGAACGGTGTAAGGTGTATTATGAGCCTCATCGAGAATCTCTTTCCTCAGACTCTCCGGAACACAAACTCGGGACTTGTAGCGGAGAATTCCTGTGACGTCCACACCAAAATGAGTCTCTGGATCAGCTGCGATGTGAACTATTTGTCTCTGAGTCCACTCATCAGTAGCCTGAACATCTCGAATCTTTCGACCCAACTCTGACTGGATCGATATGCTATGAACATGGGCTTGGGAACTAATGTGAACTCCCTCTAACTTAGCCTCTAGCTGGGCTATGCTCGCCTTCTGGCTCAGTGCATCGGGTACAACATTCGCCTTTCCGGGATGATACTGAATCTTGCAATCGTAATCCTCAAATAACTCCATCCAATGGCGCTGTCGTTTGTTCAATTCCTTCTGAGTAAACAAGTACTACAGGCTCTTATGATCTGTGAAGATGTCGAACGTGATGCCGTAGAGGTAATGACGCCATTTCAATAAAGCAAATACAACGGCGGCTAGCTCAAGGTCGTGCGTGGGATAGTTCTCTTCAGCTGGCATAAGCTATAACTTTCCCATTCTGCATTAACACACAACCTAATCCTTCGTGTGACGCATCTGCATACACGACCAATCCTTCAGAACCCTCGGGCAGGGTCAATACTGGGGCTGTGGTCAATCTCTTCTTGAGCTCTTGAAAGCTGGTTTCTCATTTGGCTGACCACTCAAACTTAGCTTCTTTCTTCGTCAACGCTGTTAACGGGCCTGCAAGTTTAGAGAAATCCTTGACGAAACGTCTGTAGTATCCTGCTAATCCCAAGAAACTACGGATCTCTGTAGGAGTCTTAGGTCTCTCCCAATCCAGCACTGTCTCAATCTTCGAAGAATCTACCTCGATTCCCGTTCCAGATATGACATGACCTAGGAAGGTCCCTCGGTCAATCCAGAATTCGTATTTGCTGAACTTAGCAAACAACTAGTGCTCTCTCAAAGCTTGGAGCACAATCCGGAGGTGTTCAGCATGTTCTTCTGTGGACATTGAAAACACTAAGATGTCGTCAATGAAAATAACGACGAACTTGTACGGACGGAAAATTCCGTGCATCATGTCCATGAAAGCAGCTGGGGCATTCGTGAGTCCAAACGGCATGACCACAAACTTGAAATGTCCGTATCGGGTATTGAAAGCTGTCTTCAGGATATCCTGTGATCGGATACGGAGTTGGTAATATCCTTGTCTGAGATCGACCTTGGAATAAACCCTCGATCCTTGTAGCAAGTCTAACAATTCCTCGATATGTGATAAAGGATACTTGTTCTTCACTGTCATCCTGTTCAATTCTCGGTAATCGATACACATGCGAAGTGTACCATCCTTCTTCTTTACGAACAAGACTGGAGCATCCCAATCCGGTGGTTCTTGGTCAGATATATCCAATAGAAAGAAGTTCATCGAGTTGGTTCTTCAATTCTTTCAACTCGGCAGGAGCCATTCGGTACAGCAAATTCGAATAGGACTTGGCTCCCGGAACTAAGTCAATCACGAACTCTATATCCCAATCCGGTGGCAAGAATTCCAGATTCTCGGGGAACATGTCAGTGAATTCATTGACCACGAGCGTTTCTTCGATCTTTGTTTGGTCTTTCGGACGGTTGAGAAGGTAAGCTATAAAGCACGTGGCTTCTTCTTTCTGAATGAGCTTCTTGGCTTCCATCATTGAGATATTACCTTATCCTGATCGGAAACCCTTAACTTCATTAGAACCCAGAATAACTTTCTTCTCGAAACAATCAACCTTCGCCCGATGCTCGTACAACCAATCCATTCCGAGAATAACCCCATATTTCTTCATCGGCAGCTCGATCAAATCTACCGGGTATTCGATACCCTCGATGATAATCGGACAACGCTTAAGTGCTCGATTCGCAATGACCTTCGAACCCAACGGCAAACCAACCACCAACACATAATCAAGCAAGGAAACAGGCGCATGCACAGATAAGGAAACAGCAGGCGCAATAAATGAGTGTAAAGCACCCGAGTCGTACAATGCATGTATGGGGATGCCATTTATATATATAGTACCTTCCACCACATCGGTCGGATCTGCAACAACATCTTCAGCATCGCCTTCCAAGGCGTAAACACGAGAATAGGCCTGAGGCTGAGCGGCTCCCTGCTGTACCGGTCTCCTCTTCGGGCATACATCTACCCGGTGATCGGTGCTACCACATCCGTAGCAAAGACCATTCTTCCTCCAACATTTGGCCTCTAAGTGCGGGCCCTGACAAAATCCACATACAGGTCATGGATGTCCCTGAGGTCGGGGAGGAGCAGGCTGACCGGGGGTCTTGAACGGCTTCTTCCCAGAAGAGGACCCAGACGGAACAAATGGCCTCTTCGAGCCAGAAGCAAAACTCTTGGTGGCTGCGGGAGCAGGTGCAGAAGTCGGTCACATCTGTCAGAGATCGGACTCTATAGAAAGGGCCATCTCAACTGCATCGGTGTAGTACTGGAGTCTGTTCCCGAGCACATGCATACGGATCTCATTCGACAACCCCTCGATAAATTGTCGAGTCTTCCTCTGCTCGTCGTCAACCATATACGAGCAATGAATAATAAGCCTGGAGAAATGAGCCTCATACTAGTCAATGGATGAAGTACCCTACTTGAGAGCCAGGAACTCTCGCTCACGTCGCTGTCGGACCACCAACGGAATATACTTAGCCCGAAACTCAACTAAGAACTGATCCCAAGTCGGGTCCACATGCTCTCGCTGCCATCGCTGCTCTATACGGGCCCACCAGTCCTGTACAGCTCATATCATCTGATAAACTGCCAACTCGACCCTCTTAGGGTCTGGACACTCCATAACTCGGAATCTCTTCTCGATCACATCATCCGGTGCACCCTCGAACTGCGGAGGGTTGAGCTTAAGAAACCTTCCCATATCATTCTCGGGGGCAGGAGGCGGTATTGCTCGGTTAGTATGAACCATGAACTGAGCCGGGGTCGGAATACCTGGAGGCGGACCTGGCGGTTCACGGCGAGGAGGTATTTTGCAAATTCAATACCAAACATGCATGATGATAAGATATTATGAAAAGCTGTAGCACGTAGAGAAGTTAAATTCACATAATCACGTAATCCTAAGCCGTATGACCTAAACGGACATGACAAAACACGACGCTTCAGAGCCTAGGCCATTGGACCCAAGGGAGCTCTGATACCAACTGTTGCGGGCGCCCCAAACGGGTAACGCACGCCCCGCACCGAGCCCCGACCCGGAATTGAAATGGATTCTGACCCGAAACAAAACCCGGCGAATGGCACACATTTACTCAATGACTAGGCGGGGGTTTCAAAAACGAAAGAAAACGACAGAGGTGCGGAAGCGAAAATAAACAAAACAATAAATCATAATAATTGCACAAGTATTAAAGCCCACCAAGGCTAACGAAATTCAGAAACTTCGCAGAACCAGAAAAACCATGCGAATTAAATCCTAAATTCAACATTTGATCATCTAAACATGCAAATCACGCCCTAATATTTACATATAATGATCTACAACATATAAGCTACACATAGAATCCAAAAACACGAAAATCCATCCATAAATTCCCTCAAAATCACATAAACCCTAAATTATTCAACTATATGAAAAAAACGAGAAATACGAAGCATAGGAGACATTAAACAAGAGGGACGTGACAGGCTTACTCGTAGAAGAGATCGCGGGGGGTTCGTAGGCGTAAACGGTTCGAAAATCCTTTGGGAAACGAAGTCGGAATGATCGTTGGAACCTCCTTCCTTCTCTTTCTCTTTTTCTTTATTTTCTTTTCTTTCTTTTGCTGTTGTGTGTGTTTGGGCGAGTGTGAGGTGAGAGAGAGAGTGATGAGACTTAGTCAATTTGACTTGGTTTAAAAATCGAAAGGGCAAATTCGTAATTTCGCAAAATAAGTTTGAAAACGCATGTTGTCCAAATAATACATAATTACAGTCAAAATTCATATAATTAAACGCACATTGATAATTCGTAATTTAAATATAGAAATTTATTCATTTACGAAATTATTCTAAGATTTCATAATAAATATCAAATAAAATAATAAATTGCGCAAATACTCGATTCGGACATACCGGATTATAATTCGGATTTTCGGGGCGTTACAATCACCCCTCCTTATGAGAATTTGGCCCCCAGATTATACTCGTCTGACTGAAATAATTCCGGATGAAACTTGTGCATTTTGTCCTCGGTCTTCCATGTAGCTTCTTCGGTTGTCTGATTTCTCCAAAGAACTTTGACAAGAGAAATCTCCCAGTTCCGCAGAGCTTGAGCCTTCTTATCCAATATCTTCACCGGCTTCGAAACAAAGGTCAAATCCGGCTCTAGTTCAATTTCCTCAACAGGAAAGATCTCTGACTCATTCGGGAAGTACTTTATGAGTTGAGAAACATGAAAGACGTTGTGAATTCCTGTTAGGCTTGGCGGCAAGTCTAACCTGTAGGCGGCGTTCCCAATCCTCTCCAGAATTTCATAGGGACCCAAAAATCTGGGACTCAGTTTTCCTCCTTTTCCAAATCGGGTGAATCCCTTTCGAGGAGAAGCTTTGAGGAATACTTTGTCACCAACCTCAAATTCCAACGGTCGGCGACGGTTGTCGGCATAGCTCTTCTATCGATCCTAAGCTGCTTTCATTCTCTGCCGAATGATCTGGATACGGTCGATGGCATTTTGGAGAAACTTTGGAGGAGTTCCTCGTTCCTTATCGTCTTTTATCCAACGCCAATCCTCGAGATCCCAAAACAACGGGGATCTACACTTTCTGCCGTACAATGCCTCGTAAGGTGCCATTTCGATCGAAGACTGATAACTGTTGTTGTAGGCAAACTCGATCAAAGGCAATTGGTCGTGCCAATTGTTGCGAAAATCCAAGGCACAGGCTCGAAGCATATCACAGAGATATCTGATCATCCTCTCTGACTGACCATCTGTCTGCGGATGTGCGACTGTACTGAAAGTCAGCTTCTTTCCCATTCGCTCTTGAAGTTGCTGCCATAAGCGAGAAGTAAATCGAGCGTCTCTGTCAGACACTATCGTAGACGGAATCCCATGAAGCTTGACAATCTCTCGGTGATAAATCTCTGCCAACTTATCCACTTTGTACGACATGTTGATAGGTAGAAAATGAGCACTCTTGGACAGTCGGTCGATAATCACCCAAATGCTATCGTAGCCACCTCTAACTTTAGGCAAACCAGACACGAACTCCATGGCAATACCCTCCCAATTCCACGTAGGAATCGGTAGTGGCTCAAGCAAACCTCCCGGTCTTTGATGTTCAACTTTAACTTGCTGACAAGTCGGTCATCTCTTGACGTAATCAGCTACGTCTCTCTTCATACCTCTCCACCAGAATAACTCTTTTAGATCCCGGTACATCTTACTTCCTCCTGGATGAACTGTGTAAGGTGTGTTGTGAGCCTCATCGAGAATCTCTTTCCTCAGACTCTCCGGAACACAAACTCGGGACTTGTAGCGGAGAATTCCTGTGTCGTCCACACCAAACTGAGTCTCTGGATCAGCTGCGATGTGAACTATCTGTCTCTGAGTCCACTCATCAGTAGCCTGAACATCTCGAATCTTTCGACCCAACTCTGACTGGATTGATATGCTGTGAACATGAGCTTGGGAACTGATGTGAACTCCCTCTAACTTAGCCTCTAACTGGGCTATGCTCGCCTTCCGGCTCAGTACATCAGCTACAACATTCGCCTTTCCGGGATGATACTGAATCTTGCAATCGTAATCCTCAAATAGCTCCATCCAACGGCGCTGTCGTTTGTTCAATTCCTTCTGAGTAAACAAGTACTGAAGGCTCTTATGATCTGTGAAGATGTCGAACGTGATGCCGTTGAGGTAATGACGCCATTTCAATAAAGCAAATACAACGGCGGCTAGCTCAAGGTCGTGAGTGGGATAGTTCTCTTCAGCTGGCTTTAGCTTCCTCGATGCATAAGCTATAACTTTCCCATTCTGCATTAACACACAACCTAATCCTTCGTGTGACGCATCTGCATATACGACAAATCCTTCAGAACCCTCGGGCAGGGTCAATACTGGGGTTATGGTCAATCTCTTCTTGAGCTCCTGAAAACTAGTTTCACATTTGGCTGACCACTCAAACTTAGCTTCTTTCTTTGTCAACGCTGTTAACGGGCCTGCAAATTTAGAGAAATCCTTGACGAAACGTTTGTAGTATCCTGCTAAACCCAAGAAACTATGGATCTCTGTAGGAGTCTTAGGTCTCTCCCAATCCAGCACTATCTCAATCTTCGAAGGATCTACCTCGATTCATGTTCCGGATATGACATGACCTAGGAAGGTCACTCGGTCAATCCAGAATTCGCATTTGCTGAACTTAGCGAATAATTGGTGCTCTCTCAAAGCTTGGAGCACAATCCGGAGGTGTTCAGCGTGTTCTTCTTCGGACTTCGAGAACACTAAGATGTCGTCAATGAAAATAACGACGAATTTGTCGAGGTACGGACGGAAAATCCTGTGCATCATGTCCATGAAAGCTGCTGGGGCATTCGTGAGTCCAAACGGCATAACCACAAACTCGAAATGTCCGTATCGGGTGTTGAAAGCTATCTTTCGGATATCCTCTGATCGGATACGGAGCTGGTAATATCCTTGTCTAAGATCGAGCTTGGAATAAACCCTCGATCCTTGTAGCAAATCGAACAATTCCTCGATATGTGGTAGAGGATACTTGTTCTTCACTGTCATCCTGTTCAATTCTTGGTAATCGATACACATGCGAAGTGTACCGTCCTTCTTCTTCACGGACAAGACTGGAGCACCCCGAGGCGAGGCACTCGCTCGGATATATCCAATAGAAAGAAGTTCGTCGAGTTGGTTCTTCAATTCCTTCAACTCGGCAGGAGCCATTCGGTACAGCGACTTCGAATAAGGCTCGGCTCTCGAAACTAGGTCAATCACGAACTCTATATCCCGATCCGGTGGCAAGAATTCCAGATTCTCGGGGAATACGTTAGTGAATTCATTGACCACGGGCGTTTCTTCGATCTTCGTTTGGTCCTTCGGACGATTGAGAAGGTAAGCTATAAAGCATGTAGCTTCTTCTTTCTGAACGAGCTTCTTGGCTTCCGTCATTGAGATATACGGACCTTCTCCTGGTCGGAAACCATTAAATTCATTGGAACCCAGAATAACTTTCATCTGGAAACAATCAACCTTCGCTCGATGCTCGTACAACCAATCCATTCCTAGAATAACCCCATATTTCTTCATCGGCAACTCGATCAAATCAGCCGGGTACTCGATACCCTCGATGATAATCGGACAACGCTTAAGTGCTCGGTTCGCAATAACTTTCGAACCCAACGACAAACCAATCACCAATACATAATCAAGCAAGGAAACAGGCACATGCACAGATAAGGAAACAGCAGGCGCAATAAATGAGTGTGAGGCACCCGAGTCGTACAATGCATGTATGGGGATGCCATTTATATATATAGTACCTTCCACCACGTCGGTCGGATCTGCAACAGCATCCTCTGCATCGCCTTCCAAGGCGTAAACACGGGCATAGGCCTGAGGCTGAGCGGCTCCCTGCTGTACCGGTCTCCTCTTCGGGCATACATCTACCCGGTGATCGGCGCTACCACATCCATAGCAAAGACCATTCTTCTTCCAACATTTGGCCTCTAAGTGCGGGCCCTGACAGAATCCACATACGGGTCGTGGAAATCCCTGAGGTCGGGGAGGAGCAGGCTGAACGACTGTCTTGAATGGCTTCTTCCCAGAAGAGGACCCAGAATTAGTAAAGGGTCTCTTCGAACCAGAAGCGAAACTATTGGCGGCTGCGGGGGCAGGTGCAGAAGTCGGTCTCATCTGTCAGAGATCGAACTCTATAGATAGTGCCGTCTCAACTGCGTCGGTATAGTACTGGAGTCTGTTCCCGAGCATATGCATACGAATCTCATTCGACAACCCCTCAATGAACTGTCGAGTCTTCCTCTATTCGTTATCAACCATATACGAGCAGTGAATAATAAGTCTGGAGAAATGAGCCTCGTACTGGTCAGCTGATGAAATACCCTGCTTAAGAGCCAGGAACTCTTGCTCACGTCGCTGTTAGTTTTTATTAAAAATAGTATATTTGCCCAAATGTGATTAAATGTTTCTTAGTTGTCTCTATTCATCTAGCAATTCCTATTTCTTGAATTAATTAATGATTTTTCTTTTAAATTCCAAAAAAGGTGCTCCTAATTTGTATGATTTATTATACTTATACTTATTTGAATTTGGCCCGAAACTCAACCAAGAACTGATCCCAAGTCGGGACGACATGCTCTCGCTGCCATCGCTGCTCTATACGGGCCCACCAGTCATGTGCAGCTCCTGTCAACTGATACACTGCTAATTCTACCCTCTTAGGGTCCGGACATTCCATTACTCTGAACCTCTTCTCCATTGCCGCTATCTAAGATTCGGCAATAACATCGTCTGGTGCACCATCGAACTGTGGAGGGTGGAGTTTAAGAAACCTGCTCATCTCGGTCTCGGGGGCAGGTGGTGGTGTTGCTCGGTTGGTGTTAACCATAAACTGCCCTAAGGCATCCATAAATTGTGTTGGTGTCGGAACACCTGGAGCCGGACCTGTCGGTTCCAGGCGAGGAGGCATTCTGCGAATTCAATACCAAACATGCATGATGATAAGCGACTATGAAAAGCTGTAACACATAGGCAGATAATGTTCAGATAGAGTTCACATAAGCACTTAGCATATTTGCACAAATTCCACAGAAGTCCTAAGCCGTACGACCTAGACACAACCGAACACGACAGACAACCAGGCATGGCAAGTACAACCTTGAGTTTCACATCCACCTATATCCAAGTCCATCTCAGTGTTTTGATTGTAAAAGATCTTTTGTTGTTGATCATCCAACAAAGATCCGTCACAATTCAAACACTAAGCGTTCTTGAACTCTGGTGAGTGCAATTCCCTAAGTTACACCGGCACGCAACAACTGACAAAACAAACAAAACACGATGATTCAGAGCTTAGGCCATTGGACCAAAGAGGCTCTGATACCAACTGTAGCGGACGCCCCAAACGGGTAACGCACGCCCCGCACCGAGCCCCGACCCGAAACCGAAATGGAATCCGACCCGAATCGAAACCCGGCGAACGGCACACATTTACTCAATGACTAGGTGGGGTTTTAAAAAACGAAGGAAAACGACAGAGGTGCGGAAGCGAAATTAAACCAAACAATAAATCATAATAATTGCACAAGTATTAAAGCCCACCAAAGCCAACGAAATTCAATTACTTAAATAATAAACGGGTTCGATACAATATCCCGACAATGTACAATAACGGGTTCAACATATAAATCCCGAATACTAACTAAATAAAATCCTAATATCATAAAACATAAATAATATCATACGGACAAGAGTTATACATGAACGAAATAAGTGCAACTCTAACGACGACGACTACGACGACAACAACGATCAAATCCCGCCTAGTATCCTGAAACCAATACAGGGGTGAAACAGAGAGGGTTAGTCAAACGACTAAGTGAGGAGGGAATAGTAAGGTATATTATAAAACGGAAATAAATCACCATTTTTAACTTAAAAGAAATCAACATAAAAGAAAGGTTTTCGTAAACGGGTGGTGATTTAGCATAAAACATAACATATCATATGGCTCGGCGAGTCGAGCCCTTAACTCCAATTTCCAAACATAAAAACGGGAAAACCACCCTTATTCCTCCAATGTAGACGGACCGCTAAATCCGAACTACGTATAACATACCGTATAATCTCAGGTACTCAAAGGGCTGCCACTCCGGCCTCACCCCGAGCTCCCAAAGGTGGAGGGAACCATAGAATTTCCGTCATAGACCCGATGTCTACCGACTTCGTTCTGTCATCCTGACTCCGGGCCCAAACATACATACATACAGTTCATAACTCGCTTTTCACATCATTTCGGGTTGGCCAAAAGACCGTTCGAGACATGTCATATGCGAGGCTGAAGGCCAAAGTTCGCCTTAGAAATTAAAGAGGTTTTACATGTCCCTTTCGCAAACGTTTGAAAGAATATACGTGGTACTTTTTCATATCAAAACATTTTCGATAAATCGAATAAACATAATAGGCATAAATATTTACTAAATATATATATAGAAATGGTGTGAAAACAAAACGTAAACATGGCTTATATCAGGAGAGGCTTATTTATATATATACATAATAGTACTGGAATCAGAAACGGAAAGCCTCACCTGTTGGCTATACAAAAGGAAGAGCAAAAGCAAGAACCGGCGCTACTCCACGGGAGTATCGTCTGCAAAAATACCAAGACACAACCATATAAGACTAAGGATGACGCACGGCTTATATGAAAACATTAGAACATATTGAGGCACGTTATAGAATCACATAAGGCACTTAGGTTCAAATTATCAAACGAAAATGGAGTAATTCGCAAATTTAAAAATGCAAATCAAGTCCAAATGCAACGAAACATTACGGACATGCTTTAAATATCATAACGGAGTATGCATTCGAATTTCGGGAAAATCGGACTTCACATGCAAAAGTTAGAAAATTTGACGAAAACTTAAAACGCACTATTCATAGACTCGAACATGTTATAAATTCACAAATCATGCAATTCATATCTATTTCATATATATCGAATACACGAGCGAAGAAAAAATTCGGAAAAGATGAGCCTCGGAGGGACCCGTAGACCAAAATTGGCCCTGACTTACAGAAGGTCAGGGCCCTGTTCAAAGGGGCCACACGGCCTTGTGCACGGCTGTGTGCACCAAGGCCGTGCACACCAAGGGAGACACGCACGGCCTCTTGAGGCCGTGTGCACAAGGCCGTGCACCATGAACCATGCGCATGGTCTCTTGCACGGTCGTGCAAGAGGCCGTGTAGACCCCGTGTGCAAAGCCCGTGTGCGTCAAGAAAGAGCAGAAACTTCGCAGAACTAGAAAAACCACGCGAATTAAATCCTAAATTCAACATTTGATTATCTAAACATGCAAATCACGCCCTAATATTTACATATAATGATCTACAACATATAAGCTCCACATAGAATCCAAAAACACGAAAATCCATCCATAAATTCCCTCAAAATCACATAAACCCTAAATTATTGAACTATATGAAAAAAATGAGAAATTCGAAGCATAGGAGAGATTAAACGAGAGGGACGTGAAAGGCTTACTCGTAGAAGAGATCGCGGGGAGTTCGTAGGCGTAAACGGTTCGAAAATCCGTTGGGAAACGAAGTCGGAATGATCGTTGGAACCTCCTTCCTTCTCTTTCTCTTTGTCTTTCTTTTCTTTTCTTTCTTTTGCTGTTGTGTGTGTTTGGGCGAGAGTGAGGTGAGAGAGAGAGTGATGAGACTTAGTCAATTTGACTTGGTTTAAAAATCGAAAGGGCAAATTCGTAATTTCGTAAAATAAGTTTGAAAACTCATGTTGTCGAAATAATGCATAATTACATTCAAAATTCATATAATTAAACGCACATTGACAATTCGTAATATAAATATAGAAATTTATTCATTTACGAAATTATTCTAAAATCTCATAATAAATATCAAATAAAATAATAAATTGCGCAAATACTCGATTCGGACATACCGGATTATAATTCGGATTTTCGGGGCGTTACAGATTTGACCATGTTGACAGCAAATGATTATTTTGGACTTGACTAAGTCAGAGGTTTTGGAATGGACGAGGGCTGTACACCTCATTGGTGGAAGCCGAGAACCTTATCTGAAAAGGAGAAGCTATAAGGTTATCCTCTACCATCTCAACCGCCTGAAGATCCGAGTGAAGTCTAGAGAATCAAGTTGATCATAGAATTCACAGACGTACTCCCCGAGAATCTGAGAGCTCTTGCAATCAGATCGGAATAGAGGGTCTGTGATAGATCCAGTTTTAGAATTCGAACCGTGATCGAAGTTGCCAAACCGAATGGATTCTATCGATCTGACATGATCGAATAATCGACTTGATGAACTTCCCTCTCTTGAACGCGCCCGATCGAGTACCTTGATCTGGGGTACTCCAACACTGCTTGTAGAGAAGAAGACATTACACTTCCTATGTGTATTGTTCATCGAGAGCTGCACAGAATATTAACGAAGACAAGTATCCTCTACCGTCGCTGAAGAATTGTCCGATATGCTTTGAGATCGAGGATTTTGTCTGAATGACCTTTGATTAGGGTATCATCAACTCTGTGTCTGAGCTAAATATGTTCTGAAGATAGCCTTCAGTGCCTGATGTGGACGTCTTGAATTCGTAAGTTTGCCTCTAGTACTGACAAGTACTTTGCGATTTTATGGACCTCCGTTCATATCACAGTGAGTCAGTCGTTGCCTTCTAAGGAATCACCTTGATGTTCTCGAGATTCGAGGAAGAATGCAGAGCACCTCCGTATGGTGCTCCAGACCTCAAGAGGGCACCCGCTAGTTGCCCAACCTAGCAAATGTGAAATCTGGATTAACTGAATGACCTTTTTGGTCATTTCGGATCCGGAATGAGAACCAAAGTAGGATTTTTGAAGACTTGAGCAGTACTGGAATGGGAACAAACCAAGACTTCAAATGGAACTTCTCTGAGCTTGCAAACCTGTTACTTGAGTCTACAGGGAAGAAACCGGGTTCGAATGGACAATCTCTGTAAGACCTGTTCTTAGGAGCCGAAAAGAGATTAACTACAACTCCAATATTAACCCTGCTCAAGGGATTCTGAAGAAATCGTTGTGAGTAAGAATGCATCACGTGACAGATTGAACTAGTGGATGGTACGAATGAAGAAACCATAGCTTATGCTTCGAAAAGCAAAAGTCAACCAAGTTACCCCCCCCCCCCCCCCCCCCCCCCCCCCTTTAACATCGAACTAGCTGTTGTAGTAAAGGATTGGCAGAATCGCCATCACCATCCCATAGAATCAGTTGACATCTCCACAGATTATGGGAGTTTCAACACTTATTTACTCAGAAGGAGTTGAACCAACCCCAACGTCGTCGATGGAAAATGTTTGACTACGATTGCAAGAATCAGTGTTCCTTGGGAAAAGAGAATATCGTAGTTGGCACATTGAACCAAATCACGAGCGTGTCACAAGTTGAGGCTAAACCGAATTGGACTTGCACCGTTTCGAATAATTTCATTTATAGCCTTGCGACCCAGTCAGAATTAGGTTGAAGAATCTAAAATGCCAAGATTGCAAAAGAATGGATCCCGAGTCAGACAATTCGAGCGTAGAATAATCCAGAGTTTCAGCTTTGTGTTGGTAACCCCAATACTTCCCAATATAAGCCTCGGACCCATGTTTCAAAGAGTCGAAAGGAAGAGACTTACTCGATTAAGTCAAGAGATACTTGACTCGTCAGCATATCAAAGCCGAGCATCAAAGATTGAGGTGTTAGATACGACTACTACTTATCCCTATGTGGGATTGAGAACGAATTCACCATGGACTTCGTGTCCGGACTACTGAAGGTCTATGATGGTAATTACCATTACACATTTATCTAGGATTTCTCCAAGGTGTTGTCGATCGAATTTAGGCCTTTCGACAATAAATGGAGATAGCTCAAGTTCTACTGAAATGCTACTTACAAGAACCCCGAACAAGCTTGAAGTTGTGCAATCCGCGAGATACCTCCTATTAGTCCCTTCATAGATCGGACAATCGAAGAAGCTTCGTGAGAGATCCGAATGAAGACGTGTAAGTTTCACCCAGAGTTGTTTAACTCTAATCAGTAGAATCTGGGGACCAGATTCTCATCAGGAGGGGTGATTGTAACGCCCCGAAAATTTGAGTTATGAACCGGGAACCCGAATCGATTTTCTTACGTGATTTATGATTTATTTTATTAATTATTATGTGATTTATATAATATTTTCATAAATGAATGAATTTTGGTGTTTAAGCCACGACGTTTCAATGTGCGTTTAATTTCATGAGTTTTAACTGTAATATTATTTTATTTGGAAAACTTGTATTTTTGAATAAGTTTTATAAATTACGAGAATGCCCCTTCGTTTCTAAACTCAAGTCAACTTTTGACTTAGTACCCTCATCTCTCTCTCTCATTCACGCACCCAGCAAAGAGAAGAAAGAAAGAAAAGAGAAAGAAGAAGAGGAAAACTTCAATCAATTGTGCCGGACTCGTCTCTCGACAGATTTTCGAACCGTTAACACCTACGCGACCCTCTCGATCTCCTCTACTGGTAACTCTCTAATGCCAATCCGTTTTTATGCACCCTATATCTCGTTTTTCTGAATTTTCTCCAAAATATGTAAATATTGTGTATGTGTCGTTTTTGGATGATTTTGTGGATGGAATTTCGTGTTTCTTGGTTCTATAGATAGATGATGAGTAGGAGAACATTATATGTGAAAATTAGCATGAGTGATTAACGTTTTGATATTGAAATGTGAATTTTTGGTTTGAAATCGCGAAGGGTTTATTGTTCTGAATTTTCTGCTGTTATCGCGATTCACACGACCTATGCACACGGGGTGTTGCAAGCCCGTGTGCATGTGCACTGGCTCTCTCACGGCCGTGTGAGAGGCCGTGCGTGTGTGAATGTTGTGCACGGGCTCTCTCACGGCCGTGTGAGAGGTCGTGCGTGTGTGAGTGTTGTGCATGAGCTCTGGTCACGGCCTCAAGCCCGTTGGGCAAGAGCCCGTGTGGGGTCATTTTTGACCCCTGAACCTTCTGTAAGCCGCAGTGCTACTTTGCACTGTAGGTACCACCCAGATTCGTCTTTTCTGAATTATTTCATTGCTCATGTATTCTATAATTATGAAATGAATGTGAATTGCTTGATTTATGAATTTATTGCATGTTCGGGATTGTGAATAGTGCATTTGAAGTTTTCGACGAATTTTCCAACTTTTGCATATGAAGTCCGTTTCTTCCGAAACTTGAATGCATGCTTCCTTACTATGTAATAAGAATGTTTAGGAACTTTCATTACATTTGAACATGATTTGCATATCTAAATTCGAGAATTTCTTCATTTATTGATAAATTGAGCCTAAATGATATATGTGGTTGTTTAAATGTGCTTTTACGTGTTTCTATGGTTTGGTATGAGCCGTGCGTCGTCGTATGTCTTACGTGGTTATGTTGTTTGTTAGTTGGCGGCGCCCGCTACAATTAATGTAAACAATCAAATTCCATAAAAGCCTACGAGGCTAACAAAATCTCAATTAAACATTTATAATTCAAGGTACAGAATATTCATAAACAGATAGTGCCATCCATGGCTCAACTAGTCTACCCTATGCAATCCTAGATATCGTCAACTATCCCACATCAGGGGCACATAAGTACATAAAGTAAATAAATACAATAAACAAGACTCGACGGTTGTTGGGACCACTGACAAGACAAACCAGAAAGACAAACCTATCTAGACCTGCTGATGCCGACTGACAAGATAGGTGACGTCGCCACCTGTCTACCTGAAGTAAGAACCAAAATAGCAGGGGTGAGTATAAAGGATACTCAGTAAGGGGGTTTTGATCATAGTTCGTCATTTATCTTTTTAAAACTAAAAGTGGTGAGTGTTGCCCGTTTTGAGAAAGAATACGAATGATGAAAAATAAGTTGTAAAATGACACAAAGCAACACTCGGGTTCGGCTTATTTGAAAACACAAAAGGTTGACGAACCAGATCCTTTAAAACATTTGCACGTAATATCAAGCCGATGAATTAAATGGGCGTTAGTTGAGTTACGAGGCCGTTACGGGTTCGAAAGACATGCTATGAGTAAGTTAGAAACAATAATTAAACACGGCTCATAATTCAACTAATTAATTAAATAATAAAGGAGATTTCAGTTGGCAAGGTCGAGCCACGCTTCCGGGTTTTGTATATATATTTATAGGAAATACGTATACTAAAGGAAGAAAACCGGAATGTGCTTCGACTCGTAACTAAAGCCGTAAAACAATTAGACAAGCAATAAATGCAATAAATCATGCAATAATGTGTCCCGGCGAGAACGGGCCCTCTCCTTATAACTCCCAATTGAAAATCATGCAAGCAAGTACTCCATCACCAAGATTCATGATCCACTCAGAATTTATGGAAACGTGTGTTAACAACGTCACCCTTAACAGAATTTTCTAGGAAGCGCGTAGCCTACAACGCCACCCTCGCACTAACTCAGGTTAGTCAACCTCCTGGCTGACCTAAGCAGATACGGATTGGAGTATCCATCGGGATTTGCCCTGGACGCACGTCCCCAGACTCACCTCCTGAATACTCCGGGCCCAAAACATTAATCGATCTATGGCTCACTTTCGAAAACGATGACAGTTAGGTGGCCAAAAGGGTCATTCGCAATTGGGGAATCAGGAAGTGGAAGGCCAAAGGGGCCATTCGAGACAAGGTTATATTTGCGGGGTCGAGAGACCAAAATTCGCATTTAAAACAAAAAGGGGTTTTCCTTGTCTCTAGTTGAAAGCATTTCAAATCATTTTGGTTTTGCTATTAAAAGGTTTGACTAAGCACATAACGAATAGTAAAGGCAGTACAACAAGTAATAATAAAAGCTGGGTAGTCATTTATTTCGCAAACCTATATAAGACTATGTTCTTACTCCAGTTGAAAGAAGTTTAAACCCTTACCTGGCTCGACAAGGCAGTATGAAAGCAAGCGGTAGTCAGGTTTCTCCCTCGTTGGACCCACCTGTAATACGCAGGGCCTAGAGGATGAAAACGAGACCGACAATAACAAAAGCAAGACACGAACAACAGACGACGCACGATAATTCAAATATAACTTCACTCATGCTACAGATACAATATGGAAAGCCAGATAATTAAACATGTAAGGATATATAAATTATGGACTAACATTTAAAGGAATATTTAAAGCAATTGTAATAATGGGAGAACATTAATAAGAAATATGGAAAGCATGCTAGAACGCAGTTAGGGCACGTAGACATGTTTAAAATAATATAACGGAACTCTCTCGCGAAAACGGGGTCAAACGGACAAGAAACGGGAAAAATGGGAAAAATCCCTAAACGAGAAAGGTGTCAATTGATGGTCAATTATGTTCGGGTAAATTGTAAATTATGAAGAATATCAAGTCCCGAGGCTCGAGGAAGCTATAGGTGAAATCGGATTGATATTCGGATGTCGTATGTGAAAAGTCAACATTTAATTGAGTGGGGTTGACCAATCCCGAAGTGCAAGAAAGGAAAAGGCTACAAAATCCACTAAGTATGTTGCACCGGCCAATGCACGGGCTTGGCAAGCCGGTGCAAGCACAAAAAGGGGTGCACGGCCTCCCGCACGGTCTTGGGCACGGTGCCAAGACTGTGCAGGTGCAAACGGGCCTGCGCACGGGCCTGTGCACGGGCTCAAGCCCGTGCAGGTTGAAAAGTGAAGCGCACGGGCTCGTGCACGGTCTTGCTCAAGACCGTGCGTTCGCCCGTGTGGATCTACTGAGCAGCAGAGTCAGCACATCGCAAAAATTCTCACGCAAAAATCAATATATAAATTCATACATCTCCTAATTTACTCCATAAATCATCCTAATTTCCACATATGATCATATATATCATATAAGCTACACATAGGCACAAGAAACACGTAAAATGGTCAAGTAATTCTTCCTAAACACGAAAATCCTAATATATAAAATCCTATACAAAAGCCACTAAAATCGTAACGAAGAGGGAACGAAATGAAATGGGGTAAAAGGATTACCGGTAGAGAATGTAGTGAGGATCGTTCGGGTTTTCACGGCTCGTCGATCGGGCGAGAAACGGGCTCGGTAGGGCGTCGGGAAGATTTTCTCTCTTTTCTCCTTTCTTTCTTCTTTTCTTTCTTCTCTTTCTTCTTTGTGTGAAAAATGAGGGAATGAGAAAGATAGGTAGATATTTAGGAAAATATCTCGGGGGGGTAAAATGGTCATTTAGGCTTTTAAGGGCATTTAGGTAATTTAAGTAATTGAGGGCATTTAGAAGCGATTAATGTAACGCCCCGAAAATCCGAATTATTATCCGGTACGTCCGAATTGTTATTTTGCGCGATTTAATTATTTTATTTGATAGTTAGTTTGTGAATTTTTAACAATTTCATAAATGAGTGAATTTTGGTTTCTAAACCATTTCATGTCAACGTGTGTTCAATTATATGAGCTTTGACTGTAATATTGTTTAATTCCGACAACCTGCTATTTTTAGTATGTTCGGAGTAATTACGGTTTTGCCCCTCGTTTCTAAGTCAAGTCAAAGTTTGACTTGACCACTCTCTCTCTCCCTCAATCCTCATTCACGTTAGAAACAAGAGAAAAGAAAGAAAAAGAGAAAAAGAAGAAAATAAAGAGAGAAAGCTTCGATTGCTCATTCCGATTTCGTTTCCCGACCGAATTACGATCCGTGAAACTTTACGAACTCCCCACGATCTATTCTTCATGTAAGCTTCTCACGTCCTTCGCATTTAATGCTTCCTGGGTTGTGATTTATAGGATTTTGTGAATAGTTGAATATTATATGAAAAATGTGATTTTGAATGATTTTGTGGATGGATTTATGTGGTTCTTGGTCCTATAGGTAGATTAGATGTTGTAGATCATTAAATGTAAGTTTTAGTTGAGGTTTGTATGATTTATATGATTTAAATGTTGATTTTTGGCTCATTCCCAAGCACCCCTCGCGATTCTGCTGTTCAGATAATCCGCACGGTCTTGAGACCATGCGCCAAGACCGTGCGCCTATTTTTGCCTTGCACGGGCTTATGCACGGCCGTGCGCACGCCGGTGCGCAGGCCAGTGCAAGTGTTTGCGCACCGGCTTGAGCACGCGTTCAAGCCCGTGCGTTTGCCCGTCCCCAAGACCGTGTGTATGCTTTAACCAAAATTTCTCCATTTTCAAGTTCTTGCTCTCGGCATTGTGAGTCAAAGGAGCAAAATAAAAGTTGACTTTCTTCGTTTGACCTCCGATTCGAGATCCAATTTCACCTATAGGTCCTATAAATCATGAAATACATATTTTAGGTAGTTTGAATTTTTCCGACTTCGTTTGGATCCCGTTTCTCGTGTTTTTCGTTTAGGCCTTTTTGGCTATTTTTCAAATATTGTTCGTTTCTTCCGAAACTTGAATGCATGCTTCCTTATTGCCTTTTATGCATGATTATGAACTATTGTTGCATTCTAACTTGTGTTTCTTATTGAATTCTATGAATTTCTATGTTTTGTTACAATGTGAACCTAAGTGATATGAATGATTGTTTAACGTGCTTCTATGTGTTTTAAATCTTTCGTATAAGCCGTGCGTCGTCATTAGTCTTATTTGGTTGTGTCTTTGTCTTTTTCAGACGATACTCCCGTGGAGTAGCGTGCCGGTCTCGCATTCTTGCTCTCGGTTTTGTCAAGCCAACAGGTGGGGTTTTCAGTTTCTTATTGTATACGATAATACGTACATAATACCAACCCTACTACCCGATAAGCCTTGTTTTATGATTTGTTTTACATCCATTTGTATATATACTAGATATTTATGCTTATACTTTTATGATCTTGAAACCGATTTAATATGAAAAGTATTATGTATAAGTTTGTGAAATGTTTACGAAAGAGGCAAGCAAATCTTTGTTTTCCAAAAGTGAACTTTGGCATTATAGCCTCGCACACGACTTGCCTCGAACGGTCTTTTGACCACATGAAAATGATTGAAAAGAGAGCTATGTATATGTATATGTTTGACCTGTTCTGATGGGCCCGGAGTAAGGACGATAGGACGAAGTCGGTAGACGTCGGGTCTACGGCGGAAATTCTATGGTTTCCTCCACCTTTGGGAGCTCGGGGTGAGGCCGGAGTGGCAGCACTTTGAGTACCTGAGCTTGTTTATGTATGATCTGTGTAGTTAGGGGTTGCTCCCTGATTACAACTGGAGGAATAAGGAGGGTTTCTGTTTTTATGATTTGACTGGTGGTTCAGAACTCTTCTCGCGGAGTTATTCGTTTTGTTTTGTTTCGTTTTGAGCTAGTTCACCAATTGTTTGCGAAAAACTTTACTTATGTTATTTTCTTTCTGTTTAAACTGGTGATCTACTTTCGTTTATTCTTATGTACTGTTTTTTCCCCCTCACTTAGTCAGTTGACTAACCCCATTCGTTTCACCCTTTGGTTTCAGGATTCTAGGCGGGCTACATAGTATTGAGTCGTGGTCGGTCGAGTTACGCTTTTGTCTTATGTAAACTCTTATTTCTTGTTGACTTGATATTTGTTATGTAGGAATACTTGTGAATAGCCGGGAATAATATTGTAGAACCCGTTGTAAACATTTATTAGTATTAATGGGAATTTGCTAGCCTTGGTGGGCTTTACCTAACTGCGCAGCCATTATGAATTTTATGTTTTGTTTATATATTGCTTCCGCTTTCGGTTTGTCCCTGTTTTGAAACTCCCGCCTAGTAGTAAATGAGTCCAGTTTGCCGTTCGCCGGGTTTTGGTTCGGGTCGGATTACTTTCGATTCCTGGTCAGGATCCGGTGCGGGGCGTGCGTCTGCCCGTTTGGCGGCGCCCGCTACAATTAATGTAAACAATCAAATTCCATAAAAGCCTACGAGGCTAACAAAATCTCAATTAAACATTTATAATTCAAGATACAGAATATTCATAAACAGATAGTGCCATCCATGGCTCAACTAGTCTACCCTATGCAATCCTAGATATCGTCAACTATCCCACATCAGGGGCACATAAGTACATAAAGTAAATAAATACAATAAACAAGACTCGACGGTTGTTGGGACCACTGACAAGACAAACCAGAAACACAGAGCCTATCTAGACCTGCTGATGCCGACTGACAAGATAGGTCTCGTCGCCACCTGTCTACCTGAAGTAAGAACCAAAATAGCAGGGGTGAGTATAAAGGATACTCAGTAAGGGGGTTTTGATCATAGTTCGTCATTTATCTTTTTAAAACTAAAAGTGGTGAGTGTTGCCCGTTTTGAGAAAGAATACGAATGACGAAAAATAAGTTGTAAAATGACACAAAGCAACACTCGGGTTCGGCTTATTTGAAAACACAAAAGGTTGACAAACCAGATCCTTTAAAACATTTGCACGTAATATCAAGCCGATGAATTAAATGGGCGTTAGTTGAGTTACGAGGCCGTTACGGGTTCGAAAGACATGCTATGAGTAAGTTAGAAACAATAATTAAACACGGCTCATAATTCAACTAATTAATTAAATAATAAAGGAGACTTCAGTTGGCAAGTTCGAGCCACGCTTCCGGGTTTTGTATATATATTTATAGGAAAATACGTATACTAAAGGAAGAAAACCGGAATGTGCTTCGACTCGTAACTAAAGCCGTAAAACAATTAGACAAGCAATAAATGCAATAAATCATGCAATAATGTGTCCCGGCGAGAACGGGCCCTCTCCTTATAACTCCCAATTGAAAATCATGCAAGCAAGTACTCCATCACCAAGATTCATGATCCACTCAGAATTTATGGAAACGCGTGTTAACAACGTCACCCTTAACAGAATTTTCTAGGAAGCGCGTAGCCTACAACGCCACCCTCGCACTAACTCAGGTTAGTCAACCTCCTGGCTGACCTAAGCAGATACGGATTGGAGTATCCATCGGGATTTGCCCTGGACGCACGTCCCCGGACTCACCTCCTGAATACTCCGGGCCCAAAACATTAATCGATCTATGGCTCGCTTTCGAAAACGATGACAGTTAGGTGGCCAAAAGGGCCATTCGCAATTGGGGAATCAGGATGTGGAAGGCCAAAGGGGCCATTCGAGACAAGGTTATATTTGCGGGGTCGAGAGACCAAAATTCGCATTTAAAACAAAAGGGGGTTTTCCTTGTCTCTAGTTGAAAGCATTTCAAATCATTTTGGTTTTGCTATTAAAATGTTTGACTAAGCACATAAGGAATAGTAAAGGCAGTACAACAAGTAATAATAAAAGCTGGGTAGTCATTTATTTCGCAAACCTATATAAGACTATGTTCTTACTCCAGTTGAAAGAAGTTTAAACCCTTACCTTGCTCGACAAGGCAGTATGAAAGCAAGCGGTAGTCAGGTTTCTCCCTCGTTGGACCCACCTATAATACACAGGGCCTAGAGGATGAAAATGAGACCGACAATAACAAAAGCAAGACACGAACAACAGACGACGCACGGCAATTCAAATATAACTTCACTCATGCTACAGATACAATATGGAAAGCCAGATAATTAAACATGTAAGGATATATAAATTATGGACTAACATTTAAAGGAATATTTAAAGCAATTGTAATAATGGGAGAACATTGATAATAAATATGGAAAGCATGCTAGAACGCAGTTAGGGCACGTAGACATGTTTAAAATAATATAACGGAACTCTCTCGCGAAAACGGGGTCAAACGGACAAGAAACGGGAAAAATGGGAAAAATCCCTAAACGAGAAAGGTGTCAATTGACGGTCAATTAGGGTCGGGTAAATTGTAAATTATGAAGAATATCAAATCCTGAGGCTCGAGGAAGCTATAGGTGAAATCGGATTGATATTCGGAGGTCGTATGTGAAAAGTCAACATTTAATTGAGTGGGGTTGACCAATTCCCGAAGTGCGAGAAAGGAAAAGGCTAGAAAATCCACTAAGTATGTTGCACCGGCCAATGCACGGGCTTGCGCATGGGCTTGGGAAGCCGGTGCAAGCACAAAAAGGGGTGCACGGCCTCCCGCACGGTCTTGAGCACGGTGCCAAGACCGTGCAGGTGCAAACGGGCCTGCGCACGGGCCTGTGCACTGGCTCAAGCCCGTGCAGGTTGAAAAGTGAAGCGCACGGGCTGCTGCACGGTCTTGCTCAAGACCGTGCGTTCGCCCGTGTGGATCTACTGAGCAGCAGACTCAGCAGATCGCGAAAATTCTCACGCGAAAATCAATATATAAATTCATACATCTCCCAATTTACTCCATAAATCATCCTAATTTCCACATATGATCTTATATATCATATAAGCTACACATAGGCACAAGAAACACGTAAAATGGTCAAGTAATTCTTCCTAAACACGAAAATCCTAATATATTAAATCCTATACAAAAGCCACTAAAATCGTAACGAAGAGGGAACGAAATGAAATGGGGTAAAAGGATTACCGGTAGAGAATGTAGTGAGGATCTTTTGGGTTTTCACGGCTCGTCGATCGGGCGAGAAACGGGCTCGGTAGGGCATCGGGAAGATTTTCTCTCTTTTCTCCTTTCTTTCTTCTCTTTCTTCTTTGTGTGAAAAATGAGGGAATGAGAGAGATAGGTAGATATTTAGGAAAATATCTCGGGGGGGTAAAATGGTCATTTATGCTTTTAAGGGCATTTAGGTAATTTAAGTAATTGAGGGCATTTAGAAGATAGGTTAAATCAATCTTTTCCACAAGATTGATTAATCCAATTGGATAGATCGAGAAAATTAGGTAAGAAAGAATTCGCGTAATTATTAGTAATATAATTAAAATATTCGGGTCGTTACAGTTGTTCTCTTCCGTTTTGGGCTATCTTTTGGTTGTCATCAGGTGAGGTTTCCTTTGTTAATTTTATACGATAATACGTACGTAGTACCAACTCTAATACCGAATAAGCCTCGCATGCGAAATTTATGTTTTCATCCCGTATTACTATATTTAGTAAATACTTTTATGAAGTTTAAGAACAATGAATTTGATGTCAAAAGAATACTATGTATATGATTTCGAAAGGTTTTCAAAAAGTGACAAGCGAACTATGTTCCGATTTAAATGTAATTTTGGGTTTGGAAACCTTCTCGTTGAGTGAAGTCGTTAGGGCGGATTTCTCCCCCCCTCCCCCTGATGATGGAATACCCGGTTGTGTTTCCTGCCGTTACACCGCCTGTCTCGAACGGCCCATTTGGCCCCCTAAATGTCTTGATTTCTATTCTAATAGGAAAATGATAGTTATGAAAATGCGAGATATGATATATGTGTCTGTTATGTCTTTATGGGCCCCGGAGTATGGTGATTGGATGAAGCCGGATGGACAGCGGGTCTACGGTGGAATTCGGTGCCTTGCTCCCGGAGTGGCAACCTTTGAGCTCCTGCGGTGGTTGACTTCGTGTCAACTAAGACATAGGTTGTTATACCTATACATGGTGCAGTTTAGATTTAGCGGTCCTTCTGCTATATGGGAGGAATAAGGATGGTATGTTTTCAGGTATGTTATGATATGATATGAGGAGTTGAGGGCTCGACTCGCCGAGCAATATGATATGTTACGTTACGTTTTGTTATGATGAATCACCAACTGTTTATGAAAACCCTTGTTTTACGTTTGTCTTCTTTTAAGTTAAAATGGTGATTTATTCTATGTCTGCTATTATGTATGAACTCCCCTTTCCCCCTCACCTAGTCTTTTGACTAACTCTCTCTGCTCCAACCCTTATTTGTTTCAGGTGGTTACTAGGTGGGCATCGTCGGTCTTGTTTTGCGGAATTATATTCTTTGTGCGCTGTTCATTCCTAGATTGTTTTAGGTACTTATGATCATGTTATTTGTATCCTGTGAATTACGAATTTATGTTCGGGATTATTTAATGTTGAACCCGTTTAAGATTTGATTAAGTTTCTATAAATGAATTTCGCTAGCCTTGGAGGGCTTTAACTATTTGTGCTATTGGTTTACTGCTTAATTGTCCTTAAGTAGCGTTAGGTTTTGTTGTTGTTGCTTTCGCTTCCGCATTGTTATCGTCGGTTGTTTTTAGAAAAAGCCCCACCTAGTGATTGAGTAAATGAGTTTGCCGTTCGCTGGGTTTTGGTTTGGGGCCGGATTTCTGTTTCGGCTTCGGATTGAGACTCGGTGCGGGGCGTGTCTTACCCGTTTGGGGCTCCCGCTACAATAATCCACTCAAAGTAGATAAGAATCACAGTACAATAAATAATATTTCACGTAATTCACGAAATAGAATATGAATGAGCATGACAATGCATTATACCTGTACCGAATAATACGAAGGTCCATTCTTCCCCAGTTCTCTTTTTATTCACTATTTACAATAGCATCACCGTTTCACACCGGTCTCCGTCCACTTGCCCAAGTCTTGAACCGTTCTTTGCATATTAAAGGCTTCATAATAACATACTATATCCGAGGGCACAGATCTTGGAACAACATCAGGACCAGTACTCTTTTTCTTCTTTTCCTACTGCCTCAAGTTAGGACAATCAACAGTGTGGTGCTCGGTATTGTGACATAACAAGCATGGTCCCGTCCTCTTTAGACAAACATAAAAATCATAGTCCACCTCTCCACAGTAGCTGCAGTGCAGGAAGTTCGCTCCTGTCTCAGGGTTGACCGTCGCCCTCACTTTATCAAAGTAAGATTCGGTAGGCGCTGTGGCAGAAGATGATCCGGATGGTAGGTTCTCCATGGCATAACATGTGCTAGCCATGGCTGTAGTACCCCTTTCCGTAGAAGGAGAAAGGACACCACATCCGCACCAAGACGAACTCCTAAACAAGGTAAATGTACCCCATTCAAAAATTCATCTCAGCGAACGGCAAGCACTCAATCAAACTCCGGCAACAACAACACAACGCCGCAACAACAACAACAACAATAATCAGAGAAATGTGGAAGCGAATTCATAAACAACAGTTTAATCATAAAAGCCATCAATGGCTCAATTAACTATCCCACATCAGGGGCACATTGGTACATAAGGTAATCATAATGTTAAATACGGTAATTCGAATCAATTCAGAAAGTAAAGACTCGACTGTTGTTGGGACACTGACAAGACAAGAGACAAGAGCCGACCTAGACCTGCTGCTGCCGACTGACAAGATAGGTGACACCGTCACCTGTCTACCTGAAGCAAGAACCAAAATAGAAGGGGTGAGTATAAAGGATACTCAGTAAAGGGGGGTAATACAATATAGGTATTGATCACAGTTCGTCATTTATTTATTAAAACCAAAGAGGGGTGAATGTTACTCGTTTCCATAAAGATACATACAATAATATAAGTTGTAAGACTATAACACAAAGCAACATTCGGGTTCGGCTTTATTTGAAAACACAAAAGGTTGACGAACCGGATCCTTTGAACACATTTGCACATAAGGTCAAGCCGATTATTTTGAAATGATATTAGTTGGGTCACGAGGCCATTACAAGTTCGAAAGACATGGCATAAATAAGTTGGAAACGATAAGAAAACGGCTCGTAATTCAACTAAATAGTTTGAACAATAAGCAAGGCATAAGTTGGCGAGTTTGAGCCACGCTTCCGGGTTTTATATATATATATATATATATATATATAGGGAAATACATATGCTAATTGAAGACAACCGGAATGTGCTTCGACTTGTAACTAAAGCCGTAAATCATTTAGACAAACAAGTGATGCAATAAGTCATGCAATAATGTGTCCCGGCGAGAACAGGCCCTCTCCTTAGTCCCAATCATGAAAAAAACATGCAAACATAGAGTCAAGTACTCCACCACCAAAAGTCGTGATCCATGCATAATTTAAGGAAACGAGTGGTGCCCCACAACGCTACCGTACAAAATTTAAGGAAACGCTCAAGGCGCTACCGTCGCATTAACTTAGGTCAGTCAAACCTCCCGACTGGCCTAAGTCAATACCTAGAGTACACATCGGGATTTTCCCTAGACGCTCGTCTCCAGGCTCACCTCCTGTATTACTCCTGGGCCCCAAGGTCATAAACCAGTCCATGGCTCGCTTGAAATTAATAATAATTTAAGTGGCCAAAAGGGCCATTTGAAAATAGGGAATCAGGGTGTGGGAGGCCAAATGGCCATTCGAGACAAGGTTATATTTGCGAGGCCGAGAGACCAAAGTTCGCATTTAAAAACAAATGGGTTTTCCTTGCCTCTAGCTGAAAATGTTTGTAAAATATTATACATATAGGTTTCGCTATTAAAAGGTTTGACTAAGCACATAAAGAAATAGTAAAGGCAGGTACAACAAGCAAGAAGAAAAGGCGGGATAATAATTTATTTCGCAAACCTATATATATCTATGATCTTGCCCCAGTTGAAAACAATTTAAACCCTTACCTGTAGCTCGACAACGAGAAAAGCAAGCAAGCAACCGATATGATTCTCCCTCAGAGATCCCACCTGAAAATACGGGATCTAGAGGATGAACGACTGACACGAAAGAGAAAATAGACACTGACGCTCAGCTATGAAAATGCAACATGCTTAGAGACGAAAATACAATATTTAAGCATAAAATGACAAGTAGGGCAAATTGGTCATTCAACATGAAAAACGTGGAATAACGAATAACAAATAACATTTGACTAAATATAAACATTTAAGAATAAACTACTCAGATGGTATGATTGAAATTCCACAATAAACATACATAACCCATTCAAGTAAATCAATTAAATTACAACTTATCAACTTAACAACTTTTTCCAAAAGCTCAAAAGCTACAATCTAACATTCACTCATAAACCAATTTTAATCGAACCCAAATCTCATGAATTCAACTATACCATCATACATCGACAATATTTATCAATTTACAATCATGCTACAAGTTAAGGTACAAGCGAATTTAGCTTAATTGATTCGAAAAGCTAAAAGCTAGTGCGAAAGTTGACATATATACATAATCATACAAAAACGATCATCAAAGACAAACGGTAAATCGGATTGAGGTAATACCAGCGCCGTTAGAACCGTTGCGTCGAGACGATGAATCTGTCCGAAGACACCGTCGCCGGATTCCCGCCGGAACAGTGTCAAAACTGCCGACCACCGTCTGCCGCCGCCGGACCTCCGCCAATGCAGTCGGACCCTTATACTCAAATGTTCCTCTCGTCGAGCCCGTCACTTCCCCCAAGCCCGTTTCTCGATCCGGTCACTCACCGGAGTTTAATTTCAGTTTGAAGCTCCAATGAACCCTAAATCCAAGAATCAAAACTACTCAAAATCGGGCTATCGAATTCGCGAACGGAGTTCGTAGAAAGCTTACCCACGTCGAGAAGGTTGGAAAGCAGCTAAGGATCGACGAAAATGGTGACCGGAGCACGCCGGACCACCACCTCGGCCGCGGCTCCTCCGCGCGCCGCCTGAAAATGGTCGGAGCGCCGCCGTCCGGGGGAGTCACGCCACAAGACCACCGCCAATCTTCTCGTCTTGTCACGCCGGTCCGAACCTTGGTGGTCCGCGATGGTGGCGCCGCCTGAAACGTCGCCGGAGCTCCACCGACGCCGCGCCTGAAAATGGGCCGTAACTCCGCCGTCGGTGGTCGGATGGACTCAAGACCACCGTCAATGGATTCCTCTCGTCGAAACGGTTCAGACCCGACCGGTCCCAAGTCTCGCCGTCGCCGGAAAAGGCAGATCGGAGAATAGTGCCGCCGTTCGGTTCTCCCGCCGTTACGCCGTCGTCGCTGCTCCGATGGCCGGGAAAATAGTACGGTTGGATTCGTCTCGTCGATACGGTCGTCTGGACATATGATTCGTCGAATTCCGACAACGTTGCAAAAATCGTGTTTGGGAGAGAATGACACGTCGTTCGATGAATGTCGGTGTGTGTGTGGTTTCTAAATATGGAAGGTTACTATATATATTTATCGAAAAACGAGACAAAAATGCAAAGTTTCGGAATTAGGCGTAGTTAGTGTCAAAATGACCGTAATGAAAAGCTTAACAAGGTTTGAGGTTCGTTTCATAAAAATTCGGGCATTTACAAAAAGTCAATATCGAGTGGGGTCAAAGTGTAAATAATTTTGGGCCAAAAATGCAATATTTCGAAAATATAATTTTACGAATAATATTTGGAACCTCGATGAAATATATCTTTAGAACATTGGATTCCGGTCCAACGTGCACTGTTAAATTACTAAATTCGATTAAACGAGCTAAAAATATAAATTTACCAAATTGACCCTAATTAGTGACAAAATGATGCAAAATAATTCTTATTAATGCTACGAGTTTTAAAAGCCAAATTAATGGTTTATGAAAAATTCTTTAAATGCAAGAGTTGGAAAACGTGTAATTATGAAGGACGTCGGGACCGTAAACGGTCCGAATATCGATAAACGTGCTAATTCTGAGTTTGGGAATTATGGGTCGTTGCAATACACCCCTCTTCAAAAGAATCTGTCCTCAGATTCTACTTCTCATGTCAGATTGTTCTCTATCAAACTTCTTCTTTGGTTTCGATTCTAGAAATTCGTTCTGTCCAATTTGTAATGTCTTTGGGGCTTGTACAGACTCCTTTGATTCCTGAAGAATCATGTTCATTTGTCTGTTTCATCTAAACTTGGTGTCCTTCGTGTTGGTCTGATTGATTTTATTTTTTTTTTATTTTTTTTTTTTAAGGCCGGTACACGTTCAAAAGCACACATTTTCGTCCATAATGACCATGAACAGAAAATCCCAATGTAAGGTCTGCAGTTTGGTGTAGCTTAAAGCTCGGTGTTCTTCTAGTTGAATTCCACATCAAGATTCATGTCGGTTCTTACTCCGACATATCTTCAGAAGTATTCACCTTCATACTCAATTTGTCAAAGTCGATGCTATCCAGAACCGCATGACGTACTCGCAACAGAAACAATCTTAGTCGGCCAAGAACTCCTTGTCCTTAGCACCCTCTATTAGCGTATAACGAATTTATCGAATTCTACGCTATCCACACAGAGATCACATAAATACTAACAACTGATCATTCAATCAGTGCAAGTGTGAATTTGAGAGCAGTTAAAGCACGTAAGTTATATAAAACACTTAATAGATATTTATAGCAATTACCATTCGAAACAGAATACGATGAATGAATGCTATGATAATGCAATGTACCTACATCGGTCGATGTCAAGATCGGGTGTCATCTCTCTTTCCCCAAGACTTTCTTTTGTTGGTACATTCTCGGACTTGATGCTTGATGCTTCCACATGAGAAACAACGTCCCAATCCCCTCCTACACTTTGCAGTCTTGTGGTTCGTCTTCCCACAAAATTCACAAGGAACGGGGTCTTCATTCTGTCCAAGTTCGATGGGCTCTAGTATCACGTTGGAAGAAGATCCTAATATAGGAGGGAGACTTCGACCCATCTCTCGAAGATCGGATTCCACCCTCATAGCTCGGTTAACTGCATCGCGATAGAGGCGAATGTCCAACCCCACTAATCTTTCCCGAATCTCCAACCGAAGTCCCTCGATAAACTTTCGTGCTCTTATCCGCTCATCAGAAGCAATATGAGGGGCATAGATGATGAGGCGGCTGAAATGTGCCTCGTATTGTGCTACGGGGAAAGCCCCTTGGGTGAGAGACATGAACTCTCTCTCTCGGTTGTCACGTACCACTTCCGGCACTTACTTCTCTCGGAAATCGGATAGGAACTGTGGCCAAGTGTACGGAATTCTCTCAGCGTTCCGTCTCTGTTCCGTGTAGCGCCACCAGTCCCGAGCTGCTCCTCTCATCAAGAAGGTAGCATATTCGACCCTCTCGGGGTCACCACAGTGTAACACTTGAAAGATTTGCTCCAGATCGGCTATCCAAGCCTCGGCCTTGAGGTCATCTGGTTCGCCCTCGAAGTGTGGTGGCTGAAGGTACAAAAATCTCTCCAGGGATTGGCCCTCGGCCTGTCTCATATGTACATGTGGCTGTTGTAGCATTTCTCGATGTACTTGCTCAGCAATTTGTCGCATAGCTGCCACGAGTTCACTTGCAATTGGATTTGCAGGTGTAGGAGCTGTACGGGGTCTTCGAGGAGCCATTATGCACCTGTGAACAAGAAACTACAAAGAGGATGCATGTCGGTTAATGGCATGATGAAATAGGGCATATATGATTTAAATGAGACATATAAACATATAGAAGCACAAAAGTTCCACAATTCAAATTAATGCAATTCAAACACAGAAGCAGATAAGCACATAATCCTATAGCCGCACGACCTAAACACGACCTCGAAATTCCACATCGAACTTGCGTTTCAATCTCCCTTGGTATAAAAATTATAAAAGATCGCTAGCTAGTTGATCAGACCATCAGCGATCAATCACAATTTAAGCACCAAGAAATCATAAACACTCATCAAAGTACGAATCCAGAACAAACTGACACCATGCAGACAGACACTACATGCAAGACAGACGAGATACCTGAGCTTTCGGTTCCTTTTCAGGAACCTAGGCTCTGATACCACTGACTGTAGTACCCCTTTCCGTAGAAGGAGAAAGGACACCACATCCGCACCAAGACGAACTCCTAAACAAGGTAAATGTACCCCATTCAAAAATTCATCTCGGCGAACGGCAAGCACTCAATCAAACTCCGGCAACAACAACACAACGCCCCAACAACAACAACAACAATAATCAGAGAAATGCGGAAGCGAATTCATAAACAACAGTTTAATCATAAAAGCCATCAATGGCTCAATTAACTATTCCACATCAGGGGCACATTGGTACATAAGGCAATCATAATGTTAAATACGGTAATTCGAATCAATTCAGAAAGTAAAGACTCGACTGTTGTTGGGACACTGACAAGACAAGAGACAAGAGCCGACCTAGACCTGCTGCTGCCGACTGACAAGATAGGTGACACCGTCACCTGTCTACCTGAAGCAAGAACCAAAATAGAAGGGGTGAGTATAAAGGATACTCAGTAAAGGGGGGTAATACAATATAGGTATTGATCACAGTTCGTCATTTATTTATTAAAACCAAAAAGGGGTGAATGTTACTCGTTTTCATAAAGATACATACAATAATATAAGTTGTAAGACTATAACACAAAGCAACATTCGGGTTCGGCTTTATTTGAAAACACAAAAGGTTGACGAACCGGATCCTTTGAACACATTTGCACATAAGGTCAAGCCGATTATTTTGAAATGATATTAGTTGGGTCACGAGGCCATTACAAGTTCGAAAGACATGGCATAAATAAATTGGAAACGATAAGAAAACGGCTCGTAATTCAACTAAATAGTTTGAACAATAAGCAAGGCATAAGTTGGCGAGTTCGAGCCACGCTTCCGGGTTTTATATATATATATATATATAGGGAAATACATATGCTAATTGAAGACAACCGGAATGTGCTTCGACTTGTAACTAAAGCCGTAAATCATTTAGACAAACAAGTGATGCAATAAGTCATGCAATAATGTGTCCCGGCGAGAACGGGCCCTCTCCTTATAACTCCCAATCATGAAAAAAACATGCAAACATATAGTCAAGTACTCCACCACCAAAAGTCGTGATCCATGCATAATTTAAGGAAACGAGTGGTGCCCCACAACGCTACCGTACAAAATTTAAGGAAACGCTCAAGGCGCTACCGTCGCATTAACTTAGGTCAGTCAAACCTCCCGACTGGCCTAAGTCAATACCTAGAGTACACATCGGGATTTGCCCTAGACGCTCGTCTCCAGGCTCACCTCCTGTATTACTCCTGGGCCCCAAGGTCATAAACCAGTCCATGGCTCGCTTGAAATTAATAATAATTTAAGTGGCCAAAAGGGCCATTTGAAAATAGGGAATCAGGGTGTGGGAGGCCAAATGGCCATTCGAGACAAGGTTATATTTGCGAGGCCGAGAGACCAAAGTTCGCATTTAAAAACAAATGGGTTTTCCTTGCCTCTAGCTGAAAATGTTTGTAAAATATTATACATATAGGTTTCGCTATTAAAAGGTTTGACTAAGCACATAAAGAAATAGTAAAGGCAGGTACAACAAGCAAGAAGAAAAGGCGGGATAATAATTTATTTCGCAAACCTATATATATCTATGATCTTGCCCCAGTTGAAAACAATTTAAACCCTTACCTGTAGCTCGACAACGAGAAAAGCAAGCAAGCAACCGATATGATTCTCCCTCAGAGATCCCACCTGAAAATACGGGATCTAGAGGATGAACGACTGACACGAAAGAGAAAATAGACACTGACGCTCAGCTATGAAAATGCAACATGCTTAGAGACGAAAATACAATATTTAAGCATAAAATGACAAGTAGGGCAAATTGGTCATTCAACATGAAAAACGTGGAATAACGAATAACAAATAACATTTGACTAAATATAAACATTTAAGAATAAACTACTCAGATGGTATGATTGAAATTCCACAATAAACATACATAACCCATTCAAGTAAATCAATTAAATTACAACTTATCAACTTAACAACTTTTTCCAAAAGCTCAAAAGCTACAATCTAACATTCACTCATAAACCAATTTTAATCGAACCCAAATCTCATGAATTCAACTATACCATCATACATCGACAATATTTATCAATTTACAATCATGCTACAAGTTAAGGTACAAGCGAATTTAGCTTAATTGATTCGAAAAGCTAAAAGCTAGTGCGAAAGTTGACATATATACATAATCATACAAAAACGATCATCAAAGACAAACGGTAAATCGGATTGAGGTAATACCAGCGCCGTTAGAACCGTTGCGTCGAGACGATGAATCTGTCCGAAGACACCGTCGCCGGATTCCCGCCGGAACAGTGTCAAAACTGCCGACCACCGTCTGCCGCCGCCGGACCTCCGCCAATGCAGTCGGACCCTTATACTCAAATGTTCCTCTCGTCGAGCCCGTCACTTCCCCCAAGCCCGTTTCTCGATCCGGTCACTCACCGGAGTTTAATTTCAGTTTGAAGCTCCAATGAACCCTAAATCCAAGAATCAAAATTACTCAAAATCGGGCTATCGAATTCGCGAACGGAGTTCGTAGAAAGCTTACCCACGTCGAGAAGGTTGGAAAGCAGCTAAGGATCGACGAAAATGGTGACCGGAGCACGCCGGACCACCACCTCGGCCGCGGCTCCTCCGCGCGCCGCCTGAAAATGGTCGGAGCGCCACCGTCCGGGGGAGTCACGCCACGAGACCACCGCCAATCTTCTCGTCTTGTCACGCTGGTCCGAACCTTGGTGGTCCGCGATGGTGGCGCCGCCTGAAACGTCGCCGGAGCTCCACCGACGCTGCGCCTGAAAATGGGCCGTAACTCCGCCGTCGGTGGTCGGATGGACTCAAGACCACCGTCAATGGATTCCTCTCGTCGAAACGGTTCAGACCCGACCGGTCCCAAGTCTCGCCGTCGCCGGAAAAGGCAGATCGGAGAATAGTGCCGCCGTTCGGTTCTCCCGCCGTTACGCCGTCGTCGCTGCTCCGATGGCCGGGAAAATAGTACGGTTGGATTCGTCTCGTCGATACGGTCGTCTGGACATATGATTCGTCGAATTCGGACAACGTTGCAAAATTCGTGTTTGGGAGAGAATGACACGTCGTTCGATGAATGTCGGTGTGTGTGTGGTTTCTAAATATGGAAGGTTACTATATATATTTATCGAAAAACGAGACAAAAATGCAAAGTTTCGGAATTAGGCGTAGTTAGTGTCAAAATGACCGTAATGAAAAGCTTAACAAGGTTTGAGGTTCGTTTCATAAAAATTCGGGCATTTACAAAAAGTCAATATCGAGTGGGGTCAAAGTGTAAATAATTTTGGGCCAAAAATGCAATATTTCGAAAATATAATTTTACGAATAATATTTGGAACCTCGATGAAATATATCTTTAGAACATTGGATTCCGGTCCAACGTGCACTGTTAAATTACTAAATTCGATTAAACGAGCTAAAAATATAAATTTACCAAATTGACCCTAATTAGTGACAAAATGATGCAAAATAATTCTTATTAATGCTACGAGTTTTAAAAGCCAAATTAATGGTTTATGAAAAATTCTTTAAATGCAAGAGTTGGAAAACGTGTAATTATGAAGGACGTCGGGACCGTAAACGGTCCGAATATCGATAAACGTGCTAATTCTGAGTTTGGGAATTATGGGTCGTTACAATACACCCCTCTTCAAAAGAATCTGTCCTCAGATTCTACTTCTCATGTCAGATTGTTCTCTATCAAACTTCTTCTTTGGTTTCGATTCTAGAAATTCGTTCTGTCCAATTTGTAATGTCTTTGGGGCTTGTACAGACTCCTTTGATTCCTGAAGAATCATGTTCATTTGTCTGTTTCATCTAAACTTGGTGTCCTTCGTGTTGGTCTGATTGATTTTATTTTTTTTTTATTTTTTTTTTAAGGCCGGTACACGTTCAAAAGCACACATTTTCGTCCATAATGACCATGAACAGAAAATCCCAATGTAAGGTCTGCAGTTTGGTGTAGCTTAAAGCTCGGTGTTCTTCTAGTTGGATTCCACATCAAGATTCATGTCGGTTCTTACTCCGACATATCTTCAGAAGTATTCACCTTCATACTCAATTTGTCAAAGTCGATGCTATCCAGAACCGCATGACGTACTCGCAACAGAAACAATCTTAGTCGGCCAAGAACTCCTTGTCCTTAGCACCCTCTATTAGCGTATAACGAATTTATCGAATTCTACGCTATCCACACAGAGATCACATAAATACTAACAACTGATCATTCAATCAGTGCAAGTGTGAATTTGAGAGCAGTTAAAGCACGTAAGTTATATAAAACACTTAATAGATATTTATAGCAATTACCATTCGAAACAGAATACGATGAATGAATGCTATGATAATGCAATGTACCTACATCGGTCGATGTCAAGATCGGGTGTCATCTCTCTTTCCCCAAGACTTTCTTTTGTTGGTACATTCTCGGACTTGATGCTTGATGCTTCCACATGAGAAACAACGTCCCAATCCCCTCCTACACTTTGCAGTCTTGTGGTTCGTCTTCCCACAAAATTCACAAGGAACGGGGTCTTCATTCTGTCCAAGTTCGATGGGCTCTAGTATCACGTTGGAAGAAGATCCTAATATAGGAGGGAGACTTCGACCCATCTCTCGAAGATCGGATTCCACCCTCATAGCTCGGTTAACTGCATCGCGATAGAGGCGAATGTCCAACCCCACTAATCTTTCCCGAATCTCCAACCGAAGTCCCTCGATAAACTTTCGTGCTCTTATCCGCTCATCAGAAGCAATATGAGGGGCATAGATGATGAGGCGGCTGAAATGTGCCTCGTATTGTGCTACGGGGAAAGCCCCTTGGGTGAGAGACATGAACTCTCTCTCTCGGTTGTCACGTACCACTTCCGGCACGTACTTCTCTCGGAAATCGGATAGGAACTGTGGCCAAGTGTACGGAATTCTCTCAGCGTTCCGTCTCTGTTCCGTGTAGCGCCACCAGTCCCGAGCTGCTCCTCTCATCAAGAAGGTAGCATATTCGACCCTCTCGGGGTCACCACAGTGTAACACTTGAAAGATTTGCTCCAGATCGGCTATCCAAGCCTCGGCCTTGAGGTCATCTGGTTCGCCCTCGAAGTGTGGTGGCTGAAGGTACAAAAATCTCTCCAGGGATTGGCCCTCGGCCTGTCTCATATGTACATGTGGCTGTTGTAGCATTTCTCGATGTACTTGCTCAGCAATTTGTCGCATAGCTGCCACGAGTTCACTTGCAATTGGATTTGCAGGTGTAGGAGCTGTACGGGGTCTTCGAGGAGCCATTATGCACCTGTGAACAAGAAACTACAAAGAGGATGCATGTCGGTTAATGGCATGATGAAATAGGGCATATATGATTTAAATGAGACATATAAACATATAGAAGCACAAAAGTTCCACAATTCAAATTAATGCAATTCAAACACAGAAGCAGATAAGCACATAATCCTATAGCCGCACGACCTAAACACGACCTCGAAATTCCACATCGAACTTGCGTTTCAATCTCCCTTGGTATAAAAATTATAAAAGATCGCTAGCTAGTTGATCAGACCATCAGCGATCAATCACAATTTAAGCACCAAGAAATCATAAACACTCATCAAAGTACGAATCCAGAACAAACTGACACCATGCAGACAGACACTACATGCAAGACAGACGAGATACCTGAGCTTTCGGTTCCTTTTCAGGAACCTAGGCTCTGATACCACTGACTGTAGTACCCCTTTCCGTAGAAGGAGAAAGGACACCACATCCGCACCAAGACGAACTCCTAAACAAGGTAGATGTACCCCATTCAAAAATTCATCTCGGCGAACGGCAAGCACTCAATCAAACTCCGGCAACAACAACACAACGCCCCAACAACAACAACAACAATAATCAGAGAAATGCGGAAGCGAATTCATAAACAACAGTTTAATCATAAAAGCCATCAATGGCTCAATTAACTATTCCACATCAGGGGCACATTGGTACATAAGGTAATCATAATGTTAAATACGGTAATTCGAATCAATTCAGAAAGTAAAGACTCGACTGTTGTTGGGACACTGACAAGACAAGAGACAAGAGCCGACCTAGACCTGCTGCTGCCGACTGACAAGATAGGTGACACCGTCACCTGTCTACCTGAAGCAAGAACCAAAATAGAAGGGGTGAGTATAAAGGATACTCAGTAAAGGGGGGTAATACAATATAGGTATTGATCACAGTTCGTCATTTATTTATTAAAACCAAAAAGGGGTGAATGTTACTCGTTTTCATAAAGATACATACAATAATATAAGTTGTAAGACTATAACACAAAGCAACATTCGGGTTCGGCTTTATTTGAAAACACAAAAGGTTGACGAACCGGATCCTTTGAACACATTTGCACATAAGGTCAAGCCGATTATTTTGAAATGATATTAGTTGGGTCACGAGGCCATTACAAGTTCGAAAGACATGGCATAAATAAGTTGGAAACGATAAGAAAACGGCTCGTAATTCAACTAAATAGTTTGAACAATAAGCAAGGCATAAGTTGGCGAGTTCGAGCCACGCTTCCGGGTTTTATATATATATATATATAGGGAAATACATATGCTAATTGAAGACAACCGGAATGTGCTTCGACTTGTAACTAAAGCCGTAAATCATTTAGACAAACAAGTGATGCAATAAGTCATCCAATAATGTGTCCCGGCGAGAACGGGCCCTCTCCTTATAACTCCCAATCATGAAAAAAACATGCAAACATATAGTCAAGTACTCCACCACCAAAAGTCGTGATCCATGCATAATTTAAGGAAACGAGTGGTGCCCCACAACGCTACCGTACAAAATTTAAGGAAACGCTCAAGGCGCTACAGTCGCATTAACTTAGGTCAGTCAAACCTCCCGACTGGCCTAAGTCAATACCTAGAGTACACATCGGGATTTGCCCTAGACGCTCGTCTCCAGGCTCACCTCCTGTATTACTCCTGGGCCCCAAGGTCATAAACCAGTCCATGGCTCGCTTGAAATTAATAATAATTTAAGTGGCCAAAAGGGCCATTTGAAAATAGGGAATCAGGGTGTGGGAGGCCAAATGGCCATTCGAGACAAGGTTATATTTGCGAGGCAGAGAGACCAAAGTTCGCATTTAAAAACAAATGGGTTTTCCTTGCCTCTAGCTGAAAATGTTTGTAAAATATTATACATATAGGTTTCGCTATTAAAAGGTTTGACTAAGCACATAAAGAAATAGTAAAGGCAGGTACAACAAGCAAGAAGAAAAGGCGGGATAATAATTTATTTCGCAAACCTATATATATCTATGATCTTGCCCCAGTTGAAAACAATTTAAACCCTTACCTGTAGCTCGACAACGAGAAAAGCAAGCAAGCAACCGATATGATTCTCCCTCAGAGATCCCACCTGAAAATACGGGATCTAGAGGATGAACGACTGACACGAAAGAGAAAATAGACACTGACGCTCAGCTATGAAAATGCAACATGCTTAGAGACGAAAATACAATATTTAAGCATAAAATGACAAGTAGGGCAAATTGGTCATTCAACATGAAAAACGTGGAATAACGAATAACAAATAACATTTGATTAAATATAAACATTTAAGAATAAACTACTCAGATAGTATGATTGAAATTCCACAATAAACATACATAACCCATTCAAGTAAATCAATTAAATTACAACTTGTCAACTTAACAACTTTTTCCAAAAGCTCAAAAGCTACAATCTAACATTCACCCATAAACCAATTTTAATCGAACCCAAATCTCATCAATTCAACTATACCATCATACATCGACAATATTTATCAATTTACAATCATGCTACAAGTTAAGGTACAAGCGAATTTAGCTTAATTGATTCGAAAAGCTAAAAGCTAGTGCGAAAGTTGACATATATACATAATCATACAAAAACGATCATCAAAGACAAACGGTAAATCGGATTGAGGTAATACCAGCGCCGTTAGAACCGTTGCGTCGAGACGATGAATCTGTCCGAAGACACCGTCGCCGGATTCCCGCCGGAACAGTGTCAAAACTGCCGACCACCATCTGCCGCCGCCGGACCTCCGCCAATGCAGTCGGACCCTTATACTCAAATGTTCCTCTCGTCGAGCCCGTCACTTCCCCCAAGCCCGTTTCTCGATCCGGTCACTCACCGGAGTTTAATTTCAGTTTGAAGCTCCAATGAACCCTAAATCCAAGAATCAAAATTACTCAAAATCGGGCTATCGAATTCGCGAACGGAGTTCGTAGAAAGCTTACCCACGTCGAGAAGGTTGGAAAGCAGCTAAGGATCGACGAAAATGGTGACCGGAGCACGCCGGACCACCACCTCGGCCGCGGCTCCTCCGCGCGCCGCCTGAAAATGGTCGGAGCGCCACCGTCCGGGGGAGTCACGCCACGAGACCACCACCAATCTTCTCATCTTGTCACGCCGGTCCGAACCTTGGTGGTCCGCGATGGTGCCGCCGCCTGAAACGTCGCCGGAGCTCCACCGACGCTGCGCCTGAAAATGGGCCGCAACTCCGCCGTCGGTGGTCGGATGGACTCAAGACCACCGTCAATGGATTCCTCTCGTCGAAACGGTTCAGACCCGACCGGTCCCAAGTCTCGCCGTCGCCGGAAAAGGCAGATCGGAGAATAGTGCCGCCGTTCGGTTCTCCCGCCGTTACGCCGTCGTCGCTTCTCCGATGGCCGGGAAAATAGTACGGTTGGATTCGTCTCGTCGATACGGTCGTCTGGACATATGATTCGTCGAATTCCGACAACGTTGCAAAAATCGTGTTTGGGAGAGAATGACACGTCGTTCGATGAATGTCGGTGTGTGTGTGGTTTCTAAATATGGAAGGTTACTATATATATTTATCGAAAAACGAGACAAAAATGCAAAGTTTCGGAATTAGGCGTAGTTAGTGTCAAAATGACCGTAATGAAAAGCTTAACAAGGTTTGAGGTTCGTTTCATAAAAATTCGGGCATTTACAAAAAGTCAATATCGAGTGGGGTCAAAGTGTAAATAATTTTGGGCCAAAAATGCAATATTTCGAAAATATAATTTTACGAATAATATTTGGAACCTCGATGAAATATATCTTTAGAACATTGGATTCCGGTCCAACGTGCACTGTTAAATTACTAAATTCGATTAAACGAGCTAAAAATATAAATTTACCAAATTGACCCTAATTAGTGACAAAATGATGCAAAATAATTCTTATTAATGCTACGAGTTTTAAAAGCCAAATTAATGGTTTATGAAAAATTCTTTAAATGCAAGAGTTGGAAAACGTGTAATTATGAAGGACGTCGGGACCGTAAACGGTCCGAATATCGATAAATGTGCTAATTCTGAGTTTGGGAATTATGGGTCGTTACAATGGCACTCTCGAGCAACTCTGATTCTGTAGCGCCCCTCTCCAAGGCTGGGAAGAGGAACACCACACCCGAACCAGGATAGACTCCCAAGCACGACAGGATGCCGTACCCAAAAATCCATCCAAGCAAACGACACTCATACAAAAAGTAAACTGGCAACAACGACTAGTCCAACAACAACAAAAAAATAACCAGAGTGCGGAAGCAAAAATACAAGATACATCATATATCATACATAAACAACATATAGTGATCAATTCCGAATAATAACAAGTAGATCCTACTGTAGCGGGCGCCCCAAACGGGTAACGCACGCCCCGCACCGAGTCCCGACCCGGAACCGAAATGGAATCCGACCCGAACCGAAACCCGGCGAACGGCAAGCATTTACTCAATAACTAGGCGGGGGTTTCAAAACAACGGAAAAAAAAACAGAAGTGCGGAAGCGAAATAAATGAAACATTAAAACATAAATAATTACACAAGTATTAAAGCCCACCAAGGCTAACGAAATTCAATTAATTAAATAACAAACGGGTTCGATACAATATCCCGATAATTATAACAACGGGTTCAATATATACATAATCCCGAATACAACTTAAAGTAATAAATCCCTAATATCATAAAACATATAAATAAAAGCCATACGGGAAAGAGTTATACATGAGCAAAAATAATGTAACTCTACGACGCCTACGACGACGAAGATCCCGCCTAGTATCCTGAAACCAGTACAGGGGTAAAACAGAGGGGGTTAGTCAAACGACTAAGTGAGGGGGGAATAATAGTGTATATGTAAAACGGAAAATAAATCACCAATTTTAAGATTAAAAGAAATCAACATAAAAGAAAGGTTTTCGTAATCGGGTGGTGATTTAACATAAAACATAACATATCATATGACTCGGCGAGTCGAGCCCTTAACTCCAATTTCCAAACATAAAAACCGGAAACCACCCTTATGCCTCCAATGTAGACGGACCGCTAAATCCGAACTACTCATAACAGACGGGAATAACTCAGGTACTCAAAGGGCTGCCACTCCGGCCTCACCCCGAGCTCCCAAATGGAGGAAACCATAGGATTTACGCCGTAGACCCGACGTCTACCGACTTCGTCCTATCGCTCTTACTCCAGGCCCAAACAAACATGCATACATATCATAACTCGCTTTTCAAATCATTTCGGGTTGGTTAAAAGACCGTTCGACACATGTCATATGCGAGGCCGAAGGCCAAAGTTCGCCTTAGAAAACAAAAGGTTTTACATGTCTCTTTCGTAAACATTTCAAAGTCTATACGTAGTACTTTTCATATCAAATCATTTTCGATAAATCAAATGAACATAATAATCATAAATATCTATTAAGTATATATGTATAAACGGTGTGAAAACAAAACATAAACGTGGCTTATATCGGGAGAGGCTTATCTGGAAACAGAAACGGAAAGCCTCACCTGTGGCTACACAAAATAAGACAAAAGCAAGACCGGATGCGCTACTCCACGGGAGTATCGTCTGCAAAACACAAAGACATGACCAAATAAGACTAAGGACGACGCACGGCTTATACGAAAACATTAGAACGCATAGAAGCACGTTATGTTAGAAAACCGAGTAATTCTCAAATTTAAAAATGCAAATCAAATCCAAATGCAACGAAACTTTATGGACATGCTTAAATTATCATAAAGGAGTATGCATTCGAATTTCAGGAAAATCGGACTTCACATGCAAAAGTTAGAAAATTTGTCGAAAACTTAAAACGCACTATTCACATACCCGAACATGTTGTAAATTCATAAATCATGAAATTCCTATCTATTTCATATATATCGAATACACGAGCGAAGAAAGAATTCGGAAAAGACGAGTCGAAGCGGGACCCGTAGGCTAAAATGTGCCCTGACTTACAGAAGGTCAGGGCACTGTTCGACCAGGCCACACGGCCATGTGCAGGGTCGTGTGCCGAGGCCGTGCACAATCAAGGAACACGCACGGCCTCATGCACACGGCCTCAAGGCCGTGTGCACAGCCCGTGTGCAATTCTCCACACACACGCACGGTCTCATGCACACGGCCTCAGGCCGTGTGCGACCAGATTGAGCAGAAACAAGCAGACAGCAAAAACATACGCGATTTCAAACCAAAATTCAACATTTAATCGATAAATCATGCAAATCACTCCCTAATTCTCACATATAATCATCTACAACATATAATCTACATATAGAAACGATAAACACGAAAATCCATCCACGATTACTATCAAAATCGAATAAAACCTAAATTCTACAACTATTATCAAAAATAAGAAATACTAAGCATAGGAGACATTAAACGAAAGAATCATGAAAGGCTTACTCGTAGATGAGATCGCGAGGAGTTCGTAGACGTAAACGGATCGAAAATCCGTCGGGAAACGGAATCGGGACGATCGTTGGAATCTCTTTCTTCTTCCTTCTCTTTTTCTTTCTTTTCTTTCTCTTTTCTTGTTGCTGGGTGTCTGAACGAGAGTGAGGTGATAGAGAGAGAAAGGAGATGTAGCGGGCGCCGCCAAACGGGCAGACGCACGCCCCGCACCGGATCCTGACCCGGAATCGAAAGGAGTCCGACCCGAACCAAAACCCGGCGAACGGCAAACCGGACATTTACTACTAGGCGGGAGTTTCAAAACAGAGACAAACCCAAAAGCGGAAGCAATATAAAACAAAACATAAAACCCATAATGGCTGCGCAGTTAGGTAAAGCCCACCAAGGCTAGCAAATTTCCATAAATATTAATAAATGTTTACAACGGGTTCTACAGTATTATTCCCGACTATTCATAAGCACAATTCAAATCCTACATACATCATAAGTCAACAAGAAACGAGAGTTTACATAAGACAAAAACTTGTAACTCGAACGACAAGACCCAATACTATGAATCCCGCCTAGAATCCTGAAACCAAAGGGTGAAACGAATGGGGTTAGTCAAATGACTAAGTGAGGGGGAAAAAGACAGTACATAAGAATAAACGAAAGTAGATCACCAGTTTAACAGAAAGAAAACAACAGAAGTAAAGGTTTTCGCAACCGATTGGTGAACTAGCTCAAAATGAAACATAACAAAGCGTATAACTCAGCGAGAAGAGTTCTGAACCACCAGTCAAATCATAAAAACAGAAACCCACCTTATTCCTCCAGTTGTAATCAGGGAGCAACCCCTAACTATACATATCATACATAAACAAGCTCAGGTACTCAAAGGGCTGCCACTCCGGCCTCACCCCGAGCTCCCAAAGGTGGAGGAAACCATAGAATTTTCGCCGTAGACCCGACGTCTACCGACTTCGTCCTATCGTCCTTACTCCGGGCCCATCAGAACAGGTCAAACATATACATATACGTAGCTCGCTTTTCAAATATTTTCATGTGGTCAAAAGACCATTCGAGGCAAGTCGTGTGCGAGGCTATAATGCCAAAGTTCGCTTTCGGAAAACAAAGATTTGCTTGCCTCTTTCGTAAACATTTCACAAACTTATACATAAAACTTTTCATATTAAATCGGTTTCAAGATCATAAAAGTATAAGCATAAATATCTACTATATATACAAACGGATGTAACACAAATCATAAAACAAGGCTTATCGGGTAGTAGGGTTGGTATTATGTACGTATTATCGTATACTATATGAAACTGAAAACCCCACCTGTTGGCTTGACAAAAACGAGAGCAAAATGCGAGACCGGCACGCTACTCCACGGGAGTATCGTCTGCAAAAGACCAAGACACAACCAAATAAGACTAATGACGACGCACGGCTTATACGAAAGATTTAAAACACATAGAAGCACGTTAAACAATCATTCATCTCACTTAGGTTCACATTGTAACAAAACATAGAAATTCATAGAATTCGATAAGCAAAACAAGTTAGAATGCAATAATAGTTCATAAACATGCATAAAATGCAATAAGGAAGCATGCATTCAAGTTTCGGAAGAAACGAACAACATTTGAAAAATAGCCAAAAAGGCCTAAACGAAAAACACAAGAAACGAGACCCAAACGAAGTCGGAAAAATTCAAACTACCTAAAATATGTATTTCATGATTTATAGGACCTATGGGTGAAATCGGATCTCGAATCGGAGGTCAAACGAAGAAAGTCAACTTTTATTTTGCTCCTTTGACTCACAATGCCGAGAGCAAGAAGTTGAAAATGGAGAAATTTTGGTTAAGGCATACACACGGTCTTGGGGACGGGCAAACGCACGGGCTTGAACACGTGCTCAAGCCGGTGCGCGAACACTTGCACTGGCCTGCGCACCGGCTTGCGCACGGCCGTGCGTTAGGCAGTGCAAGGCCAAAATAGGCACACGGTCTTGGCACATGGTCTCAAGACCGTGCGCAAGGCCGTGCGGGTCATCAACACAGCAGAAAATCGCGAGGGTTCTCGGGAATGAGCCAAAAATTAACATTTAAATCATATAAATCATGCAAACCTCAAACTAAACTTATATATAATGATCTACAACATCTAATCTACTTATACGACCAAGAAACACGTAAATCCATCCACAAAATCATTCATAATCACATTTTTCATATATTATTAAACTATTCACAAAATTCTATAAATCACAACCTAGGAAGCATTAAACGCGAAGGACGTGAGAAGCTTGCATGAAGAATAGATCTTGAGGAGTTCGTAAAGTTTCACGGATCGAAATTCGGTCGGAAATCGAAGTCGAAATAATCAATCGAAGCTTCCTCTCTTTTCTCTCTTCTTTTTCTCTTTTTTTCTTCTTTCTTTTCTTCTTTCTTACGTGAATGAGGTTTGAGGGAGAGAGAGAGTGGTCAAGTCAAACTTTGACTTGACTTAGAAACGAGGGGCAAAACCGTAATTACTCCGAACTTACTAAAAATAGCAGGTTGTCGGAATTAAACAATATTACAGTCAAAGCTCATATAATTGAACACACGTTGACATGAAATGGTTTAAAAACCAAAATTCACTCATTTATGAAATTGTTAAAATACACATAATAACTATCAAATAAAATAATTAAATCGCGCAAAATAATGATTCGGATTTTCGGGGCGTTACAGGAGACTTAGTCAATTTTGACTAGGGTTTAAAGTCGAAGGGGCATAGTCGTAATTTTGCAAAATAAGTTCGAAAATTCACGTCGTCCAAATAATATATAATTACAGTTAAAATTCATATTATTAAACGCACATTGACAATTCGTAATTTAGATATAGAAATTCATTCATATACGAAATAATTCTAAAATTACATAATAAATATCAAATAAAATAATAAATTGCGCAAATATTCGATTCGGACATACCATAATATAATTCGGATTTTAGGGGCGTTACACCTACGCCTTTCCTAGCCTCAACTACAACAGTATAAGTATGATATAATTAACACAATTCTTTTAACTATAGCAGAAGTAGTAATAAAGAATTCAACATCAAGACCAGACAGTTGTTGGACTTTAACTGGACAAGACCAAGACCTGAATCAAACCTAGACCTGTCGTTGCCAAACCGACCACAAAGGTGACACTGCCACCCGTCAGTCTGAAGGAACCTGAAGCAAGAACCAAAACACGAGGGTGAGTATAAAGGATACTGAGCGAGGGGTTATATAATATAATTATTCATCAAAGTTCGTCATTTGGTTTATGAAATCCAAAGCGGTAAATGATGCTTATTCTTGAGAAATTATACAATTATAAGTTATAAAATTATATTATAAGCAACACTTAATTCGGCTTCTCTTAAAATAGTAAAGAATTGACTAACGGATCCTTTGAAGACATTTTTAGCACATCAGTCAAGCCGATAATTTTAAAGAGTAATCTAGTTGACTTGTAAGCTCGTTTATCTAGCATTTGCAATATCTCTAAATGTTGGGATTCACGCACCTACGCACCCCCGAGCGCAGCGGAAGTAGTAGATTTCAAAAATTTTAGTCCCGGGCATTGCAATGGATCTTCATCCAATGAACTCGTAACTTTGAAACATTTATATATTTTGAAGAAGCACACCTTTACGCATTCCTTTTGTAGTAGATAAGGAACGAAAGCTTTCCAAAGCTTCTGGCCACTCCTTGATCAGCGTAGGCTTCTTGATTGTACCAAGGTCCGATCTTTAACTGAAACCCTCTGAGATTGATCCACGGCTTCTCGCAGATGAACTCTGAATCTCTTAATTCCTGCTAGAGATTTAAGATCAGTATTTATCTAATATAAATAAAAGAATCAAGAAACAATTATAAGGGTTGGTTCACGTTGAACTGCAGAAAAGTTTTCTGCAGTTCACGTGAACTGCATGTAGGGAGAGAGAAAAGTGGCGCAGAAGAGAGAGAGAGATTAGGGTTTGGAAAAATCAAATTGTTGGAACTTCTATTCTGCATCTTACGTTAATTAAATTAGACTTGAGTGCAGGGTTATAAATAACCCTGCATTGGGCCGAAAATTCCAGTCCAAGATGGGCTAGGATTTTCGGCCATTACTCCTATTGGGCCTAGGAGTTTTGGGCCTTTACAAGGCCCTTTCAATTTAATACTAGATTAAATTCTTAAGGCCCAATTTAATTAATCCTTATTAATTAAACAAGTCTAATTATTAAAGTGGGCTTTAATTTGTTATAAATAAACTACAAGCCCATCATTAATCAACTTGGGCTAAAATTAATTTCAAATTAATTCTCTAGTCCAATAAGTCCAATTAACATTTAATTGTTATAGATTTTTCCTTCTATTAATTGATACAGATTTTTCCTTCTATTAATAAGTCCAATTAACATTTAATTGTTACAGATTTTTCCTTCTATTAACATTTAATTGTCCTCGTCTCGAGCCTGGTGAATGTAACGACCCGCAATCTCCAAGTTCAAGATTAGCGCATTTATCGGAATTCGGACCGTTTACGGTCCCAACGTCTTTCATAATTGCACGTTTTCCAACTCTTGCATTTAAATATTTTTATAAATCACCGATTTGGTATTTAAAACCCAAGGCATTAATTAGAATTTAATTTGCATCGTTTTGCCACTAACTAGGGTTAATTCAATAAATTTATATTTTTAGCTCGTTTAATCGAATTTAGTAATTTAACGGTGTACATTGGACTGGGGTTCAATGTTTTAATAATGCATATTTTATCGAGGTTCTAAATATTATTCATTAAATTATATTTTAAATAAAATTGCATTTTGGCCCAAAATTATTTACACTTTAACCCAACCCGGAATTGATTTTTCGTAAACTCATGAATTTTAATAAAACGAACATCAAACATTGTTAAGCATTTAATTTCAGTCATTTTGACACTAAGTACGCCTAATTCCGACACTTTACACAATTTGCACGTTATTCGAGGATAGGGTATATTATACAATTATTGAAAGATTTGGGGCCAAAATCAAAAATGGGAGAACACCCTCACGCAACAGCAGCCGCGATTCTCTCCCCCAAAAATGTGATTTTCTCATTTCTTATCGGAATCGCGCGTATGATATGTCGAATCGACCGTCTCGACAAGACGAACTCAACCATACCATTTTCCCGGCGATTGGAGCAGCGACGGCGACGCAATGGTGGCGCGAAGGTGGCGCTGCTTGGAGCTTCTCGTCGGTGACGTTTCTGGCGATGGCATGGCATGGGTTTGGTCGGAAATGGAATCTCTTGACGAGGGGAAGCTTTTGGCGGTGGTCCCGGGACCTGACTTGGCTGGACGGCGGTGGATCGACGAAGAGGTGGCGCGGTAGAGATGGGGCTTTTCCGGCAGCATGCGGTGGCGTCTCGATGGCACACCACCGTGGTTGGAACGGCCATGAGGAGACGAAACTTTTGGCACCGGTCTCAGGCCCTAACTCGATGGGACGGCGGAGCTCCGGTGGCGCTTGGCGGAGCCGCGGCGGCAATGTGGTGGTCTGGACTTTTTGGCCACCATTTTCAAGGGGCTTTCAACCTTTTCGACATGGGTAAGCCAATTTCGAAGTCAAATTCGTATTTCGTTGAGCCGATTGTCGTTAATTTTGATTCTTGGATTCTAGGGTTTCGGAGTTTCAAAGTGAAATTAAATTTTGATGGATGATCCGATTGAGAAACGGTTTTGAGGGAAGTGACGGGCTCGTCGAGAGGAACATTTCGGTATAAGGGTTCGACCATCGGAGGTGGTCCGGCAGCGGTCCGGGATGGCAGGCGGTTTCTGGCATTTTTGGCACTGTTCCGGTGGGAATCCGGCAACGGAGTCTTCTGACAGATCGTGCCCTCAACGCAACGGTTCTAACGGCGCTGGTATTACTCAATTCCTACTTGTCGTTTGTCTTTTATCGCATTTTTTGTATTATTGTGTTAATCGGTAGCTTTTGATTGTAGCTTTTAGGTTTTAGCTTTTCGGATTGATTTGGCATGAATCGTTTGTACTATAGCTTGTGTAAATTGTTGATTGTTGATGATATATGCTTGTATAGTCGAACGGATGGGTTTCGGTTCGATTAGGCTAGAGATAGGATTAATATGAACTTGTTAGCTTTTGAGCTTTTGGGAAAAGCTATAAGTTGTACTTTAATTATTGTTGATTTAAATGAAATATACATGGTTGATGTTTAATTACAAGCTTAACCCCTGAATAGTTTATGCCTAAATGTTATTATTAATCAAATGTTAATTGTTATTCGTTTATTCCTCGTTTTACATGTTAAATGACCAATTTACCCATACTTGCTCTTTTGTGTTTAAATATTGAATGATTATCCTTAAGCATGTTCGTATTTTGATAGCCGAGCGTCAATGTCTGTTTTCTTGTTGTGTCAGTCATTCATCCTCTGGACCCCGTGTTTTTCAGGTGGGATCTTTGAGGCCGAATTATAATTGCTGCTTGCTTTTCTCGTTTGTCGAGCTATACGTAAGGGTTTTAAAACGTTTTCAACTGGGGCAAGGACGTAGATGTAGGTTTCGAAATAACTTATCATCCCGTATTTTTATTACTTGCTATACTTGTTTCTAAAATTCCTTATGTGCCTATCAAACCTTTTGATATCAACTTATACTGTATTATCCAAATTGATTTGTTTTAACAAGGGCAAGTAAATTCCTTCATTTTAAACGTGAAAATTTGACTTGGGTTGGGTCTATGAGGGAAGTCGTTAGGGGAGTCCGTCAGCACATCCCGACACGTATGAAACTTGTAGTTCCCCCCTTTGTCGTCACTCACTTGCCCAATTGCCCGTTTGGCACCCAAATCTTTCTTGAAAAGCGAGTAAATATTGGACATTCTTTTTATGGGGCCTCAGGATGGTATTCGGAGGTTGCATCTGGGGACAAGCGTCCATGGTGTAACCCGAGGTGCTTCTTCCAAAATTAAGCGTCAATCGTGGCCCATCAGGAGTTGATAGCCACTGTTGGGAGCGATGGTGGGTGTTGCATGTGTTGCACATTTTCCTTAAATTCACTATAGTCGAGTCTTGGGTTGCTACTTGGCTTGACACCGGAGATGGAGTTTACTTGTATTGATTGAGGGGGTTATAAGGAGGAATAGGCCCGTTTTCGCCGGGATAATTACTTGCCATTGTAACTACTTTTATTGTTATTACTGTTGATTATTTCGGCTTTCGTTATAAGTCGAAGCACCTTCCGGTTTTCTCCCTTTAGCATACGTAGTTCCCTATATATGTATAAAACCCGGAAGCGTGACTCGAACTTACCGACAATAAGCCTCCTTTGTTGTGAAACACTTTAGTTGAATTACGAGCCGTTTATTTATCATTTCTAATTTATTTATGCGATGTCCTTCGAAATTGTAACGGTTTCGTGACTCAACTAATATCATTTCAAAATGATCGGCTTGACTTATGTGCAAATGTTTTCAAAGGATCCGGCTCGTCAATTTTGGGTCTTCAACTAAAGCCGAACTCGAGTGTTGCTTATATTACGTTTTACAATTTATATTATTATTTACACCTCTATCAAAACGAGCAACACTCACCTCTTTTGGTTTTAAAAGATAAACGACGAGCTACGATCAATACTATACGGTATCCCCCCTTTACTGAGTATCCTTTATACTCACCCTTTCTATTTTGGTTCTGGCTTCAGGTAGACAAGTGGCGGTGTCACCTATCTTGTCAGTCGGCAGCAGCAGGTCTAGGTTGGCTCTTGTTATTGTCTTGTTAGTGTCCCAACAACAGTCGAGTCTTTACATTATGAATTGATTTAATTTGTTGTACTTAATATTATGATTTATTTTCCGTACTTACGTGCCCCTGATGTGGGATAGTTAGTTGAGCCGTGGAGAGCATTAATTGAATGTTTAATTGGAACCAGTGTATGAATTATGTTGCCATGGTTGGCTTTTTGTGATTAAATTGTTATTTTTTGAAATCGCTTCCGCATTTCTCTGATTGTTGCTGTTGTTGTTGGGGCGTCATGTTGTTGTTGCCGGAGTTTTGATCGAGTGTTTGCCGTTCACCGGGATGGATTTTTGAATGGGGTACCTTTACCTCGTTTGGGAGTTCATCTCGGTGCGGATGTGGTGTCCTTTCTCCTCCATCAGAAAGGGGCGCTACAGTAAACCTGGTATCAATCTGCTCCTGGAAGTTCGTGAACTGGTCACCCCAGTTAGTCCAAGACTTTGCGTGCTAGCGGTTTTGACTAGCGGCCTCCTCTTGCTAAGCAGTGTACATGTGGTTCAAGCGCTCACCTTCCCAAGTGGAAAGCTCAGTGTAATGCCGATCAAAATCCATGAATCGCTGCTCGAATGTAGGTTCCTGAGCTGGTGGGGGCGGTGGCTCTAGGTGCTCCTGTCCCAAGACGGGATCCTTAGGAACTATGGCCTCCTCCGGCTGCTCCTGCTGCTGCTGCTGCTCGGGATGCTCTCCGGCATTCCCAGCTCCTCCATCACCCGCTTCTGCATGCAGATGAATCAAGACATACTGACTCGACCGACCTACCCTCTCTCACAGATCTTCATACGGGCCAAGGTTGGATAGCTGATCCTGGAATCTCCTGTCGCAAGGGGCTCTACATCGTAACCCGTGGCTCCAGCAAACTCGAGAATCGAAGTGACATACGAGCCAACAAGAATCACTCCTCTATCCTGAGTAATTATCTCCCTCATGTGCTGCAAGATGAGTGGCAAGGGGTTAATCCTTTCACCATACTCCATGCAATCCAGTACATATAGCTCCTCTCTGTTCACCACTCTGGTGCTCTCTCCTCGTCCAAATACCGAGCGGGCAAGGACCGCATGCAAGATCCTCAAAGGGGTGGAAATGAGAGTGGAAGCCTTCGACACTCCACGTCGGAAAAACTCTGTATCCGTAGAAAGTCTTCGCCAAGATTCTTCTTCATTCCACCCTATAGGTATAAGTCTGAGTACGTCGGTATCTAACTGAAAGTGTTGTGTCAACTCACATAGAGTACGTGTATACACCCGGTTGATGGCTTGGAATAAAATTCGAATCGGAACGTCATCGTCCGCCTCGTGAAACAAGAAATGGAAAGTTCTCAGAAACTCCCGTGTAACTTGAGGATACGAGGGCCTCTCAATCATTAAGAAATCCATCTATCCAATATTATCGAGATATCTTGTTATGTCGGCTCCAAATCCGAGATGGTTCACGGCGTCCATATCCAAGAAGTGAGTCGGTGTGACCGGACGTCTCCTCAATCTTGAAAAAGTTCGTCGAGCCTCTTCATTTTCTAAATTCACCACGTAAGGCTCCTGTGGCTCAGCACAATCCACTCTTCTTTTGGCTGCCCGGCGATCATGATCTTCTGCCATTGCAAAAATCTAAAATTTGGTAAAGATGTGAGAACTTGTCTTTGAGAACTTTTATCGAGCACTTAGCGTGCCACACTTTGAGCTTCAAATCGAAGTAGATCAAGGATGCTGATCCAAATATGGTGAACTAGGCGCGGGGAACGGATCCAAAATCGGGTAGACGCATCAAGAATTATTGGCTACCAAAGATTGGGGAAAATAGAGGGGGAATTTAGGCTGATTTTCGCAAGAGAGAACGAGGAAATTGAGATTCTGCACAAACTGATCAAACTGGAACTTAGAAACGCATCAAAAAGGACTCACGGTAACCTACTTATAGTGAGAAGAACATGCAGGGTAAGTAACTTACCGTCAGCGTGTATATGCTGGCGAGAGAGGTTCACGCGTGGATTAAGCACGTGTGAGACAACCCCAGAATAAGATATCAGGGCAATTCACTTTAGGCAGGTAAAAATCACAGTACAATAAATAATATATCACGTAATTCATGAAATAAAATATGAATGGGTATGACAATGCAGTATACCTGTGCGAAATAACACGAGCACCCCTTCCTTCCAGCTTCCTCTTTATTCACCCAATTACAGTTGCCTCACCATCTGCAGTCGATCTCTGTCCACCTGCATCAGTCTTGAGTCGTTCTTTACATAATAAGGTGTCGCGACCCCCGGGCACGGAGAGGAGAAGCCCCCCTACTTGGGCGCCCGTTGGACGCGCGGGCATAACCTTCGTCCCCATCAAGTACAAACCCTAAAGTTTGGCTTAAAACCATATGCCAAAAGGGTTGCAACCTTATGATGGTTTGTACTTGGGAATTTTGATTATAAACCCTTCATTCAAGGCTTGAATTTTCGATGTGGGATAGCTCCGTCAGGACGCACGGTCCTACGTACGGGCTTGAACCCGTGCGCCAGCCCATGCAGCATTCACGCCAGGTGTCCACGCCAGGCACACACGGCCCTGGCCACACGGGCTTGAGCCCGTGCGTAGGCCCGTGTGGCATTCCTGAATATGGCCAATTTCACGCTGAAATTTCGGGGCGCTACATAAGGACTTCACAAGAACACGCTATAGCCGAGGGCACTAATCGTGGAACAACATCAGGACCAATACTCTTTTTTTCCTTCTTCTTCCTCCCTTCATCTTACTGGCTGAAGTTAGGGCAGTCAGCGGTGTGATGCTCAATGCTGTGGCATAGGCACGGTCCCTTTCTCTTTAAACAAACATAAAACTCGTGGTCTAACTCCCCACAGTAGCTGCAATGTAGGAAGTTTGCTCCGGTCTCAGGGTTAATCGTCGCCCTTTCCTAATCAAATTAGGATCCAGCAGGCACTGGGGCCGAAGATGACCCGGATGGTCGGTTCTCCATAGCATATCGGGTACGGGCCATGGCACTCTCTAATATTTCTGACTCAACCCGCAATGCTTGAGATACTGCCACTGCATAGGAGCTACAGTGCATGCCGATAAGTATCTAACAAATCTCGGGCCTCAACCTAGAAATAAACCTGGAAGCTCTCTGTCTTTGGTTTGGCTCTCGGTTAGGGGAATAGGTGGCCATGAAGGAAGATCTAGCCTCATAATCAGTCATGGTATCATACCCCTGTATGATTTCAGCATCTCCAATAGAGCTAGGATTAGGCTTTATTTGTAGGGGCGGTAGCGGGGGATCTTGTCGCGGCTTCTTACGAGACATTCTGTAATCACAATTGAATAACCAAATAGATGCATGAGTCGTTAGGATATGACATTTTACAAAATCCCATTCTAACATATTTAGCAGAGTTAACACGTAAACCATAGCAATCACATTGGGCATGCTAGGCAATTATAAGCAATTACACGAAACCTAATGTCCTACGACTTAGACAAGACCAAACTAAGGAAGACACGACATTGAATTCCACGAAAGACTTATGTTACACCGTTCTTAATATAAGAAGTATAGAAGATCGTCAGTTGGGTGTACAACCAACCGGGCTCATTCTACAATTACGGCACCAAGAATGAAAAACACTTGTCAAACCATGAATCCAATACTAACTGACACCATGCAAGACAATTCCCAATGCAAGACATACGCGATGACAAAGCCTTCGGTTGCCTTCCGGAAACCTAGGGCTCTGATACCACCTCATGTAGCGCCCCTCTCCAAGGCTGGGAAGAGGAACACCACACCCGAACCAGGATAGGCTCCCAAACACGACAGGATGCCGTACCCAAAAATCCATCCCAGCAAACGGCACTCACACAGCAAGTAAATGTTGTAGTTGAGCCTAGGAAAGGTTATATAATATAATTATTGATCACAGTTCATCATTTGGTTTATGAAATCCAAAGTGGTAAATGTTGCTTATTCTTGAGAAATTATACAATTATAAGTTATAAAATTATATTATCAGCAACACTTAATTCGGCTTATCTTAAAACAGTAAAGAAGTGACGAACGGATCCTTTGAAGACATTTTTAGCACATAAGTCAAGCCGATAATTTTAAAGAGTAATCTAGTTGACTTGTAAGCTCGTTTATCTAGCATTTGCAATATGTCTGATTTAATCACGTAATAACGTAAAGAACGGGGCTTACAATCCAACGAAATTAATCAAAACCGGTAAACAAATTCGTTATACTATTATCCCGGTGAGTACGGGCCCTTCTCTCTCCTTATATCACTACATTCAAGAATACTCCTGCGCCATTTGTCGAACTCCGAGGCTACCCGGAAATTCAACGCATTTGATCATGATAATTTCAGGAAAAATGTGCAACACTTGCAATCATTCACCATCTCCCCAATGAAAGACTGGCCAACCACCAACGGGTCTTCCATTGGAAATTATACTTTGGGATCTTATTACTCTAGACGCTCGTCTCCGAGTGTCACCCTCCATATAACCTCCGAACCCATTTTATAAATCAATAACATTATCGTTATCTCGCTTTTGCAATCGTTACACTATATTTTAGGTGGCCAAAGGGGTCGTTCGAGATAAGTTATTTGCGGGGCCAGAAGACCAAAGTTCGCCTTTCAAAACAAATAGGTTTTGCTTGTCTCTAACTGAAAACATTGGAAAAATATACAAGTATATAGTTTTATATGAAACAGTTGACTAAATATCATAAAGATAATAATCCAATATTTATTATAATATAATAAAGGCTGGAAAACATTAAAGTAATAATAAAAGCAGGACGATAAGTTGGTTCGCAGTTATTACGATTCTACCGTAACTACCGTAGAGTCAACATTTAATATATTACAGTTGACCAAACTACCGTAGCCTCCGAAACAAAAATGCTGAAAAATATTCTAAGCATGGCTCACGGTAACATGTCATGGTAAGTAACTAACCATGAGTTAGCAATCTCACGGTCAAGACCCAAGGTGAGTTGCATACCATGAGGTTGCACCCTCACGGTATGGCTCATGGTATTCAGCTTACCGTGAGCTTGCTCTAATCAGCAATTATGAATCCTTTTGCGCAGAACTCCAGAATCGTACAAAAATCTACATAATTCGAGAATTGAACCATAGATCACACTGAAATTCACGTATGTTAATCTACCACTTATACTCATCACATAGGCACGAGAATCATACGAAACTATCAAGCAAAACGCATAAATCTACAAAATTCACAAATAATTTACTATTCATCATCTTCAACGTAATTCTACTAAAATGGGATGGAATCGAGGGAAATTTGGTAGCTACCTGACGAACATAGTGTGAGGATCGCGTAGGAGTTTATGGATCATGAATCGGCTGGGTAACGAGATCTGAAATCGAATTTGAAGATCAAAGGTGGCAAAGCTCTCTTTCTCCTCTTTGGCTACATACAATTGAGGCGTACTGCTGCAAGTGTTGATTAAAGGGAGGACTGACTAGGATAAGAATTTAATCAGAGACTCGAGGGAATCTCTTCGGGGTTAAAAATATTATTTTGGGAAAATTATAGGGATAAGGTCAAAATATTCTCACGAATCCACTGGTAAAAACGAAAATTAAATAAGAGAATTGGAAATATCTAAAAAAATGAAATTAAGTCCAAAATACGGGGCATCACATTGTGTCTCCTTTTGAAGTGAAAGATTTTATCTACGAATCCTTCTTAATCATGTTAGAGGACCGAGATCTTTTAAAGAGTTTCTTACCGTTCATGGAATGACATATGACACATTCAAAGAGGCTGCTCTTATGAGAGGACTTCTTAAAGAACATGATTATGTACATCAATGCTTAGAAGAAGCATGCAATGTCAGGATGCCATCTTCTTTAAGAAGAATGTTTGTTTCAATTTTGGTTTTCAGTGAACCAACTGGGGTCCGACAATTGTGGGATGTATTTTATCCTTACATGGCTGAAGATTATACAAGAGCAAGTTCCACAAACACTCACATGGTAATGAACACACTATTGCTTACTTTGAGAAGGTTGTTGCATACTTACAAAAAGAATATTTCGGATTATGATTTACCACCGATTAGTGATGACTTTGTGAGTAACTCTCCACTACTAAGGATAATTGAAGATGAGCTTTCTGTCCATATCCCAGAAGAGGATTTACAATATATTGCAAGATTGAATTATCATCAAAAAGTTGCATTCAATGCTATCGTACATGCTATTTTGCATAATCAATCTAGAATATTTTTCATAGATGAACCGGGAGGATCTGGAAAAATATTCCTATATCGTGCTTTATTAGCTCATTTGAGACAAAGTGGACATATTGTTATTGCAATGGCAACATCTGGAATAGTTGCTATGTTATTACCTGGTGGAAGAACTGCACATTCACGATTAAAAATTCCAATAAAGCCACAATCTGGAAGCTATTGCAAAATTCACAAGCAAACCGATCTTGCTGAATTAATTAAACGTGCGACAGCCATAATCGGGGACGAAGCTCCAATGGCAAACCGTTATTCTTTTGAGTCTGTAAACAGGACTTTCAAAGATATCATGGATAATGACGTGCCATTTGGAGGTAAAATAATGATTATGGTGGGAGATTTCAGACAAGTATTGCCTATTGTAAGGGGAGAGTCCATCGGTGAACAAATAGCAAAAGTGTTTCGAGATTAACAATTTGGGATGGTGTTCACATTATACGTTTGCAGCAAAATATGCGATCCCAAAGTGATGTCGAATTCTCAGAATTTGTTTTGAGGATAGGAAATGGTCAGGAACAAGCAATTAATGTCAACTTCATAAAACTACCTCCATCAATGGTCATACCATGGGAAAGTGAGCAATCCATTTATGATTTGATTGATGCTATTTTTCCAAATATGGTTGATCATGCAAACAATGCCAACTACATGGTTGGAAGAGCCATTATAACTCCGAGAAATGTTGATGTTGATAACATTAATGAAATGATGATTGGAATATTTCCTGGTGAAGAGAAGCTTTACACGTCTTGGGATTCAATAGATAATGTAACGACCCGATTTTTTGAGACAAGTTTGGTAACGCTTTACGCCCTACGTTTCTCACTTCTATCCTCATTTCTCGAATTATGTGCTATTTTATGTGCTTAGGTGAAATTATTTGCCTAATATGTGCCTAATTGATTAAATTGTGACATGTATATCTTTATCCCTAAGTACCGATAAGAATAAAATTTTCATATTTGAAATATTTATTCATGTAAGCTAAACCACTAATCTTAAACTATATTATCATATCAAATTTAGTTGTGATTTTTAAGTTCATATTTCCATGTCTAATAAACGTGTATTTGATATATATATATATAATATATTTCCTTTTGGTATAACTTAATTCAGATGACTAATCAATTAAAGGACTAAATAAATGATTTCATAAAGTGTAAATAGTATTCTTTTGTAAAAAGAGTTTTAGAAAGGACTATAAAATAAATTATGCTAAGTTAAGCGGATAAATGATGACCGAGTATCATCTTGCCTTATTCACCGCTATTTTCACAATTGCATCTCATCTCTATCCTAACCCTACTTATAGTGCTCGGAGTTCAGGTAGTAATTGTCTCTACCTTTGTATCATTCTTTTATAAATTTAACCTCTTTCCTCATTAATTCTTTTGTGCTTGTTTAATCTTTATGGGTTCACTTTTATAGTAGAAGAATTCATGCTTTTCTTTGAGATCCCACTTACTAAGATATCCCACATGTATGGTTGGTGTGGGGACTGGGGAAATGAAAACCAAAATTGGTAGAGATATCAATTGCCGTAAATATATACACTCCGATATACATAGATACTACGGTATTTGTATGAAGTATGTACATGAGTAGCTGTAAGTATGTGTATTCGAATTAAAATACCTACTATGTGCACTTGACTAGATGGGATGTATATAAGTTAATGGAAATTTGATAGTTTCTTTATATTTAATTAGATTAAACACAATACTTAACTAGGTACCTGAAGATATTACTTCTGGAAGTAGTGTTTATAATTAGTTTACTTATTGAATATAGGTTCAGTTGTCCTCAAACAACAATAGTTTAATAATTAGTATGAATTCTTGATTTCATCTATACTACTGATGAATGACACCTATACGTGTAGCAAGAATTTGCAAATGGGTTAGTACTAATTAGTTTTTTCGTTTATTCTTATATGTTTAATTAATTAATTTTAAATATTTAATTGTGTGCTCCCTAAATACAAACAACCTGCTATTCTCATTAGCCTGAATTCCCCTATTTGTAACAAATAAAATATTATAATTATTTCATTCTTGTATTTCTTATTATGTCAAATTAACTAGTTAATGATTTAGTTGTAACGTAACTACATGATTTGAGTCATAGCCGTGCGTCGTATTATCGTCTTACGTGGTTGTGTCCTAATTGGTTTCAGGTGATACTCCTTCCAAGCAGTAGATTGGTCTTTCCTTTTTGACCTTTTTGCAGTATTTTCCAGGTGGGATTTCTTTTCCGAATTCAGTTTTCTTATACGTATGTAAATATTCCATATATACCCGAAGCCTGCGTTTTATGCTTTTATGTTTTCTTTCCCCAAACTTATATTATACGTAGTAGCTACTTGAAAACCATATTATCTTAATGAGTTTAAGGAAAAATGTTCTGATATCAAATTATTACATATTAACCCCTAGAAGGATCCATTAGCTTGAAAGGGTTACAAATGAGTTTGAAATCGGTCCCTTTGACCACATAAGCATTTTTAAATGCGAGGAATTATCTTGGCCTTTCGGCCTGGCCATTGAGCCACATGATATATATTGGGGTGAAGCCGGCTAGACGATGGGTCTACGGTGGATCTCGGTGCTCTGACTCTAAACACGTGACGGGAGCTCGGGGTGAGGCCGGAGTGGCAGCCCTTTGAGTAGCTGTGACCGATGAGGTATATCATATATCGAAGATGTGAGGGTGAAACTCCCCGCATAATTATATAGTAGATCAGGTTCGCAACCTGACTACACAAGGAGGAATAAGGGAGGTTTATTTGATATTTCTGATATTGTGAAACAGGTGGTTGATGCTCGACTCACCGAGCTTTTATTATATTGCGAAATTTTTCAATTCATCAATAATTGTGAAAACCTTTATTTTTTTCCTTTGCTTTCTTCTGATTTAAAAACTGGTGAATCTTTATGTTGTTTCGATAATATATACGTATTACAGCCCCCTCACTTAGTCGCTTTGACTAACCCCATTACTCTACTTGTTGTCTTTTCAGGTTTTTGTTGCTAGGCGGATTCAGGTTTTGTCCTTGGAGTCATTTACTTTTGTTTAGGTGATTTCATTTCCGCCTGTGTATCTGGATAAATACTTAATACCCTAGAAGTTGTAGATGTAAATGATGTAAATTAGTTTGAATATTGATATTGTTGTTTTCAGTGGCCTTGGTGGGCTTTATACTTGTGTTTTGGAATTATTGTTTTTTCTAGCTCCCTGAGTGGGATAGGTTGTATTGATTTGCTTCCGCTATATTATGGTTCGTTATCTTGTTATTTTATAAAGCAGATCCGCCTGGTATTTATTTTCCGTTCGCCAGGTTATAGTTCATAACCGGATCTCAGTTCCTGTTATGGATTATGACTTGGTGAGGGACGTCACATCGCACAGTATTTGGAGATGTGCCGTTATAGTTGGTATCAGAGCTAGAGGTTCATTGGCCTTAGCTCTGTGAGTCGTGTCAGTCTAGGTCCGTACGGCTTATGACTTAGGAATTTGTGCTTTTGTGCTTATGTGTTTACAGCTTTGCATCCATAACTATCCACATGCATACTTATTATATTTAATTGTAGGATGCCACCTCGTCGTGATCGTACTCCTCCAGCAGCACCACCACAGGCACCAGTGGTTGATGCTCGGCAGATATTTGGTCTTTTTCGGGATTATCTGGATCAGAGAGACAGGAATGTAGAGTTAGATAAGCATAGAGCCCGTGAGCAGTCCTTGTGCAGATTTCTCGACTTTCACCCACCGCAGTTCGCCGGTACTACAGATGATATTGTGGCAGAGAACTGGATTTCATCTCTTGAGAGGATATACCGAGTTCATCAGCCTACTGATTTAGAGAAGGTTGAGTTTGCTATTTATCTTCTTCGAGGACCTGCAGAGGCCTGGTGGAAGATGACGGAGCAGAGATGGAGGGCCACCGAAGTTGAGTCATAGTGGGATAGGTTTCTTGAGGAGTTTCGAGCTAAATATGTTCCCTCTACAGTTCAGGATCGCAGAGAGCAGGAATTTATGGAGTTATCTTAGGGTAGTTCTACAGTGGCTGACTATGAGACCAATTTTACCAGACTTGCAGTATATGCTCCCCATATTTCTTTAGATGAGCGCAGGAAGATCAAGAAGTTTCTGTAGGGTTTGAGTATCCCACTTCGACAAGGTCTTGTAGCTTCCCGTCCCACTACCTATGTTGCAGCTGTAGACGCAGCCTTATCTCTTGAGGCCGAGTATGCCAGTATCGACCGAGCTATTCGTCGCGCTACTCCTGCTTCGTCTTCATCAAGTTCCAAGAGGCCTTTCCTTCCGAGTGCTCCTATGCTCCTAAGGACCCAGACCCCCTGTACCTCGTCTGACCGGATTTTCTTCTGCACCTCGCCCGACTAGATTTCCTTCAGCCCCACGTCCATCAGGTTATTTTCCTATTATTTGTGGCTATTGTGGGAAGAATCATCCAGAGTCTAAATGTTGGTATAAGTTGGGATTATATACTAGTTGTGGTAGCTCTAACCACAAAAGAGATAGTTGTCCGATGAGGCAGCCCCCGAGTCAGCCTACGCCGCTGAAGCCTTCCGTTCCAGCTCGTGTGTACGCCCTGGAGGGCGATAGTGAGGAGACTAAGCCTGATGCTTCTGTCGTGGTGGAAGGTACTATACATATACATAACATACCCATACATGCATTGTTTGATCCGGCTACGCATTCTTTTGTTGCTCCTGAAATTACCTTATCTGCGCATACGTCTGTTGACTTGTCTGCTTATTGCTTTGTTGTGAGTTCCCCTTTGGGATCTTGTATGATTACCGACCGCGTGTACCGACGTTGTCCCGTTGTCTTCGAGGATAAGGTTTACCCTGCAGATTTGATAGAGTTGTCTGTGAAGAAGTACGAAGTTATTTTGGGTATGGATTGGTTATTTGAGCACAAGGCCAAGATTGATTGTTTTGAGAAGAAGATTAGTTTGGGATCCAATTTGAGTCAGGGTATTCAGTTGACAGATGGGCCGATTATTTCTATGACAGAGGCAAAGAAGCTCGTTCGAGAAGGAGCTTCAGGTTTTGTTGCTTATCTTCTTAACAGGCCGAAGGAACAATCGATGTTTGAAAATACCGAGATAGTTAAGGATTTTCCAGATGTGTTTCCTGAGAAGTTAGAATCGTTACCTCCAGACCGTGATATCGAGTTTGTAATTGATTTGTATCCGCGATCTGAGCCTTATTCGAAGACACCTTACAGAATGGCCCCAGCTGAATTAAAGGAGTTGAAGACTCAGTTAGATGATTTGCTAGCCAGTGGTTATATTAGGCCGAGTACCTCTCCCTGGGGTGCACCGGTATTGTTTGTGAAGAAGAAGGACGGTTCTCTCTGGCTTTGTGTTGATTACAGAGATTTGAACCGGATGACTGTAAAGAACAAATATCCTCTTCCCCACATTGAGGAGTTGTTTGACTTATTGCAGGGATCGATGGTCTATTCTAAACTCGATCTGAGGCAGGGATATTATCAGTTACGTATCAGGGCAGAGGACATACCGAAGACAGCCTTTAACATTCGATATGGTCATTTTGAGTTCGTGGTTATGCCATTTGGTTTGACGAACGCTCCTGCAGCATTTATGGATATGATGCACAGAATCTTCTGACCTTATCTTGATAAGTTTGTTGTCATCTTCATTGACGACATACTGGTTTTCTCGAAGTCCGAGGAAGAGCATGCAGAGCATCTAAAGATCGTGCTACAAACTTTGAAAGAACATCAGTTGTATGCGAAGTTCAGTAAGGGTCAGTTCTGGATTGAAAAAGTGGCATTTCTGGGTCATGTTATATCCAAGAAAGGTATCGAGGTTGATCATTCGAAGATTGATTCAGTATTGAGTTGGGAGCAGCCTAAGACTCCGACAGAGGTTCGTAGTTTTCTGGGTTTGGCAGGTTATTACAGACGGTTTGTAAAGGATTTTTCTAAACTTGCAGCCCCGCTTACTGAGTTAACAAAGAAGAATGTTGCTTTTGTGTGGACTGATAAGTGTGAGACCAGTTTTCGGGAGTTAAAGAACAGATTGACATCCGCTCCTATTCTTACTTTGCTCGAAGGTTCAGATGGATTCGTGGTTTATACTGATGCTTCGAAAGAAGGTTTAGGTTGTGTGTTGATGCAAAATGGAAAGGTTATAGCTTACGCTTCCAGAAAGCTTAAACCTGCTGAAGAAAATTATCCTACACACGATCTTGAGTTAGCAGCAGTTGTATTTGCTTTGGGCAAGTGGCATCATTATCTTTACGGTATCACTTTTGATATTTTCACTGATCATAAGAGCCTTCAGTATCTTTTCACGCAGAAGGAATTGAATAAACGTCAGAGGCGTTGGATGGAGTTGTTAGAAGATTATGATTGTAAGATTCAGTACCATCCAGGGAAGGCGAACGTAGTTGCAGATGCCTTGAGTAGAAAAGCGAGTGTATCACAGCTAGAGCTGAGTTTAGATATATTAGGTGCCGAGAGAGTTCGTATTATTTCTTATGCTCGTATTTCTAATATTACGATTCAGTCAGAGTTGGGTCGTAGAATTAAAGAAGCTCAAGCTACTGATGATTGGATTCAGCGACAGATTATTCGAATGAAGGATGAGCCAGAAACACAGTTCAGTATCGATGACACAGGTCTTGTCAGACATAAGACAAGAGTTTGTGTTCCAAAGAGTTTGAGGAGAGAGATTTTGGATGAAGCTCACAAATCAGCCTATACTATCCATCCGGGAGGCACTAAGATGTATAGAGATTTGAAAGAGTTCTTCTGGTGGAATGGTTTGAAGAGAGATGTGGCTAACTATATCAGACAGTGTGTAACGTGTCAACAAGTCAAAGCAAATCATCAGAAACCAGGAGGTTTACTTCAGCCACTTCCTGTGCCATCTTGGAAGTGGGAAGAGATAGCGATGGACTTTGTTTCGGGTTTACCGAAAGTCAGAGGTGGTTATGATAGTATTTGGGTAATCGTTGACAGATTGACGAAGTCCGCTCATTTCTTACCCGTTTGTGGTTGACAAGTTAGCAGAGGTTTATCATGAGGAGATTGTGAGACTTCAGGAGTTCCGATGAGTATAGTGTCGGACAGAGACACTAGGTTTACTTCACATCTATGGCAGAATCTATAGGATCGTATGGGAACGAAGTTGACCTTCAGTACTGCAGCTCACCCCCAGACAGACGGACAATCCGAGAGGACTATTAGATACCTCGGAGACATGCTGAGATCTTGTGCCCTAGATTTTCAGACTACATGGTATAAACAGCTTCCATTTATCGAGTTTGCTTATAATAACAGTTATCAGTCCTCGATTAAGATGGCACCGTATGAGGCTTTATATGGTAGAAAGTGTCGATCACCGCTTTATTGGGATATAGAAGACTGGAGATGGACTAAAAATGGTATTCATCGTGGTATTGCTCCGAAATTGATTCAGAATGCTATCGAGAATGTGCAAGTTATCCGACAAAGAATGAAAGCTGCCCAAGATCGACAAAAGAGTTATGCTGATAGACGTCAACGTGATTTGGAGTTCGAAGTTGGGGATCGGGTATTTTTGAAAGCTTCTCCTAGAAAAGGATTCTTTCGAATCGGTAAAGGAGGAAAGTTAGCCCCGAGATATTTGGGTCCGTATGTGATTCTCGAGAGGATTGGGAAGATGGCCTACAGATTAGATTTACCGCCAGCACTTACAGGTATTTATAATGTTTTCCACGTCTTGCTGCTTCGTAAGTATTATCCGGATGAGTCTGAGATTATTTCAGTAGAGGATATAAAGCTAGAGCCAAATTTGACATTTATTTCTCAACCGGTTAGTATTCTGGAGCGTAAATTCCAAGAACTCCGTAATCGTCAAATCCCCCTCGTAAAAGTCCTTTGAAAGAATCAGAAAAACGAAGAAGCTACTTGGGAAACAAAAGAGAAAATGAGAAAACATTATCCAGAGTTGTCTGCTTCGAATAAATAGAATTTGAGGACAGATTCTCATAAGGGGGAGAGATTGTAACGACCCGATTTTTCGAGACAAGTTTGGTAACGCTTCGCGCCCTACGTTTCTCACTTCTATCCTCATTTCTCGAATTATGTGCTATTTTATGTGCTTAGGTGAAATTATTTGCCTAATATGTGCCTAATTGATTAAATTCTGACATGTATATCCTTATCCCTAAGTACCGATAAGAATAAAATTTTCATATTTGAAATATTTATTCGTGTAAGCTAAACCACTAATCTTAAACTATATTATCATATCAAATTTAGTTGTGATTTTTAAGTTCATATTTCCATGTCTAATAAACGTGTATTTGATATATATATATATATATATATAATATATTTCCTTTTGGTATAACTTAATTTAGATGACTAATCAATTAAAGGACTAAATAAATGATTTCATAAAGTGTAAATAGTATTCTTTTGTAAAAAGAGTTTCAGAAAGGACTATAAAATAAATTATGCTAAGTTAAGCGGATAAATGATGACCGAGTATCATCTTGCCTTATTCACCGCTATTTTCACAATTGTATCTCATCTCTATCCTAACCCTACTTATAGTGCTCGGAGTTCAGGTAGTAATTGTCTCTACCTTTGTATCATTCTTTTATAAATTTAACCTCTTTCCTCATTAATTCTTTTGTGCTTGTTTAATCTTTATGGGTTCACTTTTATAGTAGAAGAATTCATGCTTTTCTTTGATATCCCACTTACTAAGATATCCCACATGTATGGTTGGTGTGGGGACTGGGGAAATGAAAACCAAAATTGGTAGAGATATCAATTGCCGTAAATATATACACTCCGATATACATAGATACTACGGTATTTGTGTGAAGTATGTACATGAGTAGCTGTAAGTATGTGTATTCGAATTAAAATACCTACTATGTGCACTTGACTAGATGGGATGTATATAAGTTAATGGAAATTTAATAGTTTCTTTATATTTAATTAGATTAAACACAATACTTAACTAGGTACCTGAAGATATTACTTCTGGAAGTAGTGTTTATAATTAGTTTACTTATTGAATATTGGATCAGTTGTCCTCAAACAACAATAGTTTAATAATTAGTATGAATTCTTGATTTCATCTATACTACTGATGAATGACACCTATACGTGTAGCAAGAATTTGCAAATGGGTTAGTACTAATTAGTTTTTTCGTTTATTCTTATATGTTTAATTAATTAATTTTAAATATTTAATTGTGTGCTCCCTAAATACAAACAACCTGCTATTCTCATTAGCCTGAATTCCCCTATTTGTAACAAATAAAATATTATAATTATTTCATTCTTGTATTTCTTATTATGTCAAATTAACTAGTTAATGATTTAGTTGTAACGTAACTACATGATTTGAGTCATAGCCTTGCATCGTATTATCGTCTTATGTGGTTGTATCCTAATTGGTTTCAGGTGATACTCCTTCCAGGCAGTAGATTGGTCTTTCCTTTTTCACCTTTTTGCAGTATTATCCAGGTGGGGTTTCTTTTACGAATTCAGTTTTCTTATACGTATGTAAATATTCCATATATACCCGAAGCCTGCGCTTTATGCTTTTATGTTTTTTTTCCCCAAACTTATATTATACGTAGTAGCTACTTCAAAACCATATTATCTTAATAAGTTTAAGGAAAAATGTTCTGATATCAAATTATTACATATTAACCCCTAGAAGGCTCCATTAGCTTGAAAGGGTTACAAATGAGTTTGAAATCGGTCCCTTTGACCACATAAGCATTTTTAAATGCGAGGAATTATCTTGGCCTTTCGGCCTGGCCATTGAGCCACATGATATATATTGGGCCCCAGGAGACCAGGGTATGGGGTGAAGCTGGCTCGACGATGGGTCTACAGTGGATCTCCGTGCTCTGACTCTAAACCTGTGACAGAAGCTCGGGGTGAGGCCGGAGTGACAGCCCTTTGAGTACCTGTGACCGATGAGGTATATCCTATATCGAAGATGTGAGGGTGAAACTCCCCGCATAATTATATAGTAGATCGGGTTCGCAACCTGACTACACAAGGAGGAATAAGGGAGGTTTATTTGATATTTTTGATATTGTGAAACAGGTGGTTGATGCTCGACTCGCCGAGCTTTTATTATATTGCGAAATTATTCAATTCACCAATAATTGTGAAAACCTTTATTTTTTTCCTTTGCTTTCTTCTCATTTAAAAACTGGTGAATCTTTATGTTGTTTCGATAATATATACGTATTACAGCCCCCTCACTTAGTCGCTTTGACTAACCCCATTACTCTACTTGTTGTCTTTTCAGGTTTTTGTTGCTAGGCGGATTCAGGTTTTGTCCTTGGAGTCATTTACTTTTGTTTAGGTGATTTCATTTCCGCCTGTGTATCTAGATAAATACTTAAAACCTTAGAAGTTGTAGATGTAAATGATGTAAATTAGTTTGAATGTTGATATTGTTGTTTTCAGTGGCCTTGGTGGGCTTTATACTTGTGTTTTGGAATTATTTTTTTTTCTAGCTCCCTGAGTGGGATAGGTTATATTGATTTGCTTCTGTTGTATTATGGTTCGTTATCCTGTTATTTTATAAAGCAGATCCGCGTGGTATTTATTTTCCGTTCGCCAGGTTATAGTTCATAACCGGATCTCAATTCTTGTTATGGATTATGACTTGGTGCGGGACATCACGTCCCACCGTATTTGGGGATGTACCGTTACAGATGATGACAATAATAATCTTTTCTGTAGCAACCCCATACACAGTCCTTCCCCCCGAGCCGGAATGAACCCCAAACCGTGATTATATCACCGTCTAGAAACGCATCCCGACCAACCGGGTCTATCCCTGCCAACTAGCAACAACGCAACCCACTAGAGAACGACATCCATAGCCAACAACAACAACAATAGCAGTAGTGGAAGCATAATGTACATATATAGAGGTGAAAAGCCCAAAAGATGTCGTTCAAGGCTAAATAGTTATCCTACACAGTTCTATTATATTCAGTTACGCTCACACAGGAACCAGTATAACAGCAGTGTATAAATCCATAATAAAACTATCAGTTTAGCCAAACTATAGTGAGAGTACCCAGCAATATATAATCAAATGACAACAACTCTACGGACCAAACAAAAACTGTCCTACTAATACGTTGTTGCCATTCCGACATTCTGTTCATGTCGGTCAACCCAAAAGCTACCTGAGACAAGAACCAAAACACGAGGGTGAGTCCAAAAGAAACTCAGTGAAGGAGCTATACATAATAAAATAGAAAGCAAAAACGAGTCACGAATTCAGTTTTAAGACCCAGACCCAGAACTGGACCCAATATAATATTTTTTATGGGTCTAGGTCTTGCCCATGCCCAATTATTATTTTTGTTTTGGTAAAACCATGCCCAATTATTACCCAATGCCCAAGACCCAAATGTAGACCCAAGCTCCCAAACTCTTATTCTTTAATTTATAAACTATTATTAATTTATAAAATATTCATCCTCTCTGTTTGAACTTTGAAACATATAATTCCTTTATCTTTTTCCTGAAATTTTGAATTAAATCCCGTCATGGAAACGAATAATATTAATTAAAAGAAAAGGACAAAGAACAATATTTCATGTGTGAATTAATGCTTCAGCCACCCGTAGTCAGATTAAATATTTTTATTTTTCTTTTTCTTTGTCAGATTTTTATTTTACAAATTAATCATTTGTCAATTCATAATTCACAAAAGAAATCTTAATATTAAATACATTTTGTTTTTTAAATTTAATATTTTAAAAAGTAAAATCAAAAAAATTTATACAAGTTTTCTATTTTACATTTAATCTTAATACTCAATATATCATTACAATGATATATTTATCATTTTATTCCTTTTATGTGAATAAATTTTAATTTTTTCAAATTGACATCATAATACCAGAAAAATCACTACGTGAATTTTGAATGAAATTTTTGCACCAAAATAAATGCCATGATAAATTAATAATGTAATAGATAAGTTATCCACATTTAATAATATATATTTATTCAGATATAGATTAGATTATTATATTTATATATTAAAATTTAAATATTATCATCTTAAAAATAAAATATTACTATATAATCATCTTGAAATAAAATTTATTCTATTTAGAATATATTTGATATAATTAAAGGGGCACTCTTTGGGCATAAAAAAACGAGAACAGTGCGTATTCAGTATTGTATTAGTGGTATTTAATTTCTAATATTTTGAGAGAATAATGAAATTAATATTATCTAAAATATACATTTGCAATGAAAAAAAAAAAACTCTTTTTAGTAAACAATAAATTATCTATAGCTAAAACTAATAAAAGATAATTAATTGTAAAGGAGGGTGAGGACGTAAGGTCACTTTGCATAATTGAAAATATTAATTGCACTTAGCATATTTGGGTTGTTGGGCATAATTGCATAGACCCAAAAAGACCCAAAATTTTTGGGCAATGCCTAGACTTGACCCAAAACTAATGGACACTCATTGGGTCTAAAGTTTGGGTCTAACTCCATGCCCAATGATTTTGGGTCAGGTCTGGGTATGGGTATTTTTAGGTTAGGCATAATTGGATTTGAGTATTGGGTGGGTAAATGCCCACCTATTGATACTTTGAAGTATTTTTTGTCAAGAAATACATTCCTACCTCAAAAATCTACATTAAAGTAACTAGTACTTGTCTTTACTAGTCATATATATATATATATATATATATATATATATATATATGAAAATGAGTGAGTTGAATGTTTTAGAAAATATGTTTATGTGGCATTGAAGTGGATTAGTTAGAATTGATCCATTTTGCCATGTTAGATTGTTTCTATAATTAATTTTATTAATTATTATTTTTATAACTTACAATGTATTTATTGATATTCCATATTTTTGTTTATCTTAAAATTTTGTAACCCCCACTTAATTATAGAACTATATAACTAATTTATAAAATATTAAAATTTATTTTTTAAAAAATAATTTTAAATAAATTTTAATAAGCTTTAGAGTTATCTATATTGCATTGAATATTCATTAATAAAAATAAAGATAAAATAATGTATTTCATAAATCCATTAAAAAAATTATATTTAATATTTTAATTCCTATCAAATATTTTTGATAAAGTGGATTCAATTATATATTTTTTTTTTTCGCATACATAGTGGATTCAAAGAAATTTATCTAACTAAAATAAGGAAGAAAATTTTATTATAAAAGTTTTAAGTTTCTCATGTTCATTTTGTGGTGGCAAAGTTATATTTTATTTCAATTTAAATAGATTTATTAAATTATATTCGAAATATTAATCTTTTTATATTATAAAAGAAATTTAAATAATAAAAAGAATATTACCATTAATTAATAATGAAATGATAACAAATTATTTAAAAAAAAATATAATACCAAGTATAATAATTAGTTCTTTTTTCAACCAAAAAGATAAAGAGATTCCAATCAATATTTATATAGTCTATTATTAAATATTTTTTGTATTATAATTGTTATTTTTATATTTATATAACATTCATGATATTCCTTCTATATATATATATATATAAATATATATTCTCTCTATTACAAATATAAAATCAGTACTTCGTCATAAAAAAATCATATCAATATTTTTATACATTTAAAATGAGTTTTTTATATACATTATTCCTGATTATTTTATAAAATAAATTACTTTGGTGTATGTGTTTCAAATTTTGAATTAATAATTTTTAATGTATTGTTAATAATCATATAAAAAAAATATGGTTTGATTTATTTAATAATATATATTTTATAATTAAATTTTTCTGTGCAATGTAGGGGATAAAAAGCTAGTTAAACAATAAAAGTGATATATTATGGCATAATTGTAGCGGGTGCCGCCAAACGGGCCAACGCACGCCCCGCACCGAGTCCTGACCCGAAATCGAAAGGAATCCGACCCGAACCAAAACCAAACTCATTTACTACTAGGCGGGAGTTTTTAAAATAAAATGAAGACAAACCAAAAGCGGAAGTAATATATAAACGAAACAAAAAATCATTCGACAGTTGCGCAATTAAGTAAAGCCCACCAAGGCTAACAAATTCAAATAACGTACCAAAATATGTACAACAGGTTCTACAAAATTATTCCCGATAATTCATAAACTAAAACAAATCCTACATAACATACGTTAAGTTACGAGCCAGCTAGGACACGAGTTTACAAAAACAAAAGGAATGCAACTCGACCAACGACGACGACACAAGCTATGAAGCCCGCCTAGAATCCTGAAACCAAGGGTGAGACAAAAGGGGTTAGTCAAACGACTAAGTGAGGGGGGAAATAATAGTAGATATGAAAAACGAAAGTAAATCACCAATTTTAAACAGAAAGAAAACAACAGAAGTAAAGGTTTTAGCAAACGGTTGGTGATCTAGCTCAAAATGAAACAAAATGAAACATATCACTCAGTGAGAAGAGTTCTGAATCACCAGTCAAGTCATGAAAACAGAAACCCTCCTTATTTCTCTGGTTGTAATCAGGGAGCAACCTCTAACTACACAGATCAAACAAAAATAGCTCAAGTACTCAAAGGGCTGCCACTCGGGTCTCACCCTGAACTCCCAAAGGTGGAGGAAACCATAGGATTTTCGCCGTAGACCCGACGTCTACCGACTTCGTCTTATTGTCCTTACTCCGGGCCCATCAAAACAGATCAAACATATACATATATATAGCTCGCTTTTCAAATATTTTCATGTGGTCGAAAGACCGTTCGAGGCAAATCGTGTGCAAGGCTATAATGCCAAAGTTCGCATTTAGAAAACAAAGGTTTACTTGCCTCTTTCGTAAACATTTCACAAACTTATACATAATACTTTGTATATCAAAACGTTTTCAAGATCATGAAAGTATAAGCTTAAATATCTACTATATATATAAACGGGAGTAAAACAAATCACAAGACTAGGCTTATCGGATAGTAGGGTTGGTATTATGTACGTATTATCGTATACTAATAGAAACTAAAAACCCCACCTGTTGGCTTAACAAAAGAAGAGACCAAGTGCAAAACCGGCACGCTACTCCTGTAGCGCCCCTTTCCGTAGGAGGAGAAAGGACACCACATCCGCACCGAGACGAACTCCCAAACGAGGTATGTAACGACCCAGAAATCCGAGAATTACTGTGAGTAATTTTTACGCGTTAATTATCTTTCTTAATCTCTAAAATTCTCGTTATATGTGAATTATTATATATTATGTCGTATATGACCATTGTGATAATATTGTTTGCGTACTTAAATTACGTGTCTATATTGCGTTTGTTTAATATTTAATCGATGTATTTGATCGACGTGTGTTTAATTGAATTTTCTAAAATTACTAAAATAACCCTTCGTATTTTTTGATATTTTGAAGGTATTTGATAAAAGTATCAAAATTCATTTCATAAAACTATTATTTCAAATTGAGAGAGAGAGAGAGAAGAAGAAAAGAAAATTTTCTCCCGAAGCCCAAATCGATCGTGCCGAGCTCGAATCTCCGTGGAATTTCGCGCCAATCGTTTTTAAACGATCCTTTCTTCGATACCTTTCTCTAGGTACCAATTTCCCCAATTTATTTTACGGATTTTCGAGGTTTTGAGATTATTTGATTATTTCAGGACTTTTAGGATATATGCTTAGATCGAGCCCGTTTCTTGATCAATTCATGATTTTATTGGATGTAAATGTGAATTAGTTGATGATTAATGATTGTTATAATTTGTGAGTGTTAATTTGCATTATAAATATGTGTTTTGATGATTTTTGGCTCGAAAATTTGAATTCCCGTAAGTTTCTGCTGGGTTCAGTTAAACCATACGGGCTAACGCTGTAACGCCCCGAAAATCCGAATAATTAATTTGGTATGTCCGAATCGAATATTTGTGTAATTTAATATTTATTTGATATTTATTATGCAATTTTAGAATTTATTTCGTATATGATTGAAGTTATGTATTTAATTTACAAATCGTCAATGTGCGTTTAATAATATGAATTTTGACTGTAATTACATGTTATTTGGACATCGTGAGATTTCGAACTTATTTTGCAAAATTACTAAAATGCCCCTTCGATTTCTAAACCTTAGTCAAGATTTGACTAAGTCTCAATCTCTCTCTCACACTTGCCATTCACGCACAAACAAGCAAAGGAGAAGAAGGAAAGAAAGAAAAAGAGAAGGAAGAAGAAAGAGATTCCAACGATCGTTCCGACTCCGTTTCCCGACGGATTTTCGAGCCGTTTACGTCTACGAACTCCTCACGATCTCATCTACGAGTATGCTCTCTCGAAAATTTTCATTTAATGCCTTCATTTCTTCGATTTTTGGATTTTTGATAATAGTTGAATAATTTAGGTTTTTTTTTTATATGGTTTTGATAGAAAACGTGGATGGATTTTTGTGTTTATCGTTTCTATGTGAAGCTTATATGTTGTAGATGATTATATGTGAGAATTAGGGTTTGATTTGCATGTTTTAGTGTTTAATCGTTGGATTAAGGTTTCATTTCGCGAAGGTTTTGTTTCTGCGAAAAGTTTCTGCTCATTTTGATCGCACACGGGCTTGTGCACACGGCCTCGAGGCCGTGTGCATGAGGCCGTGCGCGTGGTTGAATTTCACACGGGCTGAGCACACGGCCTTGAGGCCGTGTGCATGAGGCCGTGCGTGTTGCATGTTTGTGCACGGCCTCGCCACACGGCCGTGCACGAGGCCGTGTGGATGGCTCGAACAGTGCCCTGACCTTCTGTAAGTCAGGGTACAAATTGGCCTACGGGTCCCGCTTCGGCTCGTCTTTTCCGAATTCTTTCTTCGCTCGTGTATTCGATATGTATGTTATAGATAGGAATTGCATGATTTATGAATTTACGACATGTTCGGGTATGTGAATAGTGCATTTTAAGTTTTCGTTAAATTTCCTAACTTTTGCATGTGAAGTCCGATTTTCCCGAAATTCGAATGCATGCTTCTTTATGATATTCTAAGCATGTCCGTAAAGTTTCGTTGCATTTGGAGTTGATTTACATTTTTAAATTTGCGATTTACTCTGTTTTCGTTTGAGAAATTGAACCTAAGTGATTGATTTGATTGTATAACGTGCTTCTATGTGTTCTAATTCTTTCGTATAAGCCGTACATCGTCGTTAGTCTTATTTGGTTGTGTCTTGGTATTTTTGCAGACGATACTCCTGTGGAGTAGCGCCGGTTCTTGCTCTTTTGTTCTTTTGCATAGCCAGGTGAGGCTTTCCTTTTCTGATTCCAGTATTACTACGCATATATATATATATAAATAAGCCTCTCCCCATATAAGCCTCGTTTATGTTTTGGTTTTCACACCGTTTATATATATACTTACTAAATACTTATGATTATTATGTTCATTTGATTTATCGAAAATGATTTGATATGAAAAAGTACTATGTATAGTTTTCGAAATGTTTACGGAAGAGACATGTAAAACCTTTTGTTTTCTAAGGCGAACTTTGGCCTTCGGCCTCGCATATGACATGTCTCGAACGGTCTTTTGGCCAACCTGAATTGTTTGAAAAGCGAGTTACGAAATGTTTGTATGATCGTTTGGGCCCGGAGTAAGAGCGATAGGACGAAGTCGGTAGACGTCGGGTCTACGGCGTAAATCCTATGGTTTCCTCCATTTGGGAGCTCGGGGTGAGGCCGGAGTGGCAGCCCTTTGAGTACCTGAGTTATTCTAGTAAGTTTCGCGTAGTTCGGATTTAGCGGTCCGTCTACATTGGAGGAATAAGGGTGGTTTCCGGTTTTTATGTTTGGTTATTGGAGTTCAGGGCTCGACTCGCCGAGTCATAAGACATGTTTTGTTTTATGATTAAATCACCACCCGATTACGAAAACCTTTCATTCATGTTGATTTCTTTTAAGTTTAAAAATTGGTGATTTTTTCCCGTTTTGTTATATACACTATTATTCCCTCCTCACTTAGTCGTTTGACTAACCCCCTCTGTTTTACCCCTGTACTGGTTTCAGGATACTAGGCGGGATCTGCGTCGTCGTCGTCGCGTCTTAGAGTTACATTCTTTTTGCTCATGTATAACTCTCATTCAGTATGGCTATGATTTATGTCTTTTGATTTTAGGATTTATTAGAATGTATTCGGGATTTTTTATTGAACCCGTTATTATATAATTATCGAGATATTGTACCGAACCCATTTGTTATTTAATTAGGTGAATTTCGTTAGCCTTGGTGGGCTTTAATAATTGTGCAATTTATCATGCTTTAATGTTTGATTATTTCGCTTCCGCACTTCTGTCTCGTTGTTGATTTAAAACCCCCGCCTAGTAATTGAGTAAATGCTTGCCGTTCGCCGGGTTTCGATTCGGGTCGGATCCCATTCCGGCTTCGGGTCGGGTCTCGGTGCGGGGCGTGCGTTACCCGTTTGGGGCGCCCGCTACAAACGCACGGTCTTGCACAAGACCGTGCAGGAGCCCGTGTGCAGCTCATTTCTCTTGCACGGGCTTGAGCCCGTGCACCAAGCCAGTGTGTTTGGCCGTGTGTGCGTGCACGGTCTTGACACCTAGGCCGTGTGAAACACTTAGAGATTTTTCCAGCTTTTTCAAATTTTGCTCTCAGCAATTGAGTCCTCAAGTCAATATTTTCGGTTGACTTTTTGCATACGGACTCCAAAAATTACACCGTTTTCACCTATAGAACCCTTATATTTTGTAGATTAATATTTTGGAGTGTTTATTTAATTTCGCCCTCGTTCGGGCTGTGAATAGTGTAATTCTAATTATGTGTATTTTTGACAACTTGTCGGAATTGCGTGAAACTTACATGATAGCTTCTTTACATATTATAATTGGCATATGCATGATTGGAAACATGTTTGGTTAGCCGTTCGTCCAATAATTGCTTATTTGCGCTTTTAGTGTTGTTGTCGTTATTGATTTGTCTAGGTCTTGTCTTATCTCCAGATCAGTCGAGCGTTGGAGATCAGTGAGTCTAGCAGCTAGGCTTTCTCTTTTTGATTCCAGGTGAGGATTTAAACTTTTAACTGGGCTTGAACATATATATATATATATACAATTGCGAACCCCCTAATCCCTTATTAATGTATTATATATTTCGAGTTTATATTTTTATGTTTTATCCTCACATCATTTAATATCAAAATTATACATTATTAAACCAAATTGATTTATTTTCAAAAGGGCAAGAAAACTATTTATTTTACGTGGCGGAACGACTTAGGATTTAATCCTTTGTCGTCACCTTTGCTCAGAGTGTCGTTTGGCCTTCAAATGTGTTTTTAAAGCGAGCAAATACATGATTATTTTCAAGATGGGCCCGGGAAGGTATCCGAAGGTTACATCTGGGGACGGGCGTCCAGGGTGTAATCCGAGGTGCTTCTCCCAAAAATAAGCGTCAATCGTGGCCCGTCAGGAGATGATAGCACGGTTGGGAGCGATGGTGGGTGTTGCATTCGTTGCACATTTTCGTAAAATTCACTATGGTTGAGTTTCGGGTTGCTCCCTAGCTTGACACCGGCGATGGAGAATTTTTACATGAACCGTGGAGAAATAAGGAGGAACAGGCCCATTCTCGCTGGGATCGTATTTATTGCTTTATAGTGTTATTGACTTTAATTTTTAATTGAATATCCAAGTCGAAGCATATTCCAGTTTCTTCATTATCGCATATGTATTTTTTTCTATAAAAATCCCGAAGCATGACTCGACTTGTTCTCACATATTCACTGAGTATTTTGACTCACCCTCTTTTAATTGGTTCTTGCCTCAGGTTTGAGAGAGACCGACATGTCTTTCGTGTCGGATGGGCAACAGTGCATAGATAGGCTTTTTGGTTTTGCCGAGTCTCGTTGGTTGTCTTTTATTCTCTCGTTCATTATTCTTTTCAACCTGGATTGTAGATAATATTATATTGATCCCCGTAACTTTTTATTTAAATTATGTTGCCCCTAAATGGGCTGTTGTTGATAATTGTTAATGAATTGGCCCCGGAGTGGTATTTTTTTTTTTTGTTAATATGAATTTAAATGCTTCCGCTATATATTCTCTGATTTATTTACATGTTTTAATTTTGGGGATTCACTGTTGCCAAGTGTCGGGATTGACCCGTTAGCTTGCATAGGTTCTCGGGTTGAGGCACTGTACTCGGCTTGGGAGACCGTGCAGGTTCGGGGGCTGTAGAGCGGGGCGCTACAGTCCGGAGTGGTATCAGAGCCATAGGTTCTTTAGGCTCTATTGTCTAGAGTGTCGTGTCTAAGTCGTACGGCTATATTTATAGGTTTCGTGTTAATTCTTTACTTGCGCTTTTATATGTTATTATTACTTGATTAATTGGTCATACCATTAACCCACATGCATTTCAGCTTATCTTTTCAGGCACAATGGTTAGACCTAGAGGCGGACAGGAACCGCCTCCACAAGGTTTTCCACCGCCTAATGCCTTCTATGATGCTGTTAGATTGATTGTACAGCAGGCTCAGCAGGAGCAACAGCCGCCACAGCCACCACCACCGAATCCTCGGGATGTTACTGCCCGAGCTATGGATCGATTTATGTCCTATCCCCCTACGGTCTTCGAGGGTGAACCGGACGACATCAAGGCAGAGGCCTGGATTTCAGAGCTAGAGCAGAAGTTCAGAGCTCTAGATATTGAGGACTTGCAGAGGATTGATGTAACGACCCGAAAATCCGATTTTCAATTCGGTATATTTTAATCGAGTAATTTCGTTATTTATTATTTTATTTAATATTTATTCTGAGATTTTAGAATTATTTCGTAAATGAGTGAATTTTATATTTAAATCACTAATTGTCAATGTGCGTTTAATTATATGAATTTTAACTGTAATTACGTATTATTGGGACAACGTGAGTTTTTAAACTTATTTTGCGAAATGATGATTTTACCCTTTCGACTTTTAACCCTAGTCAACCCATTGACTTAATCTCTCTCTCAACTCACACTCTCGCACATCAGCAGCAAGAAAGAAAGAGAGGAAAAGAAAAGAGAAGGAAAAAGAGAAAGAGAAGGAAGAGATTTCATTCGATCGTCCCGACTCCGTTTCCCGACGGATTTTCGATCCGTTTACGTCTACGAATTCCTCGCGATCTCTTCTACGAGTAAGCTTCTAACGATTCTCTCGTATAATGTCTTCTATACTTCGTTTTCTCATTTTTGTGAATAGTTGTATAATTTAGGTTTTATATGATTTTGATAGTAATTGTGGATGGATTTTCGTGTTTATCGTTTCTATAGGTAGATTATATGTTGTAGATGATTATATGTGAAAATTAGGGATTGATTTCCATGATTAATCGATTTAATGTTGAATTAGGATTGATTTTCGCGTATTGGGTTTGATGTTCTGCATGTTTCTGCTCATTTTTACGCACACGGGCCATGCACACGGGGTGTGGCAAGCCCGTGTGGGTGTACACGGCCGTGCAAGAGACCGTGCGTGTTTGGGGATGGTGCACGGGCTGTGCACACGGCCTTGAGGCCGTGTGCATGAGGCCGTGCGCGTTGTTTGATTGTGCACGGCCTCGGCACACGACCGTGCACAAGGCCGTGTGGCCCGATCGCACAGTGCCCTTTCGCTCGTGTATTCGATATATATGAAATAGTTATGAATTGCATGATTTATGAATTTACAACATGCTCGGGTATATGAATAGTGCGTTTTAAGTTTTCGTTAAATTTGCTAACTTTTGCATGTGAAGTCCGATTTTCCCGAAATTCGTATGCATGCTCCTTTATGATAATCTAAGCATGTCTGTAAAGTTTCGTTACATTTGGACTTGATTTGTATTTTTAAATGTATGAATTACTCTGTTTTCGTTTGAGAATTTGAACTTAAGTGCTTTCTTTGATTGTGTAACGTGCTCTTATGTGTTTTAATATTTTCGTATAAGCCGTGCGTCGTCGTTAGTCTTAATTGGTTGTGTCTTGGTAATTTTGCAGACGATACTCCTGTGGAGTAGCGCCGGTTCTAGCTTTTGCTCTTATTTTGCACACGCCAGGTGAGGCTTTCCGTTTCGGTTCCAGTATTATTATTATGTATATATACAAATAAGCCTCTCCCGAAATAAGCCTCGTTTATGTTTTGTTTTCACTTCGTTTCTATATATATATACTTAGTAGATATTTATACTTATTATGTTTATTTGATTTATCGAAAATGATTTGATATGAAAAAGTACTATGTATAGCCTTTGAAATGTTTATGGAAGAGACATGTAAAACCTTTTGTTTTCTAAGGCGAACTTTGGCCTTCGGCCTCGCATATGACATGTCTCGAACGGTCTTTTGGCCAACCCGAAATGTTTGAAAAGCAAGTTATGAACTGTATGCATGATCGTTTGGGCCCGGAGTAAGAGCGATAGGACGAAGTCGGTAGACGTCGGGTCTATGGCGTAAATCCTATGGTTTTCTCCATTTGGGAGCTCGGGGTGAGGCCGGAGTGGAAGCCCTTTGAGTACCTGAGTTATTCTAGTATGTTATGAGTAGTTCGGGTTTGAAGTTCGGCTACATTGGAGGAATAAGGGTGATTTCCGGTTTTATGTTTTGGATATTGGAGTTAAGGGCTCGACTCGCCGAGTCATATGATATGTTATGTTTTATGTTAAATCACCACCTGATTACGAAAACCTTCTTTTTATGTTGATTTCTTTAAGTTTAAAATTGGTGATTTACTTCCGTTTTATTATATACATTATTATCCCCCCCTCACTTAGTCGTTTGACTAACCCTCTCTGTCTCACCCTATATTGGTTTCAGGATACTAGGCGGGATTCGTCGTCGTCGTAGTCGTCGTCGTAGGGTTGTATTTATTTCTCATGTATATCTCTTTTCCCATTTGCCTTTTATTTACGTATTATGATATTTATGTTGTATTTACGGGATTTATATACTGAACCCGTTGTTATATTTTGTCGGGATACTGTATCGAACCCGTTTTGTATTATGTAATTGAATTTCGTTAGCCTTGGTGAGCTTTAATAATTGTGTATTTATTATGTTCTATTACTTTGATTATTTATATTGCTTCTGCGTCTCTGTCTTTACATTGTGTTTTTGAAACCCCGCCTAGTAATTAAGTAAATGCTTGCCGTTCGTCGGGTTTCGGTTCGGGTCGGATCCCATTCCGGCTCCGGGTCGGGGCTCGGTGCGGGGCGTGCGTTACCCGTTTGGGGCGCCCGCTACAATTGAGCTCTCTGTATTTCTGATGAGGGGACCCGCCCTCGATTGGTGGCGCTTTGTTGAGAGGCGTTGGACCACAGCACAGACCCCACGCACTTGGGGACGATTTCTTCATGAGTTCCGGGCAAAGTATGTGCCCGAGATTGTCCGTGATCAGCGAGAGAGGGAGTTTATGAACCTCACTCAGGGAGATACTACTGTGGGCCAGTATGAGGCCAACTTTACCAGATTGATCGTCTATGCTCCTCATATGGCAGACGACGATAGGAGGATGGCCAGGAAGTTCAAGGAGGGCCTTCGTGACGAGATCAGGGCCGAGTTGGTTGGCAGTGACCTCCGTACTTATGAGGAGGCCGTTACACGGGCTATGGCTATTGAGTCCGATCTTCGAGAGCTTCGTCATAGAGCTCCTGTTCCTGTTGCTGCCGCCCCTAAGGGTTTTTCTCAGAAGGGCAAGAGGCCTTTCACTGCTGGCTCTGGATCTTCTATGGGCGATAAGAGGCCCAGTTATATTGATAGGGCTCCTATTACTGCCGTTGCACCGATCACTTGTTCCTATTGCCACAAGCCGAACCACACCGCCGATTCCTGCCGGAGGCGATTGGGGCAGTGTTTGATTTGTGCATCTCCTGATCACCTGATAGACCCTTGTCCGAACAAGAGAGCTCTCGCCACGCCACCGAAGGCGATTCAGGCTGCCGGTCAGCCGAGAGTTCAGCCCAGAGTCTTCGCACTGGGAGGAGAGGAGCTTGAGCCCGATTCGCATGACGTGATTGGAGGTACCCTGCATATTCATGACATCCCTATTACTGCATTATATGATCCGGGTGCTACACACTCGTTTATTGCGCTTGATATTGCTGCCAAGTTGTGCATGCCTGTGGAGAGTCTGCCTTATTTGTATCGAGTCAGTTCTCCTTTGGGGACTTCTTACGTTACGGATAGAATCTTCAAGGGTTGTCCTTTGAAGATAGGAGATCGTGTTTATCCCGCCGATTTGATCGAGTTACCACTACAACGTTATGGGATTATTCTGGGAATGGACTGGTTTTATCAGCATGGAGTCAGTGTGGATTGTTTCAAGAAGATAATTCAGATTGGAGCAGAGGCAACAATTGTGAAGGGTATTCATGAGAAGTCAGTTTTGGCACCGAAGATTTCTTTCGTTGAGGCTTCTCGTTTGATCCGAGAGGAAGCTCAGGCCTTCGTCGCTTACTTACTTAACCGACCGAAGGAACAAGGGAAGCTCGAGAATACGGAAGTGATTAAGGACTTCCCTGATGTCTTTCCCGAGAGTTTGAACTCTCTACCCCCTGATCGGGATATTGAGTTCGTAGTCGATCTTGCCCCGGGATCGGAGCCTTATTCGAAGACTCCGTACAGGATGGCTCCAGCCGAGTTGAAGGAACTGAAGATGCAACTTGAAGAGTTGCTTGAGAGTGGTTATATAAGACCGAGCATCTCTCCTTGGGGTGCACCGGTTTTGTTTGTTAAGAAGAAGGATGGTACACCGAGAATGTGCATCGACTACTGTGAGCTGAACCGGATGACAGTGAAGAACAAATACCCTCTACCCCATATAGAGGAGTTATTTGACTTATTGCAGGGTTCGAAAGTATATTCGAAGTAGGATCTTCGACAAGGTTACTATCAGCTTCGTATCCGAGAGCAGGATATACCTAAGACCGGGTTTAACACTCGGTACGGCCACTTCGAGTTTGTTGTGATGCCGTTTGGTTTGACGAATGCCCCTGCAGCTTTCATGGATATGATGCACAGGATTTTCCGACCTTACCTCGACAAGTTTGTGGTTATCTTCATCGATGACATTCTGGTTTACTCCAAGACGGTCGAGGATCATGCCGAGCATCTTCGCATTGTGCTACAGACGCTTCGAGAGCATAGCTTATATGCTAAGTTTAGCAAGTGCGAGTTTTGGATCAACGAGGTTTCATTCCTTGGACACATCATCTCCTGGAATGGGATTGCTGTGGATCCATCAATGATTGAGGCAGTGACGAGTTGGAGTCAGCCTAAGACGCCAACAGAAGTTAGGAGTTTCCTTGGATTGGCTGGATATTACAGACGATTCGTTAAGGATTTTTCTACACTAGCAGCCCCACTCACGAAGTTAACTTGTAAAGATGTGTCCTTTCAGTGGGACGACAATTGCGAGGCCAGTTTCAAGGAGCTGAAGAAGAGATTGACCACTGCACCTATACTTGTTCTTCCAGACGGACACAAGGGATACGCGGTTTATACAGACGCGTCCAAGGAAGGTTTAGGGTGCGTGTTGATGCAAAATGGGAAAGTCGTTGCTTATGCTTCTAAAAAGTTAAAAGATGCCGAAAAGAACTATCCCATTCATGACTTGGAACTTGCAGCGGTGATATTTGCTTTGGGCAAATGGCGTCATTATCTGTATGGTGTCACTTTTGACATCTTTACGGACCACCAGAGTTTGAAGTATTTGTTCACTCAGAAGGATCTCAACAGGAGACAGAGACGGTGGATGGAATTCTTGGAAGATTATGACTGCCGCATTCAGTATCACCCTGGGAAGGCGAACGTAGTCGCCGATGCATTGAGCCGAAGGGCTCACCTGGCACACCTAGAGGGGACATCTTCAGATACCTCTTTAGAGGACATGAGGACTCGATTTGAATCGTATCCTCGTCTTGCCAACCTTTCAGTCCTGTAACGCCCCGAAAATCCGAATTATAATATGGTACGTTCGAATCGAATATCTGCGCAATTTATTATTTTATTTAATATTTATTATGTAATTTTAGAATTATTTCGTATATGAATGAATTTCTGTATTTAAATTACAAATTGTCAATGTGCGTTTAATAATATGAATTTTGACTGTAATTACATGTTATTTGGACAACGTGAGTTTTTGAACTTATTTGGCGAATTACGACTTTGCCCCTTCGATTTCTAAACCTTAGTCAAAATTTGACTAAGTCAATCTCTCTCCCTCTCTATTCCATTCACGCACAAACAGAAAAAGGAGAAGAAAGAAAAAGAGAGAAAAAGAGAAGGAAGAAGAAAGAGATTCCAACGATCGTTCCGACTCCATTTCCCGACGGATTTTCAAGCCGTTTACGTCTACGAACTCCCCGCGATCTCTTCTACGAGTAAGCTCTCACGAAATTTTTCATTTAATGCCTTCATTGCTTCGATTTTCGGATTTTTGAATATAGTTGAATAATTTAGGTTTTATATGATTTTGATAGAAAATGTGGATGGATTTTCGTGTTTATCGTTTCTATATGAAGATTATATGTTGTAGATGATTATATGTGAGGATTAGGGTTTGATTTGCATGTTTTTGTGATTAAATGTTGTTTTTTGAAATGAATTCGCGTAGGTTTTGGTTCTGCGAAAATGTTTCTACTCGAATCGGTGCACACAGCCTTGAGGCTGTGTGCATGAGACCGTGCGCGTGGAAGAATTGCACACGGGCTGTGCACACGGCCTTGAGGCCGTGTGCATGAGGCCGTGCGCGTTTCTTGATTGTGCACGGCCTCGGCACACGGCCGTGCACAAGGCCGTGTGGCGTGGTCGAACAGTGCCCTGACCTTCTGTTAGTCAGGGCACAATTTGGCCTACGGGTCCCGCTTCGACTCGTCTTTTCTGAATTCTTTCTTCGCTCGTGTATTTGATATATATGAAATAGATAGGAATTACATGATTTATGAATTTACAACATGTTCGGGTATATGAATAGTGCGTTTTAAGTTTTCGTTAAATTTTCTAACTTTTGCATGTGAAGTCCGATTTTCCCGAAATTCGAATGCATACTCCTTTATGATAATTTAAGCATGTCCGTAAAGTTTCGTTGCATTTGGACTTGATTTACATTTTTAAATGCATGAATTACTCGGTTTTCGTTTGAGAATTTGAACTTAAGTGATTGATTTATTTTTTTAACGTGCTTCTATGTGTTCTAATACTTTCGTATAAGTCGTGCGTCGTCCTTAGTCTTATTTGGTTGTGTCTTGGGTTTTTGCAGACGATACTCCCGTGGAGTAGCGCCCGTTCTTGCTCTTTTTGCTCATCTTTTGCATAGCCAGGTGAGGCTTTCCTTTTCTGATTCCAGTATTACTACGTAGATATATATAAATAAGCCTCTCCCGATATAAGCCACGTTTATGTTTTGTTTTCACACCGTTTCTATATATATCTAATAAATATTTATGATTATTATGTTTATTCGATTTATCGAAAATGATTTAATATGAAAAAGTACTATGTATAGTCTTCGAAATGTTTACGAAAGAGACATGTAAAATCTTTTGTTTTCTAAGGCGAACTTTGGCCTTCGGCCTCGCATATGACATGTCTCGAACGGCCTTTTGGCCAACCCGAAATGTTTGAAAAGCGAGTTATGAACTGCATGCATGATCGTTTGGGCCCGGAGTAAGAGCGATAGGATGAAGTCGGTAGACGTCGGGTCTATGGCGTAAATCCTATAGTTTCCTCCATTTGGGAGCTCGGGGTGAGGCCGGAGTGGCAGCCCTTTTGAGTACCTGAGTTATTCCTGTCAGTTACGAGTAGTTCGGATTTAGCGATCCGTCTACATTGGAGGCATAAGGGTGGTTTCCGGTTTTATGTTTGGATATTGGAGTTAAGGGCTCGACTCGCCGAGTCATATGATATGTTATGTTTTATGTTAAATCACCACCCGATTACGAAAACCTTTCTTTTGTGTTGATTTCTTTTAAGTTTAAAATTGGTGATTTACTTCCGATTTATTATATACATTATTATTCCCTCCTCACTTAGTCGTTTGACTAACCCCCTCTGTTTTACCCCTGTACTGGTTTCAGGATACTAGGCGGGATCTTCGTCGTCGTCGTCGCGTCTTAGAGTTACATTCTTTTGTTCATGTATAACTCTCATTCTGTATGGCTATGATTTATATCTTTTGATATTAGGATTTAATTAGTTTGTATTCGGGATTATGTATAAATATTGAACCCGTTATTATATAATTATCGGGATATTGTATCGAACCCGTTTGTTATTTAATTATGGAATTTCGTTAGCCTTGGTGGGCTTTACTACTTGTGTAATTATTTATGTTTTAAATGTTTCGTTATTTTCGCTTCCGCACTTGTCTTTTCGTTGTTTTGAAACCCCCGCCTAGTTATTGAGTAAATGCTTGCCGTTCGCCGGGTTTCGGTTCGGGTCGGATCCCATTTCGGTTCTGGGTCGGGACTCAGTGCGGGGCGTGCGTTACCCGTTTGGGGCGCCCGCTACAAGTCCAACCCGATTTAGTCCAACAGATCCGAGACGAGCAAGATTCGGATGCCGGTATTCAGAAGATCAAGGCTAGAATGCAGAATGATCCTAACACCAAATTCAGGATCGATGGTACCGGATTGCTTCGCTTCGGGACCCGAGTTTGTGTTCCCACAAACCTGAAGCGTGGAATTCTCGACGAGGCACACAAGTCTGCTTATGTTGTTCACCCAGGAGGCAACAAGATGTATCGTGATCTCATAACCCAGTATTGGTGAAATGGTATGAAAAGGGACGTGGCTACTTATGTGAAACATTGTCTAACATGTCAAAGAGTCAAGGCCGAGCATCAAAGGCCTGGAGGAACTCTTCAGCCGCTTTTTGTACCCACTTCCAAGTGGCAGGAGATCACTATGGACTTCGTGACAGGATTGCCTGTCGTTCGTGGTGGTTTTGACAGTATTTGGGTCATCGTCGATCGATTGACCAAGTCAGCGCATTTTATACCAGTTCGAAAAACAACAAAGGTTAAGCAGCTTGCAGAATTGTATCAGAAGGAAATTATTAGGCTTCATGGTGTTCCGGAAAGCATCGTTTCCGATAGGGATCCTAAGTTCACAGCTCAGTTTTGGCAAGAACTTCATAAGAACTTGGGAACGACCCTAAAGTTTAGCTCTGCAGCACATCCTCAGACTGATGGACAATCCGAGCGGACGATCAGGTTTCTAAGTGATATGTTACGGGCATGTGCGCTCGATTCTCATACGAGTTGGATTTCACACTTGCCCTTGGTCGAGTTCGCTTACAACAACAGTTATCAAGCCTCGATTGGGATGCCGCCGTATGAAGCTCTTTATGGGAGGAAGTGCAGATCTCCGATTTATTGGGAATTGGAGGATTGGAAGTGGTCAGCTAATGGCCACGAGAGAGCTACTCCACCGGATTACATTCAGGAAGCGATTGATAAAGTCCAGCTCATTCGGCAAAGAATGAAAGCAGCTCAAGATCGCCAGAAGAGATACGCCGACAAGAGACGTCGACATTTGGAGTTCGAAGTGGGAGACCGAGTTTTTCTCAAGGCCTCCCCGAGGAAGGGATTCACGAGGATCGGTAGAGGTGGAAAGCTTACTCCGAGATACTTAGGTCCATTTGATATCACCGAGCGGATCGGGAATACCGCATATCGTTTGGACCTACCACCTTATCTTACCGGGATCCACAATGTCTTCCATGTCTCACAGCTTCGCAAGTACTTCCCCGACGAGCCCCATATTCTCCAAGATGATGGAGTTCAGCTTGAGCCGGATTTGACTATTAAGATGAAACCGGTTCAGATTCAAGATCGCAAGGTCCAGCAGCTTCGTCACAAGCAGATTTCATTAGTGAGAGTTCTCTGGAGGAACCGTTCGACCGAGCAGTCTACTTGGGAGACGGAGGCTAAGATGAGAGAAGTTTATCCCGAGCTTTTCTGATAAAGATGGAATCTGGGGACCAGATTCTCATAAGGGGGGAGTATTGTAACGACCCAGAAATCCGAGAATTACTGTGAGTAATTTTTACGCGTTAATTATCTTTCTTAATCTCTAAAATTCTCGTTATATGTGAATTATTATATATTATGTCGTATATGACCATTGTGATAATATTGTTTGCGTACTTAAATTACGTGTCTATATTGCGTTTGTTTAATATTTAATCAATGTATTTGATCAATGTGTGTTTAATTGGATTTTCTAAAATTACTAAAATAACCCTTCGTATTTTTCAATATTTCGAAGGCATTTGATAAAAATATCAAAATTCATTTCATAAAACTATTATTTCAAATTGAGAGAGAGAGAGAGAAGAAGAAAAGAAAATTTTCTCCCGAAGCCCAAATCGATCGTGCCGAGCTCGAATCTCCGTAGAATTTCGCGCCAATTGTTTTTAAACGATCCTTTCTTCGATACCTTTCTATCGGTACCAATTTCCCCAATTTCTTTTACGGATTTTCGAGGTTTTGAGATTATTTGATTATTTTGGGATTTTTAGGATATATGCTTAGATCGAGCCCGTTTCCTGATCAATTCATGATTTTATTGGATGTAAATGTGAATTAGTTGATGATTAATGATTGTTATAATTTGTGAGTGTTAATTTGCGTTATAAATATGTGTTTTGATGATTTTTGGCTCGAAAATTTGAATTCCCGTAAGTTTCTGCTGGGTTCAGTTAAACCACACGGGCTAACGCACGGTCTTGCGCAAGACCGTGCAGGAGCCCGTGTGCAGCTCATTTCTCTTGCACGGGCTTGAGCCCGTGCACCAAGCCAGTGTGTTTGGCCGTGTGTGCGTGCACGGTCTTGACACCGTGTTCAAGACCGTGCACCAGGCCGTGTGAAACACTTAGAGATTTTTCCAGCTTTTTCAATTTTTGCTCTCGGCAATTGAGTCCTCAAGTCAATATTTTCGGTTGACTCTTTGCATACGGACTCCAAAAATTACACCGTTTTCACCTATAGAACCCTTATATTTTGTAGATTAATATTTTGGAGTGTGTATTTAATTTCGCCCTCGTTCGGGCTGTGAATAGTGTAATTCTAATTATGTGTATTTTTGACAACTTGTCGGAATTGCGTGAAACTTACATGATAGCTTCTTTACATATTATAATTGGCATATGCATGATTGGAAACATGTTTGGTTAGCCGTTCGTCCAATAATTGCTTATTTGCGCTTTTAGTGTTGTTGTCGTTATTGATTTGTCTAGGTCTTGTCTTATCTCCAGATCAGTCGAGCGTTGGAGATCAGTGAGTCTAGCAGCTAGGCTTTCTCTTTTTGATTCCAGGTGAGGATTTAAACTTTTAACTGGGCTTGAACATATATATATATATACAATTGCGAACCCCCTAATCCCTTATTAATGTATTTTATATTTCGAGTTTATATTTTTATGTTTTATCCTCAAATCATTTAATATCAAAATTATACATTATTAAACCAAATTGATTTGTTTTCAAAAGGGCAAGAAAACTATTTATTTTACGTGACGGTTTGACTTAGGATTTAATCCTTTGTCGTCACCCTTGCTCAGAGTGTCGTTTGGCCTTCAAATGTGTTTTTAAAGTGAGCAAATACATGATTATTTTCAAGATGGGCCCGGGAAGGTATCCGAAGGTTACATCTGGGGACGGGCGTCCAGGGTGTAATCCGAGGTGCTTCTCCCAAAAATAAGCGTCAATCGTGGCCCGTCAGGAGATGATAGCCACGGTTGGGAGCGATGGTGGGTGTTGCATTCGTTGCACATTTTCCTAAAATTCACTATGGTTGAGCTTCGGGTTGCTCCTTAGCTTGACACCGGCGATGGAGAATTTTTACATGAACCGTGGAGAAATAAGGAGGAACAGGCCCATTCTCGCTGGGATCGTATTTATTGCTTTATAGTGTTATTGACTTTAATTTTTAATTGAATATCCAAGTCGAAGCATATTCCGGTTTCTTCATTATCGCATATGTATTTTCTATAAAAATCCGGAAGCATGACTCGACTTGTTCTCACATCTTCACTGAGTATTTTGACTCACCCTCTTTTAATTGGTTCTTGCCTCAGGTTTGAGAGAGACCGACATGTCTTACGTGTCGGATGGGCAACAGTGCATAGATAGGCTTTTTGGTTTTGCCAAGTCTCGTTGGTTGTCTTTTATTCTCTCGTTCATTATTCTTTTCAACCTGGATTGTAGATAATATTATATTGATCCCCGTAACATTTTATTTAAATTATGTTCCCCCTGAATGGGCTGTTGTTGATAATTGTTAATGAATTGGCCTCAGAGTGGCATTTTTGTTTTGTTAATATGAATTTAAATGCTTCCGCTATATATTCTCTGATTTATTTACATGTTTTAATTTTGGGGATTCACCGTTGCCAAGTGTTGGGATTGACCCGTTAGCTTGCATGGGTTCTCGGGTTGAGGCACTGTACTCGGCTTGGGAGACCGTGCAGGTTCGGGGGCTGTAGAGCGGGGCGCTATAAGGTAGATGTACCCCATTTAAAAATCCATCCTGGCGAACGGCAAGCACTCAATCTATACTGGCAACAACGAACCTAGTCCAACAACAACAACCAACAGAATAACAGAGTGCGGAAGCTTAACATATACATATCAATTAAACATTCAAAGCCACACGGGGCATCAATTAACATAAATCATTATTCAACAATTCATCAACATCATCGAATCTCAAAAATCATTAATATATCCATTTCTACTAAATAAAATAATTTAATTCAATTAAGTAAAGACAGACTGTTGTTGGACACTAGCGACAGTTACCAAAGGACACGAAGACCAAGACTCACGACCCGCTATTGCCCACCGACATGAGAGGTGACAATGCCACCTGTCGACCTGAAGTAAGAATTAAAAATAACGAGGGGTGAGTATAAACGATACTCAGTGAAGGTAAAGAGGGAACAAGTACGAGCCACGCTTCCGGGTTTTATACATATATAAGAAAGTACATTTGCAGAATTGAAGAAAAACCGGAATGTGCATTAACTTCAATAATTAGCAATACAATAATAAAATTAAAGCATAATTACAATCAATTAATATCCCAGCAAGAATGGGCCTGTTCCTCCTTATATCCCCTTCAAGTCAATATAAAACTCCATCTCCGGTGTCTGACCCTATAATGCGACCACGGGCGACGAATTGAATTTTAGGAAAACGTGCAACGAATGCAAAGCCCACCATCGCTCCCAACCGTGGCTATCAACTCCTGACGGGCCACGATTGACGCTTAGTTTTGGGAAAAGTACCTCAGGCAACACCCTGGACGCTCGTCCCCAAGTGAGGCCCTCAGTAAAAGAAAAGTCCAATATTTTACTCGCGTTTGAAGAACATTATAAGTTCAAAGCCAAACGGGCATTTAGGCAAGGGTGTGACGACAAAGGGGGTAACCATGAGTTTCATACGTGTCGGGATGTGCTGACGGACTCCCCTAACAACTTCCCCCATAGACCGAAATCCTAAGTCAAAGTGCCACGCTTGAAACGAAAGAGTTTACTTGCCTCTTGAAAACAAAACGGTTTAGATATACTCATAGGTATAAGTTGATATCAAAACGTTTGTTATTAAAATCATGAAAATATAATAGATATACAAGAAAGGAAATCAAATCAATATGAGCACGTTAAGGGTAGTTCGCAATAATTAAAAGAAATTTTTACTCCAGTTGAAAGCATTTTAAAACCCTCACCTGGGAGCACGGGAACGACAAGACACTCAAGCTATTCCTTGAAAGGATGGCCTGAAACGGTAGAGAATCGAACGAGGATTGTATAGTTGGTCTCGGAATCTCGATTGGTCGAGCGACGGATTCGGGACGACATTTCTTCTTCTCCTTTCTTCTTCTTCCTTTCTCCTTCTCTTCTCTCTTTCTCTGTCTCTTGATTTTGGGGCGTGAGCAAGAGTGTGCAAGAGAGTGTGCACCAGGGGTGTAGGTGTGTTCAAGATGGTGCAAATGTGTTTAAGGGGTGTGGGTTCGTTTGAGATTAAAATAAATTCGAGGGGTAGAAAAGGTAATTATAAATGGTTGAGGATATCGAAATAAATTAGAATAAATTAAAATTAGCTAACGAAGCTAATCTTTTCATTTAGAATCCAACGAGGTGTCGAATAATTATTCCGAAAATATATTCCAGAATTTTGGGTTGTTACAACTCCACGGGAGTATCGTCTGCAAAACACAAGGACACAACCACATAAGACTAATGACGACGCACGTCGTGTACAAAATCATTAAAACACAAAGGAGCACGTTTAAACAACAACATAGGCTCAAATTATCAAATAATGGAAGTAATTCTCGAACTTAGATATCCAAATCATGTTCAAATGCAAAAAAATTTCATGAGCGTGCTTAATATACATAGGAAGATATGCATTCGAGTTTCGAAAGAAACGGACATCGTATGCAAAAGTTAGGAAATTGGTCGAAAACTTCGAACGCACTATTCACAGGCACGAACATGCGATAAATTCATAAATCATGGAATTCGTATCTATATCATAATTATAGAATACATGAGTGAAGAAAGAATTCGTAAAAGACGAGTCTCGGAGGTACCTACAGTGCAAAGTAGCACTGCGGCTTACAGTAGGTTTTGGGCTGAAAATGGACTCACACGGGCTCTTGCACACGGGCTTGAGGCCGTGACCAGAGCCCGTGCACAAACACACCAACATGCACGGCCTCTCACACGGCCGTGAGAGAACTCGTGCACCTGCACAAACACGCACGGCCTCTCACACGGCCGTGAGAGAGCCCGTGCATGTCCACACGAGTTTGCAACACCCCGTGTGCAGATGAAGAACAGGAGAAAAATTCGCAGAACAGAAACCTTACGCGAAACCAATTCAAAAATCAACATTTCAACACCAAAACGTTAATCACTCATGCTAATCTTCACATATAATGATCTACAACATCTAATCTATGCATAAAATCCATAAACACGAAAAACCATCCACAAAATCATTCAAAATCACATATCACAAAATCCTAAAAATTGAAGCCTAGGAAGCATTAAACACGAAAGGCGTGAGAAGCTTACTCGAAGAATGGCTCGTGAGGAGTTCGTATGTTTTCACGGCTCGAGATTCGGTCCGGAAACGGAATCGGAACGATCAATCCAAGCTTCCTCTTCTTTTTTCTCTTTTTTTTCTTCTTTCTTCTTCTCTTTTTCTCTCTTGTTACCTGAAGTGTGGATGGAGGGAGAGGGAGAGATGGTCAAGTCAAAAGTTGACTTGGCTTAGAAACGAAGGGGTAAAACCGTAATTATGCCAAACTTACTAAAAATAGCAGGTAGTTGGAATTAGACAATATTGCAGTCGAAACTCATGCAATTGGACACACGTTGCCATGTAATGGTTTAAAAACCAAAATTCACTCATATATAAAAATCCTCGTAAACTGTAATAATACATGACCAGAAATTCACGAAAGACGTAAAATAAAACAAATCGGTCTACCGGATCAATATTCAAATAACGGGTCGTTACAATCACCCCTCCTTATGAGAATCTGTCCCCAGATTCTACTCGCCTGCTTCAAATAACTTGGGGTGAAGCTTGTGCATCTTCTCTTCGGTTTCCCGCATAGCTTCTTCAACCGACTGACTCCTCCAAAGCACTTTGACCATGGGAATCTCTCTGTTACGCAGTGCTTGAGTCTTCTTATCTAAAATTTCACTGGCTGTGAAACAAAGATCAAGTCCGGAGAGATCTCAACATCTTCGATAGGAAGAATGTGTGAATCACTCGGGTGATACTTTCGGAGCTAAGAAACGTGGAAAACATTGTGGATTCCGGTAAGACTCGGCGGAAAGTCTAATCTGTAAGAAGCTTCTCCAAGCTTCTCCAGAATCTCAAATGGCCCTAAGAATCTCAGGCCTAACTTACCACCCTTGCCAATACGTGTGAATCCCTTTCGAGGCGAAGCTTTAAGAAACACTCGGTCACCAACCTCGAACTCCAAAGGTCGGCGGCGTGTATCGGCATAACTCTTCTGGTGATCCTGGACTGCTTTCATCCTCTGACGGATGATTTGAATTTGGTCAATTGCTTTCTAAAGAGACTGTGGAGAATCTCCTCTTTCTTTGTTATCTCTCGTCCAACGCCAATCCTCGAGATCCCAAAACAATGGGGATCTACACTTCCTTCCATACAACGCTTCATAAGGTGCTGCCTTGATCGTAGACTGATAAGTGTTGTTGTAAGCGAACTCGATCAATGGTAGCTAGTCGTGCAATTGGTGCGAAAATCTAAGGCATACGCACGAAGCATATCACTGAGATATCGAATCATCCTCTCAAATTGGCCATCGGTCTGCAGATGTGCTGTTGTACTGAATGTCAACTTCGTTCCCATTTTCTCCTGAATATGCTGCCATAATTGACAAGTGAATCTGGCATCTTTATCCGACACAATACTCGCGGGAACTCCATGAAGCCTGACAATCTCTCGGTGATAAATCTCTGCCAACTTCTCCATCTTGAATGACTTCTTGATCGGCAGAAAGTGAGCAATCCTGGAGAGTAGGTCAATGATTACCCAAATACTATCATAGCCACCTTTAACTTTTGGCAAACCAGACACAAAGTCCATCGCAATCTGATCCCAGTTCCACGTAGGAATCAGTAGTGGCTGTAGCAATCCTCCAGGTCACTGGTGCTCGACCTTGACCTGCTGGCATGTCTGACATCTCTTGACGTAATCGGCTACGTCTCTCTTCATACCTCTCCACCAGAAAAACTCTTGCAGATCTCGGTACATCTTACTTCCACCAGGATGTACTGTATAAGGCGCATTATGTGCCTCAGCAAGACAGCAACACAAACTCGAGTCTCGAAACGGAGAATACCAGAATCATCAACACGAAACTGGGACTCTGGATCATCTGAAATATGGACAATCTGTCTCTGAGTCCACTCGTTAGTAGCCTGAGCATCTCGAATCTTACGACCCAATTCTTACTGGATTAATATACTATGAACGTGAGCCTGCGAGGTGATATGAACTCGCTCAAGCTTAGCCTCTAGCTGAGCTACACTCGCCTTACGACTCAATGCATCGGGCTACAACATTTGCCTCTCCAAGATGGTATTGAATCTTGCAATCATAATCCTCAAACAATTCTATCCAACAACGCTGTCTCTTGTTCAAATCCTTCTGGGTGAACAAGTACTGAAGACTTTTGTGATCAGTGAAGATATCGAACGTAGTGCCATAAAGATAATGACGCCACTTTAGCAAAGCGAACACAACGGCTGCTAGCTCAAGATCATGCGTGGGATAGTTCTCTTCGGCTGGCTTTAGCTTCCTCGAGGCGTAAGCTATAACTCCCCCATTTTGCATTAACACACAACCCAATCCCTCGTGTGACGCATCTGTGTACACAACGAGTCCTTCTGATCCATTAGGCAAAGCTAACACTGGGGTTGTAGTCAATCTCTTCTTGAGCTCTTGGAAACTTGCTTCACATATGTCTGACCACTCAAACTTGGCATCCTTCTTTGTCAATGTTGTCAACAGACTAGCAAGCTTGGAAAAATCCTTGACAAAATGTCTATAGTATCCTGGTAAACCCAAGAAACTACAGATTTCTGTAGGAGTCTTAGGTTTCTCCCAGTCCAACACAGTCTCAATCTTCGAAGGATCTACCTCGACTCATGTTCCGGATATGACATGACCTAGAAAAGTCACCCTGTCGATCCAGAACTTGCATTTGCTAAACTTAGCAAATAACTGATGCTCTCTCAAAGCTTGAAGGACAATCCTGAGGTGTTCTGAGTGCTCTTCCTTTGACTTCGAGAACACTAGAATGTCATCAATAAAGATAACGACGAACTTATCGAGGTACGGACGAAAGATCCTGTGCATCATGTCCACAAAAATGGCATGTAACGCCCCTTTCCTTGGCCGGAGAAAGGACACCACATCCGCACCGAGACAAACCTTCAAACGAGGTATAAGTACCCCATTTAAAAATCCATCCCGGCGAACGGCAATCAATCAGGCAAAACTAGCAACAGCAAACGACAGCCCAACAACAACAGCAATAAATAATAATTAAATCAGAGTTGCGGAAGTAATACAATTATATAAAATATCATATAAGCCATCCATGGCCACGTAATTCATACATCAGTCTCAATCATAATATAATCAATGCCATTCGTGGCCAGTCTAATCTATCCCACATCAGGGGCACGTAAGTACTTAAATTAAAGCATAATCCAAAATACATAATTAAATAAATTCATAACAAGAACACGACTGTTGTTGGGACACTGACAAGACAAGACACACGAGCCAACCTAGACCTGCTGCTGCCGACTGACATAATAGGTGACAACGCCACCTGTCGACCTGAAGTAAGAATTAAAATAGGGGGGTGAGCAAAAACACTCAGTGAAGGTTAAGAGGGATCAAGTACGAACCACGTGTCCGGGTTTCAAATTATATATATATGAAAATACATTTGCATAATTGAAGAAAATCCGGATCGTGCTTCGACTTGTATACACGATATTAAATAGATAATAAATAATTAAAGCAGTAACATGCACGCAAATAATATCCCAGCGAGAATGGGCCTGTTCCTCCTTATAACCCCTTCACGTTCATATACTCCATCACCGGTGTCTGACCCCGAATCGCTATTTCGGGCGACTGTGAATTTTAGGAAAACGTGCAACGAATGCAACGCCCACCATCACTCCCAACCGTGGCTATCAACTCCTGACGGGCCACGATTGACGCTTAGTTTTGGGAGAAGCACCTCGGATTACCCCTAGACGCTCGTCCCCAGGTATAACCTCCGGATACTTTCCCGGGCCCCATGTTGAAATGTCATGAATTTGCTCGCTTTGAAAACCGTACATAAATTAAATTTGAGCAAGTTTGAGTGACGACGAAGGGTATAAATCCTAAGTCAAACCGTCACGCTTAAAATAAATAATTTTACTTGCCATATGAAAATAAAAGATTTTAGGGATACTCATAAGTACAATTTAATATTAAATCATTTGAGAGCAACCTTAAAGTATAGATTAAATATTTAATAATTATACGAGAAAGGAAAACGAGGCAAGATGAGCACATAAGGGAAGTTCGCAATAATTAAAAGAATTCTTACTCCGTTTGAAATCATTTTAAAACCCTCACCTGGAAACACAGAACGACAAGACAATCCAAGCTGAGTCCTGACAAGACAGCCTGAAACTAACAGACGACAAAACTACATGAGACAAGACACGACAACGACTCACGAAGACTACAGAGACATAAAAATCAGTAATTAACACATAGCAATTGAATTGTACAATTAAAATGCAATTAAATCAATTAAACTAAAAATACGAAATTAGCAATGATAAACATGCTCAATTAAAATTCTAATTGTACATTCACTCATATAATATTATAAAGAGGCACTCATGCGATTTTCGGATTTTTCGGACAACATTCAAAAATTGGGGAAAAAGTCCTAAACGAAAAAGGTTCGATTCAAGGTCCGAACGAGTTCGGAATTTTGAAAACTTTACCAAATATTCATCCTTGAATCATAAGGAAGCTATAGGTGAAAACGGCTCGATTTTAGGGGATCGTATGCAAAAAGTCAACTTTTATTTTTGATCATTTGACCCCATTACCGTGAGCAACTAAGGAAAAAGCTGGAAAATTGGCTAAGGCATTCGCACGGGCTAACGCACGGCCTAGTGCACGGTCTTGAGCACGAAACCAAGACCGTGCAGGTTGAAATAAAGGCACACGGCCTGGTGCACCGGCGTGCGCAAGCCGGTGCAAGGTTAAATGGCTGTGCACGGTCCGGCGCACGGTCTCATTGGGCCGTGTGGTTCCAACACCCAGGTGCAGAAACGCGATTTTTAAGGTTTTCTCGGGAGTTTCGTGCAAAAATCAAATATGGGGAAAGGTAAGGTTAAAATTAACAAGTAAAATTCACACTCATGCATTGTACACATTAATATCTATCATTTGATCCGAACTACACTAAAAATGATAAACTATAACCTACGAATCAAGAAATTCATCAAATATATATTCAATATAAAAACTATAAAAATTGAAAGATTTAATGGATGAAATGAATTGGAGAAAGAAGGTTACCGATAAAGAATCGAATGAGGATCGTAAAACTGGTCTCGGAATTTAAATCGGTCGAGAAACGAATTCGGAACGAGATTTCCTTTCCTTCTCCTTCTTCCTCTCCCTTCTCCTTCTCTTCTCTCTCTCTCTCTCTCTCTCTCTCGATGGATTATGTAACCAAGAGGGTGCAAGAAGTGTGTTCAAGAGGGTGTGACTGTGTTCAAGGTAGTGCAAGGGTATTTTAGAAGATTGTAGGTTCGTTTATATAGATTAGAATAATTCGAGGGGTGGAAAATTGTAATTATAAAAGGTTAAAGATATTGAAATAATTATAATAAATTAAGATTAACTAACAAAGTTAAATCTTTTCATATAAAATTCAACTAAATGTCGAATAATTATTCCAAGAATTAATTATGGAATTTTCGGGTCGTTACATGGCAGGAGTGTTCGTGAGTCCAAACGGCATGACCACGACGAACTTGAAATGACCGTATCTGGTGTTGAACACTGTCTTCGTAATATCCTCGGCTCGGATACGGAGCTGGTAATATCCTTATCTGAGATCAAGCTTAGAATAAACTCTCGATCACTGGAGTAGATCAAACAACTCCTCAATATGCGGAAAAGGATACTTATTCTTCACCGTCATCCTGTTCAACTCGCGATAATCGATACACATGCGGAGTGTACCGTCCTTCTTCTTCACGAACAGGACTGGAGCACCCCAAGGCAAGGTACTCAGGCAGATGTATCCAATCGAAAGAAGTTCATCGAGCTGATTCTTCAATTCCATCAACTCGGCAGGAGCCATACGGTACGGAGACTTCGACTATGGCTCGGCTCCCAGGACAAGATCAATAACGAACTCAATGTCCCTATTAGGGAGCAGGAACTCCAGTTCTCAGGAAATACATCCATGAATTCCTTGACCACATCGGTATCCTCAATCTTCAACTACTCTTTCGGGCGGTTGAGAAGATAAGCTAGAAAACCAGTTGCTTCTCCCTTCTGGATAAGCTTCTTGGCTTCCATCATAGAGATATACGGGTCTTCACCCATTCTGAAACCTCTAACTTCACTGGAACCAAGCACAACCTTCTTCTCATAGCAGTCGATCTTCGCTCGGTGCTCAAACAACCAATCCATCCCAAGAATAACTCCATAATCCTTCATCGGCAGCACGATCAAAGCCCCTAGGTACTCGGTACCCTCAATCACCATCGGACAACGCTTGAAAACGCGGTTCGTAGCTACCCTAGAACCCATCGGCGAGCTAACAACTAACACATACTCAAGCAACTCAACAGGCGCATGCACAGATAAAGCAACGGCAGGCGCAATAAACGAGTGAGAAGCACCCGGGTCGTACAATGCATGAATGGGAATGCCATGTATATATATCGTACCTTCCACCACGCTGCTTCTGACCTTTCTTCATCGGGCAGGTGTTCATAAGATGATCAGTGCTACCACATCCAAAGCAAAGTCCTAACTTCCTCCGACACTTAGACTCCAAATGGGGACCTCCACAATGTCCACAAACGGGTCGTGGAAAACCCTAAGCATGGGGAGGAACATTCGGCTTCGGAGCCTGCTAAAACGATTTCTTCCTAGCTGAAGAAGAAGATGGTCCTGCAGAAGGAAAGGACCTCTTCTGACCCGAAGGAAAACCCTTAGTGGCTGCGGGAGCAGGTGCTGTGTAGGCCTCATCTGTCTCAGCTCTGACTCAATGGCAAGAGCCATGTCAACTGCGTCTGAATAAAGTCGGGGACGAACAGCCATCATGTGCAGTCGAATGCTGTGAGACAAACCCTCTACAAACTAGCGTGTCTTTCTCTCTTCGTCCTCTGCCATATAGGAACAGTGAACAATGAGGCGAGAGAAATGTGCCTCATACTGATCTACTGAAGACGTGCCCTGCTTCAAACTCAAAAACTCCCTTTCCCGCTGTTGTCTAACTACCAACAGAATGTATTTCGCCCTAAACTCCACCAAGAACTGAGCCCAAGTTGGAACCACCTGATCACGCGTCGAACGCTAATCAATCCGTGTCCACCAATCCTGTGCTGCCCCAGTCATCAAAGAGGCAGCATACTCGACCCTCTGTGGATCCGTAGTGTGCAATAGTCAGAATATCTTCTCCAAGGCCGATATCCAGGCCTCTGCAACCATATCATCCGGTGCTCCCACAAACTATGGCGGATCACGTTTAGGAACTGATTCATAGGCTTCATAGCAGCCTGTTCCGGTGTCTCCCGAGGTGCATAGAGAGCAAACTGCTGCAATGCCGCCATAAATTGAGCTGGCGTAGGTCCCCCTGGCGGGGGAGGAGGCGGAGAAGGACCTCTACCACGATCATCCTGCAAAACTATACAAAATATGCATGACGATAAGTGATTATGTAAAACATTAACACGTAAGGAAGTCAAATTCACACAATCACTTAAGCACAATCACGCAATTCACATAATTCCTAAGCCGTACGGACCTAGACAGACTCGACGCTTCAGAGCATAGGCCATTGGACCCGAATGGCTCTGATACCAACTGTAGCGGGCGCCGCCAAATGGGCCAACACACGCCCCGCACCGAGTCCTGACCCAAAATTGAAAGGAATCCAACCCGAACCAAAACCCAGCGAACGGCAAACCGAACTCATTTACTACTAGGCGGGAATTTTTAAAATAAAATAAAGACAAACCAAAAGCGGAAGCAATATATAAACGAAACATAAAATCATACAACAGTTGCGCAATTAAGTAAAGCCCACCAAGGCTAGCAAATTCAAATAACGTACCAAAATATGTACAACGGGTTCTACAAAATTATTCCCGACAATTCATAAACTAAAACAAATCCTACATAACATACGTTAAGTTACGAGCCAACTAGGACACGAGTTTACAAAAACAAAAGGAATGCAACTCGACCGACGACGATGACACAAGCTATGAAGCCCGCCTAAAATCCTGAAACCAAAGGTGAGACAAAGGGGGTTATTCAAATGACTAAGTGAGGGGGGAAATAATAGTAGATATGAAAAACGAAAGTAAATCACCAATTTTAAATAGAAAGAAAACAACAGAAGTGAAGGTTTTAGCAAACGGTTGGTGATCTAGCTCAAAATGAAACAAAACGAAACATATAACTCCGCGAGAAGAGTTCTGAACCACCAGTCAAGTCATAAAAACCGAAACCCTCCTTATTCCTCCGATTGTAATCAGGGAGCAACCCCTAACTACACAGATCAAACATAAATAGCTCAGGTACTCAATGGGCTGCCACTCCAGCCTCACCCCGAGCTTCCAAAGGTGGAGGAAACCATAGGATTTCCGCCGTAGACCCGACGTCTACCGTCTTCATCCTATCGTCCTTACTCCGGGCCCATCAGAACAGATCAAACATACACATATACATAGCTCACTTTTCAAACATTTTCATGTGGTCGAAAGACCGTTCAAGGCAAATCGTGTGCGAAGCTATAATGCCAAAGTTCGCATTTAGAAAACAAATGTTTACTTGCCTCTTTCGTAAATATTTCACAAACTTATACATAACACGTTTCATATCAAAACGTTTTCAAGATCATAAAAGTATAACATTAAATATCTACTATATATATAAACGGGAGTAAAACAAATCACAAGACTAGGCTTATCGGATAGTAGGGTTGGTATTATGTACGTATTATCGTATACTAATAGAAGCTAAAAACTCCACCTGTTGGCTTAACAAAAGAAGAGAGCAAGTGCGATACCGGCACGCTACTCCACGGGAGTATCATCTACAAAACACAAGGACACAACCACATAAGACTAACGACGACGCACGGCGTGTACAAAATCATTAAAACACATAGGAGCACGTTTAAACAACCACATGGGCTCAAATTATCAAATAATGGAAGTAATTATCGAATTTAGATACGCAAATCATGTTCAAATGCAACGAAATTTGATGAGTGTGCTTAATATACCATAGAAAGATATGCATTCGAGTTTCGAAAGAAAGGGACATCGTATGCAAAAGTTAGGAAATTGGTCGAAAACTTCGAACGCACTATTCACAGGCACGAACATGCGATAAATTCATAAATCATGCAATTCGTATCTATATCATAATTGTAGAATACATGAGTGAAGAAAGAATTCGGAAAAGACGAGTCTCGGAGGTACCTACAGTGCAAATTAGCACTACGGCTTACAGTAGATTTTGGGCTGAAAATGGACTCATACGGGCTCTTGCACACGGGCTTGAGGCCGTGACCAGAGCCCATGCACAAACACACCAACATGCACGGCCTCTCACACGGCCGTGAGAGAGCCCGTGCACGTGCACACGGGCTTGCAACACCCCGTGTGTAGATGAAGAACAGGAGAAAAATTCGCAGAACAGAAACCTTACGCGAAACCAATTCAAAAATCAACATTTCAACACCAAAATGTTAATCACTCATGCTAATCTTCACATATAATGATCTACAACATCTAATCTACGCATAAAATCCATAAACACGAAAAACCATCCACAAAATCATTCAAAATCACATATTTCTTACATTATTCAACTATTCACCAAATCCTAAAAATTGAGGCCTAGGAAGCATTAAACACGAAAGGCGTGAGAAGCTTACTCGAAGAATAGATCATGAGGAGTTCGTAGGTTTTCACGGCTCGAGATTCGGTCGGGAAACGGAATCGTGGATGGAGAGAGAGAGAGAGAGAGAGATGGAATCTTCTTTTTTCTCTTTTTCTTCTTTCGTCTTCTCTTTTTCTCTCTTGTTACGTGAAGTGTGGATGGAGAGAGAGAGAGAGAGAGAGAGATGCAAGTCAAAAGTTGACTTGGCTTAGAAATGAAGGGGCAAAACCGTAATTACGCCAAACTTACTAAAAATAGCAGGTAGTTGGAATTAGACAATATTGCAGTCGAAACTCATGCAATTGGACACACGTTGCCATGTAATAGTTTAAAAACCAAAATTTACTCATATATAAAAATCCTCATAAACTGTAATAATACATGACCACAAAATTCACGAAAGACGTAAAATAAAACAAATCGGTCTACCGGATCAATATTCAAATAACGGGTCATTACAATAATTTAGTGAAATGAACCATTATCAAGCATTTTTCTCACGAAGGAACTTCTCTGTCAATAATTGATATCAAAATAACGTTTTGACATAATTTTGTGAAATTTGTCACTTTAAAGTATTTTTTGTCAAGAAAGACTTTCCTGACTCATACTTGACATCAAAATAACGTTTAGACTTAATTTTCTGAAATTACTCACTTTGAAGTATTTTTTTGTCAAGAAATACATTCATGACTCATAAACCTACATCAAAGCAACATGTACTTGTCTTTACTAGTTAATCAATAAAAGTGATACATTATGGCAAAGGTATGTAAGCTCATTTATTGCGGGACTCACTTTATTTTTTGAGTGGTGCAGATCATTGTTAACTTTAATATTGTTTTGGCTTCTTTTCATATTGAAAACGATAGCGACTTTGGATGCATTGAATTCACTATTAGACACCAATTTATTAATGTCACACCCCGATTTTTCAAGACAGTTTTGGTATGCGTTTCGTGTCATTTATCCTTCTTTATCCCATTTCTCGAATTATGTGAATTATATGTTAATTACTTTATTCATCATTTATGGGCCCTAATTGTTTATTAGATACCAATATATTTTATTCCTAAATGTGCAATCATAGAGTTTATTTAATTAATTACATTAATTATGTTTTATTTAATTATTAGATTCTATAATTTCTATTAAATAAAACATGAGTGTGTTTTAGTGAGTGTAGAGATTTAGTGTGTGTAGAAGGTGTAGTGTAGTGCCTCTTTCCGTAGGAGGAGAAAGGACACCACATCCGCACCAAGACGAACTCCTAAACAAGGTAAATGTACCACATTCAAAAATTCATCTCGTCGAACGGCAAGCACTCAATCAAAACTCCGGCAACAACAACACGACGCCCCTAGAACAACAGCCACAATCAGAGAAATGCGGAAGCGAATTCATAAACAATAGTTTAATCATAAAAGCCATCCATGACAGCATAATTCATAAAACAATTCCATAATAAATATCCAATTAATGCCATCCACGGCTCAACTAACTATCTCACATCAGGGGCACGGACGTACGGAAAGTAAATCATAATAGTAAATACAATAAATCAAATCAATTCAGGAAGTAAAGACTCGACTGTTGTGGGGACACTAACAAGACTATAATACGTGAGCCAACCTAGACCTGCTGCTGCCGACTGACAAGATAGGTGACACCCCACCTGTCTACCTGAAGCAAGAACCAAAATAGAAGGGGTGAGTATAAAGGATACTCAGTAAGGGGGGTAATATAATATAGGTATTGATCACAGTTTGTCATTCTTTGTTTAAAACCAAAAGGGGTGAATGTTGCTCGTTTTGATAAAGGTATAAACAATAATATAAGTTGTAAAACTATAACATAAAGCAACATTCGGGTTTGGCTTTATTTGAAAATACAAAAGGTTGACGAACCGGATCCTTTGAAAACATTTGCACATAAGGTCAAGCCGATCATTTTGAAATGATATTAGTTGAGTCACGAGGCCGTTACAAGTTCAAAAGACATCGCATAAATAAGTTGGAAATGATAAGTAAAAACGGCTCGTAATTCAACTAAATAGTTTGAACAATAAAGAAGGCTTAAGTTCGGCAAGTTCGAGGCATGCTTCTGGGTTTTATATATATATATATATATATATATATATATATAGGGAAATACATATGCTAAATGAAGAAAACCGGAATGTGCTTCGACTTGTAACGAAAGCCATAAATCAATTTGTAGCGCCCCTTTCCTTGGACGGAGAAAGGACACCACATCCGCACCGAGACGAACTCCCAAACGTGGTAGATGTATCCCATTTAAAAATTCATCCCGGCGAACGACAAGCACTCAATCTATACCGACAACAACGTACCTAGTCCAACAACAAAAACCAACAAAGATAACAGAGTGCGGAAGCTATAAATTATATATATCCATTAAACATGCAAAGCCACACGGGGCAACAATTAACATAAAGCAATATTTCAACAAATACATAATTAACTAGTCAATGCTCAACAAATATCCATCACATCATCAAATATCAATCATCATTAATATATCCATTTCTACAGACAAAACAATTTAATAATAAAAGACAGACTGTTGTTGGACATTACTGACAATTACCAAAGGACACGAATACCAAGACCTACGACCCGCTGTTGCCAGACAACGCCACCTGTCAACCTGAAGTAAGAATCAAAATAGTGGGGGTGAGTATAAAAGATACTCAGTGAGGGTAAAGAGGGAACAAGTACGAGCCACGTTTCCGGGTTTGGATTATATATATATAAGAAATTACATTTGCATAATGAAGAAAACCCGGATCGTGCATCGACTTGCATACACAACAATAATAAGCAGTCATAATAAAGCATTAATAGAAGCAAGTAATATCCCAGCGAGAATGGGCCTGTTCCTCCTTATAACCCCCTCAAGTTCAGTAAACTCCATCACCGGTGTCCAACCCCAGAGGTGCTACCCCCGGGCGACTGTTGAATTTTAGGAAAACGTGCAACGCATGCAACGCCCACCATCACTCCCAACCGTGGCTATCAACTCCTGACGGGCCACGATTGACGCTTAGTTTTGGGAAAAGCACCTCGGATTACACCCTGGACGCTCGTCCCTAGATGCAACCTCCGGATACCATCTCGGGCCCATTTTAAATAACAATACATTATCTTTGCTCGCGTTCGAAGAACATTATAAGTTAAGGCCAAAAGGGCATTTAGGCAAGTGTATATGACGACAAAGGGGTTTAATCCTAAGTCAAACCGTCACGAGAAAGGAAAGAGTTTTCTTGCCCTTTGAAAACAAAATAATTTAGAGATACCTATAGATACAAGTTAATATCAAAACATTTGTTATAAAATATATATTAAATATCTAATAGATATACGAGAAAGGAAATCAAAGCAAGATGAGCACATCAGGGTAGTTCGCAATAATTTAAAAGAAATTCTTACTCCATTTAAAAGCATTTTAAAACCCTCACCTGGAAGCACGAAAACGACAAGACAACCCAAGCTATGCCTTGAAAAGATGGCCTGAAACTAATAGACGACAAGAACCAATTAAGACAAGACACGACAACGACTCACGAAGATTACAACACATGAATAACCAATAATCATTATGTAGCAATTAAATTTACAATTAAAATGCAATTAAATCAATTAAACGGAAATATGCAATTAACGATGCTAAACATGCTCAATTGAAATTCTAATTGCGCATTCAAGCTTATAATATTATAAAGAAGTACTCATGCGATTTTCGGATTTTTCGGACGACATTCAAAAATTGGGGAAAAAGCCCTAAACGAAAAAGGCTTGATTCAAGGTCCGAACGAGGTCGGAATTTTGAAAACTTTACAAAATATTCATCCTTGAATCATATGGAAGCTATAGGTGAAAACGGCTCGATTTTAGGGGGTCGTATGCAAAAAGTCAACTTTTATTTTTGGCCAATTGACCCCATTACCGTTAGCAACTAAGGAAAAAGGCTGAAAATTTGGTTAAGGCATTCGCACGGCCTAACGCACGTCCTTGTGCACGGTTTTGAGCACACACTCAAGACCGTGCAAGCTGAAACAAGCACGCACGGGCTTGTGCACCGGCGTGCGCAGGCCGGTGCATGATAAAAGTGTTGTGCACGGTCTGGCGCATGGTCTTGCCAAGACTGTGCGTTGGACCGTGTGGTTCTATCTAACAGGTGCAGAAACGCGATTTCAAGGTTTCTCACGAGGGTTTCGTCCTAAATTCAACTAGGGTGGATTCTATAGCTAAAATCAACATATAAAATTCACACTCATGCTTTGTATACATTAATAGCTACCATTTGATCCGAACTACACAAAAAATGGTAAACTCTAACCTATAAATTCATCAAATTATCAATTATTCATATCAATATAAAAACTAGAAAATAGGAGGATTTAATGGGTTAATCGAAATGGGGAAAGAAGATTACCGGTAGAGAATTGAATGAGGATCGTATATTTGGTCTCGGAATTTCGATTGATCGAGCGACGGATTCGGAACGGAATTTCTCTTTCTCTCCTTCTTCTTCTCTCTTTCTCCTTCTCTCTCTCTCGATTTTTGGTGTGCTCAAGAGTGTGCAAGAGAGTGTGCACAAGAGGGTGTAAGTGTGTTCAAGGTAGTGTGGGTGTGTTCAAGATGGTGCAAAGGTGTTTCAAGGGGGTGTGGGTTCGTTTAGAGATTAGATTAATTTCGAGGGGTGGAAAATGTAATTATAAATGGTTGAGGATAGGGAATTAAATTAAATAACTTAAAATTAGCTAACGAAGCTAATCTTTTCATATAAAATTCAACGAAATGTCGAATAATTATTCCGAGAATATATTCTGGAATTTTGGGTCGTTACACAATTAGACAAGCAAGTAATGCAATAAGTCATGCAATAATGTGTCCCGGCGAGAACATACCCTCTCCTTATAACTCCCAACCATGAAAAGCATGAAAGCATGTAGTCAAGTACTCCACCACCAAAAGTCACGATCCAATCACAATTTAAGGAAACGAGTGGTGCCCCACAACGCTACCGTACACAATTTAAGGAAACGCTCAAGGCGCTACCAATTAAAGTATAACTTATAGCTTTTCCCAAAAGCTCAAAAGCTAACAAGCTAAGACCAAAGCCTATTTCTAGCCTAATCGAACCGAAACCCATCAGATCGACTACACAATCATACAACAACCATATTCAACAATTTACATAATTAAACCAAGCTAGGATACAAGTTATTCATGCTCAAAAGCTAGAAGCTATAAGCTACAATTCAAAAAGCTACAATTCACCACAATTATACGAAAAATGCGATAAAAGATAAATGACAAATCAGATTTGAGTAATACCAGCACCGTTAGAACCGTTGCATCGAGGGGCACGATCTGTCCCAAGACTCCATCACCAGATTCCCGCCGGAGCAGTGCCAAAAACACCGGAAACCGCCTGCCATCCCGGACCGCTGCCGGACCACCTCTGATGGTCGAACCCTTATACCAAAATGTTCCACTCGACGAGCCCGTCATTTCACTCAAAACCGTTTCTCAATTGGATCACCCATCGGAATTTAATTTCACTTCGAAGCTCCAAAACCCTAAAATCCAAAAATCGAAATTAACGAAAATCGGCTCAACAAATTATGAAATCGACTTCGAATTTAGCTTACCCATGTCGAAAAGGTTGGGAATGGTCTCTTGGTCAACGGAAATGCTGGCCGGAAAATCCCAAACCACCACATTGCCGCTGCATCGCCGCCACGCGCAACCTAGCTCCGTCGTCGCGCTGCCCCTGGTCACACCACCACCACCAAAAGCTTCGTCTGGTCAAGGGCTTCTAAGCCCAGGTGGTCCCCAGCCTCAACGCCTCCGGACATGCCTGAAATCACCGCCGTCGTTGCTGAACTGTCGGACTTCGCTCCGCCGCCGTCAAGGCGATTCACGCCGCGACACCACCACAAGGAGCTTCGTCTGGTCGAGATAGGTCTAGCCCAGGTGGTCTACGCCATTGTCGCCACCGGTAACGTCGGAAATCAAGAGCTCTACCACCGCCGGTCTTCTCGTCATTCTTGCGCCACCACCATTGCTCAAATTCAGGAAATATTAGTACCATCGTGTTCCTCTCGTCGAGTCGATCATTTTGGACATATCATTTGCTCGATTTGGTGAAGAAACAAGAAATTCCCAAATTGGAGAAGAGGGGCCTCGCGTTGTGCATTCCGTCTGCTCTCTCCTTCTCTCTCAATTTTCATTTCTGCCCCACATTCTTCAATAATTGCATAATATACCCTATCCTCGAAAAATGTGCAAATTGTGTAAATTGTCGGAATTAGGCGTACTTAGTGTCAAAATGACCGAATAAAATGCTTAGTAAGAATGAAGGTTCGTTTTCTTAAAATTCATGAGTTTACAAAAAGTCAATTCTGGGTTGGGCTAAAATGTAAATAATTTTGGGCTAAATGCAATTTCTTGAAAATTTGATTTAATGAATAATATTTAGAATTTCGTGAAAGTATTTGGAACCTCGATAAAATATGCATTATTAAAACATTGAACCCCAGTCCAATGTACACCGTTAAATTACTAAATTAAATTAAACGAGCTAAAATATAAATTTACCAAATTAACCCTAGTTAATGACAAAAAGATGCAAATTAAATTCTAATTAATGCCTTGGGTTTTAAATACCAAATTGATGATTTATAAAAATATTTAAATGCAAGAGTTGAAAAATGTGCAAGTGTGAAAGACGTCGGGACTGTAAACAGTCCGAATTCCGATAAATGCGCTAATCTTGAACTTGGAGATTGCGGGTCGTTACATGTAGTGTGTGCATTTGTCTTCATTTTATTTAAAGTCAAGTCAAACCTATTTCTAACAATTATATTTTTAACCACAAGATAATTACACTTCGACTCCACCTTTCATGACTTGGTACTTGGCAACTTTTTCAAACATTCTCTTCACAAAAAAGGACACTTACCAGGAAAGAGAAAGAAAAAAAGGAAAGTGAAGCATTCTTTTATATTTTTAACCACAAGATAATTACACTTCGACTCCACCTTTCATGACTTGGTACTTGGCAACTTTTTCAAACATTCTCTTCACAAAAAAGGACACTTACCAGGAAAGAGAAAGAAAAAAAGGAAAGTGAAGCATTCTTTTACTATTCATCATCTTCATCACGCTTGGAGCTCCACTTCTTGTTTCTGTCACTTTGCATCATTCATTTCCTAGGTATTAACTTCACCTATCTTTTTCTTATTGAAGCCAAAGCATGATTTAAAAGTAATTTTTGGCGAAACTAGGGTTTTTATGTGTTTTGTAAAAGTTGATGGGTTTGTTGAATGGAGGAATTTTCTTGTTGTTTATGACTTGTAAATGATTTCTTAAGCCTTGTGTTTAGGTTGAGCTTGATTTGAATGGGTGATTCTTGGCATAATTGATAGATATTCAAAAGTTTAGGTTTCAAGCTCTTATATTTTTTATGCTTTCATTATCTTGCCTAGTTTTGTTCTAAATGAGTTTGATGTCTCTAAGATTTTGTTGCTTTGGTAAATCCATAGAAGTGATTGTGCTAAATTGCAATTTCTGTGTTTATACACTGGCTTACTTGAAAATAGGATTTTGGACTGAAACATTGAAGTTTCTCGAAACTATTTTAGCTGAAGCTTTTCAACATATTAAGAATCATATCCTCCAAGTTTGATGTTAATCGGAGCTGATTTGATCCCTGAGAAATTACAAACAAAATCCCTGTTGTCCCCTGTTTCAGTTTTGGGGTAGAAGCTTCGGTAAATGGGTCAAATGAAGGACTTTTTAAAAAATGTTTTACAATGATATTTATCAATATGTTGGGAGTATATCCATAAATTTTTAGATCACTTAGACTTCATTTTCTTAGGAAACGAAATTTTCTTCCAAAACGTGTTGCTGTGACGTATTTTCTGCTTTGTGCCTACTTTGGACAAAAATACTGATTTTACTCGGAATGAACCTGTAGCGTCCCGAAAATCCGAATTATTATTTGGTATGTCCGAATTATTTATTTGCACGATTTAATTATTTATTTGATAATTATTATGTGATTTTATAACAATTTCATAAATGAGTGAATTTTGTTATTTAAATCACGACATGTCAATGTGCGTTTAATTTCATGAACTTTGACTGTAATTATGTATTATTTGGATAACTTAAGTTTTTGAGTTATTTTTACAAAATTACGAAAATGTCCTTTCGATTCTCAAGCCAAGTCAACTTTTGATTTAAGTCTCACACTCTCTCTCCCTCATCTCATTCACGCAACAGAGAAGAAAAGAAAGGATAACAAAGAAAGGAAAGAAGGAGAAGAAGAAAGAAAGTTCGATTAATCGTCCCGACTTCGTTTCCCGACCGAATTCCGAGCCGTGAAAACCTACGAACTCCGCACGATCTCATCTTCGAGTAAGCTTCTCACGTCTCTCTCGTTTAATGCCTCCTATGCTTCATTTTTCTAGTTTTTGTGAATAGTTGAATAATTTAGGTTTTATGTGATTTAAGATGATTTTATGGATGGTTTTTCGTGTTTGTGGATTCTATGCGTAGATTAGATGTTGTAGACCATTATATGTGAAAATTAGCATGAATGATTAACGTTTTGATGATTAAATGTTGATTTTTGGATTTAAATCGCGTAAGTTTCTGTTCTGCGAAATTTGCTTCTGTTCTTGATGTGCACGGGCTTTGCACACGGGGTGTGGCAGGCCCGTGTGAGGGTGCACGGTCTCTCTCACGGCCGTGTGAGAGGCCGTGCGTGTTGAATGATCTGCACAGGCTCTGTACACGGCCTGTAGAGAGGTTGTGCGTGTTGGAATGTCGTGCACGGTCTACTGCACACGGCCTCAAGCCCGTGTGCAAGAGGCCATGTGGAGCCATTTTTGGCCCCTGGACCTACTGTAAGCCGCAGTGCAATTTTGCACTGTAGGTACATCCGAGACTCGTCTTTTCCGAATTCTTTCTTCGCTCATGTATTCTTTAATTATGAAATAGATATGAATTGCATGATTTATGAATTTATTGAATGTTCGGGACTGTGAATAGTGCAATCGAAGCTTTCGACAAATTTCCTAACTTTTGCATATGAAGTCCGATTCTTCAGAAACTTCAATGCATACTTTCCTATGATATTGTAAGCATGCCCATGAAATCTCGTTGCATTTGGACTAGATTTGCATATCTAAATCCATGAATTACTCCGTTTCTTTTCTTAATTTGAACCTAAGTGTCGTATATGATTGCTTAGCGTGCTTCTATGTATTTTCATGCTTTTTGTAACGCCCCAAATTTTTGGTAAACTAAAGCCGGTAAGAATTCCTAAGCTAACGGGATAAGTTTGGAAAACTCGATCGGGATATAGGTGCTTATGTGATATTTGTGTGTTTTGTATGAATTTTTGTAAATGTGCTAAATTGTGAATTTAAATTATTCTATGTCAATATGTGTTTAAAATTATGAGTTTTGAAAATAATATTGATATATTTAGTTAATATGCCCTTTTTGTGAAGTTTTGCAAAATTTGAAATTCGCCCCTTCGACTTTTGAAAATGTAACACCCCGTATCTTTGTAGTCGAATAACTATTTTAATTATGTTTTGACACGTAGATTCATTTCCTAAATACCCACTAGAATTAAATTTCCTTTCGTTTATATTAATTGATTAAGGAGAAGATTTACAAATGTGATATGTGACAACTTAATTCTAAAGCTCAAATTCTTATAGAATCTAAACTATAATTCTGAAATGTAATTAGGTAATAATATAAATTGGTGAAGGAAGAAATAATAATCAGATTACCTGTATGTACACATTGAGCCGACATCAGTAATAACAAAAGAAAGAAGAAAAGCAATGATTAGTTTATAGATGAAATTTCCTAGGTTTCTGTACCCCATCTTCTAAGGTAACCTAGTTAATTAATACATGAGTCTTATATTATCTAATAGAAAAAGAAAAAGGGAACTTCACATCACTTTTCATTTCTTCCGTCTTCTTCGAAACCGCAAGCCTGTACAGGTAAAACCCCAATTTTCCTTTTATTCCATTTAATAATTTTTACAAACCAACTATTTTCATTAATTCACTTGAGTTGTGGGAAGAGTAGGTAGCATATATTTAATTGCTTTTTGTTACCTCACCATTTACTTCCATAAGACTAATTAATATATACTTTAAGCTCGGTAACTAATATTCCTTTTCAGAATTCCACCATTCTTTTACATGTTGATTAGAGTAATTATGTTAGTGGATATGCCATGTGCTTATATTGTATTTACACTTTAATTGGTATATGTTTGTCGCTTGTGGGTATGAGTGCAGATAGAGGTAAAGAATTGAAGACAACATAATGTATAATTTCTTACAGATATTTATTATGTTAAAGTGCTATGGACGTAGGAAGGTGATAATAGGGATCAAATAGTAATAGCTATGTTAAATGGTGTCTTTGTACATATGTTATCACTTGTTTACGAGTTTGCTACTAATTGATTAGTTTAATTCTTTAACTATTTGCTCGGTAATATAAATTGATATAATATTTTAATCAATTAAATGGAATTTTGTCCTCCGCTATCCATAATAAACTAAAATTTCGTAATTGTTTAACCCTTTTACTTTCTTATGCTTAATTAGCTTGTTAATTATTTACCTGTAACATAGTTATGGGATTTGAGTTATAGCCGTGCGTCGTATTGTCGTCTTACGTGGTCGTGTCATATTTGGTTTCAGGTGGTAGTTCTTCTGGGCAGTAGATTGGTCTTTCCTTTTCGTCCTTTTGTAGTATTATCCAGGTGGGGTTTCTTTTCCGAATTCGGCTTTCCTTATACGTATGTAAATATGCCATATATACCCGAAGCCTGTGTTTTATGTTTTTATGTTTTCTTTCCCCATATTTATGTTATATGTAGTAGCTATTTGAAACCATACTATCTTAATGAGTTTAAAGAAAAATGCTTTGATATCAAATTATTACATATTAACCCCTAGAAGGCTCCATTAGCTCGAAGGGTTACAAATGAGTTTGAAATTGGTCCCTTTGACCACACAAGCATTTGAAGTGCGAGGAATTATCTTGGCCTTTCGGCCTGGCCATTGAGCCACATTATACTATTGGGCCCGGACATCAGGGTACGGGGTGAAGCCGGATAGACGTTGGGTCTACGGTGGATCTCAATGCTCTGGTCTCCAAACTGATGGGAGCTCGGGGGTATGACCGGAGTGGCAACCCTTTTGAGTACCTGCGCCGGACGGGATCTAGTCTATATCCCCAGCCGAAGATGTATTGGATATTTGTCCTTGCATATATGATTATATAGTAGCGGGCTAGCTACCTGACTACACAAGGAGGAATAAGGGAGGTTTATTTGATATTTCTGATATTATGAAACAGGTGATTGATGCTCGTCTCGCCGAGCTTTTACTTTATTGCGAAATTATTCGATTCACCAATAATTGTGAAAACCTTTATTTTTCCTTTGCTTTCTTTTCATTTACAAAATGGTGAATCTTTGGGTTGTTTCGATAATATATACGTATTACAGCCCCCTCACTTAGTCGCTTTGACTAACCCCATTACTCTGTTGTTGTCTTTTCAGGGTTTTGTTGCTAGGCGGATTCAGGTCGTGTCCTTGGAGTCATTTACTTTTGATTAGGTGATTTCATCTCCGCCTATATATCTGGATAAATAATTAAAACCCTAGAGATTGTAGATGTAAATGATGTAAATTAGTTTGAATGCTGATGTGGTCGATTTCAGTGGCCTTGGTGGGCTTTATAATTGTGTTTTGGATTATGGTTGTTCTAGCTCCTTGAGTGGGATAGGTTGTGTTAATTCGCTTCCGCTGTATTATTGTTCATTGTCCTATTATTTGCTAAAGCAGATCCGCCTGGTATTTATTTTCCGTTCGCCAGGTTGTAGTTCATAACTGGACCTTTAGTTCTGGTTATGGATTATGACTTGGTGCGGGACGTCACGTCGCACCGTATTTGGGGACGTGCCGTTACAGTTGGTATCAGAGCTAGAGGTTCATTGGCCTTAGCTCTGTGAGTCGTGTCAGTCTAGGTCCGTACGGCTTATGACTTAGGAATTCGGGCTTTTGTGCTTATGTGGTTACAACTTTGCATCCATAATTAATCTACATGCATACTTGTTATATTTAACTGTAGGATGCCGCCTCGTCATGATCGTGCTCCTCCAGCAGCACCACCACAGGCACCAGTAGTAGATGCTCAGCAGAGATTTGGTCTCTTTAAGGATTACCTGGATCAGAGAGACAAGGATGTTGAGGTAGATGAGCATAGAGCCCGTGAGCAGTCACTTCGCCGATTCCTCGATTTCCACCCACCTCAGTTTGTTGGTACTACAGATGATATTGTGGCCGAGGGTTGGATTTCATCTCTTGAGAGGATATACCGAGTTCTTCAGCCTACAGATCTAGAGAAGGTTGAGTTTGCTATCTATCTTCTTCGAGGACCTGCAGAGGCCTGGTGGAAGATGACTGAGCAGAGATGGAGGGCCACCGGAGTTGAGTCATCATGGGATAGGTTTCTTGAGGAGTTTCGAGCTAAGTATGTTCCCCCTACTGTTCAGGATCGCCGGGAGTAGGAGTTTATGGAGTTATCCCAGGGTACTTCTACTGTGGCAGATTATGAGGCCAATTTTACCAGACTTGCAGTATATGCTCCCCATATTGCTTTAGATGAGCGCAGGAAGACCAAGAAGTTTTTAGAGGGCTTGAGTATTCCACTTCGACAGGGTCTTGCAGCTTCCCGTCCCACTACCTATGTTGCAGCTGTAGATGCAGCCTTATCTCTTGAGGCTGAGTATGCCAGTATTGATCGAGCTATTCGTAGTACTACCCCCGCTTCTTCTTCATCAGGTTTCAAGAGGCCTTTCATTCCGAGTGCACCTATGCAGCCTAAAGGCAGGAGACCTTTTGGTGGACCCAGACCTCCTATACCTCGCCCTGTGGGATTTACTTCAGCACCTCGTCCGACCGGATTTTACTCTGCACCTCGCCCGGCTGGTTTTCCTTCAGTCCCTCGTCCGTCAGGTTATCGTCCCGTTACTTGTGGTTATTGTGGAGGGAATCACCCAGAGTTTAAGTGTTGGAGTAAGTTGGGATTGTGCAGAGCTTGTGGGAGTTCCACTCATCAGATAGACAGTTGTCCCAGGAGGCAGCACCCGAGTCAGCCTATGCCGCTGAAGCCGAAGCCTTCTGTTCCAGCTCGTGTGTATGCACTGGAGGGTGATAATGAGGAGACTGAGCCTGATGCTTCCGTCGTGGTGGAAGGTACCATACATATACATAACATACCCATACATGCATTGTTTGATCCGGGTGCTACGCATTCTTTTGTTGCTCCTGAAATTGACTTATCTGCGCATGCGTCTGTTGATTTGTCTGATTATTGCTTTGTTGTGAGTTCTCCTTTGGGATCTTGTATGATTACCGACCGCGTGTACCGATGTTATCCCGTTGTTATTGAGGATAAAGTTTACCCCGCGGATTTGATAGTGTTGTCTGTGAAGAAGTACGGAGTTATCTTGGGTATGGATTGGTTATTTGAGCACAGGGCCAAGATTGATTGTTTTGAGAAGAAGATTAGTTTGGGATCCGATTCGAGTCAGGGTATTCAGTTGATAGATGGGCCGATTATTTCTATGACAGAAGCAAAGAAGCTCGTCCGAGAAGGAGCTTCAGGTTTTGTTGCTTATCTTCTTAACAGGCCGAAGGAACAGTCAAAGTTTGAAACTACCGAGATAGTTAAAGATTTCCCTGATGTGTTTCCTGAGAAGTTAGAATCGTTACCTCCAGACCGTGATATCGAGTTTGTTATTGATTTGTATCCGGGATCTGAGCCTTATTCGAAGACACCTTACAGAATGGCACCAGCTGAATTGAAAGAGTTGAAGACTCAGTTAGATGATTTGTTAACCAGTGGTTATATCAGGCCAAGTACATCTCCCTGGGGTGCACCGGTACTGTTTGTGAAGAAGAAAGATGGTTCTCTTAGACTTTGTGTTGATTACAGAGAATTGAACCGGATGACTGTGAAGAACAAATATCCTCTTCCCCATATTGAGGAGTTGTTTGATTTATTGCAGGGATCGAAGGTCTATTCTAAACTTGATCTGAGACAGGGATATTATCAGTTACGTATCAAGGCAGAGGACATACCGAAGACAGCTTTCAACATTCGATATGGTCATTTTGAGTTTGTGGTTATGCCATTCGGTTTGACGAACGCCCCTGCAGCATTTATGCATATGATGCACCGAATCTTCCGACCTTATCTTGATAAGTTTGTTGTCATTTTCATCGACGATATACTGGTTTTCTCAAAATCCGAGGAAGAGCATGCAGAGCATTTAAAGATCGTTCTACAAACTTTGAAAGAACATCAGCTATATGCCAAGTTCAGTAAGTGTGAGTTCTGGATTGAGAAAGTGGCGTTTCTGGGTCATGTTATATCTGAGAAAGGTATCGAAGTTGATCCTTCAAAGATTGATTCAGTATTGAGTTGGGAGCAGCCTAAGACCCCAACAGAGGTTCGTAGCTTTTTGGGATTGACAGGTTATTACAGACGGTTTGTGAAGGATTTCTCTAAACTTGCAGCCCCGCTTACTGAGTTAACAAAGAAAAATGTTGCCTTTGTGTGGACTGATAAGTGTGAGAGCAGTTTTCGGGAGTTAAAGAACAGATTGACATCCGCTGCTGTTCTTACTTTGCCTGAAGGTTCAGATGGATTCGTGGTTTATACTGATGCTTCGAAAGAAGGTTTAGGATGTGTGTTAATGCAGAATGGAAAGGTTATAGCTTATGCCTCGAGAAAGCTTAAACCTGCTGAAATAAATTACCCTACACATGATCTTGAGTTAGCAGCCGTTGTATTTGCTTTGGGCAAGTGGCGTCACTATCTCTACGGCGTTACTTTTGATATTTTCACTGATCATAAGAGCCTTCAGTATCTTTTCACGCAGAAGGAGTTGAATAAACGTCAGAGACGTTGGATGGAGTTGTTAGAAGACTATGATTGTACGATTCAGTACCATCCAGGGAAGGCGAATGTGGTTGCAGATGCCTTGAGCAGAAAAGCGAGTGTATCACAGCTAGAGCTGAGTTTAGATATATCAGGTGTTGAGAGAGCTCGTATTATTTCTTATGCTCGTATTTCTAATATTACGATTCAGTCAGAGTTGGGTCGTAGAATTAAATAAGCCCAAGCTACGGATGATTGGATTCAACGACAGATTATTCGAATGAAGGATGAGCCAGACACGCAGTTCAGTATTGACGACACAGGTCTTCTCAGACATAAGACAAGAGTTTGTGTTCCTGAGAGTTTGAGGAGAGAGATTTTGGATGAAGCTCATAAATCAGCCTATACTATCCATCCGGGAGGCACTAAGATGTATCGAGATTTGAAAGAGTTCTTCTGGTGGAATGGTTTGAAGAGAGATGTGGCCAATTATATCAGACAGTGTGCGACGTGTCAACAAGTCAAGGCAGATCATCAGAAACCAGGAGGTTTACTTCAGCCACTTCCCGTTCCATCTTGGAAATGGGAAGAGATAGCGATGGATTTTGTTTCGGGTTTACCGAAAGTCAGAGGTGGTTATGATAGCATTTGGGTAATTGTTGATAGATTGACGAAGTCCGCTCATTGCTTGCCCGTTCGTACATCCTATACAGTTGAGAAGTTGGCAGAGGTTTATCATGAGGAGATTGTGAGACTTCACGGAGTTCCGGCTAGTATAGTGTCAGATAGAGACACTAGGTTCACTTCACATTTGTGGCAGAACTTACAGGATCGTATGGGAACAAAGTTGACCTTCAGTACCGCAGCTCACCCCCAGACAGACGGTCAATCAGAGAGGACTATTAGATACCTCGGAGATATGTTGAGATCTTGTGCCCTAGATTTTCAGACTATGTGGTATGAGCAGCTTCCATTGATTGAGTTTGCTTATAATAACAGTTATCAATCCTCGATTAAGATGGCACCGTATGAGGCTTTATATGGTAGAAAGTGTCGATCACCACTATATTGGGACATTGAAGACTGGAGATGGACTAAAGATGGTATTCATCGTGGTACTGCTCTGAAATTGATTCAGGATGCTATCGAAAAGGTGCAAGTCATCTGACAAAGAATGAAAGCTGCCCAAGATCGACAAAAGAGTTATGCTAATAGGCGTCGACGTGATTTGGAGTTTGAAATTGGGGATCAGGTATTCTTGAAAGCTTCTCCTAGAAAGGGATTCGTTCGAATTGGTAAAGGAGGAAAGTTAGCCCCGAGATATTTGGGTCCGTATGTGATTCTCGAGAGGATTGGGAAAATGGCTTACAGATTAGATTTACCGCCAGCTCTTACTGGTATTCACAATGTTTTCCACGTCTCGCAGCTTCGTAAGTATCATCCAGACGAGTCCGAGATTATTCCAGTGGAGGATATTAATTTAGAGCCGAATCTGACATTCATTTCCCAACCGGTTAGTATTCTGGACCGTAAATTCCAAGAACTCCATAATCGTCAAATCCCCCTCGTAAAAGTCCTTTGGAGGAATCAGAAAACTGAAGAAGCTACTTGGGAAACAGAAGAGAAAATGAGAAAACATTATCCTGAGTTATTCGCTTCGAATGAATAGAATCTGAGGACAGATTCTCATCAGGGGGAGAGATTGTAACGCCCCAAATTTTTGGTAAACTAAAGCCGGTAAGAATTCCTAAGATAACGGGACAAGTTTGGAAAACTCGATCGGGATATAGGTGCTTATGTGATATTTGTGTGTTTTGTATGAATTTTTGTAAATGTGCTAAATTGTGAATTTAAATTATTCTATGTTAATATGTGTTTAAAATGATGAGTTTTGAAAATAATATTGATATATTTAGTTAATATGCCCTTTTTGTGAAGTTTTGCAAAATTTGAAATTCGCCCCTTCGACTTTTGAATATGTAACACCCTGTATCTTTGTAGTCGAATAACTATTTTAATTATGTTTTGACACGTAGATTCCTTTCCTAAATACCCACTAGAATTAAATTTCCTTTCATTTATATGAATTGATTAAGGAGAAGATTTACAAATGTGATATGTGACAACTTAATTCTAAAGCTCAAATTCTTATAGAATCTAAACTATAATTCTGAAATGTAATTAGGTAATAATATAAATTGGTGAAGGAAGAAATAATAATCAGATTACCTGTATGTACACATTGAGCCGACATCAGTAATAACAAAAGAAAGAAGAAAAGCAATGATTAGTTTACAGATGAAATTTCCTAGGTTTCTGTACCCCATCTTCTAAGGTAACCTAGTTAATTAATACATGAGTCTTATATTATCTAATAGAAAAAGAAAAAGGGAACTTCACATCACTTTTCATTTCTTCCGTCTTTTTCGAAACCGCAAGCCTGTACAGGTAAAACCCCAATTTTCCTTTTATTCCATTTAATAATTTTTACAAACCAACTATTTTCATTAATTCACTTGAGTTGTGGGAAGAGTAGGTAGCATATATTTAATTGCTTTTTGTTACCTCACCATTTACTTCCATAAGACTAATTAATATATACTTTAAGCTCGGTAACTAATATTCCTTTTCAGAATTCCACCATTCTTTTACATGTTGATTAGAGTAATTATGTTAGTGGATATGCCATGTGCTTATATTGTATTTACATTTTAATTGGTATATGTTTGTCGCTTGTGGGTATGAGTGCAGATAGAGGTAAAGAATTGAAGACAACATAATGTATAATTGCTTACAGATATTTATTTTGTTAAAGTGCTATGGACGTAGGAAGGTGATAATAGGGATCAAATAGTAATAGCTATGTTAAATGGTGTCTTTGTACATATGTTATCACTTGTTTACGAGTTTGCTACTAATTGATTAGTTTAATTCTTTAACTATTTGCTCGGTAATATAAATTGATATAATATTTTAATCAATTAAATGGAATTTTGTCCTCCGCTATCCATAATAAACTAAAATTTCGTAATTGTTTAACCCTTTTACTTTCTTATGCTTAATTAGCTTGTTAATTATTTACCTGTAACATAGTTATGGGATTTGAGTTATAGCCGTGCGTCGTATTGTCGTCTTACGTGGTCGTCTCATATTTGGTTTCAGGTGGTAGTTCTTCTGGGCAGTAGATTGGTCTTTCCTTTTCGTCCTTTTGTAGTATTATCCAGGTGGGGTTTCTTTTCCGAATTCGGCTTCCCTTATACGTATGTAAATATTCCATATATACCCGAAGCCTGTGTTTTATGTTTTTATGTTTTCTTTCCCCATATTTATGTTATATGTAGTAGCTATTTGAAACCATACTATCTTAATGAGTTTAAAGAAAAATGCTTTGATATCAAATTATTACATATTAACCCCTAGAAGGCTCCATTAGCTCGAAGGGTTACAAATGAGTTTGAAATTGGTCCCTTTGACCACACAAGCATTTGAAGTGCGAGGAATTATCTTGGCCTTTCGGCCTGGCCATTGAGCCACATTATACTATTGGGCCCGGACATCAGGGTACGGGGTGAAGCCGGATAGACGTTGGGTCTACGGTGGATCTCAATGCTCTGGTCTCCAAACTGATGGGAGCTCGGGGGTATGACCGGAGTGGCAACCCTTTTGAGTACCTGCGCCGGACGGGATCTAGTCTATATCCCCAGCCGAAGATGTATTGGATATTTGTCCTTGCATATATGATTATATAGTAGCGGGCTAGCTACCTGACTACACAAGGAGGAATAAGGGAGGTTTATTTGATATTTCTGATATTATGAAACAGGTGATTGATGCTCGTCTCGCCGAGCTTTTACTTTATTGCGAAATTATTCGATTCACCAATAATTGTGAAAACCTTTATTTTTCCTTTGCTTTCTTTTCATTTACAAAATGGTGAATCTTTGGGTTGTTTCGATAATATATACGTATTACAGCCCCCTCACTTAGTCGCTTTGACTAACCCCATTACTCTGTTGTTGTCTTTTCAGGGTTTTGTTGCTAGGCGGATTCAGGTCGTGTCCTTGGAGTCATTTACTTTTGATTAGGTGATTTCATCTCCGCCTATATATCTGGATAAATAATTAAAACCCTAGAGATTGTAGATGTAAATGATGTAAATTAGTTTGAATGCTGATGTGGTCGATTTCAGTGGCCTTGGTGGGCTTTATAATTGTGTTTTGGATTATGGTTGTTCTAGCTCCTTGAGTGGGATAGGTTGTGTTAATTCGCTTCCGCTGTATTATTGTTCATTGTCCTATTATTTGCTAAAGCAGATCCGCCTGGTATTTATTTTCCGTTCACCAGGTTGTAGTTCATAACTGGACCTTTAGTTCTGGTTATGGATTATGACTTGGTGCGGGACGTCACGTCGCACCGTATTTGGGGACGTGCCGTTACACTTTTGTATAAGCCGTGCATCGTCGTTAACCTTATGTAGTTGTATCTTTGTATTTTTGCAGACGATACTCCCGTGGAGTAGCACCGGTCTTGCTTTTATTCTTTTGATTTAGCCAACAGGTGAGGCTTTCCGTTTCTGACTCCGGTACTTATACGTATATATATATATTAAGCCTCTCCCATATAAGCCTTGATTTACGTTTTGTTTTCATACCGTCTCTATATATATACTTAGTAAATATTTATGCCTATTATGTTTATTCGATTTATAGAAAAATGTTTTGATATGAAAAGGTACTATGTATATTCTTTTGAAACGTTTGCGAAAGAGACATGTAAGAACCTCTTTGATTTAATAAGGCGAACTTTGGCCTTTGGCCTCGCATATGACATGTCTCGAATGGTCTTTCGACCAACCCGAAAATGATTCGAAAAGCGAGTTATGAATTGTATATATGTATGTTTGGGCCCGGAGTATGGATGATAGGACGAAACCGGTAGACGTCGGGTCTACGGCATAAATCCTCTTGTTCCCTCCACCTTTGGGAGCTCAGGGTGAGGCCGGAGTGGCAGCCCTTTGAGTACCTGAGATTATATCGTATGTTATGACTAGTTAAGATTTAGCGGTCCGTATACATTGGAGGAATAAGGGTGGTTTCCCGTTTTTATGTTTGGAAATTGGAGTTAAGGGCTCGTCTCGTCGAGTCATCTGAAATGTTATGTTTTATGTTAAATCACCAACCGTTTACGAAAACCTTTCTTTTATGTTGATTTCTTTTAAGTTTGAAAATGGTGATTTACTTCCGTTTTATAATATACATTATTATTCCCTCCTTACTTAGTCGTTTGACTAACCCCCTCTGTTTCACCCTTGGTGTTGGTTTCAGGATACTAGGCGGGATTGTACGTCGTCGTCGTCGTAGTCGCGTCTATTAAGTTGCATTTATTTTTGGCATATGTAAACTCTCGTCGCGTTTGGCATTTCATTAAGTCATATGTACTAGGATTGTATGTATTTATTATCGGGATTATTATACTGAACCCGTACTCTAGAATTCGGGATATTGTATTGAACCCGTGTATTAAATTATATTTATTAGTAATTAGAATTCCGTTGGCCTCGGTGGGCTTTAATATTTGTGCAATGGTTTATTGTTTTATTTTGTTTTTGCTTCCGCACCTTTGTCGTTTATTTCGTTTTGAAATCCCCGCCTAGTGATTGAGTAAATGTGTGCCGTTCACCAGGTTTTGATTAGGGGCATAATTCTATTTCGGTTCCGGGTCGAGACTTGGTGCGGGGCGTGCGTTACCCGTTTGGGGCGCCCGCTACAGAGCCAAATTTTAAGCCTTATACTACTGGAAAGATATGTTTATATAGTTTACTAAGAATTTTTCAGTTTCTTAAAACTCATTCTGAGGGGAGAGATATGCTCATTTTAGTGCAACGTGCGCATATTTGAAATTTTCTGCTATATCATGTTCATGTACTTTGTACTTTGAACTTCAAGTCGTGCGTCTGAGTCGTTGTCTTATTTGGTTGTGTCTTACTTGGTTTTTAGGAGATACAGCCTAGGAGTAGCTTATTTTCTGCCTTCGTTTATTTTGATCTTTTCTAGGTGAGGTTCAATCAGCTTCTTTTCCAGTTATATATGTATAATACATATCTAAGCCCCACTTAAATAAGCCTTGTTTGGAAGCTCGGGGTGTGGCCGGAGTGGCAGCCCATTTGAGTACCTGAGCCGGCACTCGGCAGGGTCCTCTGTGATTTTTGCAGAATGCCTCCTCGCCGTGAACCGCCTGGTCCGCCTACTGGTGTACCGACCCCAGCCCAATTCATGGAGGCTTTAGGGAAGTTTACGGTCCATACTCACCAAGTACAACAAAATCCTGCTCTCGAGAAGGATATGGACCGATTCCTTAAGCTCAATCCCCCGCAGTTTGAGGGTGAACCGGATGATGTTATCGCCGAAGCTTGGATTTCGGCTATGGAGAAGAGATTCCGAGTCATGGAGTGTCTGGACCTTAAGAGGGTCGAGTTGGCAGTTTATCAGATGATTGGAGCTGCACAAGATTGGTGGACACGGATCGAGCAAGGATGGCAGCGTGAGCATGTGGTCCCGACTTGGGATCAATTCTTGGTCATGTTCCGGGCCAAGTATATTCCGTTGGTTGTCCGTCAGTGGTGTGAGTGAGAGTTTCTGGCTCTTAAGCAGGGTACTTCATCCGTCGACCAGTACGAGGCTCATTTCTGTAGGCTCATCGTTCATTGCTCGTATATGGTTGACGACGAGCAGAGGAAGACTCGCCAGTTCATCAAGGGGTTATCGAATGAGATCTGTATGCACATGCTCGGGAACCGACTCCAGTACTATACCGATGCAGTTGAGACGGCCCTTTCTATAGAGTCCGATCTCCGACAGATGAGACCAACTTCTGCACCTGCTCCCGCAGCCACCAAGAGTTTCCCTTCTGGTTCGAAGAGGCCATTTACTCATTCTGGGTCCTCTTCTGGGAAGAAGCTATTTAAGACCACCGTTCAGCCTGCTCCTCCCCGACCTCAGGGACATCCACGACCCGTATGTGGATTCTGTCAGGGTCCGCACTTAGAGGCTAAGTGCTGGAAGAAGAATGGACTTTGCTACGGATGTGGTAGCGCCGATCACCGATTGGACGTATGCCCGAAGAGGAGACCGGTACTGTAGGGAGCAGCTCAGCCTCAGGCCTATGCCCATGTCTACGCCTTGGAAGGCGATGCTGAGAATGCCATGGGAGATCCGACCGATGTGGTGGAAGGTACTATATATATAAATGGCATCCCCATACATGCATTGTACGACTCGGGTGCTTCACACTCATTTATTGCGCCTGCTATTTCCTTATCTGTGCATGCGCCTGTTTCGTTGCTTGATTATGTGCTAGTGGTTAGTTCACCATTGGGTTTGAAGGTAGTTGCGAACCGTGCTTTGAAGCGTTGTCCGATTATCATCGAGGGTATCGAATACCCGACAGATTTGATCGAGTGGCCGATAAAGAAGTTTGGGGTTATTCTCATAATGGATTGGTTGTACGAGCATCGGGCGAAGGTTGATTATTTCGAGAAGAAAGTTATTCTGGGTTCTAATAAATTTAAGGGTTTCCGATCAGGAGAAGGTCCGTATATCTCGATGATGGAAGCCAAGAAGCTTGTTCCGAAAGAAGAAGCCACGTGCTTTATAGCTTACCTTCTCAACTGCCCGAAAGACCAGACGAAGATCGAAGAAACGCCCGTGGTCAATGATTGACCTGGTTCCGGGAGCCGAGTCCTATTCGAAGTCTCCGTACCGAATGGCTCCTGCCGAGTTGAAAGAATTGAAGAACCAACTCGATGAACTTCTTTCCATTGGATACATCCGACCGAGTGCCTCGCCTTGGGGTGCTCCAGTCTTGTTCGTGAAGAAGAAGGATGGTACACTTCGCATGTGTATCGATTACCGAGAATTGAACAGGATGACAGTGAAGAACAAGTATCCTCTACCGCATATCGAGGAATTGTTCCACTTACTACAAGGATCGAGGGTTTATTCCAAGCTCGACCTCAGACAAGGATATTACCAGCTCCGTATCCGATCAGAGGATATCCCGAAGACAGCTTTCAACACCCGATACGGACATTTTGAGTTTGTGGTCATGCCGTTTGGACTCACGAACGCCCCAGCAGCTTTTATGGACATGATGCACAGAATTTTCCGTCCGTACCTCGACAAGTTCGTCGTTATTTTCATTGACGACATCTTAGTGTTCTCGAAGTCTGAAGAAGAACACGCTGAACACCTACGGATTGTGCTCCAAGCTTTGAGAGAGCACCAGTTGTTCGCTAAGTTCAGCAAATGCGAATTCTGAATTGACCGAGTGACCTTCCTAGGTCATGTCATATCCAGAATGGGAATCGAGGTAGATCCGTCGAAGATTGAGACTGTGCTGGACTGGGAGAGACATAAGACTCCTACAGAGATCCCTAGTTTCTTGGGATTAGCAGGATACTACAGACGTTTCGTCAAGGATTTCTCTAAGCTTTCTGGCCCGTTAACAGCGTTGACAAAGAAAGAAGTTAAATTCGAGTGGTCAGCCAAATGTGAAACTAGTTTTCGGGAGCTCAAGAAGAGATTGACCACAGCCCCAGTATTGACCCTGCCCGAGGGTTCTGATGGATTTGTCGTGTATGCATTTAGCGCCCCGCTCTACAGGCCCCGAACCTGCACGAATTCCCAAGCCGAGAATGGCGCCTCAACCTGAGAACCCATGCAAGCTAACGGGTCAATCCCGACACTTGGCAACAGTGGATCCCCAAATTTAAAACATCTAAACAACTCAAAAGTAACAGCGGAAGCAATTTAAAGCATAATAATATAAATGCCACTCCGGGGCCAATTAACTAATTTAAAATAAAGCCCATTCACGGGCAACATCAATTAAATATCAGGGGACGGGGATCAACATAAAGTTATCTACAAGCCTGGACAAAAGAATCCCTATCTAGAGAGTTAATGACAACATTATAGACTCGGCAAAACCAAAAAGACCTATCTATGCACTGTTGCCCATCCGACACGTCAGACGTGTCGGTTACTCAATCTACCTGAGGCAAGAACCAATAAAAGAGGGTGAGTCAAAAATACTCAATGAAGATGTTAGAGCAACTCGAGTCACGCTTCCGGGTTTTATGGAAAGTACATATGCAATAAGGAAGAAACCGGAATGTGCGTCGACTTGGATATTCAATAAAACAATAGAACAATAACAATATAAAGCAATAAATAAATATCCCCGCGAGAGTGGGCCTGTTCCTCCTTACTTCTCCACAATACATGATAAAAATCTCCATCGTCGGTGTCAAGCCAAGGAGCAACCTAAAGCTCGACTATCGTGAATTTAAGGAAAATGTGCAACGAATGCAACATCCACCATCGCTCCCAACCGTGGCTATCAACTCCTGACGGGCCACGATTGATGCTTAGTTTTGGGAGAAGCACCTCGGATTACACCCTGGACACTCGTCCCTGGCTGCAACCTCCGGATACCATCCCGGGCCCATTGAAAGAACAATACTTTGCTCGCTTTTCAAGAAAGCTTTTTTTAATGCCAAACGGGCAATTGGGCAAGTGGTGACGACGAAGGGGGTAAATCCTAAGTCAAACCGTCACGTAAAGGAAAGAGTTTTCTTGCCCTTTTTGAAAACAAATCGATTTAGGTTACTATTATATAATTTTGATATCAAAGGATTTTAGGATAAAACATAAAAGTATAAGCTCGAAATATGTAATACAATAATATGGGATTAAGGGGTTTCGCAAGTATACATAGACATATATGTTCAAGCCCAGTTTAAAACGATTTAAATCCTCACCTGGTCTCAAAAATAGGAAGCCTAGCAGCTAGACTCACTGGTCACCGACTTCTGACTGATCTGAAAACAAGACAGGACCTAGACAAATTAATAATGACTATAAAAGCGCAAATAAGCAATTATTTGACGAACGGCTAACCAAACATGTTTAAAATCATGCATATGCCAATTATAGTATGTAAGGAAGCTATCATGTAAATTTCATGAAATTCCGACAAGTTGTCAAAAATGCACATACTTAAAATTACACTATTCACAGCCCAAACGAGGGCGAAATTAAATAAACATTTCAAAATATTAATCTACAAGTTATAAGGGTTCTATAGGTGAAAACGGTATAATTTTAGGAGTCCGTATGCGAAAAGTCAACCGAAAATGTTGACCCGGAGACTCACTTGCCGAGAGCAACATTTGAAAAAGGCTAGAAACTTTTCTAAGTGTTTCACACCGGCTTGTGCACGGTCTTGAACACGGTGTCAAGACCGTGCACGCACACACGGCCAAATGCACGGTTTAGGTGCACGGGCTTGAGCCCGTGCAGGCATAAAGAGGTGCGCATGGGCTCCTGCACGGTCTTGCTCAAGACCGTGCGTTAGCCCGTGCGGTTTAACAGCACACAGCAGAAGTTACGCGATTTCACGAAAACTGGAACCAAAAATCACAAAAATCATATTTAGAGCGCAAATCAACACCGAACAATCGTAACAATCAATAATCATCATCTAATAAACATTTACATCCAATAATTTCACGAAATGATCAAGAAACGGGTTCGATCTAAGCATTTAACCTAAAAATCCCAAAATGATAATTAATCCTCAAAACTGCGAAAATTCGTGAAAGAAATTGGGGAAATTGATACCTAGAGAAAGGTATCGCTGAGAGGATCGTTTAGGTTCGATCGGCGCGAAATTCCACGGCTCGGCACGATCGATTAGGGCTTCGGGGGAAAAATCCTCTTTTCTTCTTCTCTCTCACTCTCTCTATATCGAATATGGTTCGAATGAGGGTTTTCGGGACTTTTATCAAATATTTTGAAATATCGGAAAACACGAAGGGTAGTTTGGTAAGTCCAATTAAATATACGTTGGTCAAATATATCTATTTAATATTAAACAAACGCAATTTAGACAAGAAATTTAAATACGCAAATAATATTATCACATTGGGTCGTATACGAAAATATTATATAATAATTCACATATTACGAGAACTTAGGGTTAAGAAAGATAACTAATGCAGGAAAATACTCACAGGGATTCTCGGATTTCTGGGTCGTTACAATACTCCCCCCCTTATGAAAATCTGGTCCCCAGATTCCATCTTTATCAGAAAAGCTCAGGATAAGCTTCTCTCATCTTAGCCTCCGTCTCCCAAGTAGACTTCTCGGTCGAACGGTTCCTCCAGAGAACTCTCACTAATGAAATCTGCTTGTGACGAAGCTGCTGGATCTTGCGATCCTGAATCTGAACCGGTTTCATCTCAATGGTCAAATCCGGCTCAAGCTGAACTCCGTCATCCTGGAGTATATGGGACTCGTCGGGGAAGTACTTGCGAAGCTGTGAGACATGGAAGACATTGTAGATCCCAGTAAGATAAGTTGGTAGATCCAAGCGATAAGCAGTGTTCCCGATCCGCTCTATGATCTCGAATGGACCTAAGTATCTGGGAGTAAGTTTCCCACCTCTACCAATCCTCGTGAATCCCTTCCTCGGGGAGGCCTTGAGAAAAACTCGGTCTCCCACTTCAAATTCCAAGTCTCGACGTCTCTTGTCGGCGTAGCTCTTCTAACGGTCCTGGGCTGCTTTCATTCTTTGCTGAATGAGCTGGACCTTATCGATCGTTTCCTGAATGTGATCCGGTGGGGTAGCTCTCTCGTGGCCATTGGACGACCACTTCCAATCCTCCAATTCCCAATAAATCGGAGATCTGCACTTCCTCCCATAAAGAGCTTCATATGGCGGCATCCCAATCGAGGCTTGATAACTGTTGTTGTAAGCGAACTCGACCAAGGGCAAGTGTGAAATCCAACTCGTATGAAAATCGAGCGCACATGCCCGTAGCATATCACTTAGAAACTTGATCATTCGCTCGGATTGTCCATCGGTCTGGGAATGTGCTGCAGAGATAAATTTCAGGGTCGTTCCCAAGCTTTTGTGAAGTTCTTGCCAAAACTGAGCTGTGAACTTAGGATCCCTGTCTGAAACGATGCTCTCCGGAACACCATGAAGTCTGATGATTTCCTTCTGATACAGTTCTGCAAGTTGCTTGACCTTTGCTGTCTTTCGAACCGGAAGAAAATGAGCTGACTTGGTCAATCGATCGACGATGACCCAAATACTGTCGAAACCTCCACGAACAGTAGGCAATCCTGTCACGAAGTCCATAGTGATCTCCTGCCACTTGGAAGTGGGTACGGGAAGCGGCTGAAGAGTACCTCCAGGCCTTTGATGTTCGGCCTTCACTCTCTGACACGTTAGACAATGTTTTATGTAGGTAGCCATGTCCCTTTTCATACCGTTCTACCAATACTGGGTTCTGAGATCACGATACATCTTGTTGCCTCCTGGATGAATAGCATAAGCAGACTTGTGTGCCTCGTCAAGAATTCCACTCTTCAAATTCGTGGGAACACAAACTCGGGTCCCGAAGCGAAGCAATCCGGTACCACCTATCCTGAATTTAGTGTGGGGATCATTCTGCATTCTGGCCTTGATCTTCTGAATACCGGTATCCGAAATCTGCTCGTCTTGGATTTGTTGGACTAGATGGGGTTGGACTGTAAGGTTGGCAAGTCGAGGATATGATTCAACTCGAATCATTCTATCCTCTATAGGGATATTGGAAGATGATCCCTCTAAATGTGCCACGTGAGCCCTCCGGCTCAAAGCGTCGGCGACTACGTTCACCTTCCCAGGGTGATACTGAATGCGGCAGTCATAATCTTCCAAGAATTCCATCCACCGTCTCTGTCTCCTGTTGAGATCCTTCTGCGTGAACAGATACTTCAAACTCTGGTGGTCCGTAAAGATGTCAAAAGCAACACCATACAGATAATGACGCCATTTGCCCAAGGCAAATATCACAGCTGCAAGTTCTAAATCATGAATGGGATAGTTCTTCTCGGCATCTTTTAGCTTTCTAGAAGCATAAGCAACGACCTTCCCATTTTGCATCAACACGCACCCTAAACCTTCCTTGGACGCGTCGGTATAAACCGTGTATCCCTCGTGTCCGTCTGGGAGAACAAGTATAGGTGCGGTGGTCAATCTCTTCTTCAGCTCCTTGAAGCTGGCCTCGCACTCGTCGTTCCACTGAAAGGACACATCTTTACAAGTAAACTTCGTGAGTGGGGCCGCTAGTTTGGAGAAACCCTTAACTAATCGCCTGTAATAACCAGCCAATCCAAGGAAACTCCTAACTTCTGTTGGCGTCTTAGGCTGACTCCAACCCGTCACTGCCTCAATCTTTGATGGATCCACAGCAACCCCATTCCCGGAGATGATGTGACCAAGGAATGAAACCTCGTTGATCCAGAACTCGCACTTGCTAAACTTAGCATATAGGCTATGCTCTCGAAGCGTCTGTAGCACAATGCGAAGATGCTCGGCATGATCCTCGACCATCTTGGAGAAAACCAGAATGTCATCGATGAAGATAACCACGAACTTGTCAAGGTAAGGTCGAAAAATCCTGTGCATCATATCCATTAAAGCTGCAGGGGCATTCGTCAAACCAAACGGCATCACAACAAACTCGAAGTGGTCGTACCGAGTGTTAAACCCAGTCTTAGGTATATCCTGCTCTCTGATACAAAGCTGATAGTATCCTTGTCGAAGATCCAACTTCGAATATACCTTCGAGCCTTGCAATAAGTCAAATAACTCCTCTATGTGGGGTAGAGGGTATTTGCTCTTCACTGTCATCCGGTTCAGCTCTCGGTAGTCGATGCACATTCTCAGTGTGCCATCCTTCTTCTTCACGAACAAAACCGGTGCACCCCAAGGAGAGATGCTCGGTCTAATGTAACCACTCTCTAGCAACTCTTCAAGTTGCATCTTAAGTTCCTTCAACTCGGCGGGAGCCATCCTGTACGGAGTCTTCAAATAAGGCTCCGATCCCGGGGCAAGATCGACCACGAACTCGATCTCACGATCAGGGGGTAGAGAGTTCAAACTCTCGGGAAAGACATCCAGGAAGTCCTTAATCGCTTCCGTGTTCTTGAGCTTCCCTTGTTCCTTCGGTCGGTTAAGTAAATAAGCGACGAAAGCCTGAGCTCCCTCTCGGATCAAGCGAGAAGCCTCAACGAAAGAAATCTTCGGTGCCAAATCCGACTCCTCATGAATACCCTTCACAATTGTCGCCTCGGTTCCAATCTGTACTGTCTTCTTGAAACAACCCACACTGACTATGTGCTGATAAAGCCAGTCCATTCCAAGAATAATCCCATAACGCTGTAGCGGCAACTCGATCAAATCAGCGGGATAAATACGATCTTCTATCCTCACAGGGCAACCCTTGAAGATCCCATCTGTAACGTATGAAGTCCCCAAAGGAGAACTGACTCGATACAAATAAGGCAGACTCTCCACAGGCATGCACAACTCAGCAGCAATATCAAGCGCAATAAACGAGTGTGTCACACCCGGATCATATAATGAAGTAATAGGGATGTCATATATGCAAGGTACCTCCAATCACGTCGTACAAATCGGGCTCAAGCTCCTCTCCTCCCAGTGCGAAGACTCTGGGCTGTACTCTCGGCTGACCGGCAGCCTGAATCGCCTTCGGAGGTGTAATAAGAGCCCTCTTGATCGGACAAGAATCCAGCCTATGATCAGTGGATGCACAAAGTAAACACTGCCCCAGTCGCTTCCGGCAGATGTCGGCGGTGTGGTTCGGCTTGTGGCAGTAAGAGCATAGAACTGGTGCGATGGCGGCAATAGGGGCCCTCTCAATATACCTGGGCCTCTTGTCGCCCATAGAAGATCCAGATCCAGCAGTGAAAGGCCTCTTGCCCTTCGGAGAAAAACCCTTAGGGGTGGCAGCAACAGGTACAAGAACTCTATGACGGAGCTCTCCAAGATCGGACTCTATAGCCATAGCCCGTGTCACGGCCTCCTCATAAGTACGGAGGTCACTACCAACTAACTCGGCTCAGATCTCATCACGAAGGCCTCCTTGAACTTCCTGGCCATCCTCCCGTCGTCGTATGCCATGTGAGGAGCGTAGACGATCAATCTGGTAAACTTGGCCTCATACTGGCCCACGGTCATGCCTCCCTGAGTGAGGTTCATAAACTCCCTCTCTCTCTGATCCTGAACAATCTCGGGCACATACTTCGCACGGAACTCATGAAGAAACCGTACCCAAGTGCGCGGGGTTTGTGCAGTGGTCCATCGCCTCTCAACAAAATGCCACCAATCGAGGGCGGGTCCCCTCATCAAGAAAACCGCGAGCTCAATCCTCTGCAAGTCCTCAATCTCCAGAGCTCTAAACTTCTGCTCCAGTTCTGAAATCCAGGCCTCGGCCTTTAGGTCGTCCGGCTCGCCCTCGAAGACCGTAGGGCGATAGGACATGAATCGATCCATAGCTCGGGCAGTAGCATCCCGAGGGTTCCGTGGTGGCTGAGGCTGCTGCTGCTCCTGCTGAGCCTGCTGTACTATAAGCCTAACGGCATCGTAAAAGGCGTTGGGCGGTGGAAAGCCCTCTGGTGGTGGAGGTGGCTCCTGTCGGCCTCGAGGTCGGACCATAGTGCCTGAAACAATAAGCTGGAATGCATGTGGGTTAATGATATGTTCAATTAATCACGTAGCAATATCATATAAAAGCGCAAGTAAATAAAATAACACGAAACCTATATATAGCCGTACGACTTAGACACGACACTTCTAGACAATAGAGCCTAAAGCTCTGATACCACTCCGAACGGTAGCGCCCCACTCTACAGCCCCCGAACCTGCACGGATTCCCAAGCCGAGAACGGCGCCTCAACCCGAGAACCCATGCAAGCTAACAGGTCAATCCCGACATTTGGCAACAGTGGATCCCCAAATTTAAAACATCTAAACAACTGAAAAGTAACAGCGGAAGCAATTTAAATCATAATAATATAAATGCCACTCCGGGGCCAATTAACTAATTTAAAATAAAGCCCATTCAGGGGCAACATCAATTAAATATCAGGGGACGGGGATCAACATAAAGTTATCTACAAGCCTGGACAAAAGAATCCCTATCTAGAGAGTTAATGACAACATTATAGACTCGGCAAAACAAAAAAGACCTATCTATGCACTGTTGCCCATCCGACACGTGAGACGTGTCGGTCTCTCAATCTACCTGAGGCAAGAACCAATAAAAGAGGGTGAGTCAAAAATACTCAGTGAAGATGTTAGAGCAAGTCGAGTCACGCTTCCGGGTTTTATGGAAAGTACATATGCAATAAGGAAGAAACTGGAATGTGCTTCGACTTGGATATTCAATAAAACAATAGAACAATAACAATATAAAGCAATAAATAAATATCCCTGCGAGAGTGGGCCTCTTCCTCCTTATTTCTCCACAATACAAGATAAAAATCTCCATCGCCGGTGTCAAGCCAAGGAGCAACCCAAAGCTCGACTATCGTGAATTTAAGAAAAATGTGCAACGAATGCAACATCCACCATCGCTCCCAACCGTGGCTATCAACTCCTGACGGGCCACGATTCACGCTTAGTTTTGGGAGAAGCACCTCGGATTACACCCTGGACGCTTGTCCCTGGCTGCAACCTCCGGATACCATCCCGGGCCCATTGAAAGAACAATACTTTGCTCGCTTTTCAAGAAAGATTTTTTTAATGCCAAACGGGCAATTAGGCAAGTGGTGACGACGAAGGGGGTAAATCCTAAGTCAAACCGTCACGTAAAGGAAAGAGTTTTCTTGCCCTTTTTGAAAACAAATCGATTTAGGTTACTATTATATAATTTTGATATCAAAGGATTTTAGGATAAAACATAAAAGTATAAGCTCGAAATATGTAATACAATAATATGGGATTAAGGGGTTTCGCAAGTATACATAGACATATATGTTCAAGCCCAGTTTAAAACGATTTAAATCCTCACCTGGTCTCAAGAATAGGAAGCCTAGCAGCTAGACTTACTGGTCACCGACTTCTGACTGATCTGAAAACAAGACAGGACCCAGACAAATTAATAATGACTATAAAAGCGCAAATAAGCAATTATTTGACGAACGGCTAACCAAACATGTTTAAAATCATGCATATACCAATTATAGTATGTAAGGAAGCTATCATGTAAATTTCACGAAATTCCGACAAGTTGTCAAAAATGCACATACTTAAAATTACACTATTCACAGCCCATACGAGGGTGAAATTAAATAAACATTTCAAAATATTAATCTACAAGTTATAAGGGCTCTATAGGTGAAAACGGTATAATTTTAGGAGTCCGTATGCAAAAAGTCAACCGAAAATGTTGACCCGGAGTCTCACTTGCCGAGAGCAACATTTGAAAAAGGCTGGAAAATTTTCTAAGTGTTTCACACCGGCTTGTGCACGGTCTTGAACATGGTGTCAAGACCGTGCACGCACACACGGCCAAATGCACGATTTAGGTACACGGGCTTGAGCCCGTGCAGGCATAAAGAATTGCGCACGGGCTCCTGCATGGTCTCGCTCAAGACCGTGCGTTAGCCCGTGCGGTTTAACAGCACACAGCAGAAGTTACGCGATTTCACGAAAACTCGAACCAAAAATCATAAAAATCATATTTAGAGCGCAAATTAACACCCAACAATCGTAACAATCAACAATCATCATCTAATAAACATTTACATCCAATAATTTCACGAAATGATCAAGAAACGGGTTCGATCTAAGCATTTAACCTAAAAATCCCGAAATGATAATTAATCCTCAAAACCGTGTAAATTCATGAAAGAAATTGGGGAAATTGGTACCTAGAGAAAGGTATGGCTGAGAGGATCGTTTAGGTTTGATCGGCGCGAAATTCCACGGAGAAACGAGCTCGGCACGATCGATTAGGGCTTCGGGGGAAAAATCCTCTTTTCTTCTTCTCTCTCACTCTCTCTATATCGAATATGGTTCGAATGAGGGTTTTCGGGACTTTTATCAAATATTTCGAAATATCGGAAAACACGAAGCTTAGTTTGGTAAGTCCAATTAAATGTACGTTGGTCAAATATATCTATTTAATATTAAACAAACGCAATTTAGACAAGAAATTTAAATATGCAAATAATATTATCACATTGGGTCGTATACGAAAATAATATATAATAATTCACATATTACGAGAACTTAGGGCTAAGAAAGATAATTAACGCGGGAAAATACTCACAGTGATTCTCGGATTTCTGGGTCGTTACAATGCAGATGCGTCACACGAAGGATTAGGTTGTGTGCTAATGCAAAATGGGAAAGTTATAGCTTATGCATCGAGGAAGCTAAAGCCAGCTGAAGAGAACTATCCCACGCATGAGCTTGAGCTAGCCGCCGTTGTATTTGCTTTATTGAAATGGCATCATTACCTCTACGGCATCACGTTCGACATCTTCACAGATCATAAGAGCCTTCAGTACTTGTTTACTCAGAAGGAATTGAACAAACGACAGAGCCATTGGATGGAGTTATTTGAGGATTACGATTGCAAGATTCAGTACCATCCCAGAAAGGTGAATGTTGTGGCCGATGCACTGAGCCGGAAGACGAGCATCGCCCAGCTAGAGGTTAAGTTAGAGGGAGTTCACATCAGTTCTCAGGCCCATATTCACAGCATATCGATCCAGTCAGAGTTAGGTCGAAAGATTCGAGATGTTCAGGCTACTGATGAGTGGACTCAGAGACAGATAGTTCACATCGCAGCTGAACCAGAGACTCAGTTTGGTGTGGACGACACAGGAATTCTCCGTTACAAGACCCGAGTTTGAGTTTCGGAGAGTTTAAGGAGAGATATTCTCAATGAGGCTCACAACACACCTTACACAGTTCATCCAGGTGGAAGTAAGATGTACCAGGATTTGAAAGAATTATTCTGGTGGAGAGGTATGAAGACAGACGTAGTTGATTACGTCATGAGATGCTCGACTTGTCAACAAGTCAAACTTGAACATCAAAGACCGGGAGGTTTGCTTGAGCCACTACCAATTCCTACGTGGAATTGGGAGGGTATTGCCATGGACTTCGTGTCTGGTTTGCCTAAAGTTAGAGGTGGCTACGATAGCATTTGGGTGATTATCGACCGACTATCCAAGAGTGCTCATTTCCTACCGATCCACATGTCATAGAAGGTGGATAAGTTGGCAGAGATTTATCACCGAGAGATTGTCAAGCTTCATGGGATTCCGACTACTATAGTATCTGACAGAGACGCTAGATTTACTTCCCTTTTATGGCAGCAACTTCAAGAGCGAACGGGAACGAAGCTGACTTTCAGTACAGCCGCACATCCGCAGACAGATGGTCAGTCAGAGAAAATGATCAAGTATCTCTGTGATATGTTTCGAGCTTGTGCCTTGGATTTTCGCAACAATTGGCGCGACCAGTTGTCATTGATCGAGTTTGCCTACAACAACAGTTATCAGTCTACGATCAAGATGGCACCATACGAAGTGTTGTATGGCAGAAAGTGTAGATCCCCGTTGTTTTGGGATCTCGAGGATTGGCGTTGGATGAAAGACGATAATGGACGAGGGACTCCTCCAAAGTTTCTCCAAAATGCCATCGACCGTATTCAAATTATTCGGCAGAGAATGAAAGCAGCTCAGGATCGACAGAAGAGCTATGCCGACACCCGTCGCCGACCGTTGGAATTTGAGGTTGCTGAGAAAGTATTCCTTAAAGCTTCTCCTCGTAAGGGATTCACCCGAATTGGAAAAGGAGGAAAATTGAGTCCGAGATTTTTGGGTCCCTATGAGATTCTGGAGAGGATTGGGAACGCAGCTTACAGGTTAGACTTGCCGCCAAGCCTAACAGGGATTCATAACGTCTTTCATGTTTCCCAACTCCGAAAGTACTTCCCGATGAGTCCGAAATCCTTCCTGTTGAAGAAATTGAACTAGAGGCGGATTTAACCTTTGTTTCGAAGCCGGTGAAGATATTGGATAAGAAGACTCAAGCACTACGCAACCGGGAGGTTTCTCTTGTCAAAATTCTTTGGAGAAATCAAACAACCGAAGAGGCTATGTGGGAGACCGAAGATAAGATGCGCAAGTTCCACTCGGAGTTATTTTAGCCGGACGAGTAGAATCTGGGGACCAGATTCTCATAAGGAGGGGTGATTGTAGCGCCCCGAAAATCCGAATTATTATCCGGTATGTCCGAATCGTTTATTTGCGCGATTTAATTATTTATTTGATAATTATTATGTGATTTTATAACAATTTCATAAATGAGTGAATTTTGATATTTAAATCACGACATGTCAATGTGCGTTTAATTTCATGAACTTTGACTGTAATTATGTATTATTTAGATAACTTAAGTTTTTGAGTTATTTTTACAAAATTACGAAAATGCCCTTTCGATTCTCAAGCCAAGTCAACTTTTGATTTAAGTCTCACACTCTCTCTCCCTCATCTCATTCACGCAACAGAGAAGAAAAGAAAGGAGAAGAAAGAAAGGAAAGAAGGAGAAGAAGAAAGAAAGTTCGATTGATCGTCCCGACTCCGTGAAAACCTACGAACTCCTCATGATCTCATCTTCGAGTAAGCTTCTTACGTCTCTCTCGTTTAATGCCTCCTATGCTTCGTTTTTCTAGTTTTTGTGTATAGTTGAATAATTTAGGTTTTATGTGATTAAGATGATTTTATGGAAGGTTTTTCGTGTTTGTGGATTATATGCATAGATTAGATGTTGTAGATCATTATATGTGAAAATTAGCATGAGTGATTAACGTTTTGATGATTAAATGCTGATTTTTGGATTTAAAGCGCGTAAGTTTCAGTTTTGCGAAATTTGCTTCTGTTCTTGATGTGCACGGGCTTTGCACACGGGGTGTGGCAAGCCCGTGTGAGGGTGCACGGTCTCTCTCATGGCCTTGTGAGAGGCCGTGCGTGTTGAATGATCTGCACGGGCTCTCTACACGGACCGTAGAGAGGTTGTGCGTGTTGGAATGTCGTGCACGGTCTACTGCACACGGCCTGAAGCCCGTGTGCAAGAGGCCGTGTGGAGCCATTTTTGGCCACTGGACCTACTGTAAGCCGCAGTGCAATTTTGCACTGTAGGTACCTCCGAGACTCGTCTTTTCTGAATTCTTTCTTCACTCATGTATTCTTTAATTATGAAATAGATATGAATTGCATGATTTATGAATTTATTGAATGTTCGGGACTGTGAATAGTGCAATCGAAGTTTTCGATAAATTTCCTAACTTTTGCATATGAAGTTCGATTCTTCCGAAACTTGAATGTATACTTTCCTATGGTATTCTAAGCATGCCCATGAAATCTCGTTGCATTTGGATTAGATTTGCATATCTAAATCCATGAATTACTCCGTTTCTTTTCTTAATTTGAACCTAAGTGTCGTATATGATTGCTTAACGTGCTTCTATGTGTTTTAATTGTAACGACCCAGAAATTCGAGAATTAATGTGAGTATTTTCCCGCGTTAATTATCTTTCTTAACCCTAAATTCTAGTAATATGTGAATTATTATATATTATTTTCGTATACGACCCAATGTGATAATATTAATTGCGTATTTAAATTACTTATCTAAATTGCGTTTGTTCGATATTAAATCGATGTATTTGATCGACGTGTATTTAATTGGATTTTCTAAAATTACTAAAATAACCCTTCGTATTTTTCGATATTTCGAAGATATTTGATAAAAGTATCAAAATTCATTTCATAACCTTATTTCAAATTCGAGAGAGAGAGAGAGAAGAAGAAAAAGAGATTTTTTCTCCCGAACCCTAATCGATCGTGCCGAGCTCGAATCTCCGTGGAATTTCGCGCCAATCGTTTTTAAACGATCCTTTCTTCGATACCATTCTATAGGTACCAATTTCCCCAATTTCTTTTACGGATTTTCGAGGTTTTGAGAATATTTGATTAAATCGGGATTTTTAGGTTTAATGCTTAGATCGAGCCCGTTTCTTGATCAATTCGTGATTTTATTGGATGTAAATGTGAATTAGATGATGATTATGGATTGTTATAATTTGTGAGTGTTGATTTGCGTTATAAATATGAGTTTTGATGAATTTTGGCTCGAATTTTTGAAATCCCGTAAGTTTCTGCTGTACCCAGTTGAACCACACGGGCTAACGCACGGTCTTGAGCAAGACCGTGTAGGAGCCCGTGTGCAGCTCATTTTGCTTGCACGGGCTTGAGCCCGTGCACCTATCCGGTGTGTTTGGCCGTGTGTGCGTGCACGGTCTTGACACCGTGTTCAAGACCGTGCACAAGGCCGTGTGAAACACTTAGAGATTTTTCCAGCTTTTTCAAATTTTGCTCTTGGCAATTGAGTCTTCGGGTCACCATTTTTGGTTGACTTTTTGCGTACGGACTCCAAAAATTATACCGTTTTCACCTATAGAACCCTTTTAATTTGTAGATTTATATTTTGGAATGTTTATTTAATTTCGCCCTCGTTCGGGCTGTGAATAGTGTAATTCTAATTATGTGTATTTTTAACAACTTGTCGGAATTGCGTGAAATTTACATGATAGCTTCTTTATATATTATAATTGGCATATGCATGATTGGGAACATGTTTGGTTAGCCGTTCGTCCAATAATTGCTTATTTGCGCTTTTATTGTTGTTGTAGTCGTTATTAATTTGTATAGGTCTTGTCTTGTCTCCAGATCAGTCGGGCGTTGGAGACCAGTGAGTCTAGCAGCTAGGCTTTCTCATTTTGAATTCCAGGTGAGGATTTAAATCTTTTAACTGGGCTTGAACATATATATATATAATTGCGAAACCCCCTAATCCCTTATTATTGTATTAATTATTTCGAGATTATACTTTTATGTTTTATCCTCAAATCATTTAATATCAAAATTATACATTATTAAACAAAATTGATTTGTTTTCAAAAAGGGCAAGAAAACTATTTATTTTACTTGACGGTTTGACTTAGGATTTAACCCCCTTCGTCGTCACCTTTGCCCAGAGTGTCGTTTGGCATTCAAATGTGTTTTTTTCGAAGCAAGTAAATCCGTGTTATTTCAAAATTGGGCCCGGGAAGGTATCCGGAGGTTACATCTGGGGACGGGCGTCCAGGGTGTAATCCGAGGTGCTTCTCCCAAAATTAAGCGTCAATCGTGGCCCGTCAGGAGATGATAGCCACGGTTGGGAGCGATGGTGGATGTTGCATTCGTTGCACATTTTCCTAAAATTCATTATGGTCGAGCTTCGGGTTGCTCCTTGGCTTGACACCGGCGATGGAGAATTTTTATAATGAATCGTGGAGAAATAAGGAGGAACAGGCCCATTCTCGCTGGGATCGTATTTATTGCTTTATAGTGTTATTAATTTTATCGTTTTAATTGAATATCCAAGTCGAAGCATATTCCGGTTTCTTCCTTATTGCATATGTATTTTCTATAAAACCCGGAAGCATGACTCGACTTGTTCTAACATCTTCACTGAGTAGTTTTGACTCACCCTCTTTAATTGGTTCTTGCCTCAGGTTTGAGAGAAACCGACATGTCTTACGTGTCGGATGGGCAACAGTGCATAGATAGGCTTTTTGGTTTTGCCGAGTCTCGTTTGTTGTCTTTTATTCTCTCGTTATATATTCTTTTTAACCTGGATTGTAGATAATGTTATTTTGATCCCCGTAACCTTTTATTTACTTGATGTTGCCCCTGAATGGGCTGTTGATATTTTGATTAGTTAATTGGCCCCGGAGTGGCATTTATATTAATATGATTTAACTGCTTCCGCTATATTTACTCTATTTTATTTAGATGTTATTATTTTGGGAATTCACTGTTGCCAAGTGTCGGGATTAACCCGTTAGCTTGCATGGGTTCTCGGGTTGAGGCACTGTATTCGTGTTGGGAATCCGTGCAGGTTCGGGGGCTGTAGAGCGGGGGGCTACAGTCCGGAGTGGTATCAGAGCCTTAGGTTCTGTTGTCTAGAAGTGTCGTGTCTAAGTCATACGGCTATATATATAGGTTTCGTGTTATTTTCTTTACTTGCGCTTTTATATGATATTGTTACTTGATTAATTGGTCATATCATTAACCCACATGCATTTCAGCTTATCTTTTCAGGCACAATGGTTAGACCTAGAGGCCGACAGGAACCGCCTCCACCACCAGAGGGTTTTCCACCGCCTAATGCCTTCTACGATGCTGTTAGATTGATAGTACAGTAGGCTCAGCAGGAGCAACAGCCGCCTCAGCCACCACCACCGAATCCTCGGGATGCTACTGCCCGAGCCATGGATCGATTCATGTCCTATCGCCCTACGGCCTTCGAGGGTGAGCCGGACGACATCAAGGCCGAGGCCTGTATTTCAGAACTGGAGCAGAAGTTTAGAGCTCTAGATATTGAGGATCTTCAGAGGATTGAGCTCTCTGTGTTCTTGATGAGGGGACCCGCCCTTGATTGGTGGCGCTTTGTTGAGAGGCGATGGACCACCGCACAGATCCCTCGTACTTGGGTACGGTATCTTCTCGAGTTCCGGGCGAAGTATGTGCCCGAGGTTGTTCGAGATCAGAGGGAGAGGGAGTTTATGAACCTCACTCAGGGAGGCACGACTGTAGGCCAGCATGAGGCCAATTTTACCAGATTGATCATCTATGCTCCTCACATGGCAGACGATGACAGACGGATGGCTAGGAAGTTCAAGGAGGGCCTTCGTGACGAGATTAGGGCCGAGTTGGTTGGCAGTGACCTCCGTACTTATGAGGAGGCTGTTACCCGGGCTATGGCTATTGAGTCTGATCTTAGAGAGCTTCGTCGTAGGGCTCCTGTACCTGTTGCTGCCGCCCCTAAGGGTTTTTCTCAGAAGGGCAAGAGGCCTTTCACTGCTGGATCTGGGTCTTCTATGGGCGACAAGAGGCCCAGGTATATTGAGAGGGCCCCTATTACTGCCGTTGCACCGATCACCTGCTCCTACTGCCACAAGCCGAACCACACCGCCGACTTCTGCCGGAAGCGATTGGGGCAGTGTTTACTTTGTGCATCCTCTGATCACATGATAGACTCTTGTCCGAACAAGAGGGCTCTTGCCATGCGACCGAAGGCGATTCAGGCTGCTGGTCAGCCGAGAGTACAGCCCAGAGTCTTTGCACTGGGAGGAGAGGAGCTTGAGCCCGATTTGCACGACGTTATTGGAGGTACCCTGCATATTCATGACATCCCTCTTACTGCATTATATGATCCGGGTGCTACACACTCGTTTATTGCGCTTGATATTGCTGCTAAGTTGTGCATGCCCGTGGAGAGTCTGCCTTATTTGTATCGAATCAGTTCTCCTTTGGGGACTTCATACGTTATGGATAGAATCTTCAAGGGTTGTCCTTTGAAGATAGGAGATCGTATTTATCCCGCTGATTTGATCGAGTTACCACTACAGCGTTATGGGATTATTCTGGGAATGGACTGGCTTTATCAGCACAGAGTCAGTGTAGATTATTTCAGGAAGACTATACAGATTGGAACCGAGGCAACCATTGTGAAGGGTAGTCTTGAGGAGTCAGATTTCACACCGAAGATTTCTTTTGTTGAGGCTTCTCGTTTGATCCGAGAGGGAGCTCAGGCCTTCGTCGCTTATTTACTGAACCGACCGAAGGAACAAGGGAAGATCGAGAACACGGAAGTGATTCAGGACTTCCCGGATATCTTTCCCGAGAGTTTGAACTCTCTACCCCCCGATCGTGACATTGAGTTCGTAGTCGATCTTGCCCCGGGATCGGAGCCTTATTCGAAGACTTCGTACAGGATGGCTCCAGCCGAGTTGAAGGAACTGAAGATGCAACTTGAAGAGTTGCTTGAGAGTGGTTATATAAGACCGAGCATCTCTCCTTGGGGTGCACCGGTTTTGTTTGTTAAGAAGAAGGATGGTACGCTGAGAATGTGCATCGACTACCGGGAATTGAACCAGATGACAGTGAAGAACAAATACCCTCTCCCCATATAGAGGAGTTATTTAACTTATTGCAGGGCTCGAAGGTATATTCGAAGTTGGATCTTCGACAGGGATACTATCAGCTTCGTATCCAAGAGCAGGATATACCTAAGACGGGGTTTAACACTCGGTACGGCCGCTTCGAGTTTGTTGTGATTCCGTTTGGTTTGACGAATGCCCCTCCAGCTTTCATGGATATGATGCACAGGATTTTCCGACCTTACCTCTACAAGTTTGTGGTTGTCTTCATCGATGACATTCTGGTTTTCTCCAAGACGGTCGAGGATCATGCCGAGCATCTCCGTATTGTGCTACAGACACTTCGAGAGCATAGGTTATATGCTAAGTTTAGCAAGTGCGAGTTTTGGATCAACGAGGTTTCATTCCTTCGTCACATCATCTCCGGGAATGGGATTGCTGTGGATCCATCAAAGATTGAGGCAGTGACGAGTTGGAGTCAGCCTAAGACGCCAACAGAAGTTAGGAGTTTTCTTGGATTGGCTGGATATTACAGGCGATTCGTTAAGGATTTCTCCAAACTAGCGGCCCCACTCACGAAGTTGACTTGTAAAGATGTGTCCTTTCAGTGGGACGAAAATTGCGAGGCCAATTTCAAGGAACTGAAGACGAGATTGACCACTGCACCTATACTTGTTCTTCCAGACGGACATGAGGGATACGCGGTTTATACGGACGCGTCCAAGGAAGGTTTAGGGTGCGTGCTGATGCAAAATGGGAAAGTCATTGCTTATGCTTCTAAAAAGCTAAAAGATGCCGAAAGGAACTATCCCATTCATGACTTGGAACTTGCAGCGGTGATATTTGCCTTGGGCAAATGGCGTCATTATCTGTATGGTGTCACTTTTGACATCTTTACTGACCACCAGAGTTTAAAGTATTTGTTCACTCAGAAGGATCTCAACAGGAGACAGAGACGGTGGATGGAATTCTTGGAAGATTATGACTGCCGCATTCAGTATCACCCTGGGAACGCGAACGTAGTCGCCGATGCATTGAGCCGGAGGGCTCACTTGGCACACCTAGAGGGGACATCTTCAGATATCTCTTTAGAGGAGAGGAGGACTCGATTTGAATCGTATCCTCGTCTTGCCAACCTTACAGTCCAACCCGATCTAGTCCAACAGATCTGAGACTACTGACCACCAGAGTTTAAAGTATTTGTTCACTCAGAAGGATCTCAACAGGAGACAGAGACGGTGGATGGAATTCTTGGAAGATTATGACTGCCGCATTCAGTATCACCCTGGGAACGCGAACGTAGTCGCCGATGCATTGAGCCGGAGGGCTCACTTGGCACACTTGGCACACCTAGAGGGGACATCTTCAGATATCTCTTTAGAGGAGAGGAGGACTCGATTTGAATCGTATCCTCGTCTTGCCAACCTTACAGTCCAACCCGATCTAGTCCAACAGATCTGAGACGAGTAAAATTCGGATGCCGGTATTCAGAAGATCAAGGCCAGAATGCAGAATGATCCTGACACCAAATTCAGGATCGATGGTACTGGATTGCTTCGCTTCGGGACCCGAGTTTGTGTTCCCACGAATCTGAAGCGTGGAATTCTTGACGAGGCACACAAGTCTGCTTATGCTGTTCACCTAGGAGGCAACAAGATGTATCGTGATCTCAGAACCCAGTATTGGTGGAACGGTATGAAAAGGGACGTGGCTATTTATGTGAAACATTGTCTAACATGTCAGAAAGTCAAGGCCGAGCATCAAAGGCCTGGAGGAACTCTTCAGCCGCTTCCTGTACCTACTTCCAAGTGGCAGGAGATCACTATGGACTTTGTGACAGGATTGCCTGCCGTTCGTGGAGGCTTTGACAGTATTTGGGTCATCGTCGATCGATTGACCAAGTCAGCTCATTTTCTTCCGGTTCGGAAGACAGCAAAGGTCATGTAACTTGCAGAACTGTACCAGAAGGAAATCATCAGACTTCATGGTGTTCCGGAAAGCTTCGTTTCTGACAGGGATCCTAAGTTCATAGCTCAGTTTTGGCAAGAACTTCACAAGAACTTGGGAACGACCCTAAAGTTTAGCTCTGTAGCACATCCTCAAACCGATGGACAATCCGAGCGAATGATCAGGTTTCTAAGTGATATGCTACGGGCATGTGCGCTAGATTTTCATACGAGTTGGATTTCACACTTGCCCTTGGTCGAGTTCGCTTACAACAACAGTTATCAAGCCTCGATTGTATGCCTCCATATGAAGCTCTTTATGGGAGGAAGTGCAGATCTCCGATTTATTGGGAATTGGAGGATTGTAAGTGGTCAGCTAATGGCCACGAGAGAGCTACTCCACCGGATCACATTCAGGAAGCGATCGATAAAGTCCAACTCATTCGGCAAAGAATGAAAGCAGCTCAGGATCGTCTGAAGAGCTACGCCGACAAGAGACGTCGACATTTAGAGTTCGAAGTGGGAGACCGAGTTTTTCTCAAGGCCTCCCCAAGGAAGGGATTCACGAGGATCGGTAGAGGTGGGAAACTTACTCCAAGATACTTAGGTCCATTTGAGATCACAGAGCGGGTTGGGAATACCGCATTTCGTTTGGACCTACCACCTTATCTTACCGGGATCCACAATGTCTTACATGTCTTACAGCTCCGCAAGTACTTCCCCGACGAGTCCCATATTCTCCAGGATGACGGAGTTCAGCTTGAGCCGGACTTGACTATTGAGATGAAACCGGTTCAGATTCAGGATCGCAAGGTCCAGCAGCTTCGTCACAAGTAGATCTCATTAGTGAGAGTTCTCTGGAGGAACCGTCGACCGAGCAGTCTACTTGGGAGACGGAGTCTAAGATGAGAGAAGCTTATCCTGAGCTTTTCTGATAAAGATGGAATATGTGGACCAGATTCTCATAAGGGGGGAGTATTGTAACGACCCAAAAATTCGAGAATTAATGTGAGAATTTTCCCGCGTTAATTATCTTTCTTAACCCTAAATTCTCGTAATATGTGAATTATTATATATTATTTTCGTATACGACCCAATGTGATAATATTAATTGCGTATTTAAATTACTTGTCTAAATTGCGTTTGTTCGATATTAAATCGATGTATTTGATCGACGTGTATTTAATTAGATTTTCTAAAATTACTAAAATAACCCTTCGTATTTTTCGATATTTCGAAGATATTTGATAAAAGTATCAAAATCCATTTCATAACCTTATTTCAAATTCGAGAGAGAGAGAGAGAAGAAGAAAAAGAGATTTTTTCTCCCGAACCCTAATCGATCGTGCCGAGCTCGAATCTCCGTGGAATTTCGCGCCAATCATTTTTAAACGATCCTTTCTTCGATACCATTCTATAGGTACCAATTTCCCCAATTTCTTTTACGGATTTTCGAGGTTTTGAGAATATTTGATTAAATCGGCATTTTTAGGTTGCATGCTTAGATCGAGCCCGTTTCTTGATCAATTCGTGATTTTATTGGATGTAAATATGAATTAGATGATGATCATTGATTGTTATAATTTGTGAGTGTTGATTTGCGTTATAAATATGAGTTTTGATGAATTTTGGCTCGAATTTTTGAAATCCCGTAAGTTTCTGCTGTACCCAGTTGAACCACACGGGCTAACGCACGGTCTTGAGCAAGACCGTGTAGGAGCCCGTGTGCAGCTCATTTTGCTTGCACGGGCTTGAGCCCGTGCACCTATCCCGTGTGTTTGGTCGTGTGTGCGTGCACGGTCTTGACACCGTGTTCAAGACCGTGCACAAGGCCGTGTGAAACACTTAGAGATTTTTCCAGCTTTTTCAAATTTTGCTCTTGGCAATTGAGTCTTCGGGTCACCATTTTTGGTTGACTTTTTGCGTACGGACTCCAAAAATTATACCGTTTTCACCTATAGAACCCTTTTAATTTGTAGATTTATATTTTGGAATGTTTATTTAATTTCACCCTCATTCGGGCTATGAATAGTGTAATTCTAATTATGTGTATTTTTTACAACTTGTCGGAATTGCGTGAAATTTACATGATAGCTTCTTTATATATTATAATTGGCATATGCATGATTGGGAACATGTTTGGTTAGCCGTTCGTCCAATAATTGCTTATTTGTGCTTTTATTGTTGTTGTAGTCGTTATTAATTTGTATAGGTCTTGTCTTGTCTCCAGATCAGTCGGGCGTTGGAGACCAGTGAGTCTAGCAGCTAGGCTTTCTCTTTTTGAATTCCAGGTGAGGATTTAAATCTTTTAACTGGGCTTGAACATATATATATATATAATTGCGAAAACCCCTAATCCCTTATTATTGTATTAATTATTTCGAGATTATACTTTTATGTTTTATCCTCAAATCATTTAATATCAAAATTATACATTATTAAACCAAATTGATTTGTTTTTGTAACGCCCCGAAAATTCGTATTATGAACCGGGAACCCGAATCGATTTTTCTCACGCGATTTATTATTTATTTTATTAATTATTATATGATTTTTATAACGATTTCGTATATGAGTGAATTTTAATATTTAAATCACAAATTGTCGATGTGCATTTAATTATATGAATTTTGACTGTAATTATGTGTTATTTGGACAATGTGAGTTTTCGAACTTATTTTACGAAATTACAAAAATGCCCTTTCGTTTCTCAACCGAGTCAACTCCTTTGACTTAAGCCATCACTCTCTCTCCATTACTCATTCACGCAGCAAAGAAGAAAGAAAAGAAAGGAGAAAAGAGAAAGAAGAAGAGGAAGGTCAATCGATCGTCCCGACTCCGTTTCTCGACGGATTTTCGAACCGCTTACGCCTACGAACTCCTCACGATCTCTTCTACGAGTAAGCCTTTCACGTCCCTCTCGTTTAATGTCTCCTATGCCTCGTATTTCTTAATTTTGTTTTTAGTTGAATAATATAGGGTTTATATGATTTTGGATGAATTTATGGATGGAATTTTATGATTTTAGACTCTATGTGTAGCTTAGATGTTGTAGATGATTATATGTGAAAATTAGGGTGTGATTTGCATGTTTAATTGATTAAATGATGGTTTTTGAATTGGATTTGCGAAGGTTTCGAGTTTCTGTGAATTTTCTGCTGTTATTGCACGCACACGGCCTTTGCACACGGGGTGTTGCAAGCCCGTGTGCATGTGCACGGGCTCTCTACACGGCCTGTAGAGAGGCCGTGCGTGTTGGTCATACACGGGCTCTCTACACGGCCTGTAGAGAGGCCGTGCGTGTCCCTTTGGTTCACACGGTCTTGGTGCACACGGCCTCAAGGCCGTGTGCATGAGCCCGTGTGGCCCGTTTGATCAGGCCCTGACCTTCTGCAAGTCAGGGCCAATTTTGGCCTACGGGTCCCGCTTCGGCTCGTCTTTTCCGAATTCGTTCTTCGCTCGTGTATTCGATATATATGATATAGATATGAATTGCATGTTTTATGAATTTATAACATGTTCGGGTGTATGTATAGTGCGTTTTAAGTTTTCGTTAAATTTTCTAACTTTTGCATATGAAGTCCGATTTTCCCGAAATTCGAATGAATGCTCCCTTATGGTATTTAAAGCATGTCTGTAAAGTTTCGTTGTATTTGGATTTGATTTGTATTTTTAAATGCATGAATTACTTCGTTATGTTTGATAATTGAACCTAAGTGTTTTATGTGATTGTATAACGTGCTTTTACGTGTTTCTATGCTTTCGTATGAGCCGTGCGTCGTCGTATGTCTTATGTGGTTGTCGTTTGTCAGTTGCAGGTTCCACTCTCGTGGATTAGGTTGCTCGTTTCCGTTTTGGGCTTCCTTTTGGGTTGCCGCCAGGTGAGGTTTCTATTGTTATCCCATATTATGTAGATATGTACTATTGAGCCTCACTAAATAAGCCTCGCATGTGTAATTTATGTTTTCATCCCGTATTACTATATTTAGTAAATACTTTATGCTTATTATCTTTATGAGGTTTAAGAACAACGGATTTGATATTAAATGAATAATATGTATATGATTTCGAAATGTTTTCAAAAAGAGACAAGCGAACTATGTTTCGATTTAAATGTAATTTTGGGTTTGGAAACCTTCTCGTTGAGTGAAGTCGTTAGGGCGGGTTCCCCCCCCCCCCCCCCCCCCCCCCCCAAGACGATGGAACATCCGGTTGCGTTTCCTACCGTTACATCGTTTGTCTCGAACGGCCCTTTTGGCCCTCCCCGAAATGTCTTGATTCCTATTTTAATAGGAAGATGATAGTTATGAAAATGCGAGATATGTTATGTGTGTCTGTTTTGTCTTTGTGGGCCCGGGAGTATGGCGATCGGATGAAGCCGGATAGACAGCGGGTCTACGGTGGAGTTCGGTAGCTTGCTCCATGTATACCAGGAGCACGGGTGAGGCCGGAGTGGCAACCTTTGTGCTCCTGTGACGGAGACTTCGTGTCATCTGAAGGATAGGCTATTATGTCTATAGAGCAGTTGGATTTAGCGGTCCTTCTGCTATGTGGGAGGAATAAGGTTGGTATGGTTTTCTGGTATGTTATGTTATGATATGAGGAGTTGAGGGCTCGACTCGCCGAGCAATATGATATGTCCCGTTATGTTATGTTATGATAAATCACCGAATATTTATGAAAATCCTTCTTTTACGTTGTTTTCTTTTAAGTTAAAATGGTGATTTATTCCCGTATGCTATTATGTATGTACTCCCTTTTTCCCCTCACTTAGTCTTTTGACTAACCCTCCCTGCTTTAAACCTTATCTGTTTCAGGTGGTAACTAGGTGGGCATCGTCAGTCTTGTTTCGCGGGTTTTTCTTTCTTTTCGTTGATTGTTCCTTTCTAGATTGTTTTAAGTTCATGATTAGGTTATATGTATATGTTACTGGGATATTGTATCAAACCCGTTTATTATATTATTGTAATTGAATTTCGCTAGCCTTGGTGGGCTTTAACTATTTGTGCAATTGAGCTACTGCTTTGAATGTTGTTATATGGAATTTAATTTGGTTGTTGCTTCCGCTCCCGCATTGTTGTCGTTGTTGTTGTTTTACAAAAAGCCCCGCCTAGTGATTGAGTAAATCGGTTTTCCGTTCGCCGGGTTTCAATTTAGGGTCGGATTTCTGTTTCGGCTTCGGATTGAGACTCGGTGCGGGGCGTGCGTTACCCGTTTGGGGCGCCCGCTACAGTTTTCAAAAAGGGCAAGAAAACTATTTATTTTACGTGACAGTTTGACTTAGGATTTAACCCCCTTCGTCGTCACCTTTGCCCAGAGTGTCGTTTGGCATTCAAATGTGTTTTTTTCGAAGAAAGTAAATCCGTGTTATTTCAAAATTGGGCCCGGGAAGGTATCCGGAGGTTACATCTGGGGACGGGCGTCCAGGGTGTAATCCGAGGTGCTTCTCCCAAAATTAAGCGTCAATCGTGGCCCGTCAGGAGATGATAGCCACGGTTGGGAGCGATGGTGGATGTTGCATTCGTTGCACATTTTCCTAAAATTCACTATAGTCGAGCTTCGGGTTGCTCCTTGGCTTGACACCGGCAATGGAGAATTTTTATAATGAATCGTGCAGAAATAAGGAGGAACAAGCCCATTCTCGCTGGGATCGTATTTATTGCTTTATAGTGTTATTGATTTTATCGTTTTAATTGAATATCCAAGTCGAAGCATATTCCGGTTTCTTCCTTATTGCATATGTATTTTCTATAAAACCCGGAAGCATGACTCGACTTGTTCTAACATCTTCACTGAGTATTTTTTACTCACCCTCTTTAATTGGTTCTTGCCTCAGGTTTGAGAGAAACCAACATGTCTGACGTGTCGGATGGGAAACAGTGCATAGATAGGCTTTTTGGTTTTGCCGAGTCTCGTTTGTTGTCTTTTATTCTCTCGTTATATATTCTTTTTAACCTGGATTGTAGATAATGTTATTTTGATCCCCGTAACCTTTTATTTACTTGATGTTGCCCCTGAATGGGCTGTTGATATTTTGATTAGTTAATTGGCCCCGGAGTGGCATTTATATTAATATGATTTAACTGCTTCCGCTATATTTACTCTGTTTTATTTAGATGTTATTATTTTTGGAATTCACTGTTGCCAAGTGTCGGGATTGACCCGTTAGCTTGCATGGGTTCTCGGGTTGAGGCACTGTATTTGGCTTGGGAATCCGTGCAGGTTCGGGGCGCTACATTAATACTTTCGTATAAGCCGTGCATCGTCGTTAACCTTATGTGGTTGTGTCTTTGTATTTTTTGCAGACGATACTCCCGTAGAGTAGCACCGGTCTTGCTTTTATTCTTTTGATTAGCCAACAGGTGAGGCTTTCCGTTTCTGACTCCGGTACTTATACGTATATATATATATATATATTAAGCCTCTCCCATATAAGCCTTGATTAACATTTTGTTTTCATACCGTCTCTATATATATACTTAGTAAATATTTATGCCTATTATGTTTATTCGATTTATAGAAAAATGTTTTGATGTGAAAAGGTACTCTGTATATTCTTTTGAAATGTTTGCGAAAGAGACATGTAAAAACCTCTTTGATTTAATAAGGCAAACTTTGGCCTTCGGCCTCGCATATGACATGTCTCGAACGGGCTTTCGACCAACCCGAAAATGATTTGAAAAGCAAGTTATGAACTGTATGTATGTATGTTCGGGCCCGGAGTAAGGATGACAGGACGAAACCGGTAGACGTCGGGTCTACGGCGTAAATCCTCTTGTTCCCTCCACCTTTGGGAGCTCGGGGTGAGGCCGGAGTGGCAGCCCTTTGAGTACCTGAGATTATACCATATGTTATGAGTAGTTCGGATTTAGTGGTCCGTCTATATTGGAGGAATAAGGGTGGTTTCCCATTTTTATGTTTGGAAATTGGAGTTAAGGGCTCGTCTCGCCGAGTCATATGAAATGTTATGTTTTATGCTAAATCACCAACCATTTACGAAAACCTTTCTTTTATGTTGATTTCTTTTATGTTTGAAAATGGTGATTTACTTCCGTTTTATAATATACATTATTATTCCCTCCTCACTTAGTCGTTTGACTAACCCCCTCTGTTTCACCCTTGGTGTTGGTTTCAGGATACTAGGCGGGATTGTACGTCGTCGTCGCCATTGTCGCGTCTATTAACTTGCATTTATTTTTGGCATATGTAAACTCTTGTCCCATTTGGCATTTCATTAAGTCATACGTACTAAGATTGTATGTATTTATTATCGGGATTATTATACTGAACCCGTACTCTAGAATTCGGGATATTGTATTGAACCCGTGTATTAAATTATAGTTATTAGTAATTAGAATTCCGCTGGCCTCGGTGGGCTTTAATATTTGTGAAATGGTTTATTGTTTTATTTTGTTTTCGCTTCCGCACCTTTGTTGTTTATTCCATTTTGAAATCCCCGTCTAGTGATTGAGTAAATGTGTGCCGTTCGCCGGGTTTTGATTAGGGGCAGAATTCTATTTTGGTTCCGGGTCGAGACTCGGTGTGGGGCGTGCGTTACCCGTTTGGGGTGCCCGCTATAGAAACAAATTTTAAGCCTTATACTACTGGAAAGATATGTTTATATAGTTTACTAAGAATTTTTCGGTTTCTTAAAACTCATTCCGAGGGGAGAGATATGCTTATTTTAGTGCAACCTGTGCATATTTGAAATTTTCTGCTATATCATGTTCATGTGCTTTGTACTTTGAACTTCAAGCCGTGCGTCTGAGTCGTTGTCTTATTTGGTTGTGTCTTACTTGGTTTTCAGGGGATACAGCCGAGGAGTAGCTTATTTTCTGCCTTAGTTTATTTTGATCTTTTCCAGGTGAGGTTCTTTCAGCTTCTGTTCCAGTTATATATGTATAATACATATCTAAGCCCCACTCAAATAAGCCTTGTTTGGAAGCTCAGGGTGTGGCCGGAGTGGCAGCCCATTTGAGTACCTGAGCCGGCACTCGGCAGGGTCCTATGTGTGTCAAAGACGATGGGTGAAATTCCCAGAGTATACGTATTGTGTAGTGCGGGGTTGCTTCTGACCTACAACCGGAGGAATATGGATGGTTTATATGATTGATTGCTTGATTGGTTTTTATGGGAGATTGCTCGACTTGCCGAGATTTTGTTTGGTTTGATCGTTTTGTTATTAGAATCATCAACCATTGCGAAAACCTTGTTTTAATTGCTTCCTTTTGAGTTTAAAGTAGTGATTCTAAATCGTTTTGTAATATATACTACTACCGCCCCCCCACTTAGTCATTTGACTAACCCTCTCTGCCTCACCCTTTGATTTCAGGTTGTAGGCGGTGCGTTGGTCGAGTCTAGTTAGCTGGTTATGATATGTATTTTGATACTCATGATACTTATTGTACATTATTATGGAATTCAGACACTCTCGTTAGTCGGCATTGTATTAGAATCCTCGTAATGTAAATGCTTGTCAGCTTATGGAATTTCGTTGGCCTTGGTGGGCTTTTCTAATTGCGCACTGTTTTGTTGCTTTCTTAGCCCTTGTGTGGGATAGATTTTAATTATATACGCTTCCGCTACTGTTTATTTTTTGTTGGGTTGGTATTTGAAACAGGTTGCCGCCTAGTATCGAGTAAATTATCTCCGTTCGCCGGACTGTAGTTCGCTCGCGGACCCCTGTTCTGTTTGAGGGTTATAGTTCGGTGCGGGGTGTGGTGTTACCCGTTTGGGGTGCCACAATTAATCTCTTTGAGATGATTCAGCTCAATATTTTGAATGATTTTTGCAACTTTGGAAGCACGGGGTACAATTTTGGTGCTCACTGAAGGCATCCCGTTGGGGGGCTCGAGGCTCGGTCGCCTTTGGAGGGGTGTTTTGGATGTGGTTGTGATGTGGTTGGATGGCGATGTAAGGGTAGGTTTTACCTTTGGTATGGTATCCTTCCCTGTCCGCCATTTGAGAGTTTTGAGTCGCCACCCGCTCGGTTAAGGTTGAGAGGGAAACCTGTATAGGCTCTTGTGTCCTTGTGTGTGTGTCCAGAGATTCGTCTGATGGGTTCAGGAGCTAAGTTACGATGGGGGAAGGGGTTGAGACAACCTATCACCCCCCACCGCCCCTTTCGGGTCTTCTCACCAATACCAAATGGCCATAGTAGTTCCCCAGATATGTAGACAAGTAATCGCAAGCAAGTATATATATATATATATATATATATATATATATATATATATATATATATTTATGTGTGTGTGTGTGTGTAATATAGGGATTAGATCCCTTTAGCTTCGTACCGGGAGGAGCCGGCTGCCTACGTTTCCCAAGGATGTTAGGAATCAGAGCCAACGTAGTTCATACCCCGAACTTCTAAGAATAGGGTATGGAGTTGACATGTGAGGTTAATCATGCCTCATTTTTGAAAGGTTTTTGCATTATTTTAAGAAAAGGGTGTGATATAACAGAAAAGCTTTATGTGAAAGGAGTAGTCTTTCGGGTGTGTCTAGAATAGAGGGGGGGGGGGGGGGGGGGTTAGATTTTACCACTAAACCTCATGTCTACAGTTAACCCAAAGAGGGGTTCTTTTATTAGGAAAGGGCTTTGAGCTGTTATTGGAAAGTTTCTTGGATAAAAAGGAAGATTTTGTAAAAGGTTTGTATTTTTGACGAGACCTTGGGTTTTGTTCCTGGCTGTGAAGCCGTCCGGCGTTCGTTAAACCTATCCACGGATTATAAGCCCTGCGCAAGGTATCCGGCAAATCGGAAAAGGAACTAAGCCTAGGTATGTCTACCCGATACCCTATGCTCGGGAAGTTCGGGGTTAGCACAGACATGCGAGATGAGGAGTTTCAAGTAGGAAAGTGATTAACACCTAGGCAAGCAAGAAACTAAGGGAAGGCGTTGGGCACTAGTTGTAGTCTAGGTGGGGTCACGGAAGGGGAGACCCTTCGCTCGTTGACCACCTAGAACCGGCGGCCTTAGCCACGGGGAGTGTTCCGTCCCACAGGGGGACGGAACGGGGACTTATTACTATCAACTAGGAAAGTAGAAAGTAAATAAATGCTGAAAAGGCTAAAAGGAGACTCACCCTCGTAGTCTTATCTTCACTTCACTTCGTTCCTAGCCGCTGCTTCCCCCCTCGAACTCAGAAGCACGATCGTAGGGACCAAGCAGAACTCTGACTCGGGACTGAAATCCGAACACTCTATTGAGCAGAGCGCCGGACCTAAAACCTAGAACAGGACCGAAAAGGGACTAGAGTGGACCGGGCTAAGGAAGCCTAGTCCTCTCTTTAGAAATTCTAAGGCGAAAAGTCGAACCTTAGAAGGGAGAGGGGAGGAGAGTGAATGAGCAAATGAAAGTGAAGGGGTAGGGCCTTATTTATAGGTGTGAAAAACCTACAAACAAGGTAAGTTTGCGTATATGGAAGGTTAGGGCAACGCAGGAGGGGCCGACCGGCCGGCCAGGCTGATGCGCCTGGCCATGACCAGCCGGCCGGCTAGTGCCACCAGCCTGGTGGAAAGTTCGCAGGCCATCCGACCCGCGAAGTCTTGTTGGCCGTCCGATCGTGTTGGGCCGGGCTAGGGTTTGCGTACTCGTCCAGGTTTTTTGGTGTTTTCTCATTCATTTCACATCCGATTTGGGAGATTCAAAGACCAAAATGCTCCTATCGCGATGTTCTACCATAATATTACATTGAATTTGGGATCCGACGAATATATGGAAGGGTAGAGAGGCAATTGGGGGCTACCAAGAACATGTCACGAGATATGGACCCTAGGGTTTTCGAGGATCATCTAGGCATTTGGAGTCTGCCTAACGTGTGGTGGGGCTGAGTTATCAATTCTATGAAATGTTCATAGAGCCCCCTATCGGCGGAGGTTCGAGAGAGGCGAACGTCGATGGTTCAATGAAGACCCAATTTTACACCGTCGCGTGCACGCTGTAGCGGATCTGGATTTCGGAACCTCTGGGATTTTCCTCTGTGGGGGAATAACTAATACTACTGCCTCTGAGGCCTACAAGGGTCTTGTGCCACCCTTGGGATAGGAAGAAGGGTCTTATGCCACCCTTGGATAAGGATAAGGGTCTTGTGCCACCCTTAGATAGAGATAAAGGTCTTGTGCCACCCTTGGATTAAGGAGAAGGGTCTTGTGCCACCCCTTGGGATAGAAATAAGGTGTTGGGATTCACGCACCCCCGGCTGCAGCGGAAGTAATGGATTTCAAAAATTTTAGTCCCGGGGAGTTACAGTGAATCTTCATCCAATGAATAAGTGACGTTGAAACGTTTATATATATTATAAAGGAGTTCACCTTTATGCACTCCTTTTGTAGTAGATAAGGAACGAAGGCTTTCCAAAGCCTCTGGCCACTCCTCTAATGGCGCCGGCTTCAAGATCCACCAAGGTTTCAATTTTCAACCGAAACGCTCTGAAGATAGTCCACGGCTTCTCGCAAGCAAACTCGTATCTCTTAATTCCTGCTAGGGAACGAAGAACGATTGATTATCTTTTGATTAAGCCTTAGAGAGTAAGACTTAATCTATGAAGTGAAGAAGAAGCCAATTCTCTTAGGGAGAGAGAGAAAGTGGCGTGAGAGAGAGAGGAGAGAAAACAGAAAACTAGGGTTTTTTCCTGATTGTGTTATTCTAAGAATGAATTATAATCTTACGTAAAGAACTAATCCAAGGGTTATTTATAAAACCCATAAAGGGCCGAAAATTCCAAGCCCATGAAGGACTTGGATTTTCGGCCATCACCTTCAATTGGGACTAGGATTTGGGCCTTTTCAAAAGGCCCATTAAATTTAATACTAGATTAAATTATCAAAGCCCAATTTTCTAATTACTCCTAATTAGAATTGGATTAATCTTTTATTCCACTTTTGGGCTTTATTTTATTCCAAATAAAGTTCAAGCCCAACTTAATATTAATTCCCAAATTAATATTTTCTTTCTCAGTTTGATTTAATCCAATTAAATCCTTTCAATTAACCTTTTGGGCTTTATTCTATTCCAAATAAAATTCAAGCCCAAGTTAATATTAATTCCTAAATTAATATTTTTCTTTCTCAATTTGATTTAATCAAATTAAATCATTTAATTACTCTTAATTAAATTCTCCAAAGTTAATTAACTATTAATTAACTACTTCAATTTTGAATCAAACCAATTAATTCAAACCATCAATCCACATTGATTAGATAATCTTATTTGCCTGTGGAAGTCATTGTGTGACCCCTTAGGTTCACCAATAGGATAGTAGTAGAAACACATTCTAAATGTCACAATCATATCTTTTAATTGAACCCCTTTCAATTCAAAGAAGGTTTGTGAGTCAAAACCCATTTGATCTCACAAACTCGTTTCTACAGACCATAGATGACGTTTAGTAACGTGTCCATGGCCACCCATCCTTCGATGAAGTGGTCCTTACCTTTCAGCCTCATGATCTCCGTGAGATACGATCCTTCTATCATCCAAATCCCGATTGAGACCTAGGGTATGGGAAATGGAACCCCAGTAGTCTTCAATGCTATGAATTATATTCCTATAGTAATTCCATTTGATCTCATACTCTAAGAACTCTTTCCTAGTTGAAACCAACCATACCTAGCAAGGATTTGACGGTGGAATGTACTACAATAGAACTCATAGGAATTCGTCTTGTTCTTGCAACAAGTGACAGATTCTATATTGACCCTCACAGCCTCCATGCATGACTCGAACATACCCAATGTACAACTTATGTGAAACCAAGTCCCTTAGCTTACTGTGATCTTGGGGTTTCATCCGTACACAAGAATAAATAATATGCAACTACTTATAAATGCAATATGATGAATTTCGCCAAAGTAGTAATGGACGACTACTAGCGTCTTTCTATTATGGTTCACTTGATTGTTCTACTCTGGAGTTTTATGGGAAATGCCTTAAACAGTTCGGCTTTCTAGGGCACAACTCCAACAATCTCCCACTTGCCCTAAAGCCAACTGCCTATTGTCTCAAGGCCCATCTTCAAAATATGTCCTTCAAAAGAGCTTTTGACTCTAAGGCTAAGTATGTGGGGTCACTACGTTTTCTGCCTAGATGATTTATATCATAGAGATATAACTCATGTCTTCTGATTTAACTACCTTAAATCGTTTAAGGATATGTTTAGACATTCTATGAGATCTTGGTTCTATTGCTTGCGCAATCACATTTATGTTGTTTCAAAAACAACTAATGCCAAAGCATTGCTAGGTATTACATCCAACATTTTGGATGATGTTTCTCATCTAAACTCCTTCTGTTTCTACATCTAATGAAGTAATGCATTCTGCTTCTCAAGCATAATCCGTTCGTGTACTACACTTATTGGGAATTGCCCAATTCAGTACTTTATTCTATAAGTTACCATTCTTATTTATTATTGCTTAGTTATTTCCGATCCTATCGGATTGTCCTCTGAGTTCTTGATTTTTGCCCCATCTATGTCTATAGATTTTGTTAACTCTATAACTAGACAGGTTACTACCTATTCTTATTATCGAAAATGTCATACAACTATACAACTCTCTTTGTATCTCATGTATGTGATTACTCTTAATCATACTTTAAATGTAGTCAAAACAATTTTTGACTCACTCACTTAAACAATTGTTCCAATCACTTGAGATTATTATGAGTTCTGGTAGGAGTCTGTAAACTTCTCTAAGTTTCATCCACTTTTGGCTAGCTCCCACTAGATTCCAGAACTTTGTTTGCCTTCACAGTATTCATATATCTTATATATATTCTGTTTAAATATCTTCACTAAGATATCTTTCGGATTCACTAATCCTCTGCTTGTTTCTGTAAGGTCTTACAATTATCTTATGATTTGGATTGACATTGGTGTTCCACCATTTGCTTGTTTGTAGTCTTTTGTTGAAACTTTTCAACTTCTTGTTTTCTTCTTTTATCCTCAAGAAACGATTTCTTGAATAAAAGTGATTTTCCTTTTATTATCAAGAAATAATTTCTTGACTACAAGGTTGTATTCCTTTTATCCCTAAGAAACAATTTCTTGAATAAAAGTGATATTCCTTTTAAACAATCTATTTTGTTTTAGGAGACCCTTGAATAAGTATTCCATTAATACTTTCTTTTCTACAAACACTAATTAGATGCCTTAATCTAATTCACACTCCCACTAGTCTCTCAGACTTGTCTGGGAATTTTCATATTTACTGTTAAGTATGGGGTTTGAAATCATCATGATTTTGAACACTGAATGTTTCGAATTTCAAAAACAAAACATGGTTTTGGACATACACTGGAACTTTCGAATTTTACTCTAAAATTCGAATTTGATTGCTCACAACTTTTGTGGGTTCATTTTGTGAGATAATTTCTATTATCTCTTAGTATTAGCTACTTTAGATACGTTCTTTCACATTTAGATATTTGAGATAAAATATTTTATAAAACAAAACAATTACCATAATTTTAAAAACATCAAAATATCCAAAACTTAAATATGGGGATTCGATATTGATGATGATTTGTTGAGCATTGGCTAGATAAATATATAATTGATGGATATTGATTTATGTTAATTGATGCCCCATGTGGCTTTGAATGTTTAATTGATATATATATTTTAAGCTTCCGCACTCTGTTATTTCTGTTGGTTTCTGTTGTTGGACTAGGTTCATTATTGCCGGTATAGATTGAGTGCTTGCCGTTTGTCGGGATGGATTTTTAAATGGGGAACATCTACCTCGTTTGGGAGTTCGTCTCGGTGCGGATGTGATGTCCTTTCTCCTCCTACGGAAAGGGGCGCTACAAGAATTAATTGATGTTAATTCAAAAGTTAAATTAATTAATTGAGTTACTTATGATTTATTTGGAATAAATCACGTTCAATTAGTAGAAGGGAAAATCTGGGGCAATTAAATGTTAATTGGGCGTATTGGACTAGAAAATTAATTTGGAATTAATTTTAGCCCAAGCTGATCAATGATGGGCTTTTAATTTATTTAGAATAAATTAAAGCCCACTGTATGATATATTGGACTTGCTTAATTAATTATGATTAATTAAATTGGGCATGAAATATTTAATCTGATATTAAATTGAAAAGGCCTTTAGAAGGCCAAAATACTACTGGGCCCAATAGTAGTAGTGGGCTGTGACGCCCCTACATCACAACCCCCAGACCAAAACGAGCCTCCGAGTGACGGTTAAGGACCTCCACCCGAAAACCCGACCTGGACAACGGGATTCCATAACCTGGCAACAGTGACACTCCCAACACAGAGCAACAACAAATAGAAGAGCGGAAGCATAAAAACACGAGGGAAATAAAAGGAATGCCATCAAGGCTCAACTAATGTAAATTCAGTCAAACATCATTAACAACAGTCATAATTCCCTCACAGTGGAAAAATAAAGTACTCAGCCAATTCGATGTTCCAATATTTAAAACAAACATGAGAGTAAATAGCAGTATCCAAGTCATACATCGATCTAGTCATAATAAATGTACAAAAGACCGACTCAGACGACCCGGAAACCCTAACGACCACTGCTGCCACAGCCGACATTGAAATATCGGACATCGAAACCTGAAGCATGAACCAAAAGAGCTGTGAGTTAAAAGAACTCAATGAGGAGGGGGATATATGTAATATTTCAAACTTGTTTGATCCACACTTTAGTTGATAGAAAACGAATCTAATAGCGATAAGTCACTTTACAATTTGATTAAAGCTCTTGTGAATCAAACGTTATAATAAAACATTTTTTTAAACATTTGATTTCCCGGCAAGAACGGGCCACTTCCTTATAACTCCCAAAAACATTTCAAATCATTTATGAAATCCCACAACACCGTTTGGCATATCAAGGAGCAACCCGAGATTTCACCACAACCGATTATAGCACCGGTAAGTACTACTCGAACTAGACTACCTCCGACTAGTTACAAGTAATGCCCTTTTGATTATATATTAGATGATCATCACTGGGTCTCCATCTATATATAATCTGGACTATACAATGGGTTTCGCCCTAGACGCACATCTCCGGGACTCCACCTATTATATAATCCGGGCCAAATTCCCCCAAAAGCGTCCTCAAGGGGTAAAGTGTAATATTTGACTCGCTTTTGTAATATTTAGTTTTCCTTTCTCTTTCTCGAGTAAAGGAGCGGTTTGACCAAAAAGGATCTTTCAAGACAAGGTGTGTAACGGCCTAGGATTTCTCTCATCACGTTGCCGAGTAGACTTGAGGCATACGCGTAAGGTCCTTAACCAAAAGTTACTTTAAAACCAAAAGAGTTATCTTGTCTCTAGTTTGAAACCATTTGATCAAAAGTATACATATGTCGTTTTATATAAAAACCATTTATTCAAATATCAATCATAAGGCAATTGAAATATAAAAGGGAATACAATGTTTTCACAATATTTGTTCAATACTTCCGTTGAAAGCATTTTAACCCTCACCTGTAGGCTTAACAACAAAAAGAAGGCCCGACGACTATGTCCTGTCCCCTTGGGTACCTGTAACACACAGGGCCTTAAGGTAAGACACGACTTGACAAACCAACCAAATAAGACGGACGACTTAGAATATAAAACATGCTTGAGATTAAGAATCAACATATAAGCACTTAAACATGTTCAAATGCATGTAATATTAGGCATAGAAGGCATCTGAGTGATATAGAAGCTTGGGAGATCAAAATCAAAGGAAAAATTACAAAATCACCCCCGAACACTATTCAAAGCCCGAACATGTCCGATCGCCAAGAGACTTTCAAAATTTATAGGCTTTAACCTGAAAGGGGTTGTAGTGGCAAAAGAATCGAGAGAAAACCAGGTTCAGAGCAAAAACGGATCTTTTTAAACTTTTGAACACATTTTTGGCCGAAAATATCGAAGAGAACACACTCATGGCCGTGTTCTGAAACACGGTCGTTTTTTGAAAAATGCCCATGGCCGTGTTTTGAAACACGGCTGTGTAACCAGCCACGGCCTGGTTTTCATCTTCTCCGCGACATTTTTTTCAAAATTTGATCCAAAACTCATTTTTCCAATCCCAAACTTCCTTAAACTCAAACCTAATGCATAATACGACCAACTAACACAAAAACCTCGATAAAACGAGCATAACAAGTCACGAAACCGAAATTACATAAAAACCCAAAAAAGCTTGAAATGCATCAATGGAGTTTCATTGCTTAAAGACTCAATCATGCATCAAGGAGCTCAACAAGCACTCATGCTAGCATATAGTACCACAATAACAACTTACTAATCAACTACAACCATCAAAGCAACTAAAATCAACAAATTACCTCAAAGAAGAAAATGGAGGAATAGAGTGATCAAGAACTTCAATGGAGAAAGCAAGTGGATGAACTTCTTCCTTGATATCCAAAGGAACTTTGAGCAAAAGGAGGAGTCTTGAAACTTGGGGGAGGATGAGATTGATGAACTAGGTCTTGAAGGTTGAGAGGAGAAGAAAGGGAGGAGAGTATGAAAAGTGATGAAAGTGTTAGGTGTGGAAAAAGGGAGAGAGAGAGACGTGAGAGTTAGAGAAGAAAAAGAGATATCGGCTCGAACTCGAGTCAGTCCGAGAATACTGCAAATTGCTATTCCGGGCTAGAAATGTCGACTTATCGAAATTAATCGATATTACAGTCAAAATGACACAAATTAAGCCCTCATTAGCAATACGTAAATAGAAATCTCATAATTATCCAATCACAACAATTCACCCAAAATCACACCAAACTCTCACTTAAATCACATAATTCACATATAAATCTGGCTGACGTGCCGTAACATACCTCAGAAATAACAGGGCGTTACAGTACTCCCCCGTTCAAAGAATCTGGTCCCCATATTCTAGTTCGTCTTGGCAAACAACTCGGGGTAATGAGTTCGCATCTTCTCTTCCATCTCCCAAGTAACTTGCTTGGTGGTTCGGTTCCTCCACAATACTCTAACTAATGGAATATGTCGGCTGCGGAGTTGCTTGATCTTACGATCTTGAATCTCAACGGGCTTCAACTCGATCGTCAAATCAGGCTCTAGGTGTTCGATTGGATGGCACCAACGAAATCGAGTGCTAACTCCCATTTCTTTTTGAATTAACTGATGAACGTTTTATCGGACATTTATTTTGTATTTTGAATTCGATAATTTTCACAAAAAAAGTTTGACCTATTCTGATTTATTTATTATGATAATTAATCCTACTACTTCTGGTTTTGGGGTTTCCACGCTTGAAAAAAAAAACCACCCCGGGCGTATCGTCCAAATCATCGGTCCGGTGTTAGATGTAGCCTTTCCGCCAGGCAAGATGCCTAATATTTATAATGCTCTGGTAGTTCAAGGTCGAGATACTGCTGGTCAACCAATGAATGTGCCTTGTGAGGTACAGCAATTATTAGGAAATAATCGAGTTAGAGTTGTATCTATGAGTGCTACCGATGGTCTAATTAGAGGAATGGAAGTGATTGATACGGGAGCTCCCCTAAGTGTTCCGGTCGGTGGAGCGACTCTGGGATGAATTTTCAACGTGCTTGGAAAGCCTGTTGATAATTTAGGTCCTGTAGATACTCGTACAACATTTCCTATTCATCGATCTGTGCCTGCCTTTATACAGTTAGATACAAAATTATCTATTTTTGAAACAGGAATTAAAGTAGTAGATCTTTTAGGCCCTTATCGCCATGGGGGGAAAATCGGACTTCTTCATCATGAAGAATGTGTGACTCGTCGGGATAGTACTTCCGGAGTTGTGAAATATGGAAAACGTTGTGAATCCCGGTCAAATTTAAGGGCAAATTCAGGCGGTAAGCGGTCTTCCCAATTCGTTCAAGAATCTCATAAGGACCCAAATATCTCGGACTGAGTTTCCCACCTTTACCCACTTTAGCGAATCCCTTCCTCAATGTTGCTTGAGAAACACGTTGTCTCTTTCTTCGAATTCCAAATCCCGGCGTCTCTTGTCGGCATAGCTCTTCTGTCGATCCTATGTTGTTTTCATCCTCTGACGGATAATCACAATCTTGTCAAGAGTTTCTTGGATCGTCTTCGGAGGAAGAGCTTGATCAACCTCGTCCTTAGTCCTTTGCCAATCCTCTAATTCCCAATAAAGAGGAGATCGGCATTTTCTACCATAGAGAGCTTCATAAGGAGGCATCCCGATCGTTGCTTGGTAACTGTTGTTGTAGGCGAATTCAATAAGCGGCAGTTGCTTGTCCCAACTCATGGAAAAGTCGAGAGCACAAGCTCGTAACATATCACCTAAAATCTTGATGGTTCTCTCAGACTGACCATTGGTTTGTGGGTGAGCTGCAGTACTAAATTTCAAGTTTGTACCCAGTTCTTGTGAATCTCTTGCCAAAGACTTGAAGTGAACTTGGGATCTCGATCAGATACAATGCTCACCGGAACTCCGTTCAACTTAACGATCTGCTCGATGTACAAAGGTGCAAGCTTCTTGACATTGGTCGTCTTCTTTATCGGGATGAAGTGAGCGGACTTCGTCAAACGGTCCACAATCACCCAGATCGTATCGAAACCACCTCGAACCTTCGGTAACCCAGACATGAAATCCATAGCGATGTCTTCCCAATTCCAATTAGGGATAGGAAGCAGTGGTAGACTTCCACCGGGTTGTTGATGCTCGGCTTTGACTTTTTGGCAAGTCAAACACCGTCTCACGAAATCAGCAACCTCTCTCTTCATTCCGTGCCACCAATACTGGGTCTTGAGATCTCTATACATCTTGTTGCCTCCTGGATGGACAGCATAAGCAGATTTGTGTGCCTCATCGAGGATTTCGATCTTTAGACTCTTTGGCACGCAAATCCGATTCTTAAAATGAAAGAGACCCAAGTCGTCAAACGCCAACTTAGAGTTCGGTTCGTTTTGCACCCTGATGACCTATCTCTGAATCCGCTCATCAACAGCCTGCTCATCTTTGATTCTCTGGATCAAGTCTGGTCTGACTAATAGATTAGTGATTCTCGGCTGCAAGACTAGGTGATATCTTCCTTCTACTGTTGCTAACTCTGTGGAGACACTCTCCAAGTTAGCTACCTTCGCTTGCCTGCTCAAGGTGTGAGCTACCACATTGGCTTTGCCCGGATGATACTGAATACGACAATCATAATCCTCAAGGAATTCCATCCACCGACGTTGCCTTCTGTTGAGCTCTTTCTGAGTATGTAAATACTTCAAGCTCTGGTGGTCAGTGAAAATGTCGAACGTCATGCCGTACAAGTAATGTCAGTGAAAATGTAGAACACATCCCAATCCTTCTTTCGATGCATCCGTGTAAACTGTAAATCCTTCAGAACCCTCAGGCAAGGTGAGAACAGGAATGGTCGTCAACCGTTTCCTTAATTCCTGAAAGCTCACCTCGCATTTTTCGTCCCACTGAAAGGGCACGCTCTTGCGGGTCAATTGGGTAAGCGGTGCGGCTATCTGTGAGAAGTCCTGCACAAAACGCCTGTAATAGCCGGCCAACCCTAGAAAACTTCTCACCTCTGTCGGCGTCTTAGGCTGCTCCCAATTCATAACAACCTCGATCTTTGAGGGATCCACCTCAATACCATCTCCTGAGATCACATGACCAAGGAAATGAACTCGATCAATCCAAAACTCACACTTATTGAACTTGGCATACAACTGATGCTCTCGAAGAGTCCCTAGCACTATGCGAAGATTTTCGGCGTGTTCTTCCTTAATCTTGGAGAAAACCAGGATGTCGTCGATGAAAATCACAACGAACTTGTCGAGATACAGATGGAAGGTTCGGTGCATCAAATCCATAAAAGCGGTTGGAGCATTCGTCAACCTGAAAGGCATCAGAACGAAATCGAAGTGCCCATAACGGGTGTTGAATCCAGTCTTCGGAATATCCGACTCTCGAATCCATAGTTGATAGTACCCTTGTCGAAGATCAAGCTTAGAATACACCTTCGACCCTTGCAGTAAATTAAATAGCTCCTCAATGTGGGGTAGAAGATATTTGTTCTTCACCGCATTCGATTCAACTCTCGATAGTCGATACACATCCTCAATGTACCGTCTTTCTTCTTCACAAAAAGAACTGGTGCACCCCACGGCGAAATACTCGGTCGAATGTAGCCCATCTCCAACAATCCTTCTAACTGAAGCTTCAACTCCTTTAACTCAGTTGGAGCCATACAATAAGGAGTCTTCAAATACGGCTCAGCTCCCGGAGTTAAGTCAATAACAAACTCAATTTTCCGTTCCGGAGGCAAAGAATTCAAACTCTCGGGAAACACGTCGGGAAAATCTCCAACTACTGCCACATCCTCAAGCTTAACTTTCTCTTTCGAACGGTTTAGTAGATAAGCAACAAAGGCCGGAGATCCCTTACGAATCATGCGGGTGGCTTTAACAAAACAAATTCTAGGAATCTTGTCAAATCCTTTGCCCAAAATCTCGCTATCGGCTCCCAGAGCGATCTTTTTCCCAAAACAGTCAATATGAGCTCGATGGCGGAATAGCCAGTCCATACCCAAGATTATCCCATAGTGACTCATCGGTAACTCAATGAGGTCGGCGGGATAATCGTGCTCGTCTATCTTCAATAGACAATCCTTGAAGACTCTCGATTACACAAACATGGGGAACTGACCTCAAGCAAGTAAGGTAAACACTCAGCAGATAGAGGCAGTTTAGAAGCATATTCAAGCGCAATAAATGAGTGGGTAGCACCCGAATCATACAATACAGTTATGGGTATGCCATGCAAATGTAATGTACCTTGGACAATAGCATTCGGGTTAGCGTCACCCCCATCTCCCTTCATAGCATAGGCCCGTGCCACCACCTTTCCTTTCCCGGGATTCTGAGGACCTTTCGGCTTTGGTGGATACCTATTCCTCGGGCAGTTCTCGGACAAGTGATCATTACCCCCATCACAGTTACATAAGCCTAACTTCTTCCAACAATTAGCCTCGGTATGGTTGGGTTTGTTGCAGAAAGAACATTTCTCTTGGGGCTCGACTGGCTTAGGACCCGTAAACTTCTATTTCTTGCCGGAAGAAGAATCGGGTGGAGGGAAAGATTTCTTAAACTTCTGAGGAGCATGAGTTGGAGTCTTTGCTACGGTCTCTCGATGCATCTGCTGATGCAGGGACTCAATCTCTAATTGGTGACAGCAATATCGTATGTGGGAAGGTCTGCTCCAAGGAGAGCTCGTCTAATGCTGTCGGTCAAGCCCTGTGTGAATTGGTTCACTCTTCTTCGCTCATCAGTGAGCATTGAAGGGCAATAGACGATTAAACGAGTGAATATAGCTTCGTATTGATCAACCGTGAGCTTATCCTGCTTAAGGGCTCGAAACTCGGCCTCCCTTTTATCCTGGACCACAAGGGGAACATACTTGTTTTTGAAGGCCTCTAGAAAATTAGCCCAAGTCGGCTCTGTATGCTCAGCCTACCATCTCGCCTTGGTTAGTCTCCACCAATCTCTAGCGGAGTCCTTCAGTTATGTATGAATGGCCAAATGGGCTTTTGAGACAAGTTGGTGTAACGATCTAAGAATTACTCATAAGTGTCGTACGCTTCGGGAGCATGCTGACGGATGTCCCTAACGACATTACTTATAAGTGCCTCTGAGATCAAATTGTTACTTTTAAAACAAATAAGTTACTTGTCTCTAGTTGGAAATATTTCAAATCATTTGGGAGATGCATAGGTTTTTCTATCAAAAGGTTTGACCAAGTACATAAGATAATAGTAAAGGCGGGAATACAAGCAATAAGAAAGGCGGGATAATAAGTTATTTCGCAAACCTATATAACTATGTCCTTGCCCCAGTTGAAAGCATTTTAAACCCTTACCTGGCTCGGCAAATGAGAAAAGCAAGCAAGCAACAGATATGATTCTGCCCCAGATATCCCACCTGAAAACACGGGGCCTAGAGGATGAATGATCGACACGAGCAAGAAAACAGACACTGACGCTCGGCTATTAAATTATAAACATGCTTAAAGATACACATTAATATTCAGGCATAACAGAGCAAGCAGGGGCAACATGGTCAATTTGTATCTAAAAGCATATAATAATTAAATGAACGAGAAACATTAAATTAATTACAAAACATATAAACGTACAAGCTAAGTAGGGGGATAAAATTTGTAATTCCACAACAACAAGTATATTCCATTTAATCAACAAATTGAAATACAACTTCACAACTTATAGCTTTTCCCAACAGCTCTAAAGCTACAAGCTCATATTAATCCTATCTCTAGCCTAATCGAACCGAAACCCATCCGTTCGACTACACAATCATACATCAAGCATATTTAACAATTTACATAAGCTAGAGTACAAGTAATTCATGCCCAAATGCTAAAAGCTATAAGCTATAATCAAAAAGCTACCATATTAACACAATTATACAAAAAATGTGATAAAAGACAGACGACAAGTCGGATTCGAGTAATACCAGCCCCGTTAGAACTTTTGCGACGAGGAGAACAATCTTCGTGAAGACTCCGTCGTCGGAATCTGACTGGAACTGTAGCGTCGCCGCTTGCCGCCACTGTGCCGCCACCGAACTTCCATCGAAACACCTCCGATAGTCGAACCCTTATATAGAAATGATCCTCTCGACACGCTGGTCACAACCATGTTGGTTTTCCATCGTGACTCCGCCTGGAACCACCACTCCCGTTGCCACTCAATGCCGCCGCCCCGTCAAGTCGCCATAACTCCGCCGTCCGTGGTCCGATGAAAGTGAAACCACCGTCAAAATGCTCCTTTCTTCATGGGATTCAATTCCTGACCAACCCCAGGCATTGACGTCGCCGGATTCTTTAGATCGGAAAAGGTATGACCGGACTGAAAATTGTCCATATCTCCGCCGTCGGTGGTCAGATGGCCACGGGACCACTGGCATTGGCTTTGTCTTGAAAAATTGGTCCAGAGCTGACTAGTCTCCGGCCTTGACGTCGCTGCAAAAGCTCCGTTCAAAACCCTCCTCCATCGCCGGTTGTTTCTCGTCCTAACGCCACCGTCGTTGCTTCGATGGCCTGGAAAATGGTACCATCGTGCTCCCCTCATTGAGACGATCGATTTCCATATATCATTTGCTTGATTTTGTGAAGAAATGCAAAATCGCTAATTTTGGAGAAGGAGAGCGCTCAATCGTGCGCCTGCTATGGTGTGATCTCTAACTTTTCATTTTGGCCCCATGACTTCCAATAATTACATAATATACCCTATTCCTCAAAAAATGTGCAAATAGTGTAAAGTGTCGGAATAAGGCGTACTTAGTGTCAAAAAGATCGAAATTAAATGCTTAGTAAGATTCGAGGTTCGTTTTCTTAAAATTCATGAGTTTATGAAAAGTCAATGTCGGGTTGGGCTAAAGTGTAAATAGTTTTGGGCCAAAAATACAATTTCTTTAATATATGACTTAATGAATAATATTAAGGATTTCATGGAAATATTTGGAACCTCGATAAAATATGCATTATTAAAACATTGAACCCCAGTCCAATGTGCACAGTTAAATTACTAGATCAAGTTAAACGAGCTAAAATATAAATTTACCAAATTGACCCTAGTTAGTGCTAAAACAATGCAAATCAAATTCTAATTAATGTCTTGGATTTTAAATACCAAATCGATGATTTATAAAATCTTTAATGCAAGAGTTGGAAAAATGTGCAAGTGTGAAAGACGTCGGGACCGTAAACGGTCCGAATTCCAATAAACATGGTAATCCTAAACTTGGAGATCGCGGGTCGTCACAATTTGAGAACTTTATAACAGGTTATAAATTCAATTTCCAAAACGTCGCTGGAAAAACGCTGAACTGAAAACAAATTTTCAAGATAAGGCAGTTTTCCAAGATTAGGGTTTCGACCTTCGACTTTAAAAAATCAGAACAAATCGAAAAATAAAAGTTTTGGGATTTGGTGGATAGACAGTTGTTTTTGAAGTTGGGAGGGGGTACATGTTCTTTTTGGTTTGATCATTGGTGGGGAGAGTCATCTCTTAGTTTGTTTTTGAATGCTCCTTATTGTAGAGCTGATAAAGTTTCTGTGTTTTTGTTTCAGGGTGCTTGGGATAGGATTAAGCTGGAATTAGTCTTACCTTTGCCCTTGGATGAATCCATTATGAAGATACCAATTTCAGGTAGTAGTACTGATACTCTCTGCTGGAAATTGGGTACTTCAGGTGTGTTCTCTGTCAGTTCTGCTTGGGGTGTTATTTCTGGTAATTCCAATGAGCAGCCCATCATTTTTAGAAATTTGTGGTTTAAAGCAACATGGAGACCCCATATTAGGCCAACTGTATCTGTGTTTATGCTGAGGCTTCTAAGGGGATGGCTTCATGTAGATCTGATTCTTATGCACAAGGGGGTGTCTTTGGTGTTTAAATGTCAGTTTTGTAATCATGTTGAGGATTTGGACCATCTTTTTCTCTCTTGTATTGTTGCTAGGTCCATCTGGTCTTACTTTGGTGCTTTTTTTGGGGTAGATTGTTGTTTTGTGTCTTCTGTGTCTGCTTTGTTAAGGAAGTGGAGTGAAATGGTAGGATTAGAAGGTGCTGCTCATATTACTACATTGTTGCCAATTCTGATTTGTTGGCATATTTGGGTGGCTAGAAATGCGAGTAAGCACCAAGGTAAAAAGGGTTCTTCTAGGGGTATAATTTGGCAAGTCTATAAATCTGTTTTCTTGATTGATAGGTGTAAGTTTTTTAAGAAGAGTCAATGGAGGGAGTTTTTATCTGTGGCTTGGGGTTGGGGTTTGGGAGTTTTTAACAAGAAGAGGAGAAAGTGCGTTGTGGTTAGGTGGATTAAACCTTTGGTGGGGTGGGTGAAGTGTAACACAGATGGGGCATTTAGAGGTTCTCAGGGGATTGCTGGTGTGGGTGTTGTGATCAGGGATCACAGGGGTGATATTTTGGTGATATTTTCAGGATGTTTGGGGAGAGTGAGTATTAATTTTGCTGAATTATATGCTATTTGGAAGGGGTTGTCTTTATGTTGGGAAAAGGGTTTCCATAGGGTGTGGGTGGAGTCAAATTCTGTTGTGGCTTTGGGTTTGATGGCAAGGGGCAGTATAGGGAGTTGGAGGGTTGTGCACATTCTAATGTTGATCATGTCTTTGTGTCTAAAAATGGAGACCAAATTCTCTCATATCTATAGAGAAGGGAATCAGGTGGTTGATTGGTTTGCTGGGCATGCTTGTGACCTTGGAAGGGCTGGTGATGTTGAGATGGGGCGGATGCCTGATAGAGTGGTGGGTTTAGCTAGACTGGACAGATTGGGCATACCTTATGTAAGACTGGTTGGAGAGTGATGTCTTGGGTGTGGGGCTTTTTGGGCTTTCCTTTGTTTATATTGTTTTATTATGTGAGATGAGTGTGAGTGTTTATTACTAGCCTGGGAGTTTTGAGTGTTAAAAGAAAATGAGTGAATCCACATATTGCCATCTCACTAAATCTTTAGAGCCTCAGAGGTAGGGTAGCTGTTGCGGATTGTGTGAGGAAGAGTGTGTGTGATCATTACGTGCCGAAGAGGCTGAGTGTGAAAGAAAATGAGTGAATCCACAAAATTGCCCTCACTATAATGATAGAAGCCACAGACTTAGAGGAGCAGCTATGGAGTTTGTGAGGAGGGGAGTGTGCATTACAAGCTTGTGAAGTTGAGTATAAAACCAGAGTGAACGATACACTGGCCCTTCACTTTAAAAGTTGTAGAACCACAGAGATAGGATGCTTGTTCTTTGTTGTTGATTTTCAGGTGCTCATCATTAGTTTCCTGCTGGGATCTAAGTTGGTATGAGTTGCTGCTTGGTACATTTGGGGCTGTGATTGTGGTATCTGCTGCTATGATGATCCTGCATGTATGGGAGTTTGTTTCATGTTGCTAGATGGGCTGTTTGTGAAGATTTACTGATGATCTGTGGTTGCTGTGGTTATGTGGGGATTGTAATATTTGGTTTCTGGGATTCACTTTGTAATAGTTTATCACAGCTTGTGTTGCATTGGGCTTTTTTTTGGGCCTAGCGTGTTGTCTTTGTTTGTTTGTTACTGTAGGATTATTTTTTGGGTCTGGTTGTCTTGTGTTGACTTTGGGCTGTTTTGTAACGACCCAAAAATCCGATTTATAATCCGGTATGTTTGAATCGAGTTATTTCGCAAATTATTATTTTAATTTGATATTTATTCTAAGATATTAGGATAATTTCGTAAATGAGTGAATTTTGATATTTAAATCACTAATTGTCAATGTCCGTTTAATTATATGAATTTTGACTGTAATTACGTATTATTTGGACAACGTGAGTTTTCAAACTTATTTTACAAAATTACGAATTTACCCCTTCGATTTTAAAACCTAGTCAATGATTGACTAAGTCTCTCTCTCTCACCTCACTCTCGTTCAAAAATCAACAAGGAAGAAAAAGAAAAGAAAAGAGAAGGAAAAAGAGAAAGAGAAGGAAGAGATTTCAATCGATCGTCCCGACTTCGTTTCCCGACGGATTTTCGAATCGTTTACGCCTACGAATTCCTCGCGATCTTTTCTACGAGTAAGCTTCTAACGATTCTCTCTTTTAATATCTTCTATACTTCGTTTTTCTCATTTTTGTGAATAGTAGGTATTATTAGGTTTTATGTGATTTTTATAGAATTGGTGGATGGAATTTTGTGTTTATCGTTTCTATATGTAGATATATATGTTGTAGATGATTATATGTGAAAATCAGGGATTAATTCGCATGTTTAATTAGTTAAATGTTGAATTAGGATTGATTTTCGCGTATTGGGTTTGATGTTTTGCATGTTCTGCTCAATTTTTACGCACACGGGCCATGCACACGGGGTGTGGCAAGCCCGTGTGGGTGTACACGGACCGTGCGTGTTTGGGATGGTGCACGGGTTGTGCACACGGCCTTGAGGCTGTGTGCATGAGGCCGTACGTGTTCGTCCGATTGTGCACGGCCTCGGCACACGGCCGTGCACAAGGCCGTGTGGCCTGGTCGAACAGTGCCCTGACCTTCTGTAAGTCAGGGCCCATTTTACACTACGGGTCCCTTCGAGAATCGTCTTTTCCGAATTCTTTCTTCGCTCGTGTATTCGATATATATGAAATAGATGTGAATTGCATGATTTACGAATTTATAACATGTTCGGGTCTATGAATAGTGCGTTTTAACTTTTCGTTAAATTTTCTAACTTTTGCATGTGAAGTCCGATTTTCCTGAAATTCGAATCCATACTCCTTTATGATAATTTAAGCATGTCCGTAAAGTTTTGTTGCATTTGGATTTGATTTGCATTTTTAAATGCATGAATTACTCTCTTTTCGTTTGAGAATTTGAACTTAAGTGCTTTGTTTGATTGTGAAACGTGCTTCTATGTGTTTTAATATTTTCGTATAAGCCGTGCGTCGTCGTTAGTCTTATTTGGTTGTGTCCTGGTATTTTTGCAGACGATACTGTCGTGGAGTAGCGCCGGTTCTTGCTTTTTGCTCTTATTTTGCATAGCCAGGTGAGGCTTTCCTTTTCTGATTCCAGTATTACTATGTATGTATATAAATAAGCCTCTCTCCCGATATAAGCCACATTTATGTTTTGTTTTCACACTGTTTATATATATATATACTTAATAGATATTTATGATTATTACGTTTATCTGATTTATCGAAAATGATTTGATATGAAAAAGTACTACGTATAGTCTTTGAAATGTTTACGAAAGAGACATGTAAAACCTTTTGTTTTCTAAGGCGAACTTTGGCCTTCGGCCTCGCATATGACATGTCTCGAACGGTCTTTTGACCAACCCAAAATGATTTGAAAAGCGAGTTATGATATGTATGCATGTTTGTTTGGGCCCGGAGTAAGAGCGATAGGATGAAGTCGGTAGACGTCGGGTCTACGGCGTAAATCCTATGGTTTCCTCCATTTGGGAGCTCGGGGTGAGGCCGGAGTGGCAGCCCTTTGAGTACCTGAGTTACCGTATGATATGTTATGAGTAGTTCGGGTTTGCAGTCCGGCTACATTGGAGGAACAAGGGAGGTTTCCGGTTTTATTGTTTGGAAATTGGAGTTCAGGGCTCGACTCGCCGAGTCATATGATAAGTTATGTTTTATGCTAAATCACCACCCGATTACGAAAACCTTTCTTTTATGTTGATTTCTTTTAAGTTTAAAATTGGTGATTTACTTCCGTTTTATTATATACATTATTATTCCCTCCTCACTTAGTCGTTTGACTAACCCCCTCTATTTTACCCCTGTATTGGTTTCAGGATACTAGGCGGGATTCGTCGTCGTCGTCGTAGAGTTGTATTTATTTTGCTCATGTATATCTCTTTTCCGCGTTTGGATATTATTTAAGTTTCATGATTTTAGGAAATTATTTATTTTAGGCTGTATTTGGGATATTGTATCGAACCCGTTTATGAATTATGTAATTGAACCCGTTGGATGTGAAACTCAAGGTTGTACTTGCCATGCCTGGTTGTTGTCGTGTCCGGTTGTGTCTAGGTCGTACGGCTTAGGACTTCTGTGGAATTGTGCAAATGTGTTAAGTGCTTATGTGAACTCTATTTGAACATTACTTGCCTAGGTGTTTACAGCTTTGCATGCTCACTTACCTGTCATGCATAACTGCTAATAGCTTTATAGGATGCCTCCACGTAGTTGTCCTTGTAGACAACCCTTATCATCTCTGTTGACACCTCAGACCGATACACCGATCCCAGCTGAAATTGAGGAAATGCTAAGACAGTTCATCGCTCATGCCCCTAAAGGAAATGCTGAGCAGGAAGCATGGGCTCAATTTCTCAGATTCGAACCGCCACAATTTGAAGGTGCCCCGGATGACACTATTGCCGAGGCATGGATATCAGCACTAGAAAAGATTAATAGGATTATGGAATATCCGGACCCTCTAAGAGTCGAATTTGCTATATATCTGATGATTGGAGCTGCACAGGATTGGTGGAAACAGATTGAGCAAAGATGGAAACGCGAGCATGTAGTCCCGACTTGGGATCAATTCTTGACAGAGTTCCGGATTGATTACATTCCGAGGATTGTTCGTCAGCAACACGAAAGTAAATTTCAGACCCCCGTTCAGCCTAATCCTCCCCAACCTCAGGGATATCCACGACCAGTATGTGGATTTTTGTAGCGGGCGCCGCCAAACGGGCAGACGCACGCCCCGCACCGGATCCTGACCCGGAACCGAAAGTAATCTGACCCGAACCAAAATCCGGCGAACGGCAAACCGGACTCATTTACTACTAGGCGGGAGTTTTAAAACAGGGACAAACCAAAAGCGGAAGCAATATATAAACAAAACATAAAATCCTAATAGCTGCGCAGTTAGGTAAAGCCCACCAAGGCTAGCTAATTCCTAAAAATATTAATAAATGTTTACAACGGGTTCTACAATATTATTCCCGGATTTTCATAAGTATAATCCTACATAACAAATATCAATTCAACAAGAAATAAGAGTTTACATAAGACAAAAGCTTGTAACTCGATTGACAACGACTCAATACTACTGAAGCCCGCCTAGAATCCTGAAACCAAAGGGTGAAACGAATGGGGTTAGTCAAACGACTAAGTGAGGGGGAAAAACAGTACATAAGAATAAACGAAAGTAGATCACCAGTTTAAACAGAAAGAAAATAACAGAAGTAAAGTTTTTCGCAAACAATTGGTGAACTAGCTCAAAATGAAATAAAACAAAACGGATAACTCAGCGAGAAGAGTTCTGAACCACCAGTCAAATCATAAAAACAGAAACCCTCCTTATTCCTCCAGTTGTAATCAGGGAGCAACCCCTAACTACACAGATCATACATAAACAGCTCAGGTACTCAAAGGGATGCCACTCCGGCCTCACCCCGAGCTCCCAAAGGTGGAGGAAACCATAGAATTTCCGCCGTAGACCCGACGTCTACCGGCTTAGTCCTATCGTCCTTACTCCGGGCCCATCAGAACAGGTCAAACATATACATATACATAGCTCGCTTTTCAAACATTTTCATGTGGTCAAAAGACCGTTCGAGGCAAGTCGTGTGCGAGGCTATAATGCCAAAGTTCGCTTTTGGAAAACAAAGATTTGCTTGCCTCTTTCGTAAACATTTCACAAACTTATACATAATACTTTTCATATTAAATCGGTTTCAAGATCATAAAAGTATAAGCATAAATATCTATTATATATACAAACGGATGTAAAACAAATCATAAAACAAGGCTTATCGGGTAGTAGGGTTGTATTATGTACGTATTATCGTATACTATAAGAAACTGAAAACCCCACCTGTTGGCTTGACAAAAACGAGAGCAAAATGCGAGACAGGCACACTACTCCACGGGAGTATCGTCTGCAAAAGACAAAGACACAACCATATAAGACTAACGACGACGCACGACTTATACGAAAGATTTAAAACACATAGATGCACGTTAAACAATCATTCATATCACTTAGGTTCACATTGTAACAAAACATAGAAATTCATAGAATTCGATAAGCAAAACAATTTAGAATGTAATAAAAGCTCATAAACATGGATAAAATGCAATAAGGAAGCATGCATTCAAGTTTCGGAAGAAACGAACAACATTTGAAAAATAGCCAAAAAGGCCTAAACGAAAAACACGAGAAACGGGGCCCAAATGAAGTCGGAAAAATTCAAACTACCTAAAATATGTATTTCATGATTTATAGGACCTATGAGTGAAATCGGATCTCGAATCGGAGGTCAAACGAAGAAAGTCAACCTTTTAATTACCCCTTTGACCCTCAATGCCGAGAGCAAGAAGTTGAAAATGGAGAAATTTTGGTTAAGGCATACACACGATCTTGGGGACGGGCAAACACACGGGCTTGAACGCGTGCTCAAGCCGGTGCGCGAACACTTGCACTGGCCTGCGCACGGCCGTGCGTTAGGCAGTGCAAGGCCAAAATAGGCACATGGTCTCAAGACCGTGCGCAAGGCCGTGCGGGTCATCAACACAGCAGAAAATCGCAAGGGTTCTCGGGAATGAGCCAAAAATTAACATTTAAATCATATAAATCATGCAAACCTCAAACTAAACTTACATATAATGATCTACAACATCTAATCTACTTATAGGACCAAGAACCACTCAAATCCATCCACAAAATCATTCAAAATCACATTTTTCATATAATATTCAACTATTCACAAAATCCTATAAATCACAACCTAGGAAGCATTAAACGCGAAGGACGTGAGAAGCTTACATGAAGAATAGATCGTGAGGAGTTCGTAAAGTTTCACGGATCGTAATTCGGTCGAAAATCGAAGTCGGAATAATCAATCGAAGCTTCCTCTCCTTTTCTCTTCTTTTTCTCTTTTTCTTCTCCTTTCTTTTCTTTCTTTACGTGAAGTGAGGTTTGAGGGAGAGACAGAGTTGGTCAAGTCAAACTTTGAGTTGACTTAGAAACGAGGGGCAAAACCGTAATTACTCCGAACTTACTAAAAATAGCAGGTTGTCGGAATTAAACAATATTACAGTCAAAGCTCATATAATTGAACACGCGTTGACATGAAATGGTTTAAAAACCAAAATTCACTCATTTATGAAATTGTTAAAAATTCACATACTAACTTTCAAATAAAATAGTTAAATCGTGCAAAATAATGATTCGGATTTTCGGGGCGTTACAATTTTGTAAGGGCCCGCATGTAGAGGCTAAATGTTGGAGGAAGAATGGATTGTGCTTCGGATGCGATAGCCCCGATCACAGAGTGAATGTATGCCCGAAGAAGAGACCGGTACCGCGGGGAATAGCTCAGCCTCAGACCTACGCTAGTATTGACGCCTTGGAAGGCGATACTGAGGATGCACATCCAGCGAGTTCTACAAGGCCACTTACACATTCAGGACCCTCTTCCGGAAAGAAGACCTTCTCGGTTTCTTCATCGAAGCAGAGTGTACCTCCTCAACCGCAGGGAGCACCAATATGTGGCTTTTGCCAAAGAGATCATCAAGAGTCCGAATGTCGAAAGAAGAAGGGACGTTGCTTCTCATGTGGAAGTCCGTTTCATCTCCGTACAAATTGCACGAGGAAGAGAATGTCGAAACGAGTCAAGAAGACGAAGCTTGATTTCGTATGAACGATCCAGGTATATTGCATTGTCATGACATTCATCCTAAATTTATTTAATTTCATATTATGTGGTTTTATTTTAAAAATTATGTGCGTTAGATGTAGAATATTATATATGTGATTTCAGTGTTATATACTCGTGTTTGAATTTTTGTGAAGTTTGTGTGTTTTAAAACACATGAACTACCCTGCATGCCTTGCACGGTCTCGCCACACGCCGTGACGAGACCCTGTGCACCTTTTTCGCACGGCCTTGTCGCACCCGGTACGAGAGACCGTGCGCATGAATACACACGGGCTCGTCACACGCCGTGACGAGAGCCCGTGCGTGTTTTTCCTCACGGGGTCGTCACACGCTGTGACGATACCCCGTGCATGTTTTCCACACGGCCTCGTCACACGCCGTGACGAGAGACCGTGCGCATTTCTTCCAGGTTTTAAAATGGTCAGTAGCTTCTCATTTTCGCGCAACCCTCACTTTTTCTCCTTTTTCATGCGAAAATATCCCCCTTGTTTTTCCCCAATTTTCATACCAACTTTGAGCTCGATTAATTCTCGATCTAGCCGACGGATTTTCGTGAGATTTTGAAGGTGTGTTGTTTGCAGTGAGTTCTTGGTATTGTTGAAATTTGGGCTCGACCCGTTATACCGATCTCACACAATCTTCGCCCGAAGTAGCGCACGCCAAGTGTTCGGTAAAAGTCTCAAGTGAAAAAAATTACAACTTATCTCCTTCAACCCACATCAATTTAAACTCTACTATGGAAGGTGATCGTGAAACCCGTAGCGGACGTCGGGCAAGGGAATTACCCGACATAGCGGCACCGGAAGGTTACCAAGTGAATTTGGGTAATGAAGACGATCAAGATGTCTTCAACCGGTTAATGGAACGACCGGTTAGAGCTACGCAATTTCTCGACATGGAAGCTATGTACCAATTGGGCCTTGGCGAAGGGATCTCTCGTTACATCGACAACATAGGGTGGGCTAATTTTTGGAGTATCCAAAGGCCATCCTATCGCCGGCTCACTTGCGAATTTTTAAGCTCTCTCAAGGGCGCCGCATTTCCGGACGACATCGAGATGCCGATCGGAATCCACTTCCGAGCGTTCAACCGAGACTATACGCTTTCATATCGGCAGTTGTCCGAGTATTTTCAGTTGGATGTTACGGCACCTAGAAGACGTGCCGACGGATGGAATCAAACCGAGGCTTGGAGACGTATCTCTACCTCCACCAATATATTTAACTCCGGCGTATCCAAAGCCACGATGCTCATCACCACTTAATTGAGAATTTTGCATAGAGCCGTTTCGCGATTGGTTCTAGCTAGAGGAGACAGTCCGAGTGCGGTGAACACCGAAGATTGTCTAATACTCGATCATATGGTGCGAGGGATCAGGTTCAACCCCTTCTCGCACATGATGGACCATATGATGTATATCTCCACTCCGTCGAGAGGAGAGATTCGAGTTGGCTCCTACATCACCGCCATTCTGGAGTGTGCCCAAGTGGAAGGGCTCGATACCCAAGTTCCCCTTGGAGGTTCGACCTCGATTAGCTATGGCACTCTAGCCCAAATGGCGATCTGCACGAAGGGTCCGAGACGGAACGACCCGTATGTTCTAGTAGATGGACTACCCTTATGGGAAGCTGACCAAGAGGATGCTCTCAAAGAAGGACCCTCAGACCCAGAGGTCCGCGAGCAGGCTCAGCACATCTACTCACAGTTGTTGAGACAGGATGCTTCTATACCTGAGTCTTCACATGGCAGAAGAAGCACTCAGAACCAGGAGTCGATAGACCTGCAACAATTTTATTCGGAGTTCACTGACTACCGACGTGTGACTGATGAGAGATTTGCCCAGCAGGAGAGGCATATCAATGAGGGCTTTGCAGCTCAGCGTGCTCACATTGATAGTCAGTACACAGCCTTACAGGCAGAGCTTCAGAGGTCTATCTCAGAGATGCAGAGGTCACTATCAGAGCAGCTGGATCAGTATTTCCGTCGTGGTCCCGACGAGCCTTGAGCTATCTATTTTATTTTCTTCTTTCCGTTAGATTTGTTTAGGATTTGATGTAATTTTGTATTTTGTATGACTCTGAATTTTATTTGGAATATTAAGTGTTTTAAGTGGTTATTATGAATGACGTATTATTATGTGATTTAATTGCATTTGAATGTTCGATTTAATTCTAGTTATTAGAATTTATGTTATGCTCCTCTTAACTAACTCCGAGACCGGAAGAGAATTTGAGGACAGATTCTTCTGAAGAGGGGAGTATTGTAACGACCCGAAAATCCGATTTATAATCCGGTATGTTTGAATCGAGTTATTTCGCAAATTATTATTTTAATTTGATATTTATTCTAAGATATTAGGATAATTTCGTAAATGAGTGAATTTTGATATTTAAATCAATAATTGTCAATGTGCGTTTAATTATATGAATTTTGACTGTAATTACGTATTATTTGGACAACGTGAGTTTTCAAACTTATTTTACAAAATTACGAATTTACCCCTTCGATTTTAAAACCTAGTCAATGATTGACTAAGTCTCTCTCTCTCACCTCACCCTCATTCAAAAATCAACAAGGAAGAAAAAGAAAAGAAAAGAGAAGGAAAAAGAGAAAGAGAAGGAAGAGATTTCAATCGATCGTCCCGACTTCGATTCCCGACGGATTTTCGAATCGTTTACGCCTACGAATTCCTCGCGATCTTTTCTACGACTAAGCTTCTAACGATTCTCTCATTTAATGTCTTCTATACTTCATTTTTCTCGTTTTTGTGAATAGTAGGTATTATTAGGTTTTATGTGATTTTTATAGAATTGGTGGATGGAATTTTGTGTTTATCGCTTCTATATGTACATTATATGTTGTAGATGATTATATGTGAAAATCAGGGACTAATTCGCATGTTTAATTAGTTAAATGTTGAATTAGGATTGATTTTCGCGTATTGGGTTTGATGTTCTGCATGTTCTGCTCAATTTTTACGCACACGGGCCATGCACATGGGGTGTGGCAAGCCCGTGTGGGTGTACACGGCCTCTTGCACGACCGTGCAAGAGACCGTGCGTGTTTGGGATGGTGCACGGGCTGTGCACACGGCCTTGAGGCCGTGTGCATGAGGCCGTGCGTGTTCGTCCGATTGTGCACGGCCGTGCACAAGGCCGTGTGGCCTGGTCGAACAGTGCCCTGACCTTCTGTAAGTCAGGGCCCAGTTTACACTACGGGTCCCTCCGAGAATCGTCTTTTCCGAATTCTTTCTTCGCTCGTGTATTCGAGATATATGAAATAGATGTGAATTGCATGATTTACGAATTTATAACATGTTCGGGTCTATGAATAGTGCGTTTTAACTTTTCGTTAAATTTTCTAACTTTTGCATGTGAAGTCCGATTTTCCCGAAATTCGAATGCATACTCCTTTATGATAATTTAAGGATGTCCGTAAAGTTTCGTTGCATTTGGATTTGATTTGCATTTTTAAATGCATGAATTACTCTGTTTTCGTTTGAGAATTTGAACTTTAAGTGTTTTGTTTGATTGTGTAACGTGCTTCTATGTGTTTTAATATTTTCGTATAAGCCGTGCGTCGTCGTTAGTCTTATTTGGTTGTGTCCTGGTATTTCTGCAGACGATACTGTCGTGGAGTAGCGCCAGTTCTTGCTTTTTGCTCTTATTTTGCATAGCCAGGTGAGGCTTTCCTTTTCTGATTCCAGTATTACTATGTATGTATATAAATAAGTCTCTCTCCCGATATAAGCCACGTTTATGTTTTGTTTTCACACCGTTTATATATATATACTTAATAGATATTTATGATTATTACGTTTATGTGATTTATCGAAAATGATTTGATATGAAAAAGTACTACGTATAGTCTTTGAAATGTTTACGAAAGAGACATGTAAAACTTTTTGTTTTCTAAGGCGAACTTTGGCCTTCGGCCTCGCATATGACATGTAACGCCCCGAAAATCCGAATTATAATCCGGTATGTCCGAATCGAGTATTTGCGCAATTTATTATTTTATATGATATTTAATATGAGATTTTAGAATAATTTCGTATATGAATGGATTTCTATATTTAAATTATGAATTGTCAATGTGCGTTTAATAATATGAATTTTGACTGTAATTATGTATTATTTGGACAACGTGAGTTTTTTAACTTATTTTGCGAAATTACGAATTTGCCCTTTCGATTTTAAACCCTAGTCAACTAATTGACTAAGTCTCATTTCTCTCTCTCTCACCTCACTCTCGCCCAAATCAAACAAGCAGCAACAAGAAAAGAGAAAGAAAAGAAAGAAAAAGAGAAGGAAGAAGAAGAAGATTAAAACGATCGTCCTGACTTCAATTCCCGACGGATTTTCGAGCCGTTTACGTCTACGAACTCCTCGCGATCTCTTCTACGAGTAAGCCTTTCACGAGTCCTTCATTTAATTTCTTCTATGCCTCGTTTTTATTATTTTTGTTAATAGTTGAGAATTTAGGTTTTATTCGATTTTGATAGTAATCGTGGATGGATTTTCGTGTTTATCGTTTCTATATGTAGGTTATATGTTGTAGATGATTATATGTGAGAATTAGGGAGTGATTTGCATGAGTTATCGATTAAATGTTAGATTTTGGTTTGAATTCGCGTATGTTTTTGCTGTTCTACATGTTCTGCTCAATCTGGTCGCACACGGGCTGGTGCACACGGCCTCACCGTGCGTGTGTGTGGAGAATTGCACACGGGCTGTGCACACGGCCTTGAGGCCATGTGCATGAGGCCGTGCGTGTTCCTTGATTGTGCACGGCCTCGGCACACGGCCGTGTGGCCTGGTCGAACAGTGCCCTGACCTTCTGTAAGTCAGGGCACATTTTAGCCTACGGGTCCCGCTTTGGCTCGTCTTTTCCGAATTCTTTCTTCACTCGTGTATTCGATATATATGAAATAGATAGGAATTGCATGATTTATGAATTTATAGCAAGTTCGGGTCTATGAATAGTGCGTTTTAAGTTTTCGTTAAATTTTCTAACTTTTGCATGTGAAGTCCGATTTTCCCGGAATTCGAATGCATACTCCTTTATGATAATTTAAGCATGTCCGTAAAGTTTCGTTGCATTTGGACTTGATTTGCATTTTTAAATTTGAGAATTACTCTGTTTTTGTTTCAGAATTTGAACTTAAGTGATTGATTTATTTGTATAACGTGCTTCTATGTGTTCTAATACTTTCGTATAAGCCGTGCGTCGTCGTTAGTCTTAATTGGTTGTGTCTTGGTATTTTGCAGATGATACTCCCGTGGAGTAGCGCATCCGGTCTTGCTTTTGTCTTATTTTGTATAGCCACAGGTGAGGCTTTCCGTTTCTGTTTCCAATATTATTACGTATATATATAAATAAGCCTCTCCCGATATAAGCCACGTTTATGTTTTGTTTTCACACCATTTATATATATATACTTAATAGATATTTATGATTATTATGTTCATTTGATTTATCGAAAATGATTTGATATGAAAAGTACTACGTATAGACTTTGAAATGTTTACGAAAGAGACATGTAAAACCTTTTGTTTTCTAAGGCGAACGTTGGCCTTCGCCCTCGCATATGACATGTCTCGAACGGTCTTTTGACCAACCCGAAATGATTTGAAAAGCGAGTTATGATATGTATGCATGTTTGTTTGGGCCCGGAGTAAGAGCGATAGGTCGAAGTCGGTAGACGTCGGGTCTACGGCGTAAATCCTATGGTGTCCTCCATTTGGGAGCTCAGGGTGAGGCCGGAGTGGCAGCCCTTTGAGTACCTGAGTTATTCCCGTCTGTTATGAGTAGTTCGGATTTAGCGGTCCGTCTACATTGGAGGCATAAGGGTGGTTTCCGCTTTTTATGTTTGGAAATTGGAGTTAAGGGCTCGACTCGCCGAGTCATATGATATGTTATGTTTTATGTTAAATCACCACCCGATTGCGAAAACCTTTCTTTTATGTTGATTTCTTTTAAGTTTAAAATTGGTGATTTATTTCTGATTTATTATATACATTATTATTCCCTCCTCACTTAGTCGTTTGACTAACCCCCTCTGTTTTACCCCTGTACTAGTTTCAAGATACTAGGCAGGATCTTCGTCGTCGTAGGCGTCGTAGAGTTACATTATTTTTGCTCATGTATAACTCTTTCCCGTATGGCTTTTATTTATATGTTTTATGATATAAGGGATTTATTACTTTAAGTTGTATTCGGGATTATGTATATATTGAACCCGTTACTATAATTATCGGGATATTGTATCGAACCCGTTTGTTATTTAATTAATTGAATTTCGTTAGCCTTGGTGGGCTTTAATACTTCTGTAATTATTTATGTTTTAATGTTTCGTTTATTTCGCTTCCACACTTCTGTCTTTTTTTTTCCGTTGTTTTGAAACCCCCGCCTAGTTATTGAGTAAATGCTTGCCGTTCGCCGGGTTTCGGTTCGGGTCGGATCCCATTTCGGTTCCGGGTCGGGACTCGGTGCGGGGCGTGCGTTACCCGTTTGGGGCGCCTGCTACAGTTGGTATCAGAGCGTCTTTGGTCCAATGACCTAGGCTCTGAAGCGTCGTGTTTTGTCGTGTCAGTTTAGGTCGTACGGCTTAGGATTATGTGATTGTGACAACATGATTATGTGAATTTAACTTCTCTATGTGTTACGGCTTTTCATAATCACTTATCATCATGCATGTTTGGTATTGAATTTGCAGAATGCCTCCTCGCCGAGAACCGCCAGGTCCGCCTCCAGGTGTTCCGACACCAGCACAGTTTATGGAAGCCTTAGGGCAATTCATGGTTCATACTAACCAAGAAACGCCACCACCTGCCCCCGAGAATGATATGGGAAGGTTTCTTAAGCTCAACCCTCCGCAGTTCGAGGGTCCACCGGATGATGTGATCGCCGAGGCTTGGATATCGGCGATGGAGAAGAGGTTCCGAGTTATGGAGTGTCCGGACCCTAAGAGGGTCGAGTTGGCAGTTTATCAGATGATAGGAGCTGCACAGGACTGTGGGGCCCGTATAGAGAAGCGATGGCAGCGAGAGCATGTGGTCCCGACTTGGGATCAATTCTTAGTTGAGTTTCGGGCCAAGTATATTCCGTTGGTGGTCTGACAACGACGTGAGCGAGAGTTCCTGGTTCTCAAGCAGGGTACTTCTACCGTTGACCAGTATGAGGCTCATTTCTCCAGGCTTATCATTCACTGCTCGTATATGGTTGACGACGAACAGAGGAAGACTCGACAGTTCATTGAGGGGTTGTCGAATGAGATTCGTATGCATATGCTTGGGAACCGACTCCAGTACTACACAGATGCAGTTGAGACGGCACTTTCTATAGAGTCCGATCTCCGACAGATGAGACTGACATCTGCACCTGCCCCCGCAGCCGCCAAGAGTTTCGCTTCTGGCTCGAAAAGGCCATTTATTCCGTCTGGGTCCTCTTCTGGGAAGAAGCCATTCAAGGCAGCCGTTCAGCCTGCTCCCCCCCGACCTCAAGGATTTCCACGACCCGTATGTGGATTCTGTCAGGGCCCGCACTTAGAGGCCAAGTGTTGGAGGAAGAATGGTCTTTGCTACGGATGTGGTAGCGCCGATCACAGAATAGGTGAATGCCCGAGGAAGAGACCGGTACAGCAGGGAGCCGCTCAGCCTCAGGCATATGCTCGTGTTTACGCCTTGGAAGGCGATGCAGAGGATGCTGTTGCAGATCCGACTGACGTGGTGGAAGGTACTATATATATAAATGGCATCCCCATACATGCTTTGTACGACTCGGGTGCTTCACACTCGTTTATTGCGCCTGCTGTTTCCTTATATGTGCATGCGCCTGTTTCCTTGCTTGATTATGTGTTAGTGGTTGGTTCGCCGTTGGGTTCGAAGGTTATTGTGAACCGAGCACTTAAGCGTTGTCCGGTTATCATCGAGGGTATCGAATACCCGGTAGATTTGGTTGAGTTGCCGATGAAGAAATATGGGGTTATTCTCGGAATGGATTGGTTGTACGAGCATCAGGCGAAGGTTGATTGTTTCGAGAAGAAGGTTATTCTGGGTTCTAATGAGGTTAAGGGTTTCCGATCAGGAGAAGGTCCGTATATTTCAATGATGGAAGCCAAGAAGCTCGTTCAGAAAGAAGAAGCGACATGCTTTATAGCATACATTCTCAACCGCCCGAAGGACCAGACGAAGATCGAAGAAACGTCCGTGGTCAATGAATTCGTCGACGTGTTTCCCGAGAATTTGAAATTCTTGCCACCGGATCGGGATATAGAGTTCGTGATTGATCTAGTTCCAGGAGCCGAGTCCTATTCGAAGTCGCCGTATCGAATGGCTCCTGCCGAGTTGAAAGAATTGAAGAACCAACTCGATGAACTTCTTTCTATTGGATATATCCGACCGAGTGCCTCGCCTTGGGGTGCTCCAGTCTTGTTCGTAAAGAAGAAGGACGGTACACTCCGCATGTGTATCGATTACCGAGAATTGAACAGGATGACAGTGAAGAACAAGTATCCTTTACCACATATTGAGGAATTGTTCGATTTGCTACAAGGATCGAGGATTTATTCCAAGCTCGATCTCAGAAAAGGATATTACCAGCTCCGTATCCGATCAGAGGATATCCCGATGACAGCTTTCAACACCCGATACGGACATTTCGAGTTTGTGGTCATGCCATTTGGACTCTCGAATGCCCCAGCAGCTTTTATGGACATGATGCACAGAATTTTCCGTCCGTACCTCGATAAGTTTGTCGTTATTTTTATCGACGACATCTTAGTGTTCTCGAAGTCTGAAGAAGAACACGCTGAACACCTCCGGATTGTGCTCCAAGCTTTGAGAGAGCACCAATTATTCGCTAAGTTCAGCAAATGCGAATTTTGGATTGACCGAGTGACCTTCCTAGGTCATGTCATATCCGGAACGGGAATCGAGGTAGATCCTTCGAAGATTGAGACAGTGCTGGATTGGGAGAGACCTAAGACTCCTACAGAGATCCGTAGTTTCTTGGGTTTAGCAGGATACTACAGACGTTTCGTCAAGGATTTCTCTAAACTTGCAGGCCCGTTAACAGCATTGACGAAGAAAGAAGCTAAGTTTGAGTGGTCAGCCAAATGTGAAGCTACTTTTCAGGAGCTCAAGAAGAGATTGACCACAGCTCCAGTATTGACCCTGCCCGAGGGTTCTGAAGGATTTGTCGTGTATGTAGATGCGTCACACGAAGGATTACGTTGTGTGTTAATGCAGAATGGGAAAGTTATAGCTTATGCATCGAGGAAGCTAAAGCCAGCTGAAGAGAACTATCCCACTCACGACCTTGAGCTAGCCGCCGTGGTATTTGCATTATTGAAATGGCGTCATTACCTCTACGGCATCACGTTCGACATCTTCACAGATCATAAGAGCCTTCAGTACTTGTTTACTCAGAAGGAATTGAACAAACGACAGCGCCGTTGGATGGAATTATTTGAGGATTACGATTGCAAGATTCAGTATCATCCCGGAAAGGCGAATGTCGTAGCCGATGCACTAAGCCGGAAGGCAAGCATAGCCCAGCTAGAGGCTAAGTTAGAGGGAGTTCATATCAGTTCCCAGGCCCATGTTCACAGCATATCGATCCAGTCAGAGTTGGGTCGAAAGATCCGAGATGTTCAGGCTACTGATGAGTGGACTCAGAGACAGATAGTTCACATCGCAGCTGATTCTGAGACTCAGTTTGGTGTGGACGACACAGGAATTCTCCGCTACAAGTCCCGAGTTTGTGTTCCGGAGAGTCTGAGGAAAGAGATTCTCGATGAGGCTCACAACACACCTTACACAGTTCATCCAGGTGGAAGTAAGATGTATCGGGATCTGAAAGAATTATTCTGGTGGAGAGGCATGAAGAGAGACGTAGCTGATTACGTCAAGAGATGCTCGACTTGTCAGCAGGTTAAGGTTGAACATCAAAGACCGGGAGGTTTGCTTGAGCCACTACCGATTCCTACATGGAACTGGGAGGGTATTGCCATGGACTTCGTGTCTGGTTTGCCTAAAGTTAGAGGTGGCTACGATAGCATTTGGGTGATTATCGACCGACTGTCCAAGAGTGCTCATTTTCTACCGATCAACATGTCGTACAAGGTGGATAGGTTGGCAGAGATTTATCACCGGGAGATTGTCAAGCTTCATGGAATTGTATCTGACAGAGATGCCCGATTTACTTCTCGCTTATGGTAGCAACTTCAAGAACGAATGGGAACGAAGCTGACTTTTAGTACAACCGCACATCCGCAGACAGATGGTCAGTCAGAGAGGATGATCAGATATCTCTGTGATATGCTTCGAGCTTGTGCCTTGGATTTTCGCAACAATTGGCACGACCAGTTGCCTCTGATCGAGTTTGCCTACAACAACATTTATCAGTCTACGATCGGAATGGCACCTTACGAAGCGTTGTATGGCAGAAAGTGTAGATCCCCGTTGTTTTGGGATCTCGAAGATTGGCGTTGGACGAAGGATGATAAGGAACGAGGAACTCCTCCAAAGTTTCTCCAAAATGCCATCGACCGTATCCAGATCATTCGGCAGAGAATGAAAGCAGCTCAGGTTCGACAGAAGAGCTATGCCGACAACCGTCGCCGACCATTGGAATTTGAGGTTGGTGACAAAGTATTCCTCAAAGCTTCTCCTCGAAAGGGATTCACCCGAATTGGAAAAGGAGGAAAGTTGAGCCCGAGATTTTTAGGTCCCAACTCCGAAAGTACTTTCTGAATGAGTCTGAGATCCTTCCTGTTGAGGATATTGAACTGGAACCGGATTTGACCTTTGTTTCGAAGCCGGTGAAGATATTGGATAAGAAGACTCAAACTCTGCGCAACCGAGAGATTTCTCTTGTCAAAGTCCTTTGGAGAAATCAGACCACCGAAGAAGCTACATGGGAAACCGAGGACATGATGCGCAAGTTTCATCTGGAATTATTTCAGCCGGACGAGTAGAATCTGGGGGCCAGATTCTCATAAGGAGGGGTGATTGTAACGCCCCAAAAATCCGAATTATAATCCGGTATGTCCGAATTGAGTATTTGCGCAATTTATTATTTTATTTGATATTTAATATGAGATTTTAGAATAATTTCGTATATGAATGGATTTCTATATTTAAATTACAAATTATCAATGTGCGTTTAAAAATATGAATTTTGACTGTAATTATGTATTATTTGGACAACGTGAGTTTTTGAACTTATTTTGCGAAATTACAAATTTGCCCTTTCGATTTTAAACCCTAGTCAACTAATTGAGTAAGTCTCATTTCTCTCTCTCTCTCACCTCACTCTCGCCCAAATCAAACAAGCAGCAACAAGAAAAGAGAAAGAAAAGAAAGAAAAAGAGAAGGAAGAAGAAGAAGATTAAAACGATCGTCCCGACTTCAATTCCCTACGGATTTTCGAGCCGTTTACGTCTAAGAACTCCTCGCGATATCTTCTACGAGTAAGCCTTTCACGAGCCTTTCGTTTAATGTCTTCTATGCCTCGTTTTTATTTTTTTTGTTAATAGTTGAGAATTTAAGTTTTATTCGATTTTGATAGTAATCGTGGATGGATTTTCGTGTTTATCGTTTCTATATGCAGATTATATGTTGTAGATGATTATATGTGAGAATTAGGGAGTGATTTGAATGATTTACCGATTAAATGTTAGATTTTGGTTTGAATTCGCGTATGTTTTTGCTGTTCTACATGTTTTGCTCAATCTGGTCGCACACGGGCTGGTGCACACGGCCTGAGGCCGTGTGCATGAGACCGTGCGTGTGTGTGGAGAATTGCACACAGGTTGTGCACACGGCCTTGAGGCCGTGTGCATGAGGCCGTGCGTGTTCCTTAATTGTGCACGGCCTCGGCACACGGCCGTGCACAAGGCTGTGTGGCCTGGTCGAACAGTGCCCTGACCTTCTGTAAGTCAGGGCACATTTTAGCCTACGGGTCCCGCTTCGGCTAGTCTTTTCCGAATTCTTTCTTCGTTCATGTATTCGATATATATGAAATAGATAGGAATTGCATGATTTATGAATTTATAGCATGTTCGGGTCTATGAATAGTGCGTTTTAAGTTTTCGTTAAATTTTCTAACTTTTGCATGTGAAGTCCGATTTTCCCGAAATTCAAATGCATACTCCTTCATAATAATTTAAGCATGTCTGTAAAGTTTCGTTGCATTTGGACTTGATTTGCATTTTTAAATTTGAGAATTACTCTGTTTTCGTTTGAGAATTTGAACTTAAGTGATTGATTTATTTGTATAACGTGCTTCTATGTGTTCTAATACTTTCGTATAAGCCGTGCGTCATCGTTAGTCTTAATTGGTTGTGTCTTGGTATTTTGCAAATGATACTCCCGTGGAGTAGCGCATCCGGTCTTGCTTTTGTCTTATTTTGTATAGCCACAGGTGAGGCTTTCCGTTTCTGTTTCCAGTATTATTATGTATATATATAAATAAGCCTCTCCCGATATAAGCCACGTTTATGTTTTGTTTTCACACCGTTTATATATATATACTTAATAGATATTTATGATTATTATGTTCATTTGATTTATCGAAAATGATTTGATATGAAAAGTACTACGTATAGACTTTGAAATGTTTACGAAAGAGACATGTAAAACCTTTTGTTTTCTAAGGCGAACTTTGGCCTTCGGCCTCGCATATGACATGTCTCGAACGGTCTTTTGACCAACCCGAAATGATTTGAAAAGCGAGTTATGATATATATGCATGTTTGTTTGGGCCCGGAGTAAGAGCGATAGGACGAAGTCGGTAGACGTCGGGTCTACGGCGTAAATCCTATGGTTTCCTCCATTTGGGAGCTCGGGGTGAGGCCGGAGTGGCAGCCCTTTGAGTACCTGAGTTATTCCCGTCTGTTATGAGTAGTTCGGATTTAGCGGTCCGTCTACATTGGAGGCATAAGGGTGGTTTCCGGTTTTTATGTTTGGAAATTGGAGTTAAGGGCTCGACTCGCCGAGTCATATGATATGTTATGTTTTATGTTAAATCACCACCCGATTGCGAAAACCTTTCTTTTATGTTGATTTCTTTTAAGTTTAAAATTGGTGATTTATTTCCGATTTATTATATACATTATTATTCCCTCCTCACTTAGTCGTTTGACTAACCCCCTCTGTTTTACCCCTGTACTGGTTTGAGGATACTAGGCGGGATCTTCGTTGTCGTAGGCGTCGTAGAGTTACATTATTTTTGCTCATGTATAACTCTTTCCTGTATGGCTTTTATTTATATGTTATATGATATTAGGGATTTATTACTTTAAGTTGTATTCGGGATTATGTATATATTGAACCCGTTATTATAATTATCAGGATATTATATCGAACCCGTTTGTTATTTAATTAATTGAATTTCGTTAGCCTTGGTGGGCTTTAATACTTGTGTAATTATTTATGTTTTAATGTCTCGTTTATTTCGCTTCCGCACTTCTGTCTTTTTTTTTTCTGTTGTTTTGAAACCCCCGCCTAGTTATTGAGTAAATGCTTGCCGTTCGCTGGGTTTCGGTTCGGGTCAGATCCCATTTCGGTTCCGGGTCGGGACTCGGTGCGGGGCGTGCATTACCCGTTTGGGGCGCCCGCTACATGACATGTCTCGAACGGTCTTTTGGCCAACCCGAAATGATTTGAAAAGCGAGTTATGATATGTATGCATGTTTGTTTGGGCCCGGAGTAAGAGCGATAGGACGAAGTCGGTAGACGTCAGGTCTACAGCGTAAATCCTATGGTTTCCTCCATTTGGGAGCTCGGGGTGAGGCCGGAGTGGCAGCCCTTTGAGTACCTGAGTTACCGTATGATATGTTATGAGTAGTTCGGGATTGCAGTCCGGCTACATTGGAGGAATAAGAGAGGTTTCCGGTTTTATGTTTTGGAAATTGGAGTTCAGGGCTCGACTCGCCGAGTCATATGATAAGTTATGTTTTATGCTAAATCACCACCCGATTACGAAAACCTTTCTTTTATGTTGATTTCTTTTAAGTTTAAAATTGGTGATTTACTTCCATTTTATTATATACATTATTATTCCCTCCTCACTTAGTCGTTTGACTAACCCCCTCTATTTTACCCCTGTATTGGTTTCAGGATACTAGGCGGGATTCGTCGTCGTCGTCGTAGAGTTGTATTTATTTTGCTCATGTATATCTCTTTTCCCCGTTTGGATATTATTTAAGTTTCATGATTTTAGGAAATTATTTATTTTAGGCTGTATTCGGGATATTGTATCGAACCCGTTTATGAATTATGTAATTGAATTTCGTTAGCCTTGGTGGGCTTTAATACTTGTGCAAATATTTATGTTTTAATGTTTGGTTTATTTTTGCTTTCGCGTCTGTGTTGTTTTATTTCGTTGATTTTGAAACCCCGCCTAGTGATTGAGTAAATGTGTGCCATTCGCCGGGTTTCAGTTCAGGCCAGATCCCATGTCGGCTCCGGGTCGGGGCTCGGTGCGGGGCGGGCGTTACCCGTTTGGCGCGCCCGTTACATGTTTGGCCTTATTCTATAAAGAGGTGGGGTCCTCTTAGAAAACCCTCCAGCTCTCTTGCTGGGTTTTTGTAAAAAAAAAAAATTCTAAATTCAACCCCATTGTGTTAACTCTAATTCTCCCAGAAATAGGAAAATCCATTAGAGGTCATTAGGAACCCTTTCCAACTCGTTTTCTAAAACGTGACAGCGCAGCCCCTGTTTCACAAACAGTTTTCGACTATAGACTTCAAAAATCCATATAAAATCGAAAAATAAAGATTTTGAACTAATTAAAAATCCTAAAATCAAGTTCAATGTGTCTAGAATATTTTTTCAGAAGATATCGAAGTCATCCAAGATAAGTAGGAAGGGTTTCCGATTCAGTTTTCTAGACGTTGCCAGACTCAAATTTCTGCAACACAATTTTCAGCAACACAACTCAACACCAAAATTCGTTTTTGACCAACCAAAATTCATTTTTCAAAAATAAAACAATATTTCGAAATATCTATCTTTAAATTTCCAGATTCCTTTTTCATAAAATCATATTCAAAATATTCCTTTCAATTTATCAAAACTCCCAACAACTTTTATATGCACATAAACATAAAAACGCATCTAACACCAATTTAATCCAAATACAAAGGGGTAGAGGCCAATATATAAATGTGTTCAAAGCATAGCTCTGATACCACTGTTAGGATTCACGCATCCCCGGGCGCAGCGGAACTAGTAGATTTCAAAATTTTTTGTCCCGGGGCATTACAGTGAATCTTCATCCAATGAATTCGTAAGTTTGAAACGTTTATATACCTAGAGAGATGTTCACCTTTACACAATCCTTTTGTAGTTGTTAAGGATAGAAAGCTTTCCAAAGCTTCAGGCGACTCCTCGAACAGCACAGGCTTCTCGATTTTACCAAGGTCCGATCCTTAACTGAAACCCTCTGAGGTTGATCCACGGCTTCTCGCAGACGAACTCTGAATCTCTTAATTCCTACTAGGGAGATTAGGGTTGATCCCTCTGAAACCCTCTGAGGTTGATCCACGGCTTCTTGTAGAGAGATTAGGGTTAGAAAAAATCCAATTCTTGGAACTTCTGTTCTGCATCTTATGTAAAACCCATGTTCTGTGTTCTGTAAGATCTGTCTTAAATAGACTTGAGTGGGCCGAAAATTCCAGTCCTAGATGGGCTGGGATTTTCGGCCACTGCTACTATTGCGCCCAACAGTATTTTGGCCTTCTAAAGGCCTTTTCAATTTAATACCAGATTAAATTTCTAAGGCCCAATTTAATTAATCCTTATTAATTAAACAAGTCTAATATATTATTAAAGTGGGCTTTAATTTATTCTAAATAAATTACAAGCCCATCATTAAGCAACATTTAATTCCAAATTAATTCCAAATTAATTGTCTAGTCCAATAAGTCCAATTAACATTTAATTGTTACCGATTTTTCCTTCTATTAATTGTACTTGATTTATTCTAAATAAATCACAAGTTTCTCAATTCATCATTTTGACTTGAATTAATACTAATAACTCTCAAGTCTTAAACTTTAAATTAACACTTTAATTGATAAAGCTCTCTCCTACTTAAATTAAGTAGTCTCAAATTTCAACATAAATTTCGAGACTCACTCTTAATTACTTTAGACTTGAATTAATTCCCAATTAACTCTCAAGTCTAATATGTTATCAAATAAGAAGTCTCTCGAATTTAATCACATTAAATACTTGTTAATTACTCTTAATTAACTCCTACACGTTAATGACACTTAATTAACATCTTGATTTCATATTAATGAATTAATTCCAATTAATTCATTTATCAATCCAGTTGACTGTTATCAAACTCTGTTGATATAGTTAAATTTGATCGCCTTTGGAAGTCATTGTGTGACCCCTCAAGTTCACCAATAAGATAGTAGTAGGAACACATTCTTAATGTCATAATTGTGACTTTAATTAAACTCATTTAATTAAAGACTATTTGTGAATCAACTCATTGACTTCACAAATACATTCCTACAGACCATGGATAACGTCTAGCAATGTGTCCATGGCCACCCACCCATCGATGAAGTGATAGGAACCTTTCAGCATCATGATCTCCGTGAGATACGATCCTTCTATCATCCAATTTCCGACCTAGGGTATGGGAGGTGGAACCGCAGTAGTCTGCAATGCTATGAATGACATTCCTATGGTAATTCCATTTGATCTTGCTCTCTATGAATTCTTTCCTAGTGAAGACTAACCGTACGTTGCGCAAGGATTTAGTGGTGGAATATACTATAATAGAATTCATAGGAATTCTTCTTGTTCTTGTAACAAGTGATAGATCCTGTATTGACCCTCACAACCTCCATGCATAACTCGAACATACCCAACGTACAACTTATGTGAAACCTAGGGATTAAAAAGTACATCAAAGTATGCCCCAGTTATGCACAAGGCAACCATGGAGTCTCATGTCTAAGGATTAGTTAGACACGATCATGGCTAGGGAAATCCTCTTAATCTCTAAGACTATATGAGTCTTAACCCATTTAAGTATTCCCGGCGGGATCCTCAGTTAACTTAATCTCCATTAAGCACCCTCATATGCGTAGTAGTGTCAAAACACTTATGTCATGAAATAGGACACACTTTCATAAAGCTATGTCATATGAGCAAGTCTCGAGCGAGTCTGATCGACATCCCCTGTGCCTTTTAAACTCTTCGACTTGGAGTGTTTTAGATTACACCATGGGTACTTATTTCATGGCCCCCATCAAATGGTGAAACTAAGTCCCTTAGCTTACTGTGATCTTGGGGTTTCATCCATACACAAGAATAAATAATATGCAACTACTTAAAAATATAATATGATGAATTTTGCCAAAGTAGTACTAGACGACTACGAACGTCTTTCTATTATGGATCACTAGATTGTTCTGCTCTAGTGTTTTAGAGGAAATGCCTCAAGCAGTTCGGTTTTCCAAGGCAAAACTCTAACAGTATGGTATCATTCCCTGTCCGCCATTTGAGAGTTGATGCGGTTCTGGATAGCATCGACTTTGACAAATCGACTCTGAAGGAGAATACTTCTGAAGATAGTCGGAGTGAGAACCGACATGAATCTGGATGTCGCACTCGACTAGAACACCGAGCTTTCAGCTACACCAAACTGAAGACCTTACATTGGGATTTTCTGTTCTTGGTTATTATGGACGAGAGTGTGTGCTTTTGAACGTGCACCGGTCTTGAGAATTAATCAGACCAACATGACGGACACCGAGTTTAGATGAAACAGACGAATGAACATGATTCTTCAGGAATCAAAGGGGTCTGTACAAGCCCCGAAGACATTACAAATTGGACAGAACGAATTCCTAGAATCGAAACCAAAGAAGAAGTTTGATAGAGAACAGTCTGACGTGAGAAGTAGACCCATAATTCCCAAGCTCAGAATTAGCACGTTTATCGAGATACAGACCGTTTACGGTTCCGACGTCTTTCATAATTACACGTTTTCCAACTCTTGCATTTAAAGAATTTTTCATAAACTATTAATTTGGCTTTTAAAACTCACAGCATTAATAAGAATTATATTTGCATCGTTTTGCCACTAACTAGGGTCAATTTGGTAAATTTATATTTTTAGCTCGTTTAATCGAATCTAGTAATTTAACAGTGCACGTTGGACCGGAATCCAATGTTTTAAAGATGTATTTCATCGAGGTTCCAAATATTATTCATAAAATTATATTTCCAAAATATTGCATTTTTGGCCCAAAATTATTTATACTTTGACCCCACTCGATATTGACTTTTTGTAAATGCCCGAATTTTCATGAAACGAACCTCAAACCTTGTTAAGCTTTTCATTACGGTCATTTTGACACTAAGTACGCCTAATTCCGAGACTTCGCGTTTTTGTCTCGTTTTTTGAAAAATATATATAGTAACCTTCCATATTTAGAAACCACACACACACCCGACAATCATCGAACGACGAGCCATTCTCTCCCAAACACAATTTTTGCAACGTTGTCGGAATTCGACGAATCATATGTCCAGACGACCGTATCGACGAGACGAATCCAACCGTACTATTTTCCCGGCCATCGGAGCAGCGACAACAGCGTAACGGCGGGAGAACCGAACGGCGGCGCATTTCTCCGATCTGACTTTTCCGGCGACGGCGAGGCTTGAGACCGGTCGGGTCTGAACCATTTCGACGAGAAGAATCCATTGGCGGTGGTCTTGAGTCCATCCGACCACCGACGACGGAGATACAACCATTTTTCAGGCGCGGCGTTGGTGGACCTCTGGCGACGTTTCAGGCGGCGCCACCATCGCGGACCACCAAGGTTCTGACCGGCGTAACGAGACGAGAAGATTGGTGGTGGTCTCGTGGCATGACTCCCTCAGACGGCGGCGCTCCGGCCATTTACAGGCGGCGGGAGTGGTGGTCCGACGTGCTCCGGCCACCATTTTTGTCGATCTTTAGGTGCTTTCCAACCTTCTCGACGTGGGTAAGCTTTCTACGAACTCCATTCCCGAATTTGATAGCCAGATTTTGAGTAATTTTGATTCTTGGGTTTAGGGTTCATTGGAGCTTCAAACCGAAATTAAACTCTGGTGAGTGACCGGATCGAGAAACGGGCTTGGGTGAAGTGATGGTCTCGACAAGAGAAACGTTTGAGTATAAGGGTCCGACTGCGTTGGCGGATGTCCGGCGGCGGTCCGGTGGTGGCAGACGGTGATAGGCAGTTTTGACACTGTTCTGGCGGGAATCCGATGATGGTATCTTCGGATAGATTCATCGTCTCGATGCAACGGTTGTAACGGCGCTAGTATTATCTCAATCTGATTTACCGTTTGTCTTTTATGACCATTTTTGTATGATTATGTATATATGTCAACTTTCGCACTAGCTTTTAGCTTTTCGAATCAATTAAGCTAAATTTTCTTGTACCTTAACTTGTAGCATGATTCTAAATTGATGAATATTGTCGATGTATGATTGTATAGTTGAATTGATGAGATTTGGGTTCGATTAAACTTGGATTATGAGTGAATGTTAGATTGTAGCTTTTGAGCTTTTGGAAAAAGTTGTTAAGTTGATAAGTTGTAATTCAATTGATTGACTTGAATGGGTTATGCATGTTTATTGTGGAATTTCAATCATACCATCTGAGTAGTTTATTCTTAAATGTTTATATTTAATCAAATGTTATTTGTTATTCGTTTATTCCTCGTTTTACATGCTAAATGACCAATTTGCCCCTACTTGTCCTGTTATGCTTAAATATTGTATTTTCGTCTCTAAGCATGTCGCATTTTCATAGCCGAGCGTCAGTGTCTGTTTTCTCGTTCGTGTCAGTCATTCATCCTCTAGACCCCATGTTTTCAGGTGGGATCTCTGAGGGAGAATCATATCTGTTGCTTGCTTGCTTGCTTTTCTCGTTTGTCGAGCTACAGGTAAGGGTTTAAAACGTTTTCAACTGTGGCAAGATCATACATATATATAGGTTTGCGAAATAAATTTTTATCCCGCCTTTTCTTCTTGCTTGTTGTTCCTGTCTTTACTATTTCCTTATGTGCTTAGTCAAACCTTTTAATAGCAAAACCTATATGTAAAATATTTTACAACATTTTCAGCTAGAGGCAAGGAAAACTCATTTGTTTTAAATACGAACTTTGGTCTCTCGACCTCGCAAATATAACCTTGTCTCGAATTGCCCCTTTGGCCTCCCACACCCTGATTCCCTATTTTCAAATGGCCCTTTTGACCACCTAAATTGTTATTGATTTCAAGCGAGCCATGGACTGGATTATGACTTTGGGGCCCAGGAGTTATACAGGAGGTGAGCCTGGAGACGAGCGTCTAGGGCAAATCCCGATGTGTACTCTAGGTATTGACTTAGGCCAATCGGGAGGTTTGACTGACCTAAGTTAATGCGACGGTAGCGCCTTGAGCGTTTCCTTAAATTGTGTACGGTAGCGTTGTGGGGCACCACTCGTTTCCTTAAATTGTGATTGGATCGTGACTTTTGGTGGTGGAGTATTTGACTACATGCTTGCATGTTTTTCATGATTGGGAGTTATAAGGAGAGGGCCCGTTCTCGCCGGGACACATTATTGCATGACTTATTGCATCACTTGTTTGTCTAAATGATTTACGGCTTTCGTTACAAGTCAAAGCACATTCCGGTTTTCTTCATTTAGCATATGTATTTCCCTATATATATATAAAATCCAGAAGCGTGGCTCGAACTTGCCAACTTATGCCTTCTTTATTGTTCAAACTATTTAGTTGAATTACGAGCCGTTTTTACTTATCATTTCCAACTTATTTATGCCATGTCTTTCGAACTTGTAACGGCCTCGTGACTCAACTAATATCATTTCAAAATGATCGGCTTGACCTTATGTGCAAACGTTTTCGAAGGATCCTGTTCGTCAACCTCTTGTGTTTTCAAATAAAGCCGGACTCGAATGTTGCTTTGTGTTATAGTTTTACAACTTATATTATTGTTTGTATCTTTATCAAAACGAGCAACATTCACCCCTTTTGATTTTAAAAGATAAACGACGAACTGTGATCAATACCTATATTGTATAAACCCCCCTTATTGAGTATCCTTTATACTCACCCCTTCTACTTTGGTTCTTGCTTCAGGTAGACAGGTGGCGGTGTCACCTATCTTGTCAGTCGGCAGCAACAGGTCTAGGTTGGCTCACATATTATTGTCTTGTCAGTGTCCCAACAACAGTCGAGTCTTTACTTTATGAATTGATTCGAATTACTGTATTTAACATTATGATTACCTTATGTACCAATGTGCCCCTGATGTGGGATAGTTAGTTGAGCCGTGGATGACATTAATTGGATATTTATTCTGGAATTGTTTTATGAATTATGTTGCCATGGATGGCTTTTATGATTAAACTGTTGTTTATGAATTCGCTTCCGCATTTCTCTGATTGTTGTTGTTGTTGGGGCGTCGTGTTGTTGTTGCCGGAGTTTGATTGAGTGATTGCCGTTCGCCGAGATGAATTTTTGAATGGGGTACATTTACCTTGTTTAGGAGTTCGTCTTGGTGCGAATATGGTGTCCTTTCTCCTTCTACGGAAAGAAACGCTACAATGGTTCTATAACCTTGTTGAGTTCCTCGGGAAGGCCCTCGGCAATCAGATAAATTAATTTTGTGACAACAATTCTTGGAGATCCGTTAAATTTGGTAATCAACATCACAGCATGTACATCTCTACGGAATTGAACAATATTAAGTTCTGGAACTTATTGCTTTGATATTACTTCAGCCCTGACAATTGGAGCAGCATTCGGAGTAACCATCAGAAGAATCACTATTATATGATGTACTACATTTATTATAATTTCCTTATTCAATGTATTTTGCTTAGGTTTTACTTATCTCATTTATGTAACTGTGAATCGATCATATTTTAGTGGTTGATTTGGACATTTGTTCGCTTTGAGATGTTTTGGTTATAAGATAAGGGGATTCCTTGCTAAAACTCTATGACACTTGCCGTTTCGATTAAAAAAAATAATAACAAAATTTAAAGTAATTATCAATAACAACTAATTATTAGAAGAACTCTAAATTTAAATGTTTTACCTGCCTAATAAACGTTTAAAATAATTTAATTCTGATGAAAAATAGTAACATAATTGAATATGGCTGAACAATCTCATAAAAATATTAATTTAGTTGAAAAGGATCACGTTAGATTAGATGAAAATTTATATTAATATTTATTATTCATATTATGTAACTGTATTTGAATTGTGGTTATATATCTTGTCCGCTATTAAATTTTATAAGCAATTTTAATAACTTATATATCAAACATAAGCTAGTTGGATTATTAAATTTTATTATAGTAAATAAAATTGAATCTTAATACATTAAACAGTGTTTTCAAAACAGGACTGGACCCAACGGTCCGACCAGAAAATCCGTGAATCGGGCATGGAAACGGTTCCGTCATACCCTTAAAATTGGACTTACCAGAAAATTGCTTTATTTTCGGAAAACCGTTCAACCTGGTGGTTCAACCGTCAACCTGATAGATCCACTTCTGGTTTGATGGAACCGCCCGGTTCAATTAATCTCAAAAATTGAAGACAAAGTCCGCCCTTTTTTTGCTGCAGAAAACAGAGAGTCCCATTTTCTCTTTTTACTTCCTTTTACGAGTGTCATCCCTCTCTCTTGATGCAGTTTTGACTTCTGAATCTCAAAAAAATGATGCAAGAGAGAGACCACGCCGTGGGAGTAGGAGGAGAGGAGGGCGTAAACAGAAGAAAAAAAAAGAGAGACAGGCATAAATGGGAAGGGAGAGAGAGAGAGAGAGGCATAATGGGAAAGGAGAAAGAAAGTCATAAATTGGAAGATGAGGGTTTGTAGGGATTCTTTTCTTCATAATTAAGAGAATTTGTAGGAATTTCTATATATTTATAAAGTTTTCTCTCTAGATTTAAATTTGTACCTTGATTTTTGGTTTTTGGGCAAGTTGACTTTAAATCACCATCTTCTCAAAAAATTTATGTTTGTGTTGGGATTCACGCACCCCCGACCGCAGCGGAAATAATGGATTTCAAAAATTTTGGTCCCGGGGAGTTACAGTGAATCTTCATCCAATGAATTCGTAACTTTGAAACGTTTATATATTTTGAAGAAGCACACCTTTACACACTCCTTTTGTAGTAGATAAGGAACGAAAGTTTTCCAAAGCTTCTGGCCACTCCTCGAATAGCGCAGGCTTCTTGATTCTACCAAGGTCCTATCTTTAACCGATACCCTCTACGGTTGATCCACGGCTTCTCGCAGACGAACACTGAATCTCTTAATTCCTGCTAGAGATTTAAGATAAGTATTTATCCAATATAAATAAGAGAATCAACAAACAATTGTAAAGGTTGGTTCACGTTGAACTGCAGAAAAGTTTTCTGCAGTTCACGTGAACTGCCTGTAAAGAGAGAGAAAAGAGGCACAGAAGAGAGAGAGAGATTAGGGTTAGGAAAATTTTGATTTTTCTTCTAATCTATTTTTCACGTAAAACTCCTTGGTCTATGTTCTGCAAGATCTGTCTGAAATAGACTTGAGTGGGCCGAAAATTCCAGTCCTAGATCGGCTGGGATTTTCGGCCACTGCTACTATTGGGCCCAGCAGTATTTTGGCCTTCTAAAGGCCTTTTCAATTTAATACCAGATTAAATTCCTAAGCCCAATTTAATTAATCCTTATTAATTAAACAAGTCTAATATAATATTAAAGTGGGCTTTAATTTATTCCACATAAATTACAAGCCCATCATTAATCAACTTGGACTGGAATTAATTTCAAATTAATTCTCTAGTCCAATAAGTCCAATTAACATTTAATTGTTACAGATTTTTCCTTTTATTAATCGTACTTGATTTATTCTAAATAAATCACAAGTTTCTCAATTAATCATTTTAACTTGAATTAATACTAATTAACTCTCAAGTCTTAAACTTTCAATTAACTCTTTAATTGATAAAGCTCTCTTCTACTTAAATTAAGTAGTCTCAAATTTCAACATAAATTTCGAGACTCACTCTTAATTACTTTAGACTTGAATTAATTCCCAATTAACTCTCAAGTCTAATATGTTATCAAATAACAAGTCTCTTGAATTTAATCACATTAAATACTTGTTAATTACTCTTAATTAACTCCTACATGTTAATTACATTTAATTAACATCTTGATTTCTTATTAATGAATTAATTCCAATTAATTCATTTGTCAATCCAGTTGACTGTTGATATAGATAAATTTGTTCGCCTTTGGAAGTCATTGTGTGACCCCTCAGGTTCACCAATAGGACAGTAGTAGGAACACATTCTTAATGTTAGAATTGTGACTTTAATTAAACTCATTTAATTAAAGACTATTTGTGAATCAACTCATTGACTTCACAAATACATTCCTACAGACCATGGATAACGTCTACCAACGTGTCCATGGCCACCCATCCATCGATGAAGTGGTATGAACCTTTCAGCCTCATGATCTCCGTGAGATACGATCCTTCTATCATCCAATTCCCGATTGAGACCTAGGGTATGGGAGGTTGAACCGCAGTAGTCTGCAATGCTATGAATAACATTCCTATAGTAATTCCATTTGATCTTGCTCTCTAGGAACTCTTTCCTAGTGTAGACCAACCGTACCTTGCGCAAGGATTTAGTGGTGGAATATACTACAATAGAATTCATAGGAATTCTTCTTGTTCTTGTAACAAGTGATAAATCCTATATTGACCCTCACAGCCTCCATGCGTAACTCGAACATACCCAACGTACAGCTTATGTGAAACCCTTGGGATTCAGCTGCACATCAAAGTATGCCCCAGTTATGCACAAGGTAACCATGGAGCCTCAAGTCTAAGGATTAGTTAGACACGATCATGGCTAGGGAAATCAACCTAATCTCTAAGACTCTTATATGAGTCTTACCCCATTTAGGCATTCCCGGAGGGATCCTTAGTGAACTTAATCTCCATTAAGCACCCTCATGTGCATAGTAGTCTCAAAACACTAATGTCTTGAAATGAGACACACTTTCATAAAGCTATGTCATATGAGCAAGTCTCAAGCGAGTCTGATCGACATCCCTTGTGCCTTTTAAACTCTTCGACTTGGAGTGTTTTAGATCACACCATTGGGTACTTATTTCATGGCCCCCATCAAATGGTGAAACCAAGTCCCTTAGCTTACTGAGATCTTGGGGTTTCATCCATACACAAGAATAAACAATATGCAACCATTTATAAATGTAATATGATGAATTTGGTCAAAGTAGTATCAGACGACTACTAACGTCTTGCTATTATGGATCACTAGATTGTTCTACTTTAGAGTTTTAGAGGAAAATGCCTCAAGCAGTTCGGCTTTCCAGGGCACAACCCCAATAGTTTGCTACCCATTTTTTTCAATGGTCATTTTAGGTACCCATTCTAAGTTTCAATTTTAACTTTGCTACCCATTTTTGTGTAAAATGTCAGAAATATCCTTATTTTTTGTAGAATTACAAGGGTATGCCATTATCTTTCACATGGGCACCGGAATAATTTTCCAGCGGGCAATTTTCTCGATTTTTAACATATATTTCGAGACTCACTCTTAATTACTTTAGACTTGAATTAATGCCCAATTAACTCTCAAGTCTAATATGTTATCAAATAACAAGTCTCTCGAATTTAATCACATTAAATACTTGTTAATTACTCTTAATTAACTCCTACACGTTAATTACACTTAATTAACATCTTGATTTCTTATTAATGAATTAATTCCAATTAATTCATTTATCAATCAAATTGACTGTTATCAAACTCTGTTGATATAGATAAATTTGATCGCCTTTGGAAGTCATTGTGTGACTCCTCAGGTTCACCAATAAGACAGTAGTAGGAACACATTCTTAATGTCATAATTGTGACTTTTAATTAAACTCATTTAATTAAAGACTATTTGTGAATCAACTCATTGACTTCACAAATACATTCCTACAGACCATGGATAACGTCTAGCAACGTGTCCATGGCCACCCATCCATCAATGAAGTGGTATGAACCTTTCAGCCTCATGATCTCCGTGAGATACGATCCTTCTATCATCCAATTCCCGATTGAGACCTAGGGTATGGGAGGTTGAACCGCAGTAGTCTGCAATGCTATGAATAACATTCCTATAGTAATTCCATTTGATCTTGCTCTCTAGGAACTCTTTCCTAGTGTAGACCAACCGTACCTTGCGTAAGGATTTAGTGGTGGAATATACTACAATAGAATTCATAGGAATTCTTCTTGTTCTTGTAACAAGTGATAAATCCCGTATTGACCCTCACAGCCTCCATGCATAACTCGAACATACCCAACGTATAGCTTATGTGAAAACCTTGGGATTCAGCAGCACATCACAGTATGCCCCAGTTATGCACAAGGCAACCATGGAGCCTCAAGTCTAAGGATTAGTTAGACACGATCATGGCTAGGGAAATCTTCCTAATCTCTAAGACTCTTATATGAGTCTTACCCCATTTCGGCATTCCCGGCGGGATCCTCAGTGAACTTAATCTCCATTAAGCACCCTCATATGCATAGTAGTGTCAAAACACTAATGTCATGAAATGGGACACACTTTCATAAAGCTATGTCATATGAACAAGTCTCAAGCGAGTCTGATCGACATCCCCTGTGCCTTTTAAACTCTTCGACTTGGAGTGTTTTAGATCACACCATTGGGTACTTATTTCATGGCCCCCATCAAATGGTGAAACCAAGTCCCTTAGCTTACTATGATCTTGGGGTTTCATCCATACACAAGAATAAACAATATGCAACCATTTATAAATGTAATATGATGAATTTGGCCAAAGTAGTATCAGACGACTACTAACGTCTTTCTATTATGGATCACTAGATTGTTCTACTCTAGAGTTTTAGAGGAAATGCCTCAAGCAGTTCGGCTTTCCAGGGCACAACCTTAACAGTTTGCTACCCATTTTTTTCAATGGTCATTTTAGGTACCCATTCTAAGTTTCAATTTTAACTTTTCTACTAATTTTTGTATAAAATGTCAGAAATATCCTTATTTTTCCAAGAATTACATGGGTATGCCATTATCTTGCACATGGGCACCGGAATAATTTTCCGGCGGGCAATTTTCTCGAATTTCAACATATATTTCGAGACTCACTCTTAATTACTTTAGACTTGAATTAATTCTCAATTAACTCTCAAGTCTAATATGTTATCAAGTAACAAGTCTCTCGAATTTAATCACATTAAATACTTGTTAATTACTCTTAATTAACTCCTACACGTTAATTATATTTAATTAACATCTTGATTTCTTATTAATGAATTAATTCCAATTAATTCATTTGTCAATCCAGTTGACTGTTATCAAACTCTGTTGATATAGATAAATTTGTTCGCCTTTGGAAGTCATTGTGTGACCCCTCAGGTTCACCAATACGACAGTAGTAGGAACACATTCTTAATTTTAGAATTGTCACTTTAATTAAAATCATTTAATTAAAGACTATTTGTGAATCAACTCATTGACTTCACAAATACCTTCCTACAGACCATGGATAGCGTCTAGCAACGTGTCTATGGCCACCCATCCATCAATGAAGTGGTATGAACCTTTCCGCTTCATGATCTCCGTGAGATACGATCCTTCTATCATGTAGCAAACTACGGTATGGGAGGTGGAACCTCAGTAGTCTGCAATGCTATAAATAAAATTCGAGACATGTAGAATGTGCTCGCTCGATAAGAAAAATTCAACCGTTGTACTTGAAAACCGATGGGCAGGTTGTTCCCTAGCAGTCGTGCCTTCGCGAGCTCATGTACTGTAACGCCCCGACTTTTCGTGTCAAGCTTGGAAGATTTTTAACTTCCCGTTTCTCACTGCTTTCCCCATTTCTCGAACTTTGTGATATTTTGTGTATTTTATATGAATTTTCGTAAATGTGCTAATTGGGATTTTAAATTATTCTATGTCAATGTGCGTTTAAAATGATGAGTTTTGACTATAATATTGATATATTTCATTAACATGCCCTTTTTATGATGTTTTGCGAAATTATGATAATGGCCCGTAATTTCTTATAGCCTAATAATTATTTAACTATATTTTGATGTGTATATCTCTATCCCTAAATACGGATGAGAATGAAAATTTTCTAATAAGAGATATTGTTAAATATAACTTACGATTCCCATTCATATTTCTAACTCCGAGAAATTTGTATGGAAATGCATTTGATTTTTATAGTAAGTGTTGAGAATTTTATTAAATAGAAGTTAATTGAAAATCCTAAACTTTCAAAGGCTTATATTTTTAATTTTTTAAAGTTACTCAAAACAAAAGAAAAAGAAAAGAAATAATATAATTGATAAAATCTGATAGCTAACCGACTTAAGTTGGGATATGTTTGGAACCATATATGGAGAAGCTTCTTGAACAATTCATCTCCTCCCTACAAATACGCATCAAACCAGACTCTTATAACTTATTTTCCTTCCATCCTCCTGGAACAACTTTACCACTCCACCTAAAGACTTATATACTCCTTCTACATCAACTAAATTACGGAATTCATTATTAGGATAATTGTATTGCAAAGAACAAGAACAGGTAACTTTAGTTCCCATATCTAATTCCTCATATATTTCGGTAATTTAAGTCCATGCCAGTTAATATTATTTACTGCAAGTTAAGTATTGAACCTTTGCTATTCATTATTGGTGAATTAATTTACGTTTTATTCCATTTTCAGTAGAACTGAATTAATGAATTGTCATATTTAATCTTCATTACTTATGTTTATATAAAGTTAAATAACTTGTTAGTATAAAATTGAAAATATCTATCTGATCGTCGAAGCAGTAGTTAATATATATAGGATTTCCTATTTCGAATTAGTAATTAAAATTACAGTCTTGAATATTGTGAAATCATTATCACTCCTTTTGATTATGTAGTGAACTGATAGTTGACACTAATTAATTGCTTAATTGTTTGTTAGTAATTGATTCTTAATTGACATTATCTACTTGCTGTAAGTATTACGTGTACATATATGTCTTCATATATTTATTATTAGGTTCAAAACTATGACCGTAACGCCCCTAAAGAAGGAACGCCACATCCGCACCGAAGTAAACTCCCGAGCTTTGGAGCAACGACTTCCCAACAACAACCAGAACAATATAACATAATGCGGAAGCGATTAAGCAATAAACAAATAAATTCCATAAAAGCCTACGAGGCTAACATAATATCATCTAAACATTTGCAATTCGAAATACAATTTAATCATAAACACATAGTGCGGTCCATGGCTCAACTAATACCCTGTGCAATCCTAGATATCTTCAACTATCCCACATCAGGGCACATAAGATACAGAAAGTAAATAAAGCAGTAAACAATGCGAAAGATAGATAAATACAATAAAACAGGACTCGACAGTTGTTGGGACCACTGACAAGACAAACCAGACTACAAGACTGAGCCTATCTAGACCTGCTGATGCCGACTGACAAGATAGGTGACGCCGCCACCTGTCTACCTGAAGCAAGAACCAAAATAGAAGGGTTGAGTATAAAAGATACTCAGTAAGGGGGGTTTTGATCACAGTTCGTCGTTTATCTTTTCAAACTAAAAGTAGTGAATGTTGCCCGTTTTGAGAAAGAATACAAATAATGACATAAGTTGCAAAACAATAACACAAGGCAACATCCGAGTTCGGCTTACTTCGAAAACAGAAAAAGGTTGACGAACCGGATCCTTTGAAAACATTTGCACGTAATGTCAAGCCGATCATTTGAAAGGATATTAGTTGGGTCACAAGGCCGTTACGAGTTCGAAAGGTATGATACAAACGAGTTAGAAATGATAAGTAAACAAGGCTCGTAATTCAACTAAGTAGTTTGAACAATAAAGAAGGCTTAAGTTGGGCAAGTTCGAGCCACGCTTCCGGGTTTTATATATATATATAGGGAAATACATATGCTAAATGAAGAAAACCGGAAGGTACTTCGACTTGTAACGAAAGCAGTAAATCAATTAGACAAGCAAGTAATGCAATAAGTCATGCAATAATGTGTCCCGGCGAGAACGGACCCTCTCCTTATAACTCCCAACCGTCAAAATCATGAAAGCATGTAGTCAAGTACTCCACCACCGAAAGCTAAGCAGTTCAGGAATTTAAGGAGACGCGATTAGCACCACCATACAACAATTTTAACGAGACGCGGTTGGCACCGCCATACAGTGAATTAAGGAGACGTGGTTAGCACCACCGTTCGCATCAACTTAGACTAGTCAACCTCCTAACCAGCCTAAGTCAACGCGCATAGAAGAATAAATTCTGGATTTGCCCCAGACGCTCGTCTCCAGGATCACCTCCTATATACTCCGGGACCAAGTCATGATCCAGTCTATGGCTCGCTTTGAAATCAATGCCAGTTTGGGTCACCAAAAGGGCCATTCGAAAAGATGATGCAAGCAGTTATGTATGAATGGCCAAAGGGCTTTTGAGACAAGTTGACGTAATGATCTAAGAAATACTCATAAGTGTCATACGCTTCGGGAGCATGCTAGCGGATGTCCCTAACGACGTTACTTATAAGTGTCTCTGAGATCAAACGGTTACTTTTAAAACAAATAAGTTACTTGTCTCTAGTTGAAAGCATTTTAAACCATTTTGTAGATGCATGGGTTTTGCTATCAAACGGTTTGACTAAGCACATAAGGAAATAGTAAAGGCAGAAAAACAAGCAATAAGAAAGGCGGGATAATAAGTTATTTCGCAAACCTACATAACTATGTCCTTGCGCCCCAGTTGAAAGCATTTTAAACCCTTACCTGGCTCGACATGACAGAATGAAAGCAATCGATAGTCAAGTTTCTCCCTCGTTGGTCCCACCTGTAATACACAGGGCCTAGAGGATGAAAACGAGACCGACAAAACTAAAAGAAAGACATGAGACAACAAACGACGCATGGCAATTCATATAGAATTTCAATCATGCTACAGGTGTAATATGGAAGGCCAAATAATTAAACATATAGGGACACACAAAATACGAAACAACAATTAAAGAAATATTAATGCAAATTCTAATAATGAAAGAAACATTAAAACTAAATATTAAAGACATGCTTAAATGCAATTAGGGTACGTAGACATGCTTAAAATAATATAAGAATGCTCTCATGCGAAAACGGGATCAAACGCATAACATACGAGAAAAGTGGGTAAAACTCCCTAAATGAGAAAGGTGTCAATTGACGGTCAAATGAAGCCGGATAAATTATAACTTCGGGAATAAATAGGTTTTGAAACACTACGAAGCTATAGGTGAAGTCAGAATTCAAATCCGGGGTCAAGCGGGAAGATGGCATTGCTCATAAGGGGTAAAAATGGTAATTAACGCGAGCAACAATTGAAATCAAGCTAGAAAAATGATAAAGGAGGTTACACGGGCTTGTGCACGGCGAAAGCAAGCCCGTGTGAAGGCTAGAGGGGTTGCACGGTCTTGTGCACGGGCTGAAGACTGTGCGCAAGACCGTTTGAAGGTTTTAAGGGTGTGCACGGTCTTGGGGACGAGCGCAAGCCCGTGCGGATCTTCTGGGCAGCAGATCGCGGGTTTTCACGCAAAAACCAACATACAAACTCATAGATCTCCTAATTTACTCAATTAAACATTTTAATTTTCATATATATGCATATATATGACTTTAGCTACACATAGGTTCAAGAATCATGCAAAATGATCAAGTAAATCTTTCTAAACACAAAAACCCAAAATCTATAAAATTCTGTCTAAAAATCCACGAGAATCGCAACAAGGAATGAACGGATTGAAATGGGGTAAGAGGACTACCGGTAGAGAATGAAGCAAGGATCGTTTGGGTTTTGACGGCTCGTCGATCGGGCGAGAAACGGGCACGGTAGGGCGATGGGAAGATTCCTCTCTTTTCTTCCTGATTCTTCCTCTTTCTCGTCTCTCTCTCTCTCAACCCTTCTCCCTCTTTGTCTTTCTCCTCTTCTTCCTTTCTTTTCTTTTATTCTTCTTTTGCAACAAGAGGGGCACAAGTGGAATTGAGGGATATGAGAGGGGTAGATATGGAAAATAGGTATTAAAGAGGGTCGGGGTAAAATAGATAGTTCCAGGTAAAAAGTGGGTTCTCGGGTAAAACTTATTCGTGATACTAAATATTCTCACGAAAAGCCTTCGGCACGAATAAATATTATTCCTGAATAAATCCAAAATTTCGGGTCGCTACAATACTCCCCTCTTGAAAAGAATCTGTCCTCAGATTCTAACACACAAAGGAACGCGAAGTAAACTTCCCGTTCTACATGCGCAAGTAATGGAGAAACTAAATAGCAAACGCAAGTAGCATATATCATTCGGAATATGTAAAAACAAATGCATGTTATGATAATGCAGTATACCTTTGCGAGTTGGTATCAGGGTCGGAATCCCCTTTTCCTTCCCCGAAGATTCCTTGAGTCGGGGCAATCTTGAACCTGATGCTTGCTACTCCAACATCTGAAGCAACGTCCCAATTTCTTCCTACACCTTGCAGCTTATGGTTCGTCTTTCCACAGAGCTCACAGGGAATGGGGTCCTCGTTCACTTCAGGTTTGGTAGGTTCCGGCATCTCGTAGTATGGTCTCCAAGTCCAAAAGGTGCTCGGTCCAGCTGGTTCTCTTCTTGCTATCTCGTTGAAAGAGGATTCTTTCATGTGAGGAATACCTCGTCTCATCTCTAGAAGATCAGACTCCACTCTCATAGCTCAGTTAAATGCATCATGATAAACACGAATGTCCAATCCCACTAATCTTTCCAGGATCTCTGGCTGAAGTCCCTCGATGAACTTCCGCGCTCTTCTTCGTTCGTCAGAGGCAATAACAACCACAACAATATAACATAATGCGAAAGCGATAAGAAAGGCGGGATAATAAGTTATTTCGCAAACCTACATAACTATGTCCTTGCGCCCCAGTTGAAAGCATTTTAACCCCTTACCTGGCTCGACATGACAGAATGAAAGCAAGCGGTAGTCAAGTTTCTCCCTCGTTGGTCCCACCTGTAATACACAGGGCCTAGAGGATGAAAACGAGACCGACAAAACTAAAAGAAAGACATGAGACAACAAACGACGTACGGGAGTTCAAATAGAATTTCAATCATGCTACAGGTGCAATATGGAAGGCCAATAATTAAACATATAGGGATGCACAAAATACGGAACAACAATTAAAGAAATATTAATGCAAATTCTAATAATGAAAGAAACATTAAAACTAAATATTAAAGACATGCTTAAATGCAATTAGGGCACGTAGACATGCTTAAAATAATATAAGAACGCTCTCACGCGAAAACGGGATCAAACGGATAACATACAAGAAAAGTGGGTAAAACTCCCTAAATGAGAAAGGTGTCAATTGACGGTCAAATGAAGCCGGATAAATTATAAATTCGGGAATAAATAGGTTTTGAAACACTACAAAGCTATAGGTGAAGTCGGAATTCAAATCCGGGGTCAAGCGGGAAGATGGCATTACTCATAAGGGGTAAAAATGGTAATTAACGCGAGCAACAATTGAAATCAAGCTAGAAAAATGATAAAGGAGGTTGCACCGGCCTGTGCACGGTCTTAGGACCGTACAATAGCCTATGCGTGCTCATGTACAGGGTGCACGGGCTTGTGCACGAGGAAAGCAAGCCCGTGTGAAGGCTAGAGGGGTTGCACTGTAACGACCCGAATATTTTAATTATATATATATTTATTACGCGAATTCTTTCTTGTCTAATTTCTCGATCTATTCCATTTAATTAATTAATCTTACGGAAAAGATTGATTTAACCTATCTTTTAAATACCCGCAGTTGCTAAAATTACATAAATGCCCTTAAAAGCCAAAATGACCATTTTACCCCTCGAGATATTTTCCCTAAATATCTAACTCTCTCTCACATTCTCTCATTTCACAAAGAAGGAAGAAAGGAAGAAGGAAGGAGGAAGAGAGAATTTCATGCCGAACCCGATTCTCGTCCGAATGGAATCCTGTCTTCGGCTACGTGACCCCCATTCCATAACCAACCGGTAACCTTCTAACCTCTTTTCGATTCATCCGACGAATATCGATTTTTATTGAATTTTAATAACTTAGGTTTTATTGGGTTTATTCGTTATAGTTGACGGTTTTGCATGATTCTTGTTTCTAATTGTTAAGCATGTTTAGGAGAGTAATATATATGAATTTGAACATGATTGGCCGAGTATAATTTGTGTAGGATGAATTTTGGTATTAGATTTATTGCTTCTGCGACTGTTTCTCGCGAATCTGCTCATTTTAGAACCACAAGGTCTCGCCACACGGCGTGACGAGACCCCGTGTGAACGCACACGGCCTTGCGACAGGCCGTGCAGGAGGCCGTGTGCCTTGTGAACAACACGCACGGCCTTGCATCAGGCCGTGCAGGACCCTGTGTGGACTTTCCTTGCACGCACGGCCGTGCAAGAGGCCGTGCATCACCATTTCTTGCCCGCACGGCCTTGCAACAGGCCGTGCAACACCCAGTGTGCATCCCTTAGCCAATTTTCAGCCATTTTCCAAACCGGACCTTCTGTATGTTTCAATCCAAAAACCTAAAATGTTCGTTTGATCTCGTTTTTGAATTCCGTCTTCACCAATAGCTTTATTTAGTCATTTATATCGTTAATATTCAAAGTAGGAATGTTTTCGACTTCGTTCGGGCATTGAATAGTGCCAATCTTGTTTAGGGCTTTTTAGCTATTTTCCATACATCGTCTATTTGATCCAAAACTTGTATGAATGCTTCGTTATTATGTCACGAGCATGAATGTGAAATCTAAATTGTGTTCGAAGCATGTTTACATCTTTTAATCCTTATATCTCGTTTAATTGTTTTAAATGCAATTGTGAGTACTTCAATGGAAGTTGTGTCTATATGCTTTTACGTGTTTTTATTACTTACCGTACGCCGTGCGTCTTGTCAAGAGTCTTACCTGGTTATGTCGTGTCTTAGATTGCAGGCTTTACTCCCCGTGGAGTACTTGTCCGTTGCTTGCTTTTCCCGTTTGTCGAGCTACAGGTGAGGGTCTTTAAATGCTTTCAAACGGAGTAAGAATTTCTTTTAACTTATTGCGAACTACCCTTATGTGCTCATCTTGCTTTGATTTCCTTTCTCGTATATCTATTAGATATTTAATATATATTTTATAACAAATGTTTTGATATTAACTTGTACCTATAGGTATATCCAAATCATTTTGTTTTCAAAGGGCAAGAAAACTCTTTCCTTTTTCGTGACGGTTTGACTTAGGATTAACCCCCTTTGTCGTCAAATACACTTGCCTAAATGCCCTTTTGGCTTTAACTTATAATGTTCTTCGAACGCGAGCAAAGATAATGTATTGTTATTTAAAATGGGCCCGGGATCGTATCCGGAGGTTGCAACTGGGGACGAGCGTCCAGGGTGTAATCCGATGTGCTTTTCCCAAAATTAAACGTCAATCGTGGCCCGTCAGGAGTTGATAGCCACGGTTGGGAGCGATGGTGGGCGTTGCATTCGTTGCACGTTTTCCTAAAATTCAACAGTCGCCCGGGGTAGCACCTTTGGGGTCGGACACCGGTGATGGAGTTACTGAACTTGAGGGGGTTATAAGGAGGAACAGACCCATTCTCGCTGGGATATTACTTGCTTACATTAATGCTTTATTATTACGGCTTATTATTGTCGTGTATGCAAGTCGAAGCACGATCCGGATTTTCTTCAATTATGCAAATGTAATTTCTTATATATATAATCCAAACCCGGAATCGTGGCTAGTACTTGTTCCCTCTTTACCCTCATTGAGTATCCTTTGTACTCACCCCCACTATTTTGATTCTTACTTCAGGTCGACAGGTGGCGTTGTCACCTATCTTGTCAGTCGGCAGCAGCAGGTCTAGGTTGGCTCATATGTCTTGTCTTGTCAGTGTCCCAACAACAGTCGTGTCCTTATTTATGATTTGATTTAATTTATGTATTCCATATTATGTTTTAATTTTCGTACTTACGTGCCCCTGATGTGGGATAGATTAGACGAGCCATGGATGGCATTTATTAAATGATTATGGAGAATGATGTATGAATTATGTTGCCATGAATGGCTTATTTGATTAATTGTATATTTAATTGAGCTTTCGCAACTCTGTTATCCTTTTATTGCTGTTGTTGTTGGGGTGTCATTATGCTGTCGCTTGTATTTGTTTGATTGATTGCCGTTCGCCGGGATGGATTTTTAAATGGGGTACATCTACCACGTTTGGGAATTCGTCTCGGTGCGGATGTGGTGTCCTTTCTCCGTCCAAGGAAAGGGGCGCTACATGCATGGTCTTGTGCACGGGCTGAAGACTGTGCGCAAGACCGTTTGAAGGTTTTAAGGGTGTGCACGGTCTTGGGCACGAGCGCAAGCCCGTGTGGATCTTCTGGGCAGTAGATCGCGGGTTTTCACGCAAAAACCAACATACAAACTCATAGATCTCCTAATTTACTCGATTAAACATGCTAATTTTCACATATATGCATATATATCACATTAGCTACACATATGTTCAAGAATCATGCAAAATGATCAAGTAAATCTTTCTAAACACAAAAACCTAAAATCTATAAAATTCTATCTAAAAACCCACGAGAATCGCAACAAGGAATGAACGGATTGAAATGGGGTAAGAGGACTACCGGTAGAGAATGAAGCAAGGATTGTTCGGGTTTTCAAGGCTCGTCGATCGGGCGAGAAACGGGCTCCGTAGGGCGACGGGAAGATTCCACTCTTTCTTCCTTCTTCTTCCTCTTTCTCGTCTCTCTCTCTCTCAGCCCTTCTCCCTCTTTGTCTTTCTCCTCTTCTTCCTTTCTTTTCTTTTATTCTTCTTTTGCAACAAGAGGGGCACAAGTGGAATTGAGGGATATGAGAGGGGTAGATATGGAAAATAGGTATTAAAGAGGGTCGGCGTAAAATAGATAGTTCCAGGTAAAAAGTGGGTTCTCGGGTAAAACTTATTCATGATACTAAATATTCTCACGAAAAGCCTTCGGCGCGAATAAAATATTATTCCTGAATAAATCCGAAATTTCAGGTCGCTACAATGACTTAATCAGGTAGTACTAGAGATAGAAAGATAGTGATCTTAATCATGAGGACTAATTAACTAATTAATGAATTCAAATGCCTCCTTAACTTGATCTAAAATACAAATTAGGCAAGTTAGCAATGTTGTTTATGCTCTGTACATCACCCTGATGCTTTTATTTGCTTAATCAAATTAACTTGTTTAATTTAATTATTTATTTATAATATGGTTACATGATTTACATTAGCTGTACGTGTCAGTCGTGTCTTATTTGGTCTGTCGAGTTGAGTCTTACCCTTTAATCATTTGTATAATAGGTGATCCTACAGAGGAACCCTGATTGTGTCTTGCGAGCCTTTTGCTATCTTTTTTAGATATCCAGGTAGGGTTTCTTTTCCGAATTCGACTTTCTTATACATATGTAAATATTCTATATAAACCCGAAGCCTATGTTTTATGCTTTTATGTTTCTTTCCCCAAACTTATATTATACATAGTAGCTATTTGCAAACTGTACTATATTGATGAGTTCGAAGACAGGGCTTTGAGATCAAATTATTACATATTAACCCCTCGAAGGCTCCTTTAGCTCAAAAGGGTTAAAAGTTGATTTATAAATGTGTCCCTTTGACCACATAAGTCTTTAGAACGCGAGAAACTATATTGGCCATTGAGCCAGGCCGTTGAGCCATATGATATATGTTGGGCCCGGAGACTGGGGTATGAGGTGAAGCCGGATTAGACGTCGGGTCTGCGGTGGATCTTGGTGCTCTTATTTCACGTGCTAGGGACTTGGGGTGAGGCTGGAGAGGCAGCCCTTTGAGAACCTAGGACCGGACATGACTTGATCTGAGGATGTACATCGAAGACTTGTCTTCTCCGTAGATGTACAGGGTGAAACTCCCTTGCATATGATATGAGTAGTTCGGCTTCGTACCCCGACTACATATAAGGAAGAGGTGGTATGTTTCATTATTATTTATCATTTGTGAAATGGGAGATATGTGCTCGACTCGCCGAGCTTTCATTTATGTTATATTGCAAAATCTTTCGATTCACCAATGATTGCTTAAAATCTTTATTTTTCATTTGCTTTCTTCTCATTTAAAAACTAGTGAATGTTTATATTGTTTCGATAATATATATGTGTTACAGCGCCCTCACTTAGTCGGTTTGACTAACCCCCTCTACTTCTGTGGTTTTATTTTAGGTTTTAGATACTAGGCGGAAGTCGAGTCTTAGGAAGGTGCTGCATGATGTGGTCTTTGTAGGTCTGTCTCGTGTTGTATTTTAAACTGGCTTAGAAGTCTGTAAATGATATATACTTATGATTTACTTGTCATTTATGATTATGGTTTTTCACTGGCCTCGGTGGACTTTATACTTGCGCCTCTGAACTTACTGCTTTACTAGCACCCCGAGTGGGATAGGATTTTATTATTTGTTGCTCCGCGCTTTCGCTTTGTTCGCTGGTTTTCTCAAATAAATCCGCCTAGTAGTATTTGCCGTTTGCCAGGTTGTGACCCATTGCTAGACGCCTACTGTCATCATGGGTTGTGGCTTGGTGCGGGATGTCGCGTCACACCGTATTTGGGGACGTGTTGTTACAGTTGGTATCAGAGCCTATAGGTCCATCGGCCTGAGCTCTGAATATGTCGTGTTTTGTTGTCTGAGTCTGTTTGTGTAGTTAGTTTGACTTTGGGTCAACGTCTTTGACGAGTGTACGGGAACTCTTAGTGCTGGAATTGTGATAGATAACTATTGGCATCATGAACCAGTTGCTGATCTTTTACAAATGTTGTACCAAAGGGAAACTAGACACGAGTTGGACAATGGCTTCGGAGTTGTGTCTTGTTGAGTTGTTGTTCCGTCGAGTCTCGGTTTGTCTTGTCTAGGTTGTACGGCTTAGGACTTTTGCTTTTCTGCCTTTATACTTCTGTGCTGTTGTGCCTATTTAAAATTATTTGAATCGTGACTTGTAAGTTTACTACTTTGCATACATAATAACCTTCATGCATACATATGATACTTTGATTGCAGTATGGCTTCTCGTCGTCGCAATCGTACACCTTTTCCTCTAGCAGTACGACCGCAGTTACCTCCTATGGTTGATGCACAAGAGATATTTGGTCTTTTTAGGGATTATCTTGATCAGAGAGACAAGAATCAAAATGTGGATGAGCACCGAGCTCGTGAACAGTCACTTCACAGATTTCTTGATTTTGACCCACCGTAGTTCTTTGGTACTACTGATGATACTGTGGCTGAGAGTTGGATTTATCTCTTGAGAGAATATATCGGGTTCATTAACCCTCTAATCTGGAGAAGGTCGAGTATGCAGTTTTTCTTCTTAGAGGACCTGCAGAGGCTTGGTGGAAGATGACAAAGCAAAGATGGAAAGCTACTGAAGTTGTGTCATCGCGGGCTAGATTTCTTGAGGAATTGCGAGCTAAATATATTCCACTGACTGTCCAAGACCACAAGGAACGAGAGTTTGAGTATCTTATTCAGGGTTCTTCTTTAGTGGCTGAGTATGAACCGAATTCACTCGACTTGTAGCATATGCTCCTCACATTGCCTCAGATGAACGCCGAAAGACTCGGAAGTTTCTTGATGGGTTGAGATTTTCCCTCCGCCGTGGTCTAGCCGCGTCTCACCCGTCAATCTATATTACTGTTGTGGACGCAGCTCTTAGGCTTGAGTTTGAGTATCAAAATATCAAGTAGATTATCGGTCCTTCTTCTCGTTCTTTGTCAGGATTTAAAAAGCCCCTTATGCCGAGTACTTCGATTCAGGAAAAGAATAAGAAGAAGAGGAACAAGAAAAAGAATAAGCAGCCGCTCGTCGTGGCCAAGCCGCCAGTCACCTGTAGTTATTGCAAGAAGAATCACCCTAAGAAGGAATGTTGGTATAGGTTGAAGTATTGTCAAAGTTGTGGTGACCCCAACCACCATAGGGGGAACTGCCCGAGAAGACGGCAACATATTCAGTCTGAACAGATCAAACAGTCAGATCCAGACAATGTACGACGTACAAGGCGACGAAGAAAACATTAAACCAGACCCTACCACAGTACTGAAAGGTATAAATATTAAAAATATCATATCATTCATACATTTGGCTACTCAAGTGATTTGCATTTGTTTGCTATGCTTGTTATTATTTTATTTGCGCATGCGATTCTTGAACGGCGAATCGTTGTTTGTTGAGAGGTCTCTATTGGAACCTCGAGTTGTTGTGTATTTTTGATATTGTCATATCGTTTGTGTGATCAAGATCTATCTCGCCGATTGGTTGAGCTTCAGATGACGAGGTATGGAAATTATTTGGAAATGGATTAGCTTTTGGAGTATCGGGCTAAAGATGGATGTTCAAAGTAGAAAGTTATTGAGGGTTTTGAAATGATTGAAGACTTTCTTCGTTAGTAGGACCAACCACTCAAGAATGGAAGTCAAGATTTCGTATTGCTGTGCCAGCTCATATTCCCAAAAGAGTTCAAACTATCAATGATTGAGCCGGAGGCAAATTGTTTAAATAAGAGAAGACTCAGAACCGAAGTCCTGTGTCATGGATGTGGATACTCTAGAAGATAAGATTCGAGGTTGTGTTCCAGAGAGTTTGAGAGAAAATTGCTCAAGGAAGTGTACAAGACATCTTATATCACTCATCCCAGAGGAAGTAAGATGTATTGGGGTTTGAAAGAAATTCTTTGAAAGAATGATTCAAGGAGGGAAGTAGCCAACCATATTCAGCAATGTTTGACTTAACTGTAGATCAAAGTCGAAAGCTAGATAGCTAATTGGAAAGGATGATCTGGTATCTTAAAGACATGTCTAGATCGTACACCTAAGATTTCAGATTGACTAGTGCAACCAATTTATTTCAACCAAATTCACCTACAACAACAGTTATTGTGTAACGACCCAGAAATCCAAGAATCATTGTGAGTTTTTTTCCACGATTAATTATCTTTCTCAACCCTATTTCTCGTATTATATGAATTATATTATATTATTTCGTATTTGACCCAACGTGATAATATTATGTGCGTATTTAAATTCCTTATTTGTTTTGCTTTCGTTTGATATTAATATTGTTATATTTTACCAAAATGTTTAAATTGGACTTTCTAAAATTTCCGAAATACCCTTTCGTATTTTCGACATTTCGAATTATTTAATAAAAGTCTCAAAACCCATTTCTAACCCTAATTTTCGCACAAGAGAGAGAGAGAGAGAAGAAGAGAAAGAGGATTTTTCTTTTGAAGCCCGAATCGATCGTCCCGAGCTCGTTTCTCCATGGAATTTCGTGCCGTTCGAACTTACGAGATCCTCTCAACAAGATCTCTCTTTAGGTACCAATTTCCCCGTTTCTCTTTACGAATTTTTGAGGATTTGAGCATGTTTGTCATTTCGGGATTAATTTAGAAATTTGATGATTGTGAACCCGTTTCTTGGTCATTTCTTGTAATTCTTGGATATAAATATTCCTTAGATGATGCTTGATGATTGTTGTAATTTATGGGTGTTAATTTGCGCGAGAAAATGAATTATATTCATTTTTGGTTCGGATTTTCGTTTGAATCGCGTTTTTCTATTGTCTGCTGTTAAACCACACGGACTAACGCACGGTCTTAATCAAGACCATGCGCCCGTGCGCGGCTCTTTTTGCCTGCACGGGCTCACGCCCGTGCGTCTGTCCCGTGCTTTTGGCCGTGTGCAGTGCACAGTCTTGACAATGTGTCCAAGACCGTGCACAAGCCGGTGCAAAACACTTAGAATGTTTTTCCAGCCTTTTCTCAAGTTGCTCTCGGGAATTTAGTCAACATCTCACTATTTTCGTTGACTTTTTGTATACAGACTCCAAAAATTATACCGATTTCACCTATTGATCCCTTATAAGTTGTAGATTAATATTTTAAAATGTTTGTTGAATTTTGACCTCGTTAGGACTGTGAATAGTACATTTTTACGTGTATGCATTTTTAGAAACTTGTCGGAAATTACTTGAAATTTACGTGGTAGCTTCCATAAATATTATTATTAGCATATGCATGATTGTTGATTCATTTGGTCAGCCGTTCGTCAAATAATTGCTTATTTGCGCTTTTAAAGTTGTTATTAATTCGTCTAGGTCCTGTCTTGTCTACAGATCAGTCTGAGGTCGGAGAGTAGTGAGTTGTAGCTGCTAGGCTTTCTTTTTGGCACCAGGTGAGGATTCGAATTGTTTAAACTGGCTTTGAATATATATGTCTAAGTATACATGTGAAACCCCCGTATTCCCTTATTATTAGTATTAAGTATTTCGAGCTTATATGCTTATGATTTTATCAACAAATCATTTAATATCAAATTATACATTAGTACCCAAAATCGATTTGTTTTCAAAAGGGCAATTAAACTCTTTCCTTTTAACGTGATGATTTGACTTAGGATTTGGGTCTATAAGGAAGTCATTAGGGCCGTTGCCTGGACATCACGTGTAACGCCCCACATTTTTGGTAAACTAAAGCCGGTAAGAATTCCTGAGATAACGGGACAAGTTTGGAAAAATTCGATCGGTACATATGTGCTTATGTGATATTTGTGTGTTTTATATGAATTTTCGTAAATGCAATAATTTGTGAATTTAAATTATTCTACGTTGATGTGCGTTTAAAATGAAGAGTTTTGACTATAATATTGATATATTTCATTAATATGTCCTTTTTATGAAGTTTCGCGAAATTATGAAAATGCCCCTTCGATTTTTCATTTAAACCTCAGGTTTTCTTTTTATTCTCTTTTCCTTTTCTTTTTCTTAATTACACTTAATCAGCCGAAGGAAAAGAAAAGAAAGAAAGAAAAAAGAAAGAATTTCTTTAAAACTTCAATTCGATCTTTCGAGTTCGTTTCTTAACCAAATTTCGATCCGTAAGAACCTACGTGATCCTTATAACATTCTCTACAGGTATTATTCAAGTTCCATTTGATTCCGTTGTTGTTTGAGTATGTTTTGGATAAATTGCTTCGAAGTTGGATTTTTCGATAGTTTGATCGCTATACTCCGTAGTTTTCGATGATTCTTGATCCTATGTGTTGCCATTGTGATCTTTGATGCTTGTTGAAGTTTGTAGTATGAAAATCTGATTGAAGTTTTGGTAAAGATTTGACGAAGTTTTGCTGCTTCTGTGCGAAGTTCTTCGTGTTCTGCTGAAAATTTTTGAAAACAGGTGCACACGGCCTTGCATCAGGCCGTGTGGGTAGGCCGTGCATGTTTCAAAGTTGCATACGGCCTTGATCAGGCCATGTGGACAGGCCGTGCGTGTTCCCAAAATCGCACACGGCCTTGATCAGGCCGTGTGTGTAGCCCGTGTGACCCGATTTTAGTTCAAAAGTCTCTGGAAGTCAAAAATTTCAAATGCTACTTTCTTCGTTAGATATTATTTTCAAAATCCGACTTCTCCATTAAGTCCATAGCGCTTTAAAACTTAATAATCCATAGAGTTTAAATTTTTCCAATACCGTTTGATCGTGAAACGAACTGATTTTCGTTTAGGGAATTATACGCTTTTCGCAATTCTTTTCCGATTGCTTCGAAACTTAAATGTATGCTTCTTTATAGTATTTTAAGCATGTCTATGAAACCTAATTGTGTTTAGGCATGATTATAAGCTTGAAGTTGATATTTCATTCGTTTCATTGAATAATTGCCCTAATTGCCCTTCTTTGATTTAATTAAGTGGTTATTGCATTAAGAATAAGCCGTGCGTCGTGTCGTCGTCTTACATGGTTGTGCCGTATTTGGTTTCAGGTGGTAGTTCTTCCAGGCAGTAATTGGTTCCCTTTCTTTTGCCTTTTTGTCGTATTATCCAGGTGGGGTTTCTTTTCCGAATTCGGCTTTCCTTATACGTATGTAAATATTCCATATATGCCCGAAGCCTGTCTTTTATGTTTTTATGTTTCTTTCCCCATGTTTATATTATACGTAGTAGCTATTTGAACCATACTATATTAATGAGTTTAAAGAAAAATGCTTTGATATCAAATTATTATGTATAACCCCTCGAGAGCTCCATTAGCTCGAAAGGGTTACAAATGAGTTTGAAATTGGTCCCTTTGACCACACAAGCATTTGAAGTGCGAGGAATTATCTTGGCCTTCGGCCTGGCCACTGAGCCACATTATACTATTGGGCCCGGACATCAGGGTACTGGGTGAAGCCGGATAGACGTTGGGTCTACGGTGGATCTCAAGGCTCTGGTCTCCAAACTGATGGGAGCTCGGGGGTATGACCGGAGTGGCAACCCTTTTGAGTACCTGCGCCGGACGGGATCTAGTCTATATCCCCAGCCGAAGATGTATTGGATATTTGTCCTTGCATGATTATATAGTAGCGGGCTAGCTACCTGTCTACACAAGGAGGAATAAGGGAGGTTTATTTGATATTTCTGATATTATGAAATAGGTGGTTGATGCTCGTCTCGCCGAGCTTTTACTTTAATGCGAAATTATTCGATTCACCAATAATTGTGAAAACCTTTATTTTTCCTTTGCTTTCTTCTCATTTACAAACTGGTGAATCTTTTCTGTTGTTTCGATAATATATATGTATTACAGCCCCCTCACTTAGTCGCTTTGACTAACCCCATTACTCTGTGGTTGTCTTTTCAGGGTTTTGTGCTAGGTGGATTCAGGTCGTGTCCTTGGAGTCATTTACTTTTGATTAGGTGATTTCATATCCGTCTATGTATCTGGATAAATATTTAAAACCCTAGAAGTGGTAGATGTAAATAATGTAAATCAGTTTGAATGTTGATATTGATATTTTCAGTGGCCTTGGTGGGCTTTATAATTGTGTTTTGGATTATGGTTGTTCTAGCTCCCTGAGTGGGATAGGTTGTGCTAATTTGCTTCCGCTGTATTATTGTTCATTGTCTTATTATTTTGTAAAGCTGATCCGCCTGGTAATTATTTTCCGTTCGCCAGGTTGTAGTTCATAACTGGACCTTTAGTTCTGGTTATGGATTATGACTTGGTGCGGGACGTCACGTCGTACCGTATTTGGGGACGTGCCGTTTCAGTCTCTCAAGGAGGGGTGAATGTAACACCCCAAACTTGAGAAATATGTACCATGTGGGCATTTGTCCCACATAGGAAAAACATAAGTGATGTGAAGGGTTTATAAGTGATCTTCCAAGCACAACTACCATGTGGTGCATCACCTTTTGGCAAGTGGTTTCAAGCCAAACTTTAGGGTTGTGCTCTGTGGTGGTGAAGCTTATACCCGCGCGTCCAACGGGTGCCGTCGTGAGGGTTCTCCTCACCGCGGCCGGGGCTGCGACAAATGGTATCAGAGCCAGCCGTCAATCGTGGGAATGCATGTTCCACACCGTCCGTGTCACCAAGAAAGGGGCAACGCATGTGTGGGGAGCCGCGCTCCACATTCTCCACTGGCGGGGAGCAAAGGGACCTATGTCACGACGTAATGGTGACATTACGCTCCGAAGGAGGGACGAATTGTAACGCCCCCGATTTGAGAGAGCCTCACACGGCCTTGTGACACGGCCTATGGGTGAGGCCGTGAGAGTGATACTCACGGCCTTGCGCCAGGTGGTGTCTACAGGCCGTGTGAGTGAGTTGATATTCCGTCCCACATCGGAATTTCAACGGTAATTCAAAGGGTTTATAAGTTAGAACTCATGTACAATCAATATGGATTAATCCCTTTTGGCAAGTGCTTTCCAAGCCAAACTTTAGGGTTGTGCACAATGGATTCGAAGCTTATACCCGCGCGTCCAACGGGCGCCGTCGTGAGGGTTCTCCTCTCCGCGCCCGGGGGTCGTGACATCCCGATACGTATGGAACTTGTAGTTACCCCCTTCGTCGTCACCACTTGCCCAATTGCCCGTTTGGCACTCAAACCCTTATTGTAAAGCGAGTAAAATATTGGACTTTTCATTGGGCCCTGGGATGGTATCCGGAGGTTACATCTGGGGACGAGCGTCCAGGGTGTAACCCGAGGTGCTTCTCCCAAAACTAAGCATCAATCGTGGCCCGTCAGGAGTTTGATAGCCACGGTTGGGAGCGATGGTGGGTGTTGCATGTGTTACACGCTTTCCTTAAATTCACTATAGTCGAGCCTCGGGTTGCACCTTGGTTCGACACTGGAGATGGAACTTTTATAATGTATTGAGGAGAAATAAGGAGGAACAGGCCCACTCTCACTGGGATATTTATTTACTGCTTTATATTGTTATTGTCTTTATTGCTTTATTGAATATTCAAGTCGAAGCACATTCTGGTTTCTTCTTTATTGCATATGTATTTTCTATTAAAACCCGGAAGCGTGACCCGACTTGCTCTACCTATATCTTCACTGAGTTCGTTGACTCACCCTCTTTTATTGGTTCTTGCCTCAGGTAGATTGAGAGACCGACATGTCTCGCGTGTCGGATTGGCAACAGTTCATAGATAGGCCTTTTTGGTTTTTCCGTTGTCTAGATTGTTGTCTGTAACTCTCTCGTTATGTTATTCTTTTGTTCTGGCATGTATTTAACGCTATATTGATCCCCACCCCTATATATTTACTTTATGTTGCCCCTGAATGGGCTGTGTCAATATTGGATATTTAGATTGGCCCCGAAGTGGCATTTGTGTTGTTATGTTTTAATTCGCTTCCGCTATATATTCTGAACTATTTATCTGTTGTGTCTTTGGGGATCCGTTGTTTCCAAGAGTCAGGATAGACCCATTAGCTTGTATGGGTTCTCGGGTTGAGGCGCCGTTCTCGGCTTGGGGATCTATGCAGGTTCGGGGGCTGTAGAGCGGGGTGCTACAGTTTGAAGTGGTATCAGAGCTTTAGGCTCTATTGTCTAGAAGTGTCGTGTCTAAGTCGTACGGCTATAGGTTTCCTGTTACTTTTCCATACTTGCACTTTTATATAGTTATTGTTACGTGATTATTTGGACATATCATTAACCCACATGCATTTTCAGCTCACTGTTTTAGGTATAATGGTACGACCACGCCGACAGGATCCGCCTCCACCGCCAGAGGGCTTTCCTCCGCCCAATGCCTTCTATGATGTTGTTCGATTAATTATTCAGCAGGCTCAACAGGAGCAACAGCAGCATCAGCGGCCACCACCGAACCCCCGGGATGCTACCGCCCGTACTATGGACCGCTTTATGTCGTATCACCCTACGGTCTTTGAGGGTGAACCAGTGACCTTAAGGCTGATCTCGGGCACATACTTCGCATGGAACTCATAAAGGAACTGTGTCCCAGTGCGCAGGGTCTGTGCAGCTGTCCATCTCCTATCTACAAATCGCCACCAGTCAAGGGCGGGTCCCCTCATCAAAAATACGGCGAGCTCGATCCTCTGCAAATCCTCAACATCCAGGGCCCTAAACTTCTGCTCCAGCTCAGAAATCAAGTGGATGTGGAACTCGAGGTAGCGTCTGTCTTGTCTTGTCGTCTGGTCATGTCCTGCTTGGGTCTTGTCGTGTCTAGGTCGTACGGCTATAGAATCGAGTTTTGCTTGTTCTGTGATTTGTTTCGTCCTTAAATTTATTACATGCTTTTCGAATCATATATGTATGCTTTGTTTGAATTTTATATGCCATATATGATCATTCCATTAACCGAGCATGCATCATTTTCCAGTTGTTGTTCACAGGTGCATAATGCCTCGCCAAAGACCCCCTACTGCTCCAACACCCCCGAACCCAATGGCTGAAGAGTGGGTATCGATTATCCGACAGATCGCCGTGCAAGTATGTCAGGGGATACAACCACAGCAGCAGGACGTACCTGCCAGACAGACTGTGGGCCAAACCTTGGATAGGTTTCTCTTCTATCGTCCACCCTGCTTCGAGGGCGAACCCGATGATTTTAAGGCCGAGGCCTGGATATCCGACGTGGAACAGATCTTTCGAGTACTACAGTGTGGTGACCCCGAGAAGGTCGGGTATGCTACCTTCCTTATGAGAGGACCCGCTCGAGATTGGTGGAACTTCACAGAACGGAGATGGATCGCCGAGGGAGTCCCCCACACTTGGTCACGATTCGTATCTGACTTCCGAATGAAGTATGTGCCGGAAGTGGTACGTGACAGCCGAGAGAGAGAATTCATGTATCTCAACCAAGGAGCATCTACCGTAGCCCAGTATGAAGCACAGTTCAACCGTCTCATCACTTATGCTCCTCACTATGCCGCGGACGAACGAAAGAGAGCACGAAAGTTTATCGAGGGACTTCAGCCGGAGATCCGAAGAGCATTAATGGCACTTGACATCCGTCTTTACCCCGATGCAGTTACCCGAGCAATGAGAGTGGAATCCAAACTCCAAATAATGAACCAGAGTGCCCCTGCTATGATAGGATCCTCTTCCAACGAGATAGCAAGGAGAGAGTCAGCCGGACCGAGTACCTATCGGACAAACAGACCACACTACGAGGTGCCGGAACCTACAGAACCTGAAGTGAACGAGGACCCCATTCCCTGTGAGCACTGTGGGAGGACGAATCACAGGACGGCAAAGTGTAGGAAACAATTGGGACGTTGCTTTTCTTGTGGAAGCACCAAGCACCACATTCGGGACTGTCCCAACAGAGAGAACCCTGGGGGAAGAAGAAGTGGTTACCGATCTCGACATGCTCGTACAGGTACATTGCATTATCATAGCATTCATTCATAGTGTTCTGCTTTGAATGGTAATTGCTTTAAATATGTGCTAAGTGTTTTATATGACTTACGTGCTTTAACTGCTTTCCAAATTCACACTTGCACTAATTGAATGATTAGATGCCAAGATTTATGTGACCTGTATGTGGATAGCGTGGAATTCGATAAATTCGTTATACGCTATTAGAGAGTGCTAAGGACAAGGAGTTCTTGGCCGACTAGGATCGATTCGGTTGCAAGTACGTTATGCGGTTCTGGATAGCACCGACGTTGACAAATCGAGTCTGAAGGAGTATACTTCTGAAGGTATGTCTGAAGATGAATCAACTAGTGAAGGGGATAATGAATTATCTGACGATGATGATTATATGGAAGATGAGCCGACATCGGATTCTGATAATGACGACCCTGATGTTTCGTATGAAGTCGAGCGAAGAAATGATGAAAATGATGGTTTAATGGAAAGCGGAGAGGAGAAATCATCCAATACCATGGAAGGTGAGAAAACACTTTGTAGAAAGAATAAGAAAGAGTGTGATCTTGAAGAAACAGATTGTGAGAAGGACGAGGGGTACAATGGGAGAAATGATGATGGCGTTACTTCCTGTGAAAGGAACTCTAATCAAGAAACAGGAGGAGGAAGTGACAATTGTCATTGAGGATACAAAGAGTACAAGAATCAGTCGGAAGAACGAAATAGATAATGACAGTGATGATGGACCTTGCATTGGGATTTTCTGATTCTTCGTCGTTAGCTTTGTTTAGGGTTTTTATAATTCCGTCTTTCGCATGACTTTGAATTTTATTGGAATGTTATTTGCATTTAAATGTTTTATTATGAATGATGTTTTATAATGTATTTTAATTGCTCCTAAATGTTCATTTTTTTTATTATTTTATTCGCGTTAGAACTCTTAGATTATGCTCCTCTTAACTAACCCCGAAGTCCGGAGGAGAATCTGAGGACAGATTCTTTTGAAGAGGGGAGTATTGTAACGACCCGAATATTTTAATTATATTATTAATAATTACGCGAATTCTTTCTTACCTAATTTCTCGATCTATCCAATTGGATTAATCAATCTTGTGGAAAAGATTGATTTAACCTATCTTTTAAATACCCTTAACTACTTAAATTACATAAATGCCCTTAAAAGCCTAAATGACCATTTTACCCTCCCGAGATATTTTCTTAAATATTTACCCATCTCTCTCATTTTCTCATTACATAGAAAGAAAGAAAGAAAGAAGAAAGAAAGGGGAAAGAAGGAGAAGAAAGGAGAAAAATCCTCCCGACGCCCTACCGAGCCCGTTTCTCGCCCGATCGACAAGCCGTGAAAACCCGAACGACCCTCACTACATTATCTACCGGTAACCCTTTTACCCCATTTCATTCCGTTCGTTATTTCTTGCGATTTTCGTGACTTTAGATATAGGATTTTATATATTAGGATTTTCGTGTTTAGGAAGAATTACTCGATCATTTTACGTGATTCTTGTGTCTAAATGTAGCTTATATGATATGTATGATTATATGTGAAAATTAGGATGTTTTATGGTATAAATTAGGAGATATATGAATTTATATTTTGAATTCGCGTGAGAGGTTCGCGATCTGCTGAGTCTGCTGCTCAGTAGATCCACACGGGCGAACGCACGGTCTTGAGCAAGACCGTGCAGGAGCCCGTGCGCTTCACTTTTCAGCCTGCACGGGCTTGAGCCCGTGCACAGGCCCGTGCGCATGGCCGTTTGCACCTGCACGGTCTTGGCACCGTGCTCAAGACCGTGCGGGAGGCCGTGCAACCCCTTTTGTGCTTGCACCGGCTTGCCAAGCCCGTGCGTAAGCCCGTGCGTTGGCCGGTGCAACATACTTAGTGTATTTTCCAGCCTTTTCCTTTCCTACACTTCGGGAATTGGTCAACCCCACTCATTTAAATGTTGACTTTTCTCATACGACCTCCGAATATCAATCCGATTTCACCTATAGCTTCCTCGAGCCTCGGGATTTGATATTCTTCATAATTTACAATTTACCCGACCCTAATTGACCGTCAATTGACACCTTGCTCGTTTAGGGATTTATTCCACCTTTCCCGTTTCTTATCCGTTTAATCCTGTATTCGCGAGAGAACGTCTTTATATTATTTTAAGCATGTCTACGTGCCCTAATTGCGTTTAAGCATGCCTTTAATATTTATTATTTACGTTATTTCATTATTTAACATTTCATTAATATTCTTTAATTGTCGTACCGTAATTTATATGTTTAATTGATTTACTTTCCATATTTCGCCTGTAGCATGAGTGATGTTTATATGAATTGCCGTGCGTCGTCTGTTGTTCGTGTCTTGCTTTTAGTATTGTCGGTCTTGTTTTCATCCTCTAGGCCCTGTGTATTACAGGTGGGTCCAACGAGGGAGAAACTTGACTACCGCTTGCTTTCATACTGTCTTGTCGAGCCAGGTAAGGGTTTAAACTTATTTCAACTGGAGTAAGAACATAGTCTTATATAGGTTTGCGAAATAAATGACTACCCAGCTTTTATTATTACTTGTTGTACTGCCTTTACTATTCCTTATGTGCTTAGTCAAACCTTTTAATAGCAAAACCAAAATGATTTGAAATGCTTTCAACTAGAGACAAGGAAAACCCTTTTGTTTTAAATGCGAATTTTGGTCTCTAGGCCTCGCAAATATAACCTTGTCTCGAATGGTCCCTTTTGGCCTTCCACATCCCGATTCCCCAATTACGAATGGCCCTTTTGGCCACTTAAACTGTCATCGTTTTCAAATGCGAGCTATGAACCGTGTATCGTGTTGGGCCCGGAGTATTTAGGAGGTGAGCCTGGGGACGTGCGTCCAGGGCAGATCCCGATGGATACTCCAATCCGTATCTGCTTAGGTCAGCCAGGAGGTTGACTAACCTGAGTTAGTGCGAGGGTGGCGTTGTAGGCTACGCGCTTCCTAGAAAATTCTGTTAAGGGTGACGTTGTTAACACGCGTTTCCCTAAATTCTGAGTGGTCCATGAACCATGGAGATGGAGTACTTGCTTGCATGTTTTTCAATGGGGAGATATAAGGAGAGGGCCCGTTCTCGCCGGGACACATTATGGCATGATTTACTGCATTTATTGCTTGTCTAATTGTTTTATGGCTTCCGTGACAAGTCGAAGCACATTCCGGTTTTCTTCAGTAATCATATGTATTTCCCTATATATATATATAAAACCCGGAAATGTGACTCGTACTTGCTACCCTAAGCCTTCTTTATTACTCAACTAATATTCTTTCAATCGGCTTGATATTACGTGCAAATATTTTGAAAGATCCGGTTCGTCAACCATTTGTATTTTCAAATAAGCCGAACCCGAGTGTTGCTTTGTGTCATTTTACAACTTATATTTCGTATTTATTTTCTTTCTCAAAACGGGCAACACTCACCACTTTTGGTTTTAAAAAGATAAACGACGAATTGTGATCAAAAACCCCCTTACTGAGTATCCTTTATACTCACCCCTACTATTTTGGTTCTTGCTTCAGGTAGACAGGTGGCGACGTCACCTATCTTGTAAGTCGGCATCAGCAGGTCTAGATAGGCTCAGTCTTTCCGGTTTGTCTTGTCAGTGGTCCCAACAACTGTCGAGTCTTGTTTATTGTATTTATTTACTTTATGTACTTATGTGCCCCTGATGTGGGATAGTTGACGATATCTAGGATTGCATAGGGTAGACTAGTTGAGCCATGGATGGCACTATCTGCTTATGAATATTTTGTATCTTGAATTATAAATGTTTAATTAATATTATGTTAGCTTCGTAGGCTTTTATGGATTTATTTGATTATCTTTTAAATCGCTTCCGCATTTTTCTCTGCTCTTTTCTGGTTGTTGTTGGGATGTCGTTGCTGTTGCCGAAGGTTATTGCTTGAGTGCCGTTCGCCGGAGTGGGTTTTTGAGTTGAGGCCCCTCGCCGAAGCTCGGGAATCCGTTTCGGTGCGGATGTGGCGGCCCTTCTTCAGGGGGCGCTACACTATGTGTTATGATTATTTGTGAATTTTATTATGAATTACGTTGCCATGGATGACATTTATGAATTGAATTGTTGTTTATGAATTCGCTTCCGCATTTCTCTAATTGTTGTTGTTGTTGTTGGGGCGTCGTGTTGTTGTTGCTGGAGTTTTGATCGAGTGCTAGCCGTTCGCCGAGATGAATTTTTGAATGGGGTACATTTACCTTGTTTAGGAGTTCGTCTTGGTGCGGATGTGGTGTCCTTTCTCCTCCTACGGAAAGGGGTGCTACAATTCTTATTTGTATAGGCGAGAATACCCTTCTAGTGGATTTAGCTTTCTATAATTACGCAGGCCTCATTATTAGACACACATCACATATAAAGTTTGATAGTTTTTAAAATCAACGTAGCATTCTTATTTGTGTAGGCAAGAATACCCTTCTTGTGGATTTAGCTTTCCATAATTACGCAGACCTTATTATTAGACACACATCACATAATACAATTCGCTAGTTTTTAAAATCAACGTAGCATTCTTATTTGTATAGGCGAGAATACCTTTCTAGTGGATGTAGCTTTTTTTAGGTATAATAAGTGTCCCATCACAGTCCCATCACTTTACTGCTTCTGATAAAGCCTGCCAATATCTTTGAATTCAAATACATATTTTTACTTTTACCCCGCTTCAATAGTCAATACTGCCTAAATTGAGCGGTTGTGATTTATCCATTGATAAACGACAACTCTTTGAATTCTACTTGAATAACTCATATCGGTAACTTAACCTTCGGGATCACTTACTATCCTAAGTACCCATTCTTCTCCCTCTATATAAATACAAAAACTGAACTTGGAACTATTAGATCTGGAAAATGGAGATCACGAATGTTTTGCTTTATCATGCAAGGGTTGAATACCACATTGACAAGAACACTTTCAAGTCGCCCGATATTTGTTTACTTCAAACGGAAGGTAAATAGTTATCTGTTAAATCTTTCTTCTTTATCAGTCATTTTTTAAAAAAACTGAAACCTCTCTCTTTTTTGTTCCATTGTCTTGCAAGTTTGGAGTGTGGTATGGGTGTTTTGGTTGATATAATGTTTAAAGATTCTGCATCCTCTATCCCTCAACTAAGGTGCAAACCTTTCTAGAATATTCATGGCCAACCTAGGGCAAAACGGCCACAGACCAGATGGAGTCAAGGTCCCATGCTTGGGGCGAAACGGCCACAGACCAAACGGAGTGAACGGCTCAACTTGGGGCAAAAAGTCCACACTCCCCTTTGGAGCACGATTCTTTCTGTACAAATTAATGGTTTTCATTCACTTCTAGTCGGTGCTGGTGAATGAATTATCAAATAAATGTCCTCCACTTGCACCCAAAGTAAATTGCCAAATAAAAAGGCGAGGACATACTTGGAGGACTAGTACTTAGCACTGATGTTAGGTCATGTGCAATTATCGTATAGGGCATGTTTACCCTTGAACTGTATGAGTGATTACTTTGATTTTAACTAGTTCGTTCAGGGCAAACTGTATGAGTGATTAGTATGTTGCACTGATGTAAAACATTGTTGAACTGAAACTTATAATGAAGAGCTAATTTTTATATTTGCGTATTTGTACTCTGTGATATATAAAGTATTGTACTAAAATTACTGCTTGTCGAATTCTTAATATTCTATTTTTACCCTTCAATGGCACAATTTCGTCTCAAAATTATGCAGATTTCTTTGTTAGATACATATATCATATTATTTAACGACAAGTTTTAAAATCCATTCAACATTTTATATTTCTGATAGGCCAGAATACCCTTCCAGTTGATATTCATCTGTACAGTTACGCAGACTTCATAATTAGGTTCGCATATCATATTATTTAACGACAAGTTTTAAAATCCATTCAACATTTTATATTTCTGATAGGCCAAAATACTCTTCCAGTTGATTTTCATCTGTACAGTTACGTAGACTTCATAAGTAGGTTCACATATCATATTATTTTATGACAAGTTTTAAAATCCATTCAACATTTTATATTTCTGATAGGTCAGAATACCCTTCCAGTTGATTTTCATCTGTACAGTTACCCAGACTTCATAATTAGGTTTGCATATCATATTATTTAACGACAAGTTTAAAACTCCATTCATTTAACGCCCCAAAAATTTAATTTATGAACCGGGTACCCGAACCGAGTTATTTTATGCAATTTATTATTTATTCTATTATTTATTTCATGATTGTATGACTTTTTCATAAATGAGTGAATTTCGATATTTAAACCACGACATGTCAATGTGCGTTTAATTTCATGAGTTTTAACTGTAATATTGTTTAATTTGGAAAACATATACTTTTGAGGAAGTTTTATAGAATTACCAAATTTTTCCTTCGTATTTTGTGCCCAAAAAATCAGATTTTTGACTTAAGCAATATTCTCCTCTTCTTCTCCATTTTCACGTTAACCTCTCTCTCTCCCTCACTTCTCTCTCAACTTCAAAAACACAAGGTTTTGATCGAGGATGATCCGAGGCCCAAAAACTTAGTCGAAGCTCCGCCACAACTCATCGAACATCATATCCGAAGCTCGAGCCGATCCGCCCGACGGATTTCCCTCCATAGCCATTTTTCTCCATTTTTGATTTTGTGAGTTTCTTTCATTTTTCTCTCGATTTATTGGATTGAGGCATGAGTGTCTTTAGAATAAATGTTCCTAAGGTGCTATTACATGTTTTTCGTGTTTTAAGTTTCAGCATTGGGTTCATTTTTAGAAAGGGGTGTTTATGTAATTTTCCGGGTTTGTGTATTTATTGCCGGAACTCCGCAAAAATCTCAATATATGTTCTTTCAATAGTTATTTGATGCTCTTGGGTATTTTTGGAGCGTTTGGGGGTGCCGGGGGTTAAAAAATTGAGTTTTTGGGCCATTTCCTGTTTTGGCCGGTTGGAGAAGACGATGAATAGTATTTCACCACGGCCATGGTAGGGTAATTTTCGTGGCCGTGGTCCTAAATGTGATCACGTATAAGGTCACCATGGCCAATGGCCATGTTTTCGACTGCATGTCCATTTTTGGACGAGCAACTCGTTCCAAACCTCATTTTTCTGATTTCTTTTGCTTCCATTGATCTTAGAACTTCCTAACTAAGAGAAATATGTCGAGTTTGGAAATTTTCGACATGTTCGGGATACGAATACGAATAGGGGTAGTTTTTATAATTTTTTGAAACGTTGGATTTTGCATGTCTTGCATTGTAACCTCTCCCTCATGCCTCTAAACTTAATTTGCACTTATATTAAGCATGATTTGACTCCGATACTTGTTTATCTCTTCGTTTATTTGAAAATTTGAACTTGAATGCTATATGTGACCGTCGAATGTGCTCTTATGTGATTTTAATGCTTCAGTAAGCCTTGCGTCATCTTTAGTCTTATATGGTTGCGTCGTTTATCAGTTGCAGGAACTCCCATGGAGTAGCTTGTCCGTCTTAGCTTTTGGCTTTCTTTTGATTGTAGCCAAGTGTGGTTTCTTGTTATTCTTATACGATAATACGTACGTAGTACCAACCCTAATACTGAATAAGCCTCGCATGTGAATTTTATGTTTTCATCCCATATTACTATATTTAGTAAATATTTAATGCTTATTACTTTTATGAAGTTTAAGAGCAAATGAATTTAATATCAAACAAGTACTATGTATATAATTTCGAAAGGTTTCCAAAAAAAGAAGTGAACTATGTTTCGATTTAAATGTAATTTTGGGTTTGAAAACCTTCTCGTTGAGTGAAAGCCGTTAGGGTGGATCCCCCTGACATGGAATACCCGGTTATGCTTCCTGCTGTTACACCGCCTGTCTTGAACGACCCTTTTGGCCAAAGAAAGTCTTGATTCCTATTTTGATAGGAAGATGATAAGCGTAGATTTCTTTCAAAAAATTTCCCGAATCAGTTGTCTTTCTCGTAAATGAAAAAAAAAATGAAATAAGAAAAAAGAATCAAATCACACCATCTCTGTAATAGGTAAATGCCTCCTTTTCTCCTGAAGTTGTCGGAATTATTTGCAATAAGATATTGGCTACAATTGAAAAGGTCTTATCAATAAAATTTCCATTTATCCGCGATCCAGTTATGAAAATGCGAGTTATGTTCGATTTGTGTGTCGGTTTTGTCGTTGTGATCCCTGGAGTATAGCAATCGGACGAAGCCGGATAGACGTGGGTCTACGGTGGAATTCGGTGGCTTGCTCTACGTTACCGGGAGCATGGGGTGAGGCCGGAGTGGCAGTGGGACATGGGTTGTTGTGCCTGTGTATTTGGTATAGTTTGGATTTAGCGGTCCTTCTGCAATATGGGAGGAATAAGGGTGATTATGTTTTCAGGTATATTATGATATATTATGAGGAGTTAAGGGCTCGACTCGCCGAGCAATATGATATGATAGGTTACTTCACGTTATGTTTGAGATTAATCACCAAATGATTATGAAAACCCTTATTTTACGTTTGTTTTCTTTTAAGTTAAAATGGTGATTTAATCCATGTCTGCTATTATGTATTGTACTCCAATTTCCCCCTCACTTAGTCTTTTGACTAACCCTCTCTGCTTCAAGCCTTATTTGTTTCAGGTGGTTTCTAGGTGGGCATCGTCAGTCTAGTGTTGCGGAGTTGCATTTTTTTTTTGTGTTTTGTTCATTGCTAGATTGTTTTAGGTATTTATGATCATGTCATTTGAATCCTGTGGTTTATGAATTTCGTGTTCGGGATTATTTAATACTGAAGCCGTTTAAGATTTGATTAAGTTCCTGTAAGTGAATTCCGCTAGCCTCGGTGGGCTTTAACTATTTGCGCAATTGGTTTACTGCTCTATTAGTCCTTAAGTGGAATTAGGTTTTGTTGTTGTTACTTCGTATTGCTTCCTCTTCCGCATTGTTGTCGTCGGTTGTTTTAAAAAGTCCCACCTAGTGATTGAGTAAATATGTTTATCGTTCGCCGGGTTTCAATTTGGGGTCAAATTCCCATTTCGGCTTCGGTTTGGGAATCGGTGCGGGGCATGCGTTACCCGTTTGGGACGCACACTACAATTCAATATTTTATATTTGTAATAAAATAATATATATATCTTAGGTATGTAACGCCCCGTATTTTTCGTAGTCGAATAATTATTTTAATTATATTTTGACAAGTAGATTCTCTTCCCTAAATATTGACGAGAATAAAATTTCGTTATTTAAAATACCAAAATTTTGGAAGTAAAAGATTTTCTAATAAAATATATTCTCATGTTGAATTTAAATGATATTTCTAAACTCAACCTATACCCGAGATATATTTGTATAGACATTAACCTTATATATGAGTTTTAAAGTTTTAATTATTATGGGACATAATTGAAAACCTCAAACTTCATTGGGAACATATTGCAAATACGGAAATTTACCTGAAAGAAATAAATACATCAAATTATCCATTAGTTAGATCTGCCGACTTACTTTCTTGAAAACGTGCCAAACACACTAAAACTCTTATATTAGCTTAATGTGTTGTGACGAGCTGCAATCTCCAAGTTCAAGATTAGCAAGTTTATCCAACTTTCACACTTGCACGTTTTTCCAACTATTGCATTTAAAGATTTTCATAAATTATCGATTTGGCATTTAAAACCCAAAGCATTAATTAGAATTTGATTTGCATCGTTTTGTCATCAACTAGGATTAATTTGGTAAATTTATATTTTAGCTCGTTTAACTTGATTTAGTAATTTAACGGTGTACATTGGACTGGGGTTCAATGTTTTAATAATGCATATTTTAACGAGATTGCAAATATTTCCATGAAATATTATTCATTAAGTCATATTTTAAATAAAATTGCATTTTAGCCCAAAATTATTTACACTTTAGCCCAACCCGGAATTGACTTTTCATAAACTCATGAATTTTAAGAAAACGAACCTTGATTCTTGCTAACCATTTTATTTCGGTCATTTTGACACTAAGTACACTAAATTCCGACACTTTATACAATTTACACATTTTTCGAGGAATAGGGTATATTATGTAATTATTGGAAGTTATGGGGCCAAAATAAAAAATTGGAGATCACACCATAACAGGCGCACAATCGAGAGCTCTCCTTCTCCAAAATTGGAGATTATGCATTTCTTCACCAAATCAAGCAAATGATATATGGAAATCGATCATCTCAACGAGAGGAGCACAATGGTACCATTATTGCTGGCATTTGGACAACGGTGGTGGCGCGGTGGAGCTCGAAAGTTCTGCGGCTGAGATGGTGGTGGTCGTCGCTTTTTCGGCGACTTTCAGGTGGTGGGCAAGGGTGCTTCTGGACCGATTTTTCGCAAGGAAGCCAACGGTGGTGGTCCCGTGGCCATCCGACCACCGACGGCGGCAGAATCGGCGATTTTCAGGCGGCGGTAATGCTTCCCGATCTCAGTTCTCCGGCAATTTCAATGTAACGACTCGAAATTTCAGATTTATTCGGGAATAATATTTTATTCGCGCCGAAGGCTTTTCGTGAGAATATTTATATTAACGAATAAGTTTTATCTTTGAACCCGCCTTTTATCCAAATTTCCTATTTTTACCCCGACCTCATTTAATATCCCTTTTTGCATACATACCCCTCTTATATTCCTTATTCTCACATAAACCCATATCATTTGAGAAAGAGAGAGAGAAAGAGGAAGAGAAGGAGAAAAGGAGAAATAAGGAGGAGAAGAGAAGAATCGCCCTACCGAGCTCGTATCTCGCCCGATCGACGAGCCGTGAAAACCCGAACGATCCTTACTTCATTCTCTACCGGTAGTCCTTTTACCCGATTTCATTTCGTTCCCTCTTCATTACGATTTTCGTGGATTTTATATAGAAATTTTATAGTTTTAGGATTTTCGTGTTTAGGAAGATTTACGTGGCCATTTTACGTGATTCTTGAACCTACGTGTAGCTTATATGATATATATGATTATATGTGAAAATTAGCGTATTTTATGGTGTAAATTATGAGATCGATGGATGGTGCCTGCGTGTGAGCTTCGTGACCTGTTACTTTCTGCACTCAGTTGATCCGCACAGGCTAACGCACGGTCTTGATCAAGACCGTGCAGGAGCCTGTGCGCGCCTCATTTTGTCTGCACGGGTGCCCCGTGCACTTGGCCGTGTGCAGTGCACGGTCTTGACAGTGTGTCCAAGACCGTGCACAGGCCGGTGCGAAACACTTAGTGGATTTTCTAGCCTTTTCCTTTCTTGCGCTTCGGGAATTGGGTCAACCCCACCTATTTAAATGTTGACCTTTCGCATACGACCTTCGAAAATTAATCCGATTTCACCTATAGCTCCCTTAAGCCTCGGGATTAAATATTTTACATAGTTTACAATTTATCTGACCTTATTTGACCGCCAATTGACACCTTTCTCGTTTAGGGATTTTTCCCACTTTTCCCGTTTCTTGTCCGTGCGATCCCGTTTTCGCGAGAGAGCTTCGTTATATTATTTTAAGCATGTCTACGTGCCCTAATTGCGTTTTAGCATGCCTTAACATTTATTATCTATGTTCTTTTATTATTTAGTATTGCATTAGTAATTCTTTAATTGTCGTTCCGTATTTCATATGTCTTTGTATGTTTAATTGTTTAACTTTCCATGTTACGTTTATAGCATGATTAGGGTTCTATATGAATTGCCGTGCGTCGTCTGTTGTCTTGTGTCTTGCTTTTCATATTGTCGGTCTCGTTTTCATCCTCTAAGCCCTGTGTATTACAGGTGGGACCAACGAGGGAGAAACTTGACTACCGCCTGCTTTCATACTGCGTGTCGAGCCAGGTAAGGGTTTAAATTTATTTTAACTGGGGCAAGGACATAGTCTCATATAGGTTTGCGAAACAAATGACTACCCCGCTTTTCTTATTACTTGTTGTGCTGCCTTTACTATTCCTCATGTGCTTAGTCAACCCCTTTTAATGGCAAAACCTATACGTATAATATTTTACAAAACAGTTTTCAACTAGAGGCAAGGAAAACCTATTTGTTTTTAAATGCGAACTTTGGTCTCTCGACCTCGCAAATATAGCCTTGTCTCGAATGGCCCTTTGGCCTCCCACACCCCGATTCCCTATTTTCGAATGGCCCTTTTGGCCACCTAAACTGTCATTGATTTCAAATGCGAGCCCTGGACAGTATAACGAAGTGGGCCCGGAGTATACAGGAGGTGAGCCTGGAGACGAGCGTCTAGGGCAAATCCCGATGTGTACTCCAATCCGTATTCGCTTGGGTCTGCCAGGAGGTTGGCTAGCATGAGTTAGTGCGAGGGTGGCGTTATAGGCTACGCGCTTCCTAGAAAATTCTGATGAGGGTGACGTTGTTAACACGCGTTTCCATAAAAATTCTGATTGGATCCTGACTTTCGGTGGTGGAGTACTTGACTATGTGTTTGCATGATTTTTATGAATTGGGAGTCATAAGGAGAGGGCCCGTTCTCGCAGGCACACATTATTGCATGACTTATTGCATTATTTATTTGTCTAATCGATTTACGACTTTTGTTACAAGTCGAAGCACATTCCGGTTTTCCTCCTTCAGCATATGTATTTCCCTATATATATATATATAAAATCCGGAAGCGTGGCTCGAACTTGCTTCACTTAAGCCTCCTTTATTATTCAAACTATTTAGTTGAATTACGAGCCGTATTTACTCATCATTTCTAACCTATTCCTATCATGCCTTTCGAACTCGTACTGGCCTCGTGACTCAACTAATATTCTTTCAATTTATTGGCTTAACATTATGTGCAAATGATTTTAAAGGATCTGGTTCGTCAACCTTTTTGTATTTTCCAAGCAAGCCGAACCCGAGTGTTGCCTTGTGTTATAGTTTTGCAACTTATATCGTTATTTATAGTCTTTCTCAAAACGGGCAACATTCACTACATTTGATTTTTAAAAGATAATGAGGAACTGTGAACAAAACCCCCTTACGAGTATCCTTTATACTCACCCCTGCTATTTTGGTTCTTGCTTCAGGTAGACAGGTGGCAACGTCACCTATCTTGTCAGAGTCGGCATCAGCAGGTCTAGATAGGCTCAGTCTTGTCATCTGGTTTGTCTTGTCAGTGGTCCCAACAACTGTCGAGTCCTTTTTAGTGTATCTTATTACTTTCGTACCCTTTATTGCTTTATTTACTTTATGTACCTTATGTGCCCCTGACGTGGGATAGTTGAAGATATCTAGGATTGCACAGGATAGGCTAGTTGAGCCATGGATGGCACTGTGTGTTTATGCTTCTGTTGTATTTCAAATTGCAAATGTTTAATTGATATTATGTAAGCTTCTATGGAATTCATTTGTTTTCTTTTTAAATCGCTTCTGCATTGATCTGGATGGTTATGGTTGTTGTTGGGATGTTGTCGCTGTTGCCGATGGTTATTACTTGAGTATCGTTCGCCGGAGTGGGTTTTTGAGTTGAGGCCCCTCGCTGAAGCTCGGGAGTCCATTTCAGTGCGGATGTGGCATTCCTTCTTCAGGGGGCACTACATTCAATACTTGGAGGGTTGGGAATTGAAGCCCATGAAGAGAGGAGCATTTTGGTGGTGGTTTCACTTTCATCGGACCACGGACGGCGGAGTTATGGCAACTTGAAGGGGCGATGGCGTTGAGTGGCGACGGGAGTGGTGGTTCCCAGTGGTTCTAGGCAGAGTCACGATGGCAACCCACATGACCAGAGTGTCGAGTGGATCATTTATGTATAAGGGTTCGACTATCGGAGGTGTTTCGACGGAAGTCCTATGGCGGCGCATCGGCGGCGCGTGGTGGTGCTATAGTTCCAGTCAGATTCCAGTAATGGAGTCTTCATGAAGATTGTTCTCCTCGTCGCAGCGGTTCGAACGGCACTGGCATTACTTGAATCTGACTTGTCGTTTATCTTTTATCGTATTTTTCGTATAATTGTGGTGAATTGATAGCTTTTTGAATATAGCTTCTAGCTTTTAGCTTTTGGGCATGAATTACTTGTACTCTATCTTATGTAAATTGTTGAATGTGGTTGATGTATGATTGTGTAGACGAACGGATGGGTTTCGGTTCGATTAGACTAGAGATAGGATTAATATGAGCTTGTAGCTTTAGAGCTTTTGGTAAAAGCTATAAGTTGTATTTCAAATTATTGTTTTAAATGAAATATACATGTTAATGTTTAATTACAATCTTACCCCTGCTTAACTTATGTATTTCAATGTTATGTAATTAATTTAGTGTTTCTCGTTACTTAATTATTCTACGCTTTTCATACAAATTAACTGTACTGCCCCTACTTGCTCTTTTGTGTTTAAATATTGAATGATTATCTTTAAGCATGTTTGTATTTTGATAGCCGAGTGTCAGTGTCTATTTTCTTGTTGTGTCAATCATTCATCCTCTGGACCCCGTGTTTTTCAGGTGGGATCTTTGAGACCGAATTGTAATTGTTGCTTCATTCTCTTGTTCTGTCGAGCCAGGTAAGGGTTTAAAATGCTTTCAACTGAAGTAAGGACATAGTTATATAGGTTTGCGAAATAAATTACTATCCCACCTTTCTTATTGCTTGTTGTTCTTGCCTTTACTCTTTCCTTATGTGCTTAGTCAAAAAATTTCAATAGCAAAACCTATGCATCTACAAAATGATTTAAAATGCTTTCAACTAGAGACAAGTAACTTATTTGTTTTAAAAGTAACCATTTGATCTCACAGATAGTTATAAGAAATGTCGTTAGGGACATCCGTCAGCATGCTCCTGAAGCGTACGACGCTTATGAGTATTTCTTAGCACGCTCAGCAGGAACAGCAGCATCAGCCGCCACGACCGAACACTCGGGATGCTACTGCCTGTACTATGGACCGCTTTATGTCGTATCGCCCTACGGTCTTCGAGGGCGAACCAGATGACCTCAAGGCTGACGCCTGAATTTCTGAGCTGGAGCAGAAGTTTAGGGCCCTGGATGTTGAGGATTTGTAGAGGATAGAGCTCACCTTGTTTCTGATGAGGGGACCCGCCCTTGACTGGTGGCGATTTGTAGAGAGGAGATGGACGGCCGCACAGACCCCGCGCACTTGGGCACAGTTCCTTTATGAGTTCCGTGCGAAGTATGTGCCTGAGATTGTTAGGGATCAGAGGGAGAGGGAGTTCATGAACCTCTCCCAGGGAGGTATGTCCGTGGGCCAGTACGAGGTCAGTTCACCAGATTGATCGCATATGCTCCTCACATGGCGACCGACAACAGGAGGATGGCGAGGAAGTTTAAGGAGGGTCTTCATGATGAGATCCGAGCAGAGCTAGTTGGCAGTGACCTCCGTTCTTATGAGGAGGCTGTGACGCGGGCTATGGCTATCGAGTCCAATCTTGGAGAGCTCCGCCATAGGGCTCGTATTCCTGCCGCCCTTTAGGGCTTTACCCAGAGAAACAAGAGGCCTTTTACTTCTGGATCTGGATCTTCCACGGGCGAGAAGAAGCCCAAGTATATTGAGCCAGCCCCGATTGCCGCCAGCGCACCAGTTTTATGCTCCCACTGCCGCAAGCCGAACCACACTGCCAAGTTCTGCAGGAGACGTTTGGGACAGTGTCTATTATGTGGTTCCTCTGATCATATGCTGGACGTATGTCCGAACAGGAGGACCACCACGCCTCAGAAGGCAATTCAGGCTGCCGGACATCAGGGTGGTCAGCCGAGAGTGCAGCCCAGAGTCTTCGCACTGGGAGGAGAGGAGCTTGAGCCCGATCAGCACGACGTGATTGGAGGTACCCTGCATATTCATGACATCCCTATTACTGCATTATATGATCCGGGTGCGACACACTCGTTTATTGCGCTTGATATTGCTGCTAAATTGTGCATGCCTGTGGAGAGTCTGCCTTATTTATATCGAGTCAGTTCTCCTTCGGGGACTTCATACGTTACGGATAGGATCTTCAAGGGTTGCCCTTTGAAAATAGGAGATCGTGTTTATCCCACCGATTTGATCGAGTTGCCGCTATAGCGTTATGGGATTATCCTTGGGATGGACTGGCTTTATCAGCACAGAGTCAGTGTAGATTGTTTCAAGAAGACAGTGCAGATTGGAACCGAGGCGAAAATTGTGAGGGGTATTCTTGAGAAGTCAGATTTGACACCGAAGATTTCTTATGTCGAGGCTTCGCGTATGATACGAGAGGGAGCTCAGGCTTTCGTCACTTACCTGCTCAACCGACCGAAGGAACAACGGAAGCTTGAGGACACGGAAGTGATTAAGGACTTCCAGGACGTCTTTCCCGAGAGTTTGAACTCTCTACCCCCCGATCGTGACATCGAGTTCGTAGTCGATCTTGCCCTGGGACTCGAGTTTGTGTTCCCACGAACCTGAAGCATGGAATTCTTGACAAGGCACACAAATCTGCTTATGATGTCCACCAAGGAGGCAACAAGATGTATCGTGATCTCAGAACCCAGTATTGGTGGAACGGTATGAAAAGGGACGTGGCTACCTATGTAAAACATTGTCTAACGGGTCAGAGAGTCAAGGCCGAACATCAAAGGCCTGGAGGTACTCTTCAGCCGCTTCCCGTGCCTACTTCCAAGTGGCAGGAGATCACTATGGACTTCGTGACTGGATTGCCCACTGTACATGGAGGTTTCGACAGTATTTGGGTCATTGTCGATCGATTGACCAAGTTAGCTCATTTTCTTCCGATTCGAAAGACAGCGAAGGTCAAGCAGCTCGCAGAACTGTATCAGAAGGAAATCATCCGACTTCATGGTGTTCCAGAGAGTATTGTTTCAGACAGGGATCCTAAGTTCACAGCTCAATTTTGGCAAGAACTTCACAAGTGCTTGGGAACGACCCTGAAGTTTAGCTCTGCAGCACATCCCCAGACTGATGGACAATCCGAGCGAACGATCAAGTTCTTAAGTGATATGCTACGGGCATGTGCACTCGATTTTCATACGAGTTGGATTTCACACTTGCCCTTAGTAGAGTTCGCTTACAACAACAGTTATCAAGCCTCGATTGGGATGCCGCCATATGAGGCTCTCTATGGGAGGAAGTGCAGATCTCCGATTTATTGGGAATTGGAGGATTGCAAGTGCTCAGCTAACGACCACGAAATGGCTACTCCGTCGGATGACATTCAGGCAGCTATTGATAAGGTTCAGATCATTCGGCAGAGAATGAAAGCAGCCCAGGACCGACAGAAGAGCTACGCCGACAAGAGGCGTCGAGACATAGAATTTGAAGTGGGAGACCGAGTATTTCTCAAGGCCTCCCCGAAGAAGGGATTCACCAGGATCGGTAAAAGTGGAAAGCTTACTCCGAGATACTTAGGTCCCTTCGAGATTATAGAGCGGATCGGGAACAACGCTTATCGTTTGGATCTACCACCACATCTTACCGGGATCCACAATGTCTTCCATGTCTCACAACTCCGCAAGTACTTCCCCGACGAGTCCCACATTCTCCAGGATGACGGAGTTCAGCTTGAGCCGAACTTGACTATTGAGATGAAACCGGTTCAGATTCAGGATCGTAAGGTCCAGCAGCAGCTTCGTCACAAGCAGATTCCCTTAGTGAGAGTTCTCTGGAGGAACCGTTCGACCGAGCAGTCTACTTGGGAGACTGAGGCTAAGATGAGAGAAGCTTATCCCGAGCTTTTCCAGTAAAGATAGAATCTGGGGACCAAATTCTCATAAGGGGGGAGTATTGTAATGACCCAGAAATCCAAGAATCACTGTGAGTTCTTTTCCGCGATTAATTATCCTTCTCAACCCTATTTCTCGTATTATGTGAATTATATTATATCATTTCGTATACGACCTTACGTGATAATATTATGTGCGTATTTAAATTCCTTGTTTGTTTAGCTTTCATTTGATATTAATATTGTTATATTTTACCAAAATGTTTAAATTGGACTTTCTAAAAATTACCGAAATACCCCTTCGTATTTTTGACATTTCGAAATATTTGATAAAAGTCTCAAAACCCATTCTAACCCTAATTTTCGCACAAAGAGAGAGAGAGAAGAAGCGAAACTCGAATCGATCGTCCCGAGCTCGTTTCTCCGCGGAATTTCGTGCCGTTTGAACCTACAAGATCCTCTCAACGAGATCTCTCTTTAGGTACCAATTTCCCCAATTCTTTTTACGGATTTTTGGATATTTGAGCATGTTTTTCATTTCGGGATTTATTATGAATATTTATGATTGTGAACCCGTTTCTTGGTCATTTCTTGTAATTCTTGGATAGAAATGTTCCCTATATGTTGATTGATGATTGTTGTAATTGTTGGGTGTTGATTTGCGCGAGAAAATAATTTATATGCATTTTTGGATCGGATTTTCGTTTGAATCACGTTTTCTGTTGTCTGCTGTTAAACCACACGGGCTAACGCACGATCTTGATCAAGACCGTGCAGGAGCCCGTGCGCGGCTCTTTTTGCCTGCACGGGCGTGATACGCCGTGCAATTGGCCGTGTGCAGTGCACATTCTTGACAATGTGTCCAAGACCGTGCACAAGCTGGTGCAAAAGACTTAGAACAATTTCCAGCATTTTTCTTTGATTGCTCTCGGGAAGTGGGTCAACCCTTCGCTATTTTTGGTTGACTTTTTGCATACGGACTCCAAAAATTATACCGATTTCACCTATAGATCCCTTATAAGTTGTAGAATAATATTTTGAAATGTTTGTTGAATTTTGACCTCGTTCGGACTATGAATAGTACATTTTTACGTGTGTGCATTTTTGGAAACTTGTCGAAATTACTTGAAATTTACGTGGTAGCTTTCATAAGTATTATTATTGGCATATGCATGCTTGTTGATTCACTTGGTTAGCCGTTTGTCAAATAATTGCTTATTTGCGCTTTAGACTCATTATTAATTCGTCTAGGTCCTGTCTTGTCTACAGATCAGTCAGAGGTCGGAGAGCAGTGAGTTGTAGCTGCTAGGCTTTCTTTTTTTGACACACCAGGTGAGGATTTAAATTATTTAAACTGGGCTTGAACATATATGTCTATGTATGCATGTGAAATCCCCGTATTCCCTTATTATTAGTATTAAGTATTTCGAGCTTATATTTTTATGATGTTATCAACAAATCATTTAATAACAAATTATACATTAGTATCCAAAACTTGATTTGTTTTCAAAAGGGCAAGTAAACTCTTTCTTTTCAACGTGATGATTTGACTTGGGATTTGGGTCTATGAGGAATTCGTTAGGGGCGTTGCCTGGACATCCCGACACGTACAGAACTTGTAGTTACCCCCTTCGTCGTCACCACTTGCCCAATTGCCCGTTTGGCACTCAAACCCTTCTTGTAAAGCGAGTAAAATATTGGACTTTTTATTTTGGGCCCAGGATGGTATTCGGTGGTTGCATCTGGGGACGGCGTCCAGGGTGTAACCCGAGGTGCTTCTCCCAAAATTAAGCGTCAATCGTGGCCCGTCAGGAGTTTGATAGCCACGGTTGGGAGCGATGGTGGGTGTTTCATGTGTTACACGCTTTCCTTAAATTCACTATAGTCGAGCCTCGGGTTGCTCCTTGGTTCAACACCGGAGATGGAGTTTTTATAATGTATTCAGAAGAAATAAGGAGGAACAGGCCCACTCTCGCTGGGATATTTATTTATTGCTTTATATTGTTATTGTCTTTATTGCTTTATTGAATATTCAAGTTGAAGCACATTCCAGTTTCTTCCTTATTGCATATGTATTTTCTATTAAAACCCGGAAGCGTGACTCAACTTGCTCCATCCATATCTTCACTGAGTTCTTTGACTCACCCTCTTTTATTGGTTATTGCCTCAGGTAGATTGAGAGACCGACATGTCTCGCGTGTCGGATTGGCAACAGTTCATAGATAGGCCTTTTTGGTTTTGCCGTTGTCTAGATTGTTGTCTGTAACTCTCTCGTTAGGTTATTCTTTGTCTTGGCATGTATTTAATGCTATATTGATCCCACCCCTATATATTTGCTTTACGTTGCCCCGGAATGGGCTGTGATGATATTGGATACTTAGATTGGCCCCGAAGTGGAATTTATGTTATTATGTTTTAATTCGCTTCCGCTATATATATTCTGAACTGTTTATCTGTTGTGTCTTTGGGGATCCGCTGTTGCCAAGAGTCGGGATAGACCCGTTAGCTTGTATGGGTTCCCGGGTTGAGACGCCATTCTCGGCTTCGGGATCTGTGCAGGTTCGGGGCTGTAGAGCGGGTCGCTACAATGACATGTCCGATATGTCCGAATTATAATCCGGTATGTCCGAATCGAGTATTTGCGCAATTTATTATTTTATTTGATATTTATTATGAGATTTTAGAATAATTTCGTAAATGAATGAATTTCTATATTTAAATTACGAATTGTCAATGTGCGTTTAATAATATGAATTTTGACTATAATTATGTATTATTTGGACAACATGAGTTTTTGAACATATTTATGAAAATTACGAACATGCCCTTTCGATTCTCAACCCAAGTCAAAATTTGACTAAGTCTCACATCTCTCTCTCTCACCTCATTCACGCTCAACCTCAAAAGAAAGAAGGAGAAAAGAAAGAAAAAGAGAAAGGGAAGGAGGAAGCTTCAATCGATCGTACCGGACTCGTTTCTCGTCGGATTTCCGAATCGTTTACGCCTACAAACTCCTCACGATCTCTTCTACGAGTAAGCTTCTCACGTCTTTCTCGATTAATGCCTTCATTGCTTCGATTTTCGAATTTTTGAATATAGTTGAATATGTTAGGTTTTATATGATTTTGAGTGAAATTATGGATGGATTTTCATGATTTTGGGTTCTATGTGTAGCTTAGATGTTGTAGATCAATATATGTGAGCTTTAACTTGTGATTTGCATGATTGATTGGTTAAATATCGAATTTTGGGTTGTTCCCGCGAAGCCCTCGCGATTCTGCATATTTTCTGCTGTTCTGCGAATCCGCACGGCCTTGCGCACGGTCTTGAGACCATGCGCCAAGACCGTGCGTCGACATTTGCCTTTGCACGGCCTTGTGCACGGCCGTGCACACGCCCGTGCGCAAGCCAGTGCAAAGTGCTTGCACCGGCTTGAGCACGAGTCCAAGCCCGTGCGTCCGCCCGTCCCCGAGACTGTGTGTATGCCTTAGCCAAAATTTCTCCATTTTCAGAATGTTGCTCTCGGCAATAGGAGTCAATGGGCACTTTTAAAAGTTGACTTTCTTCGTTTGACCTCCGATTTGAGATCCGATTTCACCTATAGGCCCTATAATTCATGTAATACATATTTTAGGAAGTTTGAATTTTTCCGACTTCGTTCGGGCCCCGTTCCTCGTGTTTTTCGTTTAGGGATTTTGGGCTATTTTTCAAATATTGTTCGTTTATTCCGAAACTTGAATGCATGCTTCCTTATTGCCTTTTATGCATGATTATGAACTTTTATCGTATTCTAATTGATTTGCTTATTGAATTAAAGTACCTTGATAGAATGTGAACCTAAGTGTTATGAATGACTGTTTAACGTGCTTCCATGTGTTTTAATGCTTTCGTATAAGCCGTGCGTCGTCCTTAGTCTTATTTGGTTGTGTCTTGGTATTTTGCAGACGATACTCTCGTGGAGTAGCGCATCCGGTCTTGCATTTTCCATTCTTTTTGTATAGCCACAGGTGAGGCTTTCCGTTTCTGATTCCAGTACTATTATGTATATATATATAAATAAGCCTCTCCCGATATAAGCCAAGTTTACGTTTTGTTTTCACACCGTTTCTATATATATGCTTAGTAGATATCTATGCGTATTATGTTCATTTGATTTATCGAAAATGATTTGATATGAAAAGTACTACGTATAGTCTTTGAAATGTTTACGAAAGAGACATGTAAAACCTTTTGTTTCTAAGGCGAACTTTGGCCTTCGGCCTCGCATATGGCATGTCTCGAACGGTCTTTTGCCCAACCCGAAATGATTTGAAAAGCGAGTTATGATATGTATGCATGTTTGTTTGGGCCCGGAGTAAGAGCGATAGGACGAAGTCGGTAGACGTCGGGTCTACGGCGTAAATCCTATGGTTTCCTCCATTTGGGAGCTCGGGGTGAGGCCGGAGTGGCAGCCCTTTGAGTACCTGAGTTACCGTATGATATGTTATGCGTAGTTCGGATTTAGCGGTCCGTCTACATTGGAGGAATTAGGTGGTTTCCCGTTTTATGTTTGGAAATTAGAGTTAAGGGCTCGACTCGTCGAGTCATATGATAAGTTATGTTTTATGCTAAATCACCACCCGATTACGAAAACCTTTCGTTTATGTTGATTTCTTTTAAGTTTAAAAATTGGTGATTTATTTCCGTTTTATAATATACATTATTATTCCCTCCTCACTTAGTCGTTTGACTAACCCCCTCTGTTTCACCCCTGTATTGGTTTCAGGATACTAGGCGGGATCTTCGTCGTCGTCGTCGCGTCTTAGAGTTACATTCTTTTGTTCATGTATAACTATTTTCCTGTTTGGCTATTATTTATGATACGTATATTAGGATTTTTATTTATGTATTTTGTATTCGGGATTATATTTATGTTGAACCCGTTATTATATTTTGTCGGGATATTGTATCGAACCCGTTTATTAATTATGTAATTGAATTTCGTTGGCCTTGGTGGGCTTTAATACTTGTGCAATTATTATGTTTTATTGTTTGGTTTATTTTCGCTTCCGCACCTCTGTCATTTCCTTTCATTTTGAAATCCCCGCCTAGTGATTGAGTAAATGTGTGCCGTTCGCCGGGTTTCGATTCGGGTCGGATTACATTTCGGTTCCGGGTCGGGGCTCGGTGCGGGGCGTGCGGTACCCGTTTGGGGCGCCCGCTACAATATGAGCTTGTAGCTTTAGAGCTTTTGGGAAATGCTATAAGTTGTGAAGTTGTATTTCAAATTATTGTTTTAAATGAAATATACATGTTGATGTTTAAGTACAATCTTACCCCTGCTTAACTTATGTGTTTCAATATTATGTAATTAATTTAGTATTTCTCGTTACTTAATTATTCTACGCTTTTCATACAAATTGACCGTATTGCCCCTAATTGCTCTTTTGTGTTTAAATATTGAATGATTATCTTTAAGCATGTTTGTATTTTGATAGCCGAGAGTCAGAGTCTGTTTTCTTGTTGTGTAAGTCATTCATCCTCTGTACCCCGTGTTTTTCAGGTGGGATCTTTGAGGCCGAATTGTAATTGTTGCTTGATTTCATTCTCTTGCTCTGTCGAGCCAGATAAGGGTTTAAAATGCTTTCAACTGGAGTAAGGACATAGTTATATAGGTTTGCGAAATAAATTACTATCCCGCCTTTCTTATTGCTTGTTGTTCCTGCCTTTACTATTTCCTTATGTGCTTAGTCAAACATTTTCGATAGCAAAACCTATGCATCTACAAAATGATTTAAAATTCTTTCAACTAGAGACCAGTAACTTATTTGTTTTAGAAGTAACCATTTGATCTCAGAGGCACTTATAAGTAATGTCGTTAGGGACATCCGTCAGCATGCTCCCGAAGCGTACGACGCTTATGAGTATTTCTTAGATCGTTACACCAACTTGTCTCAAAAGCCCCTTTGGCCATTCATACTTAACTGCTTGCGTCATTTTTCGAACGGCCCTTTTGGCCACCCAAACTGTTCTTGTTTTCAAAAGCGAGCCATGGACTGGATCATGACTTGGGGTCCGGAGTATACAGGAGGTGAGCCTGGAGACGAGCGTCTAGGGCAAATCCCGATGTATACTCCAATCCATATTCGCTTAGGTCGGCCAGGAGGTTGGCTAGCCTGAGTTAGTGTGAGGGTGGCGTTGTAGGCTACGCGCTTCCTAGAAAATTTTGATTAGGGTGACGTTGTTAACACATGTTTCCATAAAATTCTGACTGGATCATGACTTTTGGTGGTGGAGTACTTGACTACATGCTTTCATGATTTTCATGGTTGGGAGTTATAAGGAGAGGGCCCGTTCTCACCGGGACACATTATTGCATGACTTATTGCATTATTTACTTGTCTAATTGATTTACTGCATTCGTTACAAGTCGAAGCACATTCCGGTTTTCTTCATTTAGCATATGTATTTTCCTTATATATATAAAACCCGGAAGCGTGGCTCGAACTTGCCCAACTTATGCCTTCTTTATTGTTCAAACTACTTAATTGAATTACGAGTCGTGTTTACTTATCATTTCCAACTTGTTTATGTCATGTCTTTTGAACTTGTACGGCCTCGTAACTCAACTAATATCCTTCCAAAACGATCGTCTTGACCTTAAGTGCAAATGTTTTCAAAGGATCCGGTTCGTCAACCTTTTGTGTTTTCAAATAAAGCCGAACCCAAATGTTGCTTTGTGTTATAGTCTTACAACTTATATTATTGTTTGTATCTTTATCAAAACGAGCAACATTCACCCCTTTTGGTTTTAAACGATAAACGACGAACTGTGATCAATACCTATATTGTATTACCCCCCTTACTGAGTATCCTTTATACTCACCCCTTCTATTTTGATTTTTGCTTCAGGTAGACAGGTGGCGGTGTCACCTATCTTGTCAGTCGGCAGCAGCAGGTCTAGGTCGGCTCTTGTCTATTGTCTTGTCAGTGTCCCAACAACAGTCGAGTCTTTACTCTCTGATTTAATTTGGAATTGCTGTATTTAACATTATGATTTAATTTATTTACTTTCTATACTTACGTGCCCCTGATGTGGGATAGTTTAGTTGAGCCATGGACGGCATTGATTGGATATTTATTTTAGAACTGTTGTTATGATTACCGTTGTCATGGATGGCTTTTACGAATTGAATTGTTAGTCTGAATTCGCTTCCGCATTTATTTGATTGTTGCTATTGTTGTTGGGGCGTCGTGTTGTTGTTGCCGGAGTTTGATTGAGTGTCTTGTCGTTCGCTGAAGCGAGTTTTCGAGTAGGACACCCTATCTTGCTCGGGAATTCATTTTGGTGTGGATGTGGTATTCTTCTTCTCCTACGGAGAGGGGCGCCACTGGTGTACTGTATCTATTTGTTCACTAAATTTTCAACAGTAGAAGTCGTTCTTGTTCTCCGCCGGAAAGAAGGGGTGCGCTATCTTTTAATTTTCTTTAATTGTGTTTAGCTGATTCGGTCTTAATTTGTGTAGTTGATTTAATTGGTTTGACAAATACGTAACTATTTATTGGTCAGGCAATATATTGTTTCTGATTATGAACCCTAACAATATAACAGTAGATGTTTATTTAAGAATAATTGTTAATTGGCTTGCTTATCATCTTATAGTATTATAGGCTTTTCAATAACTATGATTAATAAAGTATATTGACTCCATTAAATTCTTATTAATTAGTGTTCCAAAATATACTAAAACTGATTTTTACTTGAAGACGTGAGTGGCCTGTTCATGCGTAAAGGTAATAAAGAGGTAATACATGCAAAATTTTGTTATGAATATTGGAAGCTAAATTAACAATATTAACTACAGTAGTATATATGCCTACATGAATTCTTTCACTTTGTCAAAGACTTAATTACTAAGTTGACTAACTTTGCGGAACTTATGCATTAAAAATGTTGGAACCTGACAAATGATTGAATCTTTTTGAACAGTAAAACAATTGCATTTAATAGGGCAATAAGCTAATTTTCAAGAGTCTGTTCATTTGTTATATAATTTATTCTAATTAATTTAGATTTGATTTACTATTCAATCCAACTTACTTAATGCTTATACATTAGGCTTGAATTTTACTTAAAATAGTTATTCACTTTCTTACATAGTGATAAATTATTTAAATAAGAATGTATTTCACACTACGCTATTCTATATTTTGGGATTATATCTTGATTAATTGTTTAATTGTTTATTCTAAATGTGATTACAGATTATAGCCGTACAAGTCCGTCGTGTCTTATGTGGTTTGTCGAGTCGAGTCTTACCCCATAGTCTTTTGTATAACAGGTAATCCTGCAGAGGAATCCTGATTGTGTCTGATCGTCCTTTTTTCTATCTTTCGAGATATCCAGGTGAGGTTTAAAATGTTTTACTGGCCAATATCAAGTAAAAATTGGAAACTATTATCCTTTATAAATAAAACCTTTTATAAATATTTTTTCCGATAGAATGATCATTTCCTTTATACGTACTCGTTTATTATGTTATTCCGGGTTCCTACCCGCGATTGGTAGTCATGAGATATATCTTCCCTACCCTTATATGTTGATTACGGGCCTCCACCCGGAATGATAGTTTTAAATGCTATGAATGATAGTCTTGAGGTAACACTCTGCTATGAATGATAGACACGTTCTATGAAAGATAGTCTTGAGGTAACACTCTGCTATGAATGATAGTCTTGAGGTGACACTCTGCTATGAATGATAGACACTTCGCTATGAATGATATTTTGGGTAACACTCCACTGCAGATATGGTTATATGTTCCATCTGAACGAGCATTGGATTATTATGTAATTGAATGAAAATACCATTCTTACAAATGATTTCTGGAATTATTTTGTAACTGAATGTAAGAACCTTATTTTCAAATGAAGGAAGGAACGATCTACTTTGTACTTATAAACTATTCCTCACTTAGTCTGTAGCGCCCCCTGAAGAAGGACTGCCACATCCGCACCGAAGCGAACTCCCGAGCTTCAGCGAGGAGCCTCAACTCAAAAATCCATTCCGGCGAACGGTACTCAAGCAATAATCATCGGCAACAGCGACAACCATCCCAACAACAATCACAACAATACAGAGATATGCGGAAGCGATTTAAAAGATAATCAAATAAATCCATAAACGCCTACGAGGCTAACATAATATCAATTAAACATGTGCAATTCGAAATACAACAGAATAACAACATGTAGTGCCATCCATGGCTCAACTAGTCTATCCTGTACAATCATAGTTAACGTCAACCATCCCACATCAGGGGCACATAAGTACGTAAAGTAAATAAATACAATAAACAAGACTCGACGGTTGTTGGGACCACTGACAAGACAAACCAGAAAGACTGAGCCTATCTAGATCTGTTGATGCCGACTGACAAGATAGGTGACGTCGCCACCTGTCTACCTGAAGCAAGAACCAAAATAGCAGGGGTGAGTATAAAGGATACTCAATATGGGGGTTTTGATCACAGTTCGTCATTTATCTTTTAAAACTAAAAGTGGTGAGTGTTGCCCATTTTGAGAAGGAAGATAAATAACGAAATACAAGTTGTAAAACTATAACACAAGGCAACACTCAGTTCGGCTTGCTTGGAAAACACGAAAGGGTTGACGAACCGGATCCTTTAAAAAATTTCCACGTAATGTCAAGCCGATAAGTTGAAAGGGGTATTAGTTGAGTCACGAGGTCGTTACAAGTTCGAAAGGCATGATTCAATAAGTTAGAAATGATAAATAAACACGGCTCGTAATTCAACTAATAAATTGAATAATAAAGGAGGCTTAGGGTAGCAAGTACGAGTCACGCTTCCGGGTTTTATATATATATAGGGAAATACATATGATAAATGAAGAAAACTGGAATGTGCTTCGACTGGTAACGAAAGCCGTAAAGCAATTAGACAAGCAATAAATGCACTAAATCATGCAATAATGTGTCCCGGCGAGAACGGGCCCTCTCCTTATAACTCCCAATTGAAAATCATGCAAGCATATAGTCAAGTACTCCACCACCAACAATTGGTACCATCAGAATTTAAGAAGACGCGATTAGCACCACCGTATCAGAATTTAAGGAGACGCGATTAGCACCACCGTACAGAATTTAAGGAGACGCGGTTAGCACCACCGTTCGCATCAACTTAGGCTAGCAAACCTCCTAGCTGCCCCAAGTTAACACGCTAGAAGTATACATCGGGATTTGCCCTAGACGCTCGTCCCTAGGCTCACTTCCTGTATACTCCGGGCCCAAATCATTAATCAATCTATGGCTCGCTTTTGAAATCAATGATAGTTTGGGTGGCCAAAAGAGCCATTTGAAAGTAGAAAATCGGGGTGTGGGACGCCAAAGGGGCCATTCGAGACAAGGTTATAATTGCGAGGTCAAGAGACCAAAGTTCGCATTTAAAACAAATGAGTTTTTCTTGCCTCTAGTTGAAAGTATTTAAAACATTTTGGTTTGCTATCAAAACGGTTTGACTAAGCAGATAGAGAAATAGTAAAGGCAATACAACAAGTAATAAGAAAGCGGGATAGTGGTTTATTTCGCAAACCTAAGTAACTATGTTCTTACTCCAGTTGAAAACAATTTAAAACCCTTACCTGGCTCAACACGACAGTATGAAAGCAAGCGGTAGTCAAGTTTCTCCCTCATTGGTCCCACCTGTAATACACAGGGCCTAGAGGATGAAAACAAGACCGACAATACTAAAAGCAAGACACAAGACAACAGATGACGCACGACAATTCATATAAACTCCACTCATGCTACAGGTGCAATATGGAAAGTCAGATAATTAAACATGTAAGGATATATAAAATATGGAACAACACTTAAAGGAGTATTAATGCAGTTATAATTAATGGGAGAACATTAGAAATTAAATATCAAAGACATGCTGAAACGCAATTAGGGCACGTAGGCATGCTTAAAATAATATAAGAACGCTCTCTCGCGAATACAGGATCAAACAGATAAGGAACAGGAAAGGTGGGATAAAATCCCTAAATGAGAAAGGTGTCAATTGACGGTCAAATAGGGTTGGATAAATTATAAATTATGAAGAATATCAAATCCCGGGGCTCAAGGAAGCTATAGGTGAAATCGGATTAATTTTCGGAGGTCGTATGCGAAAGGTCAACATTTAAATGAGTGGGGTTGACCCAATTCCTGAAGTGCAAGAAAGGAAAAGGCTAGAAAATCCACTAAGTAGGTTGCATCGGCCAACGCATGGGCTTGGCAAGCCGGTGCAAGCACAAATAGAGGTGCACGACCTCACGCACGGTCTTGAGCACGGTGCCAAGACCGTGCAGGTGCAAACGGGCCTGCACACGGGCCTGTGCACGGGCTCAAGCCCGTGCAGGTTGAAAAGGGCTGCGCACGGGCTCCTGCACGGTCTTGATCAAGACCGTGCGTTCGCCCGTGTGGATCTACTGAGCAGCAGACTCAGCAGATCGCGAAACCTCACACGCGAAAATCAACATATAAATTCATACATCTCCTAATTTACTCCATAAAACATCCTAATTTTCACATATAATCATCTATACTATATTAGCTACACATAGGCACAAGAATCACGTAAAATGGCTGAGTAAATCTTCCTAAACACGAAAACCCAATCCTATAAAAATCCTATGCTCTGATACCACTGACTGTAGCGCCCCCTGAAGAAGGAACGCCACATCCCCACCGAAGCGAACTCCCGAGCTTCAGCGAGGAGCCTCAACTCAAAATTCCACTCCGGCGAACGGCACTCAAGCAATAACCATCGGCAACAGCGACAACCATCCCAACAACAATCACAACACTACAGAGATATGAGGAAGCGATTTAGAAGATAATCAAATAAATCCATAAACACCTACGAGGCTAACATAATATCAATTAAACATGTGCAATTCGAAATACAACAGAATAACAACACGTAGTGCCGTCCATGGCTCAACTAGTCAATCCTATACAATCCTAGTTATTATCAACTATCCCACATCAGGGGCACATAAGTACGTAAAGTAAATAAATACAATAAACAAGACTCGACGGTTGTTGGGACCACTGACAAGACAAACCAGAAAGACTGAGCCTATCTAGACCTGCTGATGCCGACTGACAAGATAGGTGACGTCGCCCCCTGTCTACCTGAAGCAAGAACCAAAATAGCAGGGGTGAGTATAAAGGATACTCAGTAAGGGGGTTTTGATCACAGTTCGTCATTTATCTTTTAAAACTAAAAGTGGTGAGTGTTGCCCGTTTTGAGAAGGAAGATAAATAACGAAATACAAGTTGTAAAACAATAACACAAGGCAACACTTGGTTCGGCTTGCTTGGAAAACATGAAAGGGTTGACGAACCGGATCCTTTAAAAATATTTGCACGTAATGTCAAGCCGATAAGTTGAAAGGGGTATTAGTTGAGTCACGAGGCCGTTACAAGTTCGAAAGGCACGATTCAATAAGTTAGAAACGATAAATAAACACGGCTCGTAATTCAACTAATTAATTGAATAATAAAGGAGGCTTAGGGTAGCAAGTACGAGTCACGCTTCCTGGTTTTATATATATATATATAGGGAAATACATATGATAAATGAAGAAAACCAGAATGTGATTCGACAAGTAACGAAAGCCGTAAAATAATTAGACAAGCAATAAATGCAATAAATCATGCAATAATGTGTCCCGGCGAGAACGGGCCCTCTCCTTATAACTCCCAATTGAAAATCATGCAAACATATAGTCAAGTACTCCACCACCAACAATTGGTCCCTTCAGAATTTAAGGAGACGCGATTAGACCCACCGTATCAGAATTTAAGGAGACGCGATTAGCACTACCGTACAGAATTTAAGGGGACGCGGTTAGCACCACCGTTCGCATCAACTTAGGCTAGCAAACCTCCTAGCTGCCCCAAGTTAACACGCTAGAAGTATACATCGGGATTTGCCCTAGACGCTCGTCCCTAGGCTCACTTCCTGTATACTCCGGGCCCAAATCATTAATCAATCTATGGCTCGCTTTTGAAATCAATGATAGTTTGGGTGGCCAAAAGAGCCATTCGAAAGTAGGAAATCGGGGTGTGGGAGGCCAAAGGGGCCATTCGAGACAAGGTTATAATTGCGAGGTCAAGAGACCAAAGTTCGCATTTAAAACAAATGGGTTTTCCTTGCCTCTAGTTGAAAGTATTTAAAACATTTTGGTTTGCTATTAAAACGGTTTGACTAAGCAAATAGAGAAATAGTAAAGGCAATACAACAAGTAATAAGAAAGCGGGATAGTGGTTTATTTCGCAAACCTAAGTAACTATGTTCTTACTCCAGTTGAAAACAATTTAAAACCCTTACCTGGCTGAACACGACAGTATGAAAGCAATCGGTAGTCAAGTTTCTCCCTCGTTGGTCCCACCTGTAATACACAGGGGCTAGAGGATGAAAACAAGACCGACAATACTAAAAGCAAGACACAAGACGACAGATGGCGCACGACAATTCATATAAACTCCACTCATGCTACAGGTGCAATATGGAAAGTCAGATAATTAAACATGTAAGGATATATAAAATATGGAACAACACTTAAAGGAGTATTAATGCAGTTATAATGAATGGGAGAACATTAGAAATTAAATATCAAAGACATGCTGAAACACAATTACGGCACGTAGGCATGCTTAAAATAATATAAGAACGCTCTCTCGCGAATATGGGGTCAAACAGATAAGGAACGGGAAAGGTGGGATAAAATCCCTAAATGAGAAAGGTGTCAATTGACGGTCAAATAGGGTTGGATAAATTATAAATTATGAAGAATATCAATTCCGGGGCTCAAGGAAGCTATAGGTGAAATCGGATTAATTTTCGAAGGTCGTATGCGAAAGGTCAACATTTAAATGAGTGGGGTTGACCCAATTCCTGAAGTGCAAGAAAGGAAAAGGCTTGAAAATCCACTAAGTAGGTTGCATCGGCCAACGCACGGGCTTGGCAAGCCGGTGCAAGCACAAATAGAGGTGCACGACCTCACGCACGGTCTTGAGCACGGTGCCAAGACCGTGCAGGTGCAAACGGGCCTGCGCACGGGCCTGTGCATGGGCTGAAGCCCGTGCAGGTTGAAAAGGGCTGCGCACGGGCTCCTGCACGGTCTTGATCAAGACCGTACGTTCTCCCGTGTGGATCTACTGAGCAGCAGACTCAGCAGATCGCGAAACCTCACATGCGAAAATCAACATATAAATTCATACATCTCCTAATTTACTCAATAAAACATCCTAATTTTCACATATAATCATCTATACCATATTAGCTACACATAGGCACAAGAATCACGTAAAATGGCCAAGTAAATCTTCCTAAACACGAAAACCCAATCCTATAAAAATCCTATATCTAAATCACGAAAATCACAAGAAAGAACGAATGGAAGGAAATGGGGTAATAGGATTACCGGTAGAGAATGTAGTGAGGATCATTCGGGTTTTCACGGCTCGTCGATCGGGCGAGAAACGGGCTCGGTAGGGCGTCGGGAAGATTCCCTCCTTTCTTCTCCTTCTTTCTCCTTCCTTTCTTCTTATTCCTTCTTTGTGTGTAATGAGAGAATGAGAGAGATAGGTAGATATTTAGGAAAATATCTCGGGGGGTAAAATGGTCATTTAGGCTTTCAAGGGCATTTATGTAATTTAAGTAATTGAGGGTATTTAAAAGATAGGTTAAATCAATCTTTTCCACAAGATTAATTAATCCAATTGGATAGATCGAGAAATTAGGCAAGAAAGAATTCGCGTAATAATTAATAATATAATTAAAATATTCGGGTCGTTACATAGTCCTTTTGACTAACCCTCTTTTGTTTCCATTTTGGTATTTGTTTCAGGTTGGAGTTGCTAGACGGCGGTAGAGTCAGTCGTCTGTTTTTGGAGTCGGAGTCTTGTTTGTCTTTATGAAATCCCTTTTCATTATGTTGTTTATGATTACTTTATAGGAGAAGTTATATATGTTGTTTTACCCTTATTAGCTCTGGTAGACTTTATAATTACGTGATAAGAATATGAGAATTATGATTTTTGTTTGATAACCCCTGAGTGGGTTAGAATTATTTATTATTACTTTGAAATAGGTTTAAAAGATTTAATTGCTTCTGTGCTCGGTCGTTTTGTTACCGCCTAGCAAGTTGTTTTGATTTTGCCGTTCGCTGGGTTTTGAGTTGGGGCTCAGATCTCACTCCGGTCTCGGGTCGAGACTCAGTGCGGGGCATGTGTCACCCCATTTGGGTGTGCTCGCTACAAGGTATAATACCCTAATAAGTATTAATGTCCCATCACAGTCCCCTCACCTTACCGCTTCCGATAAAGCCTGCAATATCTTTGAATTCCAACACAAATTTCTACCCGACCCGATAACTCTTTGAATTATTCTCCCGTATTATAATTACCCATTAGAATTCTTCTTCTCCCTCTATATAAACACATCAATTCAACACCTAACCATATATTCAACTTGGAACCCAGATTTCGATCTTGGAAATGGAGATTTCGAATGGGTTGCTTTATCATGTAAGAGTTGAATATCAAGTGTACAAAAACAGAGCCAGGTCGCCCGATGATATTTTCTTCTTCAAACGGATGGTAAAAAGTTCTCTGATAAATCTTTCTTCATTATCATGCATTTTGTTTTACTGAAATCGCCCTCCTTCTAGTTCCAGTATCTTGCAAGTTTGGATCTTGTTTCTCTGTACATGTCTCGCACCGGTACTGAGCTAAAGGCTCAGGAGAAAAACCTCATTGACCTGGATCGAAGTTTGTTAGGAGGTTTTTCTCATTGGAACACGTTTCTCTGTACATGGACGGGTAGAGCAAGTAGCAGACGCAGAACTTCCAATTTATGATGCCATCTCCCCGTTCCCCTAATCCTGCACAACCTACTGAAGTGGGGAAAAGTAGGAACCCATAAAAGATCGGATTCGGTGTCTTCCCACAGAGCAGGCTCCGGAATCGGATATAATAATAATGGAGAGGACATCGGATTCATTAGCAACAGAGAGTTTAGCTGGGATGACGTGTATATTTTTTTTTCATTGTTATCTTTCCATTTCAACATGTTTAGAGGAAGATATGTGAGTGAGAACTAGTATGCTGTACTGATGAATAAACTTGTCGAACTGTAACTTATAATGAAGAGCTAATTTCTAAATATCTTATTCGTCTTGTATATTGTTTAAACATTAAAATTTAGAAATTGTCGAACTGAAATCTGGAATGTTAATTTGATAAAGAAGTATGCGTAATTTTAGATAACTTACAATATCAGTACCACCATATCGTCTCGTCTCAAAATTACGCAGATCCCTTTGTTAGATACGCATTCATTAGTATTGTTGGACAACTTACAATATCAGTGCACCAAAATCCTATCGTAAACAGGCCTTTTTTACCCTTTAAGGGAATCTTCACGTCTGAAATTATGCAGGTCCCTTAGGTAGATACGCATTCATAATTAATGTTAGGCAACTTACAATATCAGTGCCGCAATTTTGTATCATCAACATTCCATTTTACCCTTCAATGGCATTCAATTCATCTCAAAAATTACTCAGATCCCTTTGTTAGATACGCATTCGTTAGTGTTGTTAGACTACTTACAATATCAGTGCCAAAAAATCGTATCATAAACAGGCTATTTTTACCAGTCAAGGGCATCTTCTCATCTGAAATTATGCAGATTCCTTGGTTAGATACACATTCTTCAGTATTGTTAGACAACATACAATATCAGTGCCACAAATTCGTATCATCAACAGGCCAGATTACCCTTCAATGGCATCATCTCGTCTCAAAATTACGCAGATCCCTTTGTTAGATACGCAGTCATTAAACAAAATATTATGTGGATAAAACGTTAACCAATACCACAAAACTTGAAGATAAAACAGCAAAATGAATAGAAGGTTCCACAAACAAACTGTTGGAAAATACATTCGGAAAAAATTAATAAAACAACAAGTAATCATGATTATGCGAAAACAAAGACTTAATTACATAAAACGGAATTCAAATTCCTCCCGAACTAGAGCTAATCAGTAATCAGTATTAACCTCATGTCGATAATATATGTCTCCAGAAGCTTAAACAGTTCCATCATGTTGTTAACATCATTATCGGTGAGCAAACTAACCAATATCCCCGACTTTTGGTGTAACGCCCCTTTCCGTAGGAGGAGAAAGGACACCACATCCGCACCGAGATGAATTTCCAAACAAGGTAGATGCACCCCATTTAAAAATCCATCCCGGCGAACGGCAAGCACTCAATCTATACCGGCAACAACGTACCTAGTCCAACAACAACAACCAACAGAAATAACAGAGTGCGGAAGCTTAACATATACATATCAATTAAACATTCAAAACCACACGGGGCATCAATTAACATAAATCAATGTTCAACAGTTATATATTTAACTAGTCAATGCTCAACGAATATTCATCAATATCGAATCTCCATAATCATTATTATATCCAATTCTACTAAATAAAACGATTCAATTCAATTAAGTAAAGACAGACTGTTGTTGGAGACTACCGACATTTACCAAAGGACATGAAGACCAAGACTTACGACCCGCTGTTGCCAACCGACATGAGAGGTGACAACGCCACCTGTCAACCTGAAGTAAGAATTAAAAATAACGGGGGGTGAGTATAAACGATACTCAGTGAAGGTAAAGAGGGAACAAGTACGAGCCACACTTCCGGGTTTTATATATATATATAGGAAAATACATTTGCAGAATTTGAGAAAATCCGGAATGTGCTTCGACTTGCATAACAACAATTAATAAGCAGTAACAATAAAGCATAAATAGAAGCAAGTAATATCCTAGCGATAATGGGCCTGTTCCTCCTTATAACCCCTTCATGTCATTATAAAACTCCATCTCCGGTGTCTGACCCCATAGTGCGACCATGGGAGACGAATTGAATTTCAGGAAAACGTGCAACGAATGCCACGCCCACCATCGCTCCCAACCATGGCTATCAACTCCTTACGGGCCACGATTGACGCTTAATTTTGGGAAAAGTACCTCGGGCAACACCCTGGACGCTCGTCCCCAAGTGAGACCCTCGAATACCCTCCCGGGCCCTCAGTAAAAGAAAAGTACATGAAGATGCTCGCATTTCAAGAAACATTATGAGTTGTATGCCAAACGGGCATTTAGGCAAGTGTGTGACAACAGAGGGGGTGACTATAAGTTTCATACGTGTCGGGATGTGCTGACGGACTCCCCTAACGACTTCCCCTAGACCCAAATCCTAAGTCAAAGCGTCACGCTTGAAACGAAAGAGTTTTACTTGCCTCTTGAAAAACAAAACGATTTAGATATACTTATAGGTATAAGTTGATATCAAAATATTTGTTATTAAAATCATGAAAATATAATTAAATATTTAATAGATATACAAGAAAGGAAATCAAATCAATATTAGCACGTAAGGGTAGTTCGCAATAATAAAAGAAATCCTTACTCCAGTTGAAAGCATTTTAAAACCCTCACCTAGGAGCACGGGAACGACCAAGACACTCAAGCTATTCCTTGAAAGGACGGCCTGAAACTGTCAGACGACAAACCAAATAAGACAAGACCACACGACTCTCAAAGACTACAACGCATGAAAGACCAAATAATAATCATGTAGTAATTGAAATTACAAGTAAAATGCAATTAAACCCATTAAACGAAAGATATGAAATTAAAGATGCTAAACATGCTCAATTGAAATTCTAATTGCACATTCATGAATGATATATTATAAAGAAGCACTCATGCGATTTTCGGATCATTCGGACAACATTCAAAAATTGGGGAAAAAGTCCTAAACGAAAAAGGCTCGATTCAAGGCCCGAACGAGGTCGGAATTTTGAAAACTTTTTACGAAATATTCATCCTTGAATCATATGGAAGCTATAGGTCAAAACGGCTCGATTTTAGGGGGTCGTATGCAAATAGTCAACTTTTATTTTTGGCCCATTGACCCCATTACCGTGAGCAACTAAGGAAAAAGGCTGAAATTTTGGTTAAGGCATTCGCACGGCCTTGTGCACGGTCTTGAGATCACTACCAAGACCGTGCAAGCTATAACAGGCGCGCACTGGCTTGCGCACCGGGGTGCGCAGGCCGGTGCAGGCTTAAAGTGGTGCGCACGGTCTTGCCAAGACCGTGCGTTGGACCGTGTGGTTCAACTTACAGGTGCAGAAAACATGATTCTCATTTTTCTCACGAGGGTTTTTCCTAAAATCAACTAAGGCGAGTTCTATAGCTAAGATCAACACATAAAATTCACACTCATGCATTGTACACATTAATAGCTATCATTTGATCCGAACTACACTAAAAATGGTAAACTCTAACCTACAAACCCATCAAATTATCAAATATTCATTTCAAAATAAAAGCTAGAAAATCGAAGGATTTAATGGACGAATCGAAATGGGGAAAGAAGGTTACCGATAGAGTATCGAACGAGGATTGTACAGTTGGTCTCGAAATCTCCATTGGTCGAGCGACGGATTCGGGACGGGATTTTCTTCCTCCTTCTTCCTTCTCCTTCCTTTCTTCTTCTCCTCTCTCTTTCTCTCTCTCGATTTGGTGTGTGAGCAAGAGTGTGCAAGAGAGTGTGCACAAAGGGGTGTAAGTGTGTTCAAGGTGGTGCAAATGTGTCCAAGAGGGTGCAAGTGTGTTTAGCGGGTGTGGGTTCGTTTGGGATTAAAATAAATTCAAGGGGTAGAAAAGGTAATTATAAATGGTTGAGGATATGGAAATAAATTAGAATAAATTAAAATTAGCTAACGAAGCTAATCTTTTCATTTAAAATCCAACGAGGTGTCGAATAATTATTCCGAAAATATATTCCAGAATTTTGGGTCGTTACAATACTTCCCCCTTCAAAAGAATCTGTCCTCAGATTCTCCTCCGAACCTCGGGGTTTGTTAAAGGGAGTATATTACGGAATTTAGAAGTTGGTCATACAAAAATCGCGCAATTAACATGTAAGCAATTAATTAAAACGAACAATTAGCATTTAAATTCAAATAAGCAATTAACGCATAGTTCTTACATAATAGTTTCAAATAAAATCAAATTACAATTAAAACGAAAAATGACGAGAAATGAAAGATAACGGTGTTATCTAAGAATCGGATGCTCTAGAACTGGGCGGCATGCCAAGACGGCTCAGATAGCTAGCGAGCTGCTCAGAGATGGACCTCTCAAGGTCGGAAATCTGGTCCCGGAGCTCAGTGTGGTTGCGTCGGGCCTCAAGTCTGATCTCCCGAAGGTCAGTGCGAACCTCCTGAAGGTCGGCCGACTGTCGGTCCAGTCGCTCGGTAGTCTCCTCGGTGAAGGTTGTGAAGCGGTTTCCCCAAACCGTCCACCTATCGGCCTCCCACCGGTTTCGGGTCTCCGACTCCGATTGTTGGTACCGGGTCCACTGCTCCTCACTTAGTCTATCCCATTGTGAGGATCCAGCCTGGTGCTGTGTCGGGTAGTCGTCGAAACTCTACTAGAAGTGAGCCTCTTCGGCTCTAGGAGGATCAGGAACGTACAGGACCTGTTGAGGATCGAAGCCTCCTGCTTCGTATAGTTGCTCGAGCATTTGTTCCTCAATCTCTTGTTGGTCCTCTTCAGGATGACCTTCTGCTCGGATGTCCTCCTCGACATCGTCGTCACTCTCGGCGGCAGCTTCTTCTGCCGTCATCGGCACATACCTACTATGACGCCCTTTAACTTTCTTGCAAAGCTTCATTTGGGCGAATCGTTTGTAGGTAATGGTTGCATTGTCTCCCCCTGCTGGGGCCATTCGGTCCATACCGGTCACGCCGGCACACTCAAGGATTGCGGTAATGTAGGACCCAATCCTAATTTCTCCCTTCGGGCGTGTGCCCATGTACTCCACGTACCTCAGGAAAAACATAATGCCGTTGACCGGCTCTCTTCGGACCGCACAATCCAAAATGTAGAGTTCATCCAAGTTGATAGAACCGTAGTTATCTCCTCGGAAAAAACGGTGCATGAGAGGAATCGATGGAAAGTCCTCAAGGCGGGATTGATGAGGTCGGTTGCCTTTGACTTTCCTTGTTGGAAGGACCTTCTTGGAGACATTTCTCCACGCCTCGGCTTCGGACCATCCTATTTCTCGGCTTATCATTCCCCGAATGGGTAGTCCGAAATGCGTCGCAATTGTCATAGTGTAAGCTCATATTCTTCATTGAAGGCTCGAAATTCGATCTTGAATGGCAATCCGGCGTCGTCTTGATGAGGGACTACTTGGAGTGTTGCAATAAATTCGTAGACGAGTCGTGGATACGAATTCCTCCTAATATCCAAAAATGTGGTCCAACCCACATCGTCAATGTACCGGGCTATACCGTGGCCGAGTCCCAAACTTTCCAAGGCTTCTATATCGAGGAATTTGGTAGATAGAACCGGGCGTTCATGCATCCGGCGAAAAATCTTAGCTTGAATGGAATTTGGAATTTCCACGTCAAGAGGAAGTGGGGATGGAGGGTCATCTCACCTCTTCCTTCGTCGAGAACCTTCGGCGGCCATGTGAGAAGGTTGTTGGAAGCTTGCTTGGTTGAATTTGGTGAAATTCTTCACTCGGGAATTTTGTCGAACACTTGGCGGGCGTATATTTTGAGCAGCGATTTGTGTACGATCGATTCTGCGGATCATCCCCAAAAACCAACTAATTGAAATGTGCAATGCCGGCTACGTACCTTTCAATTTTTATGAAGATCCGGCGGACGGATCGAAAGTTATGAGCTTGCAAAGTGGAGAGGATGAAATTTGGGGGAAATTGGGGGAATTTTTCTGTTGCCAGGCGAGAGGGAAAAGGGGTTTGAGAATTTCTGCAAGTGTGTATGCGAACTGGGTTTAAGAATAGGGAAAGGGGCACGCACGGGCGTGCGCTGGGCCGTGTGGAATGGTTCGGCCGGTTCAGCGGTTCAAACTCTAAACTGGTCTGCACGGTTTTGACTTGGGCGCACCGGCTTGGCCAAGACCGTGCGTAGGGGCGTGCAAGCGCCCCGGACTTGAAATAAAATGCGCAAAAATTACCAAAACACTCCGGATTAAACCCGGAGTTCAATTAAGCAATAAAAACAAACTATCGCGCAAATAATAAATTAAAATATGAGGAAATATGACTGTTATGAATATGCACGGTACCTTTATTCCGAGAGACGAAGTCCGGTCTAGCCTTCTTTTTCTTTTATTCGGTGTCTTGATTCACATCCTTCGATCTCGGTAGTTCCTCGACTCCTTCAGTTACCCTTGCTCTTGTTGGGGCATTCGTCGACGAGGTGATTGGCGGCACCACAGAGGAGGCACAACCCAAGTCTTCCCCTACACACCTCGGCGATGTGGTTCGGTTTCCGACAGTACATGCAGAGGATGATACTTCCACTGGATCCGTTAGTCGTTGTCCCTTCACTGTGAGAAGTCGTAAGGACAACCACTGGAGTTCCTGATTCATATGGCTGGTTCTTCGAGGTAATCAGTCGGGCGCTTCTAGCTCTCATTTCGAATTCTGCTTTGCCCCGTAAAGCTCGGCCGACGGCCTCTGCATAAGAACAGCAGCCGAGTCCTATAAGTATTTGGTGGATTTCGTGCCTCAACCTGGATATAAATCTTGGGGCTCTGTTCCTTTGCTCCGGCTCCCGATTAAGATAATAGTTGGTCAGGTAGGTGAACCTAGCCTCGTATTCGGTTACGCTCTCTCCTCCTTGAGCTATTTCTGTGTCCCCCGACGGATACGGGTACGATGATCCTAGAGCAATCTGGAGTGGTGGTAGTGGCGGGTCTGATCGGCCATTCTTGCGTGGCATACCTGCGTTCACACTATTTGGCAAAATAGGTGCATGTCTTGTAAGAAATGATGCCAATAATTCATAAACACATAAGGCATGCTCGACACTCAACAAAAATCCTATCAACACACAACTACGACAGACCAAACCAAGTAGAACACACAAGGAGTTCCACGATCAACTCGGGTTACATCTTCCTTAGTACAAAAATTCATAAAGGATTGCCAGTCGGTTAATTAAGCCAACCATAATCGTCTACAATTTTAAGCACCAAGATGAGACGAACACTCGTCAAAACATGAACTCGACAAGGACTGCCACAATTCAAAAGACACAAGACAAGAGAGACGAGATACTAGAGCTTTCCGTTCCTTTTCGGGAACCTAGGCTCTGATACCACTGACTGTAGCGCCCCTTTCCGTAGGAGGAGAAAGGACACCATATCCGCACCGAGACTGCCACGGTTGGGAGCGATGGTGGGTGTTGCATTCGTTGCACATTTTCCTAAAATTCATTATGGTTGAGCTTCGGGTTGCTCCTTAGCTTGACACCGGCGATGGAGTATTTATACATGCACCGTGGAGATATAAGGAGGAACAAGCCCATTCTCGCTGGGATCGTATTTACTGCTTTATAGTGTTATTGATTTTAATTCTTAATTGTATATCCAAGTCGAAGCATATTCCGGCTTCTTCATTATCGCATATGTATTTTCTATAAATACCCGGAAGCATGACTCGACTTGTTCTCACATCTTCACTGAGTACTTTGACTCACCCTCTTTTAATTTGTTCTTGCCTCAGGTTTGAGAGAGACCGACATGTCTTACGTGTCGGATGGGCAACAGTGTCAGATAGGCTTTTTGGTTTTGCCGAGTCTCATTAGTTGTCTTTTGATCTCGTTCATTATTCTTGTCAACCTGGATTGATAATATTATATTGATCCCCAATATTGTTATTTAAATGATGTTGCCCTGAGTGGGCTGTTGTTAATGTATTGGCCCCAGAGTGGCAATTTTTGTTAATATGGATTTAAATGCTTCCGCTATATATTCTCTGATCTATTTAAATGCTTTATTTTGGGGATTCACTGTTGCCAAGTGTCGGGATTGACCCGTTAGCTTGCATGGGTTCTCAGGTTGAGGCACTGTATTCGGCTTGGGAATCCGTGCAGGTTCGGGGGCTGTAAAGCGGGGCGCTACAGTCCGGAGTGGTATCAGAGCCATAGGTTCCCTAGGTTCTGTTGTCTAGAGTGTCGTGTCTAAGTCGTACGGCTATATTTATAGGTTTCGTGTTATTCCTTTACTTGCGCTTTTAAATGTTATTGTTACTTGATTAATTGGTCATATCATTAACCCACATGCATTTCAGCTTATCTTTGCAGGCACAATGGTTAGACCTCGAGGCCGACAGGAACCGCCTCCACCACCAGAGGGTTTTCCACCACCTAATGCCTTCTATGATGCTGTTAGATTGATTGTACAGCAGGCTCAGCAGGAGCAACAGCCGCCACAGCCACCACCACCGAATCCTCGGGATGTTACTGCCCGAGCTATGGATCGATTTATGTCCTATCGCCCTACGGTCTTCGAGGGTGAGCCGGACGACATCAAGGCTGAGGCTTGGATTTCAGAGCTAGAGCAAAAGTTCAGAGCTCTAGATATTGAGGACTTGCAGAGGATTGAGCTCTCTGTATTTCTGATGAGGGGACCCGCCCTTGATTGGTGGCGCTTTGTTGAGAGGCGTTGGACCACAGCACAGACCCCACGCACTTGGGGACGATTTCTTCAGGAGTTCCGGGCGAAGTATGTGCCCGAGATTGTCCGTGATCAGCGAGAGAGGGAATTTATGAACCTCACTCAGGGAGGTACTACTGTGGGCCAGTACGAGGCCAACTTTACCAGATTGATCGTCTATGCTCCTCATATGGCAGACGACGATAGGAGGATGGCCAGGAAGTTCAAGGAGGGCCTTCGTGACGAGATCAGGGCCGAGTTGCTTGGCAGTGACCTCCGTACTTATGAGGAGGCCGTTACACGGGCTATGGCTATCGAGTCCGATCTTTGAGATTTTCGTCGTAGAGCTCCTGTTCCTGTTGCTGCCGCCCCTAAGGGTTTTCCTCAGAAGGGCAAGAGGCCTTTCACTGCTGGCTCTGGATCTTCTATGGGCGATAAGAGGCCCAGGTATGTTGATAGGGCTCCTATTACTGCCGTTGCACCGATCACTTGTGCCTACTGCCACAGACCGAACCATACCGCCGATTCCTGCCGGAGGCGATTGGGACAGTGTTTGATTTGTGCATCTTCTGATCACCTGATAGACTCTTGTCCGAACAAGAGAGCTCTTGCCACGCCACTGAAGGCGATTCAGGCTGCCGGTCAGCCGAGAGTTCAGCCCAGAGTCTTCGCACTGGGAGGAGAGGAGCTTGAGCCCGATTCGCATGATGTTATTGGAGGTACCCTGCATATTCATGACATCCCTATTACTGCATTATATGATCCGGGTGCTACACACTCGTTTATTGCGCTTGATATTGCTGCTAAGTTGTGCATGCCCGTGGAGAGTCTGCCTTAGTTGTATCGAGTCAGTTCTCCTTTGGGGACTTCTTACGTTACGGATAGAATCTTCAAGGGTTGTCCTTTGAAGATAGGAGATCGTGTTTATCCCGCAGATTTGATCGAGTTACCACTGCAGCGCTACGGGATTATTCTGGGAATGGACTGGCTTTATCAGCATAGAGTCAGTGTGGATTGTTTCAGGAAGACTATTCAGATTGGGACCGAGGCAACAATTGTGAAAGGTAGTCTTGAGGAGTCAGTTCTGGCACCGAAGATTTCTTTCGTTGAGGCTTCTCGTTTGATCCGAGAGGGAGCTCAGGCCTTCGTCGCTTATTTACTTAACCGACCGAAGGAACAAGGGAAGCTCGAGAATACGGAAGTGATTAAGGACTTCCCTGATGTCTTTCCCGAGAGTTTGAACTCTCTACCCCCTGATCGGCACATTGAGTTCATAGTCGATCTTGCCCCGGGATCGGAGCCTTATTCGAAGACTCCGTACAGGATGGCTCCAGCCGAGTTGAAGGAACTGAAGATGCAACTGGAAGAGTTGCTTGAGAATGGTTACATAAGACCGAGCATCTCTCCTTGGGGTGCCCCGGTTTTGTTTGTAAAGAAGAAGGATGGTACGCTGAGAATGTGCATCGACTACCGGGAGTTGAACCGGATGACAGTGAAGAACAAATACCCTCTACCCCACATAGAGGAGTTATTCAACTTATTGCAGGGCTCAAAGGTATATTCGAAGTTGGATCTTCGTCAGGGATATTATCAGCTTCGTATCCGAGAGCAGGATATACCTAAGACCGGGTTTAACACTCGGTACGGCCACTTCGAGTTTGTTGTGATGCCGTTTGGTTTGACGAATGCCCCTGCAGGTTTCATGGATATGATGCACAGGATTTTCCAACCTTACCTCGACAAGTTTGTAGTTATCTTCATCGACGACATTCTGGTTTTCTCCAAGACAGTCGAGGATCATGCCGAGCATCTTCGCATTGTTCTACAGACGCTTCGAGAGCATAGTTTATATGCCAAGTTCAGCAAGTGCGAATTTTGGATCAACGAGGTTTCATTCCTTGGTCACATCATCTCCGGGAATGGGATTGCTGTGGATCCATCAAAGATTGAGGCAGTGACGAGTTGGAGTCAACCTAAGACGCCAACAGAAGTTAGGAGTTTCCTTGGATTGGCTGGATATTACAGGCGATTCGTTAAGGATTTCTCCACACTAGCGGCCCCACTCACGAAGTTGACTTGTAAAGATATATCTTTTCAGTGGGACGACAAGTGTGAGGCCAGTTTCAAAGAGTTGAAGAAGTGATTGACCACTGCACCTATACTTGTTCTTCCAGACGGACACGAGGGATACGCGGTTTATACTGAAGCTTCCAAGGAAGGTTTAGGGTGCGTGTTGATGCAAAATGGGAAAGTCGTAGCTTATGCTTCTAAAAAGCTAAAAGATGCCGAAAAGAACTATCCCATTCACGACTTGGAACTTGCAGCGGTGATATTTGCCTTGGGCAAATGGCGTCATTATCTGTATGGTGTCACTTTTGACATCTTTACGGACCACCAGAGTTTGAAGTATCTATTCACTCAGAAGGATCTCAACAGGAGACAGAGACGGTGGATGGAATTCTTGGAAGATTATGACTGCCGCATTCAGTATCACCCTGGGAAGGCGAACGTAGTCGCCGATGCATTGAGCCGAAGGGCTCACGTGGCACACCTAGAGGGCACATCTTCAGATACCTCTTTAGAGGACAGGAGGACTTGATTTGAATCGTATCCTCGTCTTGCCAACCTTTCAGTCCAACCCGATTTAGTCCAACAACTTCGAGACGAGCAAGATTCAGATGCCAGTATTCAGAAGATCAAAGCTAGAATGCTGAATGATCCTAACACCAAATTCAGGATCGATGGTACCGGATTGCTTCGCTTTGGGATCCGAGTTTGTGTTCCCACGAACCTGAAGCGTGGAATTCTCGACGAGGCACACAAGTCTGCTTATGCTGTTCACCCAGGAGGCAACAAGATGTATCGTGATCTCAGAACCCAGTATTGGTGGAATGGTATGAAAAGGGACGTGGCTACTTATGTGAAACATTGTCTAACATGTCAGAGAGTCAAGGCCGAGCATCAAAGGCCTGGAGGAACTCTTCAGCCGCTTCCTGTACCCACTTCCAAGTGGCAGGAGATCACTATGGACTTCGTGACAGGATTGCCTACTGTTCGTGGGGGTTTCGATAGTATTTGGGTCATCGTTGATCGATTAACCAAGTCAGCGAATTTTCTACCAGTTCGAAAAACAGCAAAGGTTAAACAGCTCGCAGAATTGTATCAGAAGGAAATTATTAGGCTTCATGGTGTTCCGGAAAGTATCGTTTCTGACAGGGATCCTAAGTTCACAGCTCAGTTTTGGCAAGAACTTCATAAGAACTTGGGAACGACCCTAAAGTTTAGCTCTGCAGCACATCCTCAGACTGATGGACAATCCGAGCGGACGATCAGGTTTCTAAATGATATGTTACGGGCATGTGCGCTCGATTTTCATACGAGTTGGATTTCACACTTGCCCTTGGTCGAGTTCGCTTACAACAACAGTTATCAAGCCTCGATTGGAATGCCACCGTATGAGGCTCTTTATGGGAGGAAGTGCAGATCTCCAATTTATTGGGAATTGGAGGATTGGAAATGGTCAGCTAATGGCCATGAGAGGGCTACTCCACCGGATCACATTCAGGAAGCAATTCATAAGGTTCAACTCATTCGGCAAAGAATGAAAGCAGCTCAAGATCGCCAGAAGAGCTACGCCAACAAGAGGCGTCGACATTTGGAGTTCGAAGTGGGAGACCAAGTTTTTCTCAAGGCCTCCCCAAGGAAGGGATTCACGAGGATCGGTAGAGGTGGAAAGCTTACTCCGAGATACTTGGGTCCATTTGAGATCACCGAGCGGATCGGGAATACCGCATATCGTCTGGACCTACCACCTTATCTTACCGGGATCCACAATGTCTTCCATGTCTCACAGCTTCGCAAGTACTTCCCCGACGAGTCCCATATTCTCCAAGATGACGGAGTTCAGCTTGAGCCGGATTTGACTATTGAGATGAAACCGGTTCAGATTCAGGATCGTAAGGTTCAGCAGCTTCGCCACAAGCAGGTTTCATTAGTGAGAGTTCTCTGGAGGAACCGTTCGAGCGAGCAGTCTACTTGGGAGACGGAGGCTAAGATGAGAGAAGCTTATCCCGAGCTTTTCTAATAAAGATGGAATCTGGGGACCAGATTCTCAGAAGGGGGGAGTATTGTAACGACCCAGAAATCCGAGAATTAATGTGAGTATTTTTACGCGTTAATTATCTTTCTTAATCTCTAAATTCTCGATTATATGTGAATTATAATATATTATGTCGTATATGACCAATGTGATAATATTGTTTGCGTATTTAAATTACGTGTCTATATTGCGTTTATTAAATATTTAATCGTTATATGTGATCGACGCGTATTTAATTGGATTTTCTAAAATTACTAAAATAACCCTTCGTATTTTTCGGTATTTCGAAGATATTTGATAAAAGTGTCGAAATTCATTTCATTATTATTATTTTGAGAGAGAGAGAGAGAGAGAGAAGAAGAAGAAAAGAGATATTTCTCCCGAATCCCTAATCGATCGTGCCGAGCTCGAATCTCCGTGGAATCTCGCACCAATCGTTTTTAAACGATCAGTTCATCGATACCTTTCTATAGGTACCAATTTCCCCAATTTCTTTTACGATTTTTCGAGGTTTTGAGAATATTTGGTTATTTCGGGACTTTTAGGATAATTGCTTAGATCGAGCCCGTTTCTTGGTCAATTCGTGATTTTATTGGATGTATATGTGAATTAGATGTTGATTATTGATTGTTATAAATTATGAGTGTTGATTTGCATTAAAAATATGATTTTTGTGGAATTTTGGCTCGAAAATTTGAAAACCCGTAAGTTTCTGCTGGGTTCAGTTGAACCACACGGGCTAACGCACGGTCTTGCGCAAGACCGTGCAGGAGCCCGTGTGCAGCTCATTGTGCTTGCACGGGCTTGAGCCCGTGCACCAAGGCCGTGTGTTTGGCCGTGTGTGCGTGCACGGTCTTGACACCGTGTTCAAGACTGTGCACTCGGCCGTGTGAAACACTTAGTGAATTTTTCCAGCTTTTTCAAACTTTGCTCTCGGCAATTGAGTCTTCGGGTCACCATTTTTGGTTGACTTTTTGCATACGGACTCCAAAAATTACACCGTTTTCACCTATAGAACCCTTTTAATTTGTAGATTTATATTTTGGAATGTTTATTTAATTTCGCCCTCGTTCGGGCTATGAATAGTGTAATTCTAATTATGTGTATTTTTTACAACTTGTCGGAATTGCGTGAAATTTACATGATAGCTTCTTTACATATTATAATTGACATATGCATGATTGGAAACATGTTTGGTTAGCCGTTCGTCCAATAATTGCTTATTTGCGCTTTTATTGTTGTTGTAGTCGTTATTGATTTGTCTAGGTCTTGTCTTGTCTCCAGTTCAGTCCGACGTGGGAGACCAGTGAGTCTAGCAGCTAGGCTTTCTCTTTTTGATTCCAGGTGAGGATTTAAACTTTTAACTGGGCTTGAACATATATATATACAATTGCGAACCCCCTAACCCCTTATTAATGTATTATATATTTCGAGTTTATATTTTTATGTTTTATCCTCAAATCATTTAATATCAAAATTATACATTAGTAAACCAAATTGATTTGTTTTCAAAAGGGCAAGAAAACTATTTATTTTACGTGACGGTTTGACTTCGGATTTAATCCTTTGTCGTCACCCTTACTTAGAGTGTCGGTTGGCATTCAAATGGGTTATTTTAAAGCGAGCAAATACATGACTATTTTCAAGTTGGGCCCGGGAAGGTATCCGAAGGTTACATCTGGGGACGGGCGTTCAGGGTGTAATCCGAGGTGCTTCTCCCAAAACTAAGCGTCAATCGTGGCCTGTCAGGAGATGATAGCCACGGTTGGGAGCGATGGTGGGTGTTGCATTCGTTGCACATTTTCCTAAAATTCATTATGGTTGAGCTTCAGGTTGCTCCTTAGCTTGACACCGGCGATGGAGTATTTATACATGCACCGTGGAGATATAAGGAGGAACAGGCCCATTCTCGCTGGGATTGTATTTACTGCTTTATAGTGTTATTGATTTTAATTCTTAATTGTATATCCAAGTCGAAGCATATTCCGGTTTCTTCATTATCGCATATGTATTTTCTATAAATACTCGGAAGCATGACTCGACTTGTTCTCACATCTTCACTGAGTACTTTGACTCACCCTCTTTTAATTTGTTCTTGCCTCAGGTTTGAGAGAGACCGACATGTCTTACGTGTCGGATGGGCAACAGTGTCAGATAGGCTTTTTGGTTTTGCCGAGTCTCATTAGTTGTCTTTTGATCTCGTTCATTATTCTTGTCAACCTGGATTGATAATATTATATTGATCCCCAATATTGTTATTTAAATGATGTTGCCCTGAGTGGGCTGTTGTTAATGTATTGGCCCCGGAGTGGCAATTTTTGTTAATATGGATTTAAATGCTTCCGCTATATATTCTCTGATCTATTTAAATGCTTTATTTTGGGGATTCACTGTTGCCAAGTGTCGGGATTGACCCGTTAGCTTGCATGGGTTCTCGGGTTGAGGCACTGTATTCGGCTTGGGAATCCGTGCAGGTTCGGGGGCTGTAGAGCGGGGCGCTACATGCATGATATATTATAAAGAAGCACTCATGCGATTTTCGGATCATTCAGACAACATTCAAAAATTGGGAAAAAAGTCCTAAACGAAAAAGGCTCGATTCAAGGCCCGAACGAGGTCGGAATTTTGAAAACTTTACGAAATATTCATCCTTGAATCATATGGAAGCTATAGGTGAAAACGGCTCGATTTTTAGGGGGTCGTATACAAAAAGTTAACTTTTATTTTTGGCCCATTGACCCCATTACCGTGAGCAACTAAGGAAAAAGGCTGAAAATTTAGTTAAGGCATTCACACGGGCTAACGCACGGCCTTGTGCACAGTCTTGAGATCACTACCAAGACCGTGCAAGCTATAACAGGTGCGCACTGGCTTGCGCACCGGGGTGCGCAGGCCGGTGCAGGCTTAAAGTGGTGCGCACGGTCTGGCGCACGGTCTTGGACCGTGTGGTTCAACTTACAGGTGCAGAAAACGTGATTTTCATTTTTCTCACGAGGGTTTCTTCCTAAAATACTAAGGTGAGTTCTATAGCTAAAATCAACACATAAAATTCACACTCATGCATTGTACACATTAATAGCTATCATTTGATCCGAACTACACTAAAAATGGTAAACTCTAACCTACAAACCCATCAAATTATCAAATATTTATTTCAAAATAAAAGCTAGAAAATCGAAGGATTTAATGGACCAATCGAAATGGGGAAAGAAGGTTACCGATAGAGAATCGAACGAGGATTGTATAGTTGGTCTCGGAATCTCGATTGGTCGAGCGACGGATTCGGGATGGGATTTTCTTCCTCCTTCTTCCTTCTCCTTCCTTTCTCCTTCTTCTCTCTCTTTCTCTCTCTCGATTTGGTGTGTGAGCAAGAGTGTGCAAGAGAGTGTGCACAAGGGGGTGTAAGTGTGTTCAAGATGGTGCAAATGTGTCCAAGAAGGTGCAAGTGTGTTTAGGGAGTGTGGGTTCATTTGAAATTAAAATAAATTCGAGGGGTAGAAAAGGTAATTGTAAATGGTTGAGGATATGGAAATAAATTAGAATAAATTAAAATTAGCTAACGAAGCTAATCTTTTCATTTAAAATCCAACGAGGTGTCGAATAATTATTCCGAAAATATATTCCGGAATTTTGGGTCGTTACATCTGGGGAACCTTTAACTGTACGGCATGGATTTCGGTTGAGAATTGAGGCCATTTTTCACTAACAAGCTCGAATAACTCAGAGATCTTCATTCCCACCCTTAACTCTAATACATTCATTATTCCATTTAATTCGACACAACCGATTATCTTGGTGGCACGTCGAGTACCAGTAGGAGGCCTTGGAGCAGCAGTAGTTTCCATTTAATCGCCCTGAAAATGCAAAGTTCCGACGTATTTAAGGTCTCAGTCGTCGTCGCCGCCGCCGCTGCCATACAGTTTGTGTTTAGGTCTTGAAATGAAAAGCGAGGCTAAATAAATTTGGGGGTTGGAGGGTATGAAACTTAAGGGCAGATCGGCATTTTCACAGAAAGAGGAAGCAAAGTTAAAATTGAAACTTAGATTGGGTACCTAACATGACCATTGAAAAAAATGGATAGCAAACCTAAATTTTTTGAGCGAATGGTCATTTAAAGGCAATTTTCCGTTGGTTTTTCCTTTTATACTTTATTGATATTTAATTATTGTTGCTTAAGTTATAATTATATTACCATATTTATTTTTAGATATTAGATATAAATAGGAAAGATATATCAAATGTAGAACTTAAATATAATCAAATATTTCTGATTTTAATATATAATTATTAATAATATTTGTGACATAATTATGATGTCACCAGTACAACCGCGGTTGACCCAACGGTTTAACCCGTAACCCTTGATCCACTTATTTTTCCGGTTCGACAAACGGTCCGATTTTTAAAATATTGCTACTAAATTGATTACTATAATTAATATATTTAGTTATTATTGTATATTTATATCATAGATATACTTTTCTTTATCCAAGTAGGACTTATTCCTATTAGATTACTCAACTGTAAAATCCTAGTATTATTATTACTATTATATTATTTGTACTATTTTATATATTTTTAGAGGTATTTTAGTCATTATAATAAAAATGACGAACAATATTTTTATAATATACATAGATAAGTGTAATGACAGAATCAGTGGTAGTTATTTTGGTTGATGATCACTTCAAGTACTTTAATTAACTTGGCATAATTAAAACTCAATGATGTACCATTTATCAAACCTCAATTGCAAAGTGGTGTTAATTTCCACATAATAATTGGTAATGCCAAATAAACACAAAAAAAAACTAGCTTTTATATAAATAGTTAGTCAAACTTAGGTTTAGTTGTCGGCATGACCAGCTTCTTTCTCCAATAATTGCTATAAAATTTTCTCAAATACATTCAAGTACGTGAAGACAAACCAGATCAGTAGACTATAGTATTAAGTATTAAGTTACACAATGATATAAATTCGTTGGTGAAATGAGTATCTTATCTTAGAAATGAGAGAAAACATAATTTGGGAGGAAAAAGATATTACTGGATTGATGTTTCTGTATGTAACGATGAGTACAAGATATAAACTGTATAATATCACCTATTTAAGGAAATTCAAATTTGTATCAATTAGGATTATTACGAATCCCTAACTTATAGAATTTTCCTAACTAAAACTTCCCATCAAGTTGAGTATTGGGTCAACGATGTTCAACTTGCTCAACACTTCATTGAATATCCTCCCGTTCACAGCTTTTGTGATAATATCTACCAATTGGTCCTCGGACCTAACAAATGGCATATCAATAACTTTTTCCTCCAGTTTTTCCTTAATAAAGTGCATGTCCACCTCCACGTGCTTTGTACGGTCGTGTTGTACCGGGTTTTCTAAAATACTGATAGCAGCTCGATTGTTACATCTTAGCTCACAGGCTCCAACTGCTGGAAAATCAATCTCTGCCAGTAACTTCCTTAGCCACAACACTTCTGGTACTCCTCCTGCAATTCCTCGAAACTCTGCTTCTGCAATTGAGAGTGCTACAACTTTCTGCTTCTTACTCCTCCAAGTACCAAATTACCTCCAACCAATGTAAAATAGCCGGAGGTTGACCTTCTGTCTATTGAATTTCCGGCTCAATCTGCATTGGTATAAGCTTTAATGTTGAGATGTCCATGCTTTTGGAACAGTACTCCTCTTCCCGGATGCCCCTTCAGATACCTACAAACTCTAATTGCCGCATCCATATGATCTTTCTGGGGTTGATGCATAAACTGGCTCAGGACTCCTACTGCATAGGCCACGTCTGGTCATGTATGAGAGAGATAGATCAGTTTTCCAACCAACCGTTGGTACTGCCCTTTATCGGCTTCCTCTACCCCATCTACTATCAGTAACCCATGATTGAGAACCATCAGAGTGTCAGCTGGCTTACACTCGAGAAGCCCGATCTCAGTCAGAAGGTCCAAAACAAACTTCAGCTGAGAGATAAAGATACCTTGTCTGGACCGTAATACCTCTATCCCCAGAAAGTACTTCAGCTCTCCCAGATCTTTCATCTCAAATTCTCGGAACAGGTTTCCTCTTAACTCCGAAATCTCCTCTGTGTCGTCTCTAGTGATGATCATGTCATCTACATAGATGATAAGACATGTCACCAATCCATCTCTTCTTTTCAGAAAAAGTGTATGATCTGAGTTACTCTGACTATAACCATATTTCTTCATGGCTGCGGTAAATCTTCCAAACCACGCCCTGGGTGACTGTTTCAACCCATACAGGGCTTTTCCTAGTCTGCACACCTCTCTGTTCCCAAACTTACCAGTAAACCCTGGTGGTGGTTCCATATACACTTCTTCTTGGCTAGAGAGAACAGCACTCTGATCATGTCAATCTTGGCTACCGGAGAGAAAATCTCAGAGTAATCTATACCATAAGTCTGTGTATACCCCTTTGCCACTAGCCTGGCTTTATACCTCTCGATACTCCCATTTGCTCGATGTTTTATTGTGAAGACCCATCGACATCCAACCATCTTCTTTCCGTTGGGAAGTGCACATTTCTCCGAAGTACTATTTTTCTCTAGTGCCTCCATTTCTGTCTCCATTGCACGAACCCACTTTTCTTCTATGAGAGCCTCCTCCACCTTATTTGGAATTTTAGTGGAATAGACGGAAGTAGCATATGTTAGAGCTTGTTTGGACAAATTCCCTTTCGCCATGTACCTTAGGATCCTCAGTCTGTTCGGTTTGAGTGATTGGATTTTGGGTGGACAATTGTTCTGTGGGACGGGTGGTCGGCTCGGTGGTTCTGCCTACTTGCTCTATTAGGACTATGTCCGGCCAAGAGTGTGATACCCAACCTGGTGGACCCTGTCGAGACTCCCCCTTACCACTGGGTTGGACAAAAAAATATTCTGTTTCAAGGAAATCACAGTCCATCGTTGTATAGAGGCGCCGGGTACTAGGATGGTAACACCGATATCCCTTCATATCCCACAAACACACACTTAAGAGAGCAGGGATCAAGTTTGGTATGAGTCGACTTAGGAATGTGGACAAAGACAGAACACCTGAAGACTTTAGGAGGAAGAACCAAAGAGGAAGGTATACTAACCTTATGGCTCAAATACTGCAAGGGTGTGTCAAAATGTAGTGCTTTGGTAGGTAAGCGATTCACAAGGTAAACCGAGGTGGCAACAGCCTCGGGCCAAAGAGATTTGGGATACTTAGATTCGATCATAAGAGCTCTGGACATCTCAAGAAGTTGGCGGTTTTTGTGTTCAGCTACCCCATTTTGCTGAGGGATATGGGGACACAAGGTCCGATGGATTGTCCCGTGATCCTAAAAAAATTATCTTAAGATGGTATTAACATATCCCCCCCCCCCCCCCCCCCCGGTTATCCGACCGAAGGACTTGAATTTGTGATTTGTACTGAGTTTGAACCAATTTAAAAAATTCCACAAATTTCAAGGGTACATCAGACTTATGTTTGAGAAAGTAAACCCACATCATGCGAGAGCAATCATCCACAAACAAGAGAAAATATTTAAAACCATGATCACCAACATCCGGGGCAGGGCCCCATACATCAGAATGAATAAGGGAAAAAACTTCAGTAGCTCTAGAATTCGATGAAGAAAACTATTGTCTATGACTTTTAGAAAGAATACAAGTCTCACAACTCAACTGACTAGTCTTAGGGAAAATACTAGGAAATAAAGATTGTAAATAACCCATAGACAACGGGTGACCTAACCGACGGTGCAACAACCACTGTTGGCGATTCACTGTCCCGTGAGCAAGCGCTGCAGTTCCGTGTTGAGCAACCTCGTCCACATAGTACAATCCACGATGTTCAGTACCATGCCCAATCACTCTCCCCGACTGAAGATCCTACAAAAGACAAAAGGTGGGGAACATCAACACTACACAATTTAACTCCTTTGTAACATAACTGATAGAAAGTAACTTGCATGATAAATTTGGTACAAAAAGACAATTTTTCAATTGTAATGAAGGAGATTAATTTATTGTTCCTGCCCCCACAACAGGTGACAATCAGCTATTAGCATCCTGGATAGACATTTTCCGAGGAGTAGTACACCCATCAAAATCTGACTGATCATCGTATCGGTTGCTCTGCAGTCAAAAATCCACTGATCAATTTTTATACTACTCTGAGCACTTGTGTGAAGGGCCACACGCTGCTGATCATTTAGAGAACTAGACAAATGGGGCTTATCAGATAAATTAAAAACAGGTAGGGGTAGAATGGGCATTTCTCCCATTCACGCCCTATACCTAAGTAGGCTGCTCCATTTTCATTCTCGCGAGATCCGCCACCTGCTTCTCCATGCCCATTGTCTTCATCTGCCCTAGCACTGCCTTGGGCGGTGTGCCACTGCCTGCCTTCCCCCTTCATGGACGACACGGTGGGCGCTCTGCCACCCCTCTGGCCATCCGATCAATTCATAGCACTGATCTTTGGTATATCCATTCCTGTTGCACAACCCACACTTCACTAGGGTTTTCCCGCTGCTGCTTTTTTGACCAGTGGTGCCGCTGATCCGGCGCGGGGCCACATTCGCTTGCCTCGGTGGTCCCGCCTGGGGCTGGTGGTGCCCCACTGCCCCGCCGACGCTGCACTTCTCCCGTTTTGATTTCCGGCAAGAAAACCTAACCCTACTCCGTCCGCCGATGATGAACTCCGACCTCCAAGGATTTCTCTATTCTTGTTCCCTCTAGCCAGATAGTGGCATAAGCCCGTTCAACGGTCAGGAGAGGAGTTTCCTACAGTAAATCTCTCTGATAGGCGTCGTACTTATCGTCGATCCCGGTGAGGAATTGTAATAATTGGGTCTCGGCTCTGAGGCGGTTGAATATCTTCACATCATCTTCGTGCACCATGGGGTTAGACTATCGGATCTCTATTCTCTCCGAATCCGCTGGAGTTCGCTGTAATATTTCTCGATGCTATAGCCTCCCTGTTTTAGGTTGTTCGCTCGAGGGGTGAGGTCGAATATCTGAAGCCCGTCTGTACCTTGGCTGTAGGTGGATTGAAGGGCACTCCATAGGGCTTTTACCGACGGGTACTCGGCATAGGCTGGAATTAGGTCCGATTCCATGCTTTCGAGGAGCCATGAACAAACGATGAGGTCGGTTTGTTAAATTTAGAGTATGCTGGACTCTCAGTCGCCGGCGGTGGAGGAATTCCGGTGAAGTGGCTGAGTTTTCCTCTACCTCCGATTGCTATCTTGATCAATCGACCCCAAAGGGAGTAATTGGATTGATTTAATTTTACGCTAACTGAAATATTTTGTGGTATACTCTGAGTTTGATGATTTTCTGTTTGGGGCTGTAGGTTTTGGAGAAGGCTGGCTAATTGCGTGGCCAAGGAGTCGACCGGCTGTTGTGACTCCTTGCCGGACGTGCTATCGCTGTCGTCGGCCATGGCCGGGAAGGTACCGATATGTGATGAGCAAGGATTGGATTCGTTAATAGATCGTCACCCGCTCTGATACCATGTTAGAAATAAAAGAAAACATAATTTGGGAGGAAAAAGATATTACTGTATTGATGTTTGTGTATGTAACCATGAGTACTAGATACAAGATATAAACTGTACAATATCACCTATCTAATGAAAGTCAAATTTGTATCAATTAGGATTATTACGAATCCCTAACCTATATAACTTTCCTAACTAACATCTTAGTCCAATGTGTTATCATTTCACACTAATACTAATACAAAGCAAGTGTTGGTAAATTAACACTCAGAGTTTCTTTTTACCTCAGCATCTTTGCAGAAGAAATAATGCAAAAGAAAACAGAGATAGCCCTAGCTAGGAAGCTGGTACGCAACTAGTAATGGAAAAGGAATCGACCTTTTCAAGCTTCAGATCATACACAAAGATTGAAGACAAATCACAAGAAAAAGGGATGTCTCTTTATTGCCATTTTTCTTCCGGTTGGGGTCCGTCTCTCTGATGCTGCACGAATCTCTGTCCCCCGCCATTAATGAATGCTTCTCTCTCTCTCTCTACATGTTTATATGCATGTGCGTGTAGATATATAAACTATAGCATTCATATTGAATGCAGAGCATTAAAGAGAGGCCATTAAATGCTTTCATCTCCTCTGCATCTGCTCTCTCTCTCTCTCTCATACCACTTGTCTCTGTTATCTTGCATTTACTACACACACAATCACAAACAGTACTCTGTTTCGACAAATCTTGAGATATCAGTAACCCTTTACTGGATTTGTTTTAGGGAAAATTACAGCTACTATCCCTGTTGTTTGAGTTAGTTATAATTTAATGTGCCAGTTACCAAAATTCCCCTGAGTTTCCGTTTACGAATTAACCCTACCCCTGAGGGGGGTATTTGTAAAATTTTTCAGGAATATTATGTATATATTTTTATGTTTCAATAGAGTATTTGTAAGGTTTAAGTTGACCAGAAGTATTTATAATGTTTCAAGGTTTTAGGATACTTTCAGAAAAATGATCTAATCTCAAGATTTTTTTCATAATTATCCCTAATTTAATCCCTCTATTTTACAAAATATTCCTTGATTTCATAAAAATATACAAAAGCATACCCTGTCAAAGAATGTATTTACATTTGTTAAGTAATTGCATGGATTTCGGAGACGTTCATTCGATAAAGCCTGATTTTATTTACTTTTAATAAAAAAAAATAAGGAATATTACGTGAAAGTGTTATCTTTCGTTAAGGTTTTCAAACTTTAAGGGATGTTTATGTAATTAAACCAAATCTCAAGGTATGTGAAATTACCCCTACATATTTGTGTGTCTGCGTGCGTGAAGGAATATGTGGAAGAAATAAATTAGAGGGCAACCTGAGGGAGAGGGAAGCAATAAATATACGTATTTATTTGTTGTTGTTCCACAGAATCAATCATTCAATTAATTAATATCCTCGTCCATGAATAATTGTACTATATTTAGATAAAAATAAATAAATAAAGTACTCAAATTATACTATCCATCATATCTGTGAAATTCTATATATATATATATATATATATGAGCATTGAATATAGCCAGCATTAGGAAATCCCCTCCTCGTCTCTTGAAAGTAGTCTGAATTGTCTCTTCACATTTATGGTTTGTGAAAATTAAATACTCTGCTGAATTTTAATTTCCTTACTTTTTGTTCACTTGTTTAGTGCTATAACTATTCACTCTCATCATTGTGTTTGAAGTTTCAAGACTTGAAATATTTGCTGTCCTTTTTTGCTCACTTCTTTTGATTCAAGAAGTGATCATCATTGTAGATAAAAAGGTAAACTTTCTTGTGTGTGTGTGAGAGAGAGAGAGAGATCTTGCATATACCTTTGAGTGTTCAAGATTTGCTATTTTCTTGATTTTGTGTTCACTTATGAATGTAGTGGTTTTGATCATTGCAAGGATAATCTTACTTTGAGTGTGTGTGTCTGTGTGTGTGTGTGTGTGTGTGAGAGAGAGAGAGAGAGAGGGAGAGTTTCTTGATGGGGAGAGCACCATGTTGTGAGAAGAAGGGGTTGAAGAAGGGTCCATGGGCTCCTGAAGAAGACCAGAAATTGGTGGATTACATTAGCAAGCATGGCCATGGAAGCTGGCGTTCTCTCCCAAAGTTTGCAGGTTTTCAATTATTTCTATTTTCTTTTGCTCAACACAATGTATTTAATCATCAATTTTCTTGCTAAATTATGAGTTTCAACTCTCAATCGAGCCAGTTCAGAAGTTAACAGAGTCTCTCTTGTCCTGTTTCTCCATATGACTAGTATAAGTTCCCATATTTTATTTTGGAATAATTACGAAAAAAAACCCTAAGGTTTGGTCATTTTATGGAAAAACACCCTCAAACCTTGAAAATTACAAAAATCACTCCAAGTCAACGATTTTCAGCTAGTTTGAGGGGTATTCATTAAGGTTTGCAAACCTCAAGGGTGGTTTTCGTAATGTTTCAGGATTTTAGGGTATTTTTCGTAAACAGCATAATCTCAAGGGGTATTTGTACTCGACACTTTTATTTTACGTGCATGTTCTTTTGCAAGAGATGGAAGAAGTATTATCTTGAAACAATTATTTGTTGAAAAGCTGGTTGAATTCATATGATGTTGTTCGTATTTATAGGACTTCTTCGATGTGGGAAGAGTTGTCGCCTGCGTTGGACCAACTACCTTAGGCCAGATATTAAACGAGGCCCCTTCACTCCTGAGGAAGAAAAGGTCGTCATTCAGTTGCATGCCGTTCTTGGAAACAGGTTTTTGAATCTCATTCATTTATATTGATCTGTACCTATATTGATTATGGGGAAATCCATGATGTCTCCACCTATTTTGATCCCTCTTAAGCACTTCAAAGAGGCAGAAAACTCAATAAAAAAGAAAGGCCAATTACATAAAGTACACCTAAGTTTTCCATAATTACAAAATACTGCCCCTCTGTTTTCAGAAATTACAGAAAACCGCCAGAGGTTTCACACATTTACAAATTACAGGTTATTTTGGGTAAGATTTTGTATAAAATGCAGGGAGGCATTTGGTTAGATTTTTGTAATTGTTTGAACCTAAGGAGTTTTTTTCTATAATATTGAAAACAAAGGGGTAATTTGTAATTATGGAAAATTTTAGGGGCACTGTATGTAATTTGTCCATAAAAGAATGGCAGGCATCAAATTTCACCTCTCATGTTTCACTTATCCATAATATTGTTGTTAAACAATGCATCTGTTTTCAATCTTACAACACAAAATTTACCAACTTCACTAATTTTCTGATTATTCAAGAATGTCGCAATTTGATCTGTCTTAACAGATGGGCAGCTATAGCCTCTCAACTCCCAGGAAGAACAGACAATGAGATCAAGAACCTATGGAACACTCATCTACGAAAGCAATTAATCCAAATGGGAATCGATCCTCTTACTCACGAGCCCACCTCATCATCGAACGGCCCCCTCAATCAACGCCACATGGCGCAATGGGAGAGCGCAAGGCTCGAAGCCGAAGCCCGCCTCTCCGGACGGGACCCACAATCATCATCATTATCAGACGGTGATTATTTCCTACGTCTGTGGAACTCTGAAGTTGGGGAAACTTTTCGCAATCTCGGTAAACTGGAAGAAAAAATAATAGTTACGAAAGGTACTTCCGATCACCAAAATGATGATCAAGAATGCAAGTCGTGCGTTGAAGATGTACGGCCGGGGTCGGATTCGGCTAGCTCGGATGAAGTAGAAGTAGAGGAGGATTCATCTGAGTCTGCATTGCAGATGCTCTTGGATTTTCCTTGTAGTGATGAAATGAGCTTGTTGGGACAGCATGATTATTGTTATTACAGCTTATATCATGCAAATTTTTACTAAAATGTACTTCATGGTGTTCGTGTATTTGTCTAACTGATGTGGTTTGTAATTAAGTAAGGAAGTGAATTTGGGTGATTTATCAATGTATTGTTCATGTGTTTGTGTATTTTGGAAGGTGTTCTTGGTTAAAATATAAATATTGTGTATATTGTGGTTGATTATTTGAAAACTCTTATTTTTTGAAATTACTATATTTAATAGCATATTCAACTTTAGGGATAATTATCTAGAACTTATTGAGGTTTGTATCTATTATAATAATCCCCTCGTTGTCACACTGGTTTGGACGAGCTAAGTTGGGGCTAGGATTATCCAAGTTTAAGAATTTGTAAATGTAATTAGATTTGAGAGTATTATTGTAATTGGAAAAAAAAATTTGAGCTTTTGTTTTGTTGATTACCATTTATCCCTTATTTTTTTGTTTTGTTTCATTGGGTTATGTGATTTATTTTTATGAATCTAGCTAAGTGGATCTTATAAAGTTAACAGCATGAATTCTTATGGGATTTAAAAAAAAAAAGACAAAAAAAAAGAAGGTTTTCCATGTGTGGTGTGACTTTTCCAAGTCATGACTAGAGACTAGTGATTCTTTTGCATCAACACTAAACATACATCTTGAAATGAGAAAAATTGTACCCAATTTGTGAATTACGGGCTAATTCACATGTAACTCACATTGCCATTGTAGCGGGCGCCGCCAAACGGGCAAACGCACGCCCCGCACCGGATCCTGACCCGGAATCGAAAGGAGTCCGACCCGAACCAAAACCCGGCGAACGGCAAACCGGACATTTACTACTAGGCGGGAGTTTCAAAACAGAGACAAACCCAAAAGCGGAAGCAATATAAAACAAAACATAAAACCCATAATGATTGCGCAGATAGGTAAAGCCCACCAAGGCTAGCAAATTCCATTAAATATTAACAAATGTTTACAACGGGTTCTACAATATTATTCCCGGCTATTCATAAGCACAATTCAAATCCTACATACATCATAAGTCAACAAGAAACGAGAGTTTACATAAGACAAAAGCTTGTAACTCGAACGACAAGACCCAATACTATGAATCCCGCCTAGAATCCTGAAACCAAAGGGTGAAACGAATGGGGTTAGTCAAACGACTAAGTGAGGGGGAAAAAAACAGTACATAATAAAAACGAAAGTAGATCACCAGTTTAACAGAAAGAAAACAACAAAAGCAAAGGTTTTCGCAAACGATTGGTGAACTAGCTCAAAATGAAACATAACAAAGCGTATAACTCAGCGAGAAGAGTTCTGAACCACCAGTCAAATCATAAAAACAGAAACCCACCTTATTCCTCCAGTTGTAATCAGGGAGCAACCCCTAATTACACATATCATACATAAACAAGCTCAGGTACTCAAAGGGCTGCCACTCCGGCCTCACCCCGAGCTCCCAAAGGTGGAGGAAACCATAGAATTTCCGCCGTAGACCCGACGTCTACCGACTTCGTCCTATCGTCCTTACTTCGGGCCCATCAGAACAGGTCAAACATATACATATACATAGCTCGCTTTTCAAACATTTTCATGTGGTCAAAAGACCGTTCGACGCAAGTTGTGTGCGAGGCTATAATGCCAAAGTTCGCTTTCGGAAAACAAAGATTTGCTTGCCTCTTTCGTAAACATTTCACAAACTTATACATAATACTTTTCATATTAAATCGTTTTCAAGATCATAAAAGTATAAGCTTAAATATCTACTATATATACAGACGGATGTAAAACAAATCATAAAACGAGGCTTATCGGGTAGTAGGGTTGGTATTATGTACGTATTATCGTCTACTATAAGAAACTGAAAACCCCACCTGTTGGCTTGACAAAAACGAGAGCAAAATGCGAGACAGGCACACTACTCCACGGGAGTATCGTCTGCAAAAGACAAAGACATAACCATATAAGACTAACGACGACGCACGGCTTATACGAAAGATTTAAAACACATAGAAGCACGTTTAACAATCATTCATATCACTTAGGTTCACATTGTAACAAAACATAGAAATTCATAGAATTCGATAAGCAGAACAAGTTAGAATGTAATAAAAGCTCATAAACATGCATAAAATGCAATAAGGAAGCATGCATTCAAGTTTTGGAAGAAACGAACAACATTTGAAAAATAGTCAAAAAGGCCTAAACGAAAAACAAGAGAAACGGGGCCCAAACGAAGTCGGAAAAATTCAAACTACTTAAAATATGTATTTCATGATTTATAGGACCTATAGGTGAAATCGGATCTCGAATCGGAGGTCAAACGAAGAAAGTCAACTTTTATTTTACCCCTTTGACCCTCAATGCCGAGAGCAAGAAGTTGAAAATGGAGAAATTTTGGTTAAGGCATACACACGGTCTTGGGGACGGGCAAACGCACGGGCTTGAACACGTGCTCAAGCCGGTGCGGACAAACTTGCACTGGCCTGCGCACCGGCTTGCGCACGGCCGTGCGTTAGGCAGTGCAAGGCCAAAATATGCACACGGTCTTGGCGCATGGTCCCAAGACCGTGCGTCAGGCCGTGCGGATTATCAACACAGCAGAAAATCGCGAGGGTTCTCGGGAATGAGCCAAAAATTAACATTTAAATCATATAAATCATGCAAAACCTCAAACTAAACTTACATATAATGATCTACAACATCTAATCTACTTATAGGACCAAGAAACACGTAAATCCATCCACAAAATGATTCATAATCATATTTTTCATATATTATTAAACTATTCACAAAATTCTATGAATCACAACCTAGGAAGCATTAAACGCGAAGGACGTGAGAAGCTTACTTGAAGAATAGATCGTGAGGAGTTCGAAAAGTTTCACGGATCGAAATTCGGTCGGAAATCGAAGTCGGAATGAGCAATCGAAGCTTTCTCTCTTTTCTCTCTTCTTTTTCTCTTTCTTTTCTTCTTTCTTACGTGAATGAGGTTTGAGGGAGAGAGAGAGTGGTCAAGTCAAACTTTGACTTGACTTAGAAACGAGGGGCAAAACCGTAATTACTCCGAACTTACTAAAAATAGCAGGTTGTCGGAATTAAATAATATTATAGTCAAAACTCATATAATTGAACACACGTTAACATGCAATGGTTTAAAAACCAAAATTCACTCATTTATGAAATTGTTAAAAATTCACATACTAACTATCAAATAAAATAATTAAATCGCGCAAAATAACAATTCGGACGTACCGGATACTAATTCGGATTTTCGGGGCGTTACAATCACCCCTCCTTATGAGAATCTGTCCCCAGATTCTACTCGTCTGCTACAAATAATGCGGGATGAAACTTGCGCATCTTCTCTTCAGTTTCCCATGTAGCTTCTTCAACCGACTGACTCCTCCAAAGCACTTTAACCATAGGAATCTCTCTGTTACGCAGTGCTTGAGTCTTCTTGTCTAAAATTTTCACCGGCTGTGAAACGAAGGTCAAGTCCGGCTCTATCTCAACATCTTCGATAGGAAGAACGTGTGAATCACTCGGGTGATACTTCCGGAGCTGTGAAACGTGGAAAACGTTGTGGATTCCTGTCAGACTCGGTGGCAAGTCTAATCTGTAAGCAGCTTCTCCAATCTTCTCCAGAATCTCAAACGGTCCTAAGAATCTCGGACCTAGCTTACCACCTTTGCCAATACGAGTGAATCCCTTTCGAGGTGAAGCTTTAAGAAACACTCGGTCACCAACCTCGAACTCCAAAGGTCGGCGGCGTGTATCGGCATAACTTTTCTGGCGATCCTGGGCTGCTTTCATCCTCTGACGGATGATCTGAATTCGGTCAATCGCTCTCTGAAGAGACTGCGGAGAATCTCCTCTTCCTTTGTTATCCCTTGTCCAACGCCAATCCTCAAGATCCCAAAACAACGGGGATCGACACTTCCTTCCATACAGTGCTTCGTAAGGTGCCATCTTGATCGTAGACTGAAAACTGTTGTTGTAGGCGAACTCAACCAACGGTAATTGGTCGTGCCAATTGGTGCGAAAGTCTAAGGCACACGCACGAAGCATATCACTGAGATATCGAATCGTCCTCTCAGATTGGCCATCGGTCTGCGGATGTGCTGCTGTACTGAATGTCAGTTTCGTTCCCATTTTCTCCTGAAGATGCTGCCATAATTGAGAAGTGAATCTAGCATCTCTGTCAGACACAATGCTCACGGGAACTCCATGAAGCCTAACAATCTCTCGGTGATAAATCTCTGCCAACTTCTCTACCTTGAATGACTTCTTGACCGGCAGAAAGTGAGCAGTCTTGGAAAGTCGGTCAATTATCACCCAAATACTATCATAGCCACCTTTAACTTTTGGTAAACCGGACACAAAGTCCATCGCAATCTGCTCCCAATTCCACGTAGGAATCGGTAGTGGCTGTAGCAATCCTCCAGGTCTCTGGTGCTCTACCTTGACCTGCTGACATGTCTGACATCTCTTGACGTAATCAGCTACGTCTCTCTTCATACCTCTCCACCAGAACAACTCTTTTAGATCCCGGTACATCTTACTTCCACCAGGATGTACTGTATAAGGCGTATTGTGCGCCTCAGCAAGAATCTCCTTCTTAAGACTCTCAGGAACACAAACTCGAGTCTCGAAGCGGAGAATGCCAGAATCATCAACACGAAACTGGGACTCTGATTCATCTGAAATATGAACTATCTGCCTCTGAGTCCATTCGTCAGTAGCCTGAACATCTCGAATCTTACGACCCAATTCTGACTGAATCGATATACTGTGAACGTGAGCCTGCGAGGTGATATTAACTCGCTCAAACTTAGCCTCTAGCTGAGCGACACTCGCCTTACGACTCAATGCATCGGCTACCACATTCGCCTTTCCAGGATGGTATTGAATCTTGCAATCATAATCCTCAAACAATTCCATCCATCGACGCTGTCTCTTGTTCAAATCCTTCTGAGTGAACAAATACTGAAGACTCTTGTGATCAGTGAAGATATCGAACGTAGTGCCATATAGATAATGACGCCACTTTAGCAAAGCAAACACAACGGCTGCTAGCTCAAGATCATGCGTGGGATAGTTCTCTTCGGCTGGCTTTAGCTTCCTCGAGGCGTAAGCTATAACTCTCCCATTTTGCATCAACACACAACCCAATCCCTCGTGTGACGCATCTGTGTACACAACGAGTCCCTCCAATCCATTAGGCATAGCTAACACTGGGGCTGTAGTTAATCTCTTCTTGAGCTCTTGGAAACTTGCTTCACATTTGTCTGACCACTCAAACTTGGCATCCTTCTTTGTCAACGCAGTCAACGGACTAGCAAGCTTGGAAAAGTCCTTGACAAAACGTCTATAGTATCCTGCTAATCCCAAGAAACTGTGAATCTCTGTAAGAGTCTTAGGTTTCTTCCAATCCAACACAGTCTCGATCTTCGAAGGATCTACCTCGACTCCCGTTCCGGATATGACATGACCTAGAAAAGTCACTCTGTCGATCCAGAACTCGCATTTGCTAAACTTAGCAAATAACTGATGCTCTCTCAAAGCCTGAAGAACAATCCTGAGGTGTTCTGCGTGCTCTTCCTCTGACTTCGAGAACACTAGAATGTCATCGATAAAGATCACAACAAACTTATCGAGGTACGGACGAAAGATCCTGTGCATCATATCCATAAAAGCGGCAGGAGCATTCGTGAGTCCAAACGGCATGATCACGAACTCAAAGTGACCATATCTGGAGTTGAACGCTGTCTTCGGAATATCCTCGGCTCGGATACGAAGCTGGTAATACCCTTGTCTGAGATCAAGCTTAGAATAAACTCTCGATCCCTGAAGTAAATCAAACAACTCCTCAATATGCGGCAAATGATACTTATTCTTCACTGTCATCCTGTTCAACTCACGATAATCGATACACATACGGAGTGTACCGTCCTTCTTCTTCACGAACAGGACTGGAGCACCCCAAGGCGAGGTACTCGGGCGGATATATCCAATCGAAAGGAGTTCGTCGAGCTGATTCTTCAATTCCTTCAACTCGGCAGGAGCCATACGGTACGGAGACTTCGAGTACGGCTCGGCACCCGGGACTAGATCAATAACGAACTCAATGTCCCTATCAGGGGGCAGAAACTCCAAGTTCTCGGGAAACACATCCATGAATTCCTTAACCACGTCGGTATCCTCGATCTTCGTCTGCTCTTTCGGACGGTTGAGAAGATAAGCTAGAAAACCAGTTGCTTCTCCCTTCTGGATAAGCTTCTTGGCTTCCATCATAGAGATATACGGGCCTTCACCCATTCTAAAACCTCTAACTTCACTGGAACCAAGCACAACTTTCTTCTCATAGCAGTCGATCTTCGCTCGGTGCTCAAATAACCAATTCATCCCAAGAATAACCCCATAATCCTTCATCGGCAGTACGATTAAATCCCCAAGGTACTCGGTACCCTCAATAATCATCGGACAACGCTTGAGAACGCGGTTCGTAGCTACTCTAGAACCCATCGGCGAGCTAACAACTAACATATACTCAAGCAACTCAACAGGCGCATGCACAGATAAAGCAACGGCAAGCGCAATAAACGAGTGAGAAGCACCCGGGTCGTACAATGCATGAATGGGAATGCCATGTATATATATCGTACCTTCCACCACGGCATTCGCATCCGGCGCGACATCTTCAGCATCGCCTTCCAAGGCGTAAAGTCGGGCCTGGGCTTGAGGCTGAGCTGGCTGCTTCTGACCTCTCTTCCTCGGGCATGCGTTCATAAGATGATCGGAGCTACCACATCCAAAGCAAAGCCCTAACTTCCTTCGACACTTAGACTCCAAATGGGGACCTCCACAATATCCACAAACTGGTCGTGGAAAACCCTGAGCTTGGGGAGGAACATTCGGCTTCGGAGCCTGCTGAAACGGTTTCTTCCCAGCTGAAGAAGAAGATGGTCCTACAGAATGAAAAGACCTCTTCGGACCCGAAGAAAAATCCTTAGCGGCTACGGGGGCAGGTGCTGACGTAGGCCCCATCTGTCTCATCTCTGACTCTATAGCAAGAGCCATGTCAACTGCATCGGAATAAAATCGGGGGCGGACAGCCATCATATGCAGTCGAATGCTGTGAGACAAACCCTCCACGAACTGGCGTGTCTTTCTTTCCTCGTCCTCAACCATATAGGAACAGTGAACAATGAGGCGAGAGAAATGTGCCTCATACTGATCTACCGAGGACGTGCCCTGCTTCAAGTTCAAAAACTCCCTTTCCCGCTGTTGTCTGACTACCAACGGTATGTACTTAGCCCTGAACTCCACCAAAAACTGAGCCCATGTCGGAACCACCCGATCACGCGTCCAACGCTGATCGATCCGTGTCCACCAGTCCTGTGCTGCCCCAATCATCAGGTAGGCAGCATACTCGACCCTCTGTGGATCCGTAGTGTGCATTAGTCTGAATATCTTCTCCAAGGCCGATATCCAGGCCTCTGCAGCCACATCATCCGGTGCTCCCACAAACTGTGGCGGATTACGATTGAGAAACTGATTCATTGCTTTCATAGCCGTCTGTTCCGGCGTTTCCTGAGGTGCATGAAGAGCATACTGCTGTAACGCCGCCATAAATTGGGCTGGCGTAGGTCCCTCTGGCGGAGGAGGAGGCGGAGGAGGACCTCTACCACGACGCATCCTGCAAAACTGTACAATTATGCATGACGGTAAGTGATCATGTAAAGCATTAACACGTAAGGAAAATTCAAATTCACACAATCACTTAAGCACAATCACGCAATTCACATACTTCCTAAGCCGTACGGACCTAGACAGACTCGACGCTTCAGAGCATAGGCCATTGAACCCATAGGGCTCTGATACCAACTGTAGCGGGCGCCGCCAAACGGGCAAACGCACGCCCCGCACCGGATCCTGACCCGGAATCGAAAGGAGTCCGACCCGAACCAAAACCCGGCGAACGGCAAACCGGACATTTACTACTAGGCGGGAGTTTCAAAACAGAGACAAACCCAAAAGCGGAAGCAATATAAAACAAAACATAAAACCCATAATGATTGCGCAGATAGGTAAAGCCCACCAAGGCTAGCAAATTCCATTAAATATTAACAAATGTTTACAACGGGTTCTACAATATTATTCCCGGCTATTCATAAGCACAATTCAAATCCTACATACATCATAAGTCAACAAGAAACGAGAGTTTACATAAGACAAAAGCTTGTAACTCGAACGACAAGACCCAATACTATGAATCCCGCCTAGAATCCTGAAACCAAAGGGTGAAACGAATGGGGTTAGTCAAACGACTAAGTGAGGGGGAAAAAGACAGTACATAATAAAAACGAAAGTAGATCACCAGTTTAACAGAAAGAAAACAACAAAAGCAAAGGTTTTCGCAAACGATTGGTGAACTAGCTCAAAATGAAACATAACAAAGCGTATAACTCAGCGAGAAGAGTTCTGAACCACCAGTCAAATCATAAAAACAGAAACCCACCTTATTCCTCCAGTTGTAATCAGGGAGCAACCCCTAATTACACATATCATACATAAACAAGCTCAGGTACTCAAAGGGCTGCCACTCCGGCCTCACCCCGAGCTCCCAAAGGTGGAGGAAACCATAGAATTTCCGCCGTAGACCCGACGTCTACCGACTTCGTCCTATCGTCCTTACTTCGGGCCCATCAGAACAGGTCAAACATATACATATACATAGCTCGCTTTTCAAACATTTTCATGTGGTCAAAAGACCGTTCGACGCAAGTTGTGTGCGAGGCTATAATGCCAAAGTTCGCTTTCGGAAAACAAAGATTTGCTTGCCTCTTTCGTAAACATTTCACAAACTTATACATAATACTTTTCATATTAAATCGTTTTCAAGATCATAAAAGTATAAGCTTAAATATCTACTATATATACAGACGGATGTAAAACAAATCATAAAACGAGGCTTATCGGGTAGTAGGGTTGGTATTATGTACGTATTATCGTCTACTATAAGAAACTGAAAACCCCACCTGTTGGCTTGACAAAAACGAGAGCAAAATGCGAGACAGGCACACTACTCCACGGGAGTATCGTCTGCAAAAGACAAAGACATAACCATATAAGACTAACGACGACGCACGGCTTATACGAAAGATTTAAAACACATAGAAGCACGTTTAACAATCATTCATATCACTTAGGTTCACATTGTAACAAAACATAGAAATTCATAGAATTCGATAAGCAGAACAAGTTAGAATGTAATAAAAGCTCATAAACATGCATAAAATGCAATAAGGAAGCATGCATTCAAGTTTTGGAAGAAACGAACAACATTTGAAAAATAGTCAAAAAGGCCTAAACGAAAAACAAGAGAAACGGGGCCCAAACGAAGTCGGAAAAATTCAAACTACTTAAAATATGTATTTCATGATTTATAGGACCTATAGGTGAAATCGGATCTCGAATCGGAGGTCAAACGAAGAAAGTCAACTTTTATTTTACCCCTTTGACCCTCAATGCCGAGAGCAAGAAGTTGAAAATGGAGAAATTTTGGTTAAGGCATACACACGGTCTTGGGGACGGGCAAACGCACGGGCTTGAACACGTGCTCAAGCCGGTGCGGACAAACTTGCACTGGCCTGCGCACCGGCTTGCGCACGGCCGTGCGTTAGGCAGTGCAAGGCCAAAATATGCACACGGTCTTGGCGCATGGTCCCAAGACCGTGCGTCAGGCCGTGCGGATTATCAACACAGCAGAAAATCGCGAGGGTTCTCGGGAATGAGCCAAAAATTAACATTTAAATCATATAAATCATGCAAAACCTCAAACTAAACTTACATATAATGATCTACAACATCTAATCTACTTATAGGACCAAGAAACACGTAAATCCATCCACAAAATGATTCATAATCATATTTTTCATATATTATTAAACTATTCACAAAATTCTATGAATCACAACCTAGGAAGCATTAAACGCGAAGGACGTGAGAAGCTTACTTGAAGAATAGATCGTGAGGAGTTCGAAAAGTTTCACGGATCGAAATTCGGTCGGAAATCGAAGTCGGAATGAGCAATCGAAGCTTTCTCTCTTTTCTCTCTTCTTTTTCTCTTTCTTTTCTTCTTTCTTACGTGAATGAGGTTTGAGGGAGAGAGAGAGTGGTCAAGTCAAACTTTGACTTGACTTAGAAACGAGGGGCAAAACCGTAATTACTCCGAACTTACTAAAAATAGCAGGTTGTCGGAATTAAACAATATTATAGTCAAAACTCATATAATTGAACACACGTTAACATGCAATGGTTTAAAAACCAAAATTCACTCATTTATGAAATTGTTAAAAATTCACATACTAACTATCAAATAAAATAATTAAATCGCGCAAAATAACAATTCGGACGTACCGGATACTAATTCGGATTTTCGGGGCGTTACAGCCATCCTATTCACTTGAAAGCAACTCCGGAGGAAAGGAGTAACTACTTGTGAATTGTGAGGTACCAAAACCGATATAGCGAAACATATTTCTTTTCAATAGTTATCACTATATGAATATTAGATACGGTATTCGATATAACATGACACGACACTCTACATTAATTTTTTTTTAAAGAGGGTCAGCACTTTGCACCATAGGTCACAAGACTCGCAACCTTATTAGTACAACTTTAATGAGAAATTAAATCCCTACTCCCCATCGCCTAATTTTGACAAGGACTATTAATTTTTCAAAATAATTGAGGTCCATAGGGCTTTCAATTTTGAAAATAAAGGATAAATATAAATTCTTTTTAACGTTACATTACATTAATCACGAAAAGAGCTAAAGATCTGTAAAAAATTAAAATTGTAGACCAAAGAGAAGCAAATTTATTATTTGGTTTTAGACTGCCAAATAATAATTTAGTAGTAGAATTCACGGGTTCGAGTTTTTGGTAACGTAATTATCATTGATAATGAGAGTTTTACATTTTAATGATCCGATCCGATTCAACTTATATAAATAAGTTTTAAAACCAAAAAATAAATTAATTGTTTTTCTTCTAAACTTTAACTACTTATCAAGAAATAAGTCAACTCAATTACTCAAATACATAGACAATTAGATAACCTAAAGTAATTAATTTCCTTCCTAGCTACTGCACCATAGCGTCTGCTCAATGAGAATTATACTTATGAATATGTAGATTGAACATGCAAAGAGATTTTGGTATTTGAGAAAGCATGAGGGAGCAAGAAGGGAAGTTGAAGAAGTTATTTTGGTTGAGGCCTGCTTTTCAGCGTCACAAAAATTCATCCACAACTCGACTGCTGCTTTTCTTCTTCGTCTTCCTCTCCATTTCTCTGCTGTTTTTCTCTACCGGCCCGATTGATCTTGTAAGTTTTTTTTTTTTTTTTTCTTTCTGTAATTTGTGTGTTAAGATTTTAGGGATGACTACTAATAGGTCTTTTTTAGAAAGATAATTTGCAACCTTGAAATATTACAAATACTTCTAAATCAACGAAATCGTCAACGATCTTCCATTAGTTTTAGGGGTATTCATAATATTTTATAAATCTCAATTTAATTTTTATAATATTTTAAAATTGTAGAGTATTTTTCATAAACGGCGCAACTTTAGTAATCAGCCCAAGATTTTATTCATGTTGTGAAATTAAAAGTGAAAAAGAATTATGTGAATTAGTTTGCTTTTGAATGAACAGATGGAAGAATTTGGAGCTTCATGACTCATGAGATGATTTCGAGTTGTACGTTGTAGATTTCAAACCCTTTATCACACACTGAGTTAATTTAAAATTCATTATTATAATATTTGAATAATTTGAATATTAGAATATAATAATATCGAAACTTCATATATATCTAAAACCCATACAGGCAAATTTATGATTTTTTCCTTAAATTTATAATTGCATTGATGGATATGATTACCATTGTAAATTACGAAAAGTATGCATTATCTTACTGAAGTTAAATAATATAATTTATATTTATTTTATAATTTTTTTACCATAAAGTATTTAAATTAAAGTCAAAAATCTAATTTCTTTTTTTTTTTTTCATTTAACGAGATAAAAGAAATTAAATTGAACTAAACAAGATAGAAAACAGTGTACTGTATATATATAGTTGAATTTTTGTACCTCACAAATTGTATATTTTTAATTGTTGTAATTAATAATATCACAAAAGGACATTAGATAATTGATTCATCTAAAATTATAGTTTGTCCTTACCTAATAGCTAGATCACCATGACCACCAGATATTACTTTCAGCATGGAGGTATGGGGTTCGATGCATTATTAGTTGTTAATTTTATTTTTTTTGAAGGGATTAGTTGTTAATATTTAACATAAAAAAACATAATAAAATATTTGACTTAAAAATGATATTTAAGTTTGCTTTTTAAATATTATTCTCAAATTTGCAGGCGAGATATTCGAAATATTATTATTCTCAAAATTGCAGCAAAAACCCCATAAAACCACTCGAGTTCCCCTTAGATTGCACCACATGGAACCAAACCAACAAATGCCCGACAAACTATCCAGTTTCCCACAAACCCGACCCGAATCCTTCATGCGGGTCAACTTGCCCCGAATATTTCCGATGGATACACGAGGACCTGCATCACTGGAAAGCCACCGGAATTACGAAGGAAATGGTGGAGAAAGCGCGGCGAACGGCGCATTTCCGCCTAGTCATTTTGGACGGAAAAGTATACGTGGAGAAATTCCGGCCGTCGATTGACACGCGGGCTTTGTTCACTATGTGGGGGATTGTGCAGCTGATGAGATGGTACCCGGGAAAATTGCCGGATTTAGAGCTGATGTTCGACTCCGATGATAGGCCCGTTGTTTCGGTACTGTTCGGATTGGCAGAGCTTGGATATTGTGTTTCCGGATTGGTCGTTTTGGGGCTGGTAATGCTTTTGTCTTTTTAATTTCTCGATAGAGTTTGGATTTTCTACAGTGATTATAGAGAAAGTTACAATTTTCTACTATAATAATCTTTTGTCTGAAAAAATCAGAACTGCTTAGGATTAACCTCATACGCTATTTGAAGTCAAACAAAATTAATGACGCAATAAGTGCATACAATTTAGCAAAACTCAAGTCCTTTGGTCGACTTGGAATGGTTAAAGACTATAATTCTTCTGCGTTTGAGTACAGATGTTTGCAAGGACTTCTGCTTTTTTAAAGTTCTCAACTATTCTTGACTATTGAGTTTACTTTCGAGAGAATGTTTAGCTGTAAAAGTTATTTGAAAATAGAAGTTACTAAAGTAAAAATTAAGAACTCACGGTAGCTGAAAAATGAGTTGGAGTTGCTTTTATCTTTTATAATTGTAAACAAGCGAGAGTGCGCAAGGAAGAAGAAGAGGAAACTGAATTTTCATATATCCAAAAATTAGCCGTTGGGAGCATACAAGCCCTTTACTTATAGGCAAAGCTCAACCCAGAAAGCGTGTTTAATAATAAAAGCGGAAAAATAAAACAGAAAATATAAAGCCTACAATTACATCCTAGAAAAATAATTGAAAACCCTAATAAGAATCCTAATTACAACAGCCTCCCCGCAAGTTGGGATGACACTGAAAGAAGAAGCCCAACTTGCTCAGCAAATGCCTGAATTGATGACCAGGAAGGGACTTGGTGAAAAGATCCGCAAGCTGCGAAGAGGAACTCACATGATGGGGTAGGATAAACCCCTTTTTAAATTGATTACGCACAATATGACAATCAATTTCGATGTGCTTAGTGCGTTCATGAAAAACGGAGTTTTCGGTGATGTTAATGGCGGATTGATTATCACACCAAAGGGGTATAGGGAAAGCTGTAGGAACCAACAATTCATGTAAAATGTAAGAGATCCATTGTAGTTCACAGACGGTGGCAGCCATAGACCGATATTCTGCCTCACAAGAACTTTTGCTAACAGTCTTCTGTTTCTTGGTTTTCCAAGAGATGAGTGACTGTCCTAAAAGAACACAAAACCCAGTGATAGATTTCCTGGTTTCAGGACATTTTGCCCAATCGGCATCACAATAAGCTGTAATGTTGAGAGAAGATTGAACTGGAAAGAAAATTCCAGAATTAACACAACCACTTAAATACTTTAAAACATGCAAGGCAGCTTCCCAATGAGCAATAGTAGGATTCCCAACAAACTGACTAAGTTGTTGGATTGAATGGCTAAGATCAGGTCTTGTGAAATTAAGATACAGTAACCGACCTACTAATCTCCTGTATTTAGGAGGATCAGATAAAGCGGGACTGTCAAAGTCAGCAAATTTGCAGCCAGAAGGTAGTGGTGTCAAAGTAGCTTTACAATTTAACAAGCCTGCATCCTTAAGAAGATCAGTTATATATTTCTTTTGAGAAATGATCATGCCACCAGAGAATCTAGCAATTTCAATCCCTAGAAAGTATTTGGCAACACCTAGATCCTTGATAGTAAAGAGATCATGAAGATACTTCTTAACTGATACAATAGTATCTTCATTGGATCCAGCTATGAGAACATCATCTACATAGACTAGAAGCATCACAAAGGAATCAATTGTTTTTAAAGTGAACAAACAAGGATCAAAGGTAGATTGCTTAAAACCAAAAGACAAAAGCTTAAGAGTGAACTCTAAGTTCCATTGTCTAGAAGTCTGTTTAAGGCCATATAAGGATTTGGAAAGTTTGCAAACTTGTCCACTTTGTGCCTTCGTATAGCCATCTGGAGGTTTAAGATATACCTCTTCATCGATAAAGCCATGCAAAAAGGCATTATTCACATCAAGTTGGTGAAGAAAATACTCTTTAGCAGTACTTATGGCAAGAAAGATTCTTACAGTTACTAACTTTGCCACAGGAGAAAAAGATTCAAAGTAATCTATTCCAAGAGTTTGGTTAAAACCTTTTGCAACCAATCTTGCCTTAAATCTTTCAACAGTACCATCAACATTGTATTTAACTTTATAAACCCATTTAGTACCTATGGTTTTCTTCCCAGGGGGTAGTGTTGTAAGGGTCCAAGTATTGTTACTTTCAAGAGCATCAAGCTCTTTATGCATAGCTTCCACCCATTTAGGATCCTTAGCGGCTTGTGAGTAACTCACAGGTTCACAAATGGGGGAAATATTAGACATAAAAGCAAGATAAGATTCACTGTAAGGAAAATTAGTAGTATTAACTATGTGAGACGAAGTATCACAGCAAAAGGCTTCATTATCAGAATATCTTACATATTCTTTTAGCCATTTAGAGGGTACACTTGGTCTGCTACTTCTTCTAAGAGTATCAGTAGTATGTTCAAGGGGATCCTGATTAAGATCTGCAAATTCAGGAGCATCACTGGTTTCTGCAGTAGTGTCAGAAATAGTAATTTCATCATTCTCAGAGAGATAATGATCAATAGAGTCATGATCATTACTATGGTGAGGAACAACATGATTATAAGAATGTGGAGTGTAATACTCGGATGAGACAACATCATTAACATGATTAAAAGGGAAATGATCCTCAAAGAATTTTACATCTCTTGATGTAATGAAAGTTTTTGTGTCTAAATTATATAACTTGTAGCCTTTTTTTCCCATAGAGTATCCCACAAAGACACACCTATCAGATCTAGCCTCAAATTTTCCTTTTGAAGGATAGTTATTAGTTGCATAGCATAAGCATCCAAAGACTCTTAGATGAGAATAGAGAGGAGGAGTGTTAAACAATTTTTCATAAGGTGTCTTCCATTTCAGAACTCTACTGGGAATTCTGTTGAGAAGATATGTGGCTGTGAGAATTGCTTCACCCCAAAATTCAATAGGAAGCTTTGGATTGGAATAGCAGAGATCTGGAAATTTGCAAAATGTGCTTGTGTCTTATCTCCACAACTCCATTTTGTTGTGGAGTATAGACACAAGTGGTCTGGTGAATTATGCCAGCATCGTGAAAGATTTGTTGACACTTCAAACTAGTAAATTCTGATCCATTGTCACTTCTAACTATTTTGATTTTGGTTCCAAATTGGGTTCGTATAGAGGTGACAAATTTGTACAAGATATCAGGAACACATAATTTGTTAGGCATGAGAAATGTCCAGATACTTCTTGAGAAGTCATCAACAATGGTGAGGAAGTAATTACAATTAGTAGTTGTAGGAGTTCTATATGGTCCCCACAAATCCATATGGATTAAATCAAAAGGTTTAGTAGTATTAATAGTATGAGTGGGAAAGGGCAATCTGTGTTGCTTTGATCTCTGACAAATATCACATAGATTAGTCTTAAAGCATTTGACACTAGATTTAGGAATGTTAGTGTGACTAAGAGTTTGATCAGACACATGGCCCATTCTATAATGCCAAATATTCAAATTTTCATTTCCAGAAGAGTTGATAACATCAGTTTTACAAGCACCAGCAACATCAGTAATATCAGTACCAACATCAATATCAGCAGTAGCAATACTAGAAGCTACATTGCAAACGGAATTAACAACTGGTCTAAATCTACTCTTAGTGACAGAGTAAGATTTACATTTATTTGCAACAAGAAAGCTATGTACAATACTTCTAAATTCCAGGACATATAAGGAGCCCAATTTGTTTCCTTGAGCAATGATTCTCTCAGAACTCAGGTCCTGTAAATGACATACAGATTGAAGAAAAATGAACTTGTAGTTAGGATTAGCAAGAATCTTGCTAACAGACATGAGGTTATACCTAAAATTAGGCACATATAGTACATCATGCAGGGTAAGATCATTGGATAATTTTACAGAACCAATGTGAGACACTACATGGATAGAACCATCAGGTAATGTAATTGGTATCTCATGTAAAGGTTTAATAGGATTGCATTAAAGAAAAATTTGAACACATGTGGCTAGATGCCCCAGTGTCAATTATCCAGTCATAATTGTTATATTCAGTTAAATGATTAGAGGAGTTGGCAGAGACCATACCTGAGAATTCCTCAGCAAAATTAGCAGTCTCAGGATTAAATGCAGTCTGATTATTCATGTATTTCTGCAGTTCCTGTCTAATGATGGCAGCTATGTTGTAGGACATATCTGGATTGGAAGAAGTACCAGCAATTGAGACAGTAGATGCAGGAGGATTGTTGAAAGCAACATTTGCATTATTCCTGTTTGAAGGTCCAGAGTTGATGCTCCTTGATAAGTGGTTATATTGCATGTTTTTATATTACAATTGCCCCCATTCTTTGATGTTTAATTGTCCTTATTTATGTGAATTGATCCAATTTGTTAATTTGGGTGTAGGATTGGAGATTTTGTTCAAAAGAAGCTAAAAGTCGCAAGTTTGGAGCTGTTTTGTACAAGCCACGTTTACGTGATCACGTATTTAGGTCCGGTTCACTGAGAGTCCTATCTTGTGCGGGATTCACTTTCCTTTTCGGACTCAAACTCCCTTTCACGCGTTTTCAGCGATCTTGAACCAGATTTTAGGCGACTTTCTGTATTTTGTTACACTATTTTCCTTATTCAATTATGGGCTTTTGCTGGGCTTGGCCTTGGAGACATAATTACACACAAGATTGGAGACTTGGGGAGTAGGGATGACTTGGGGAGTAGGGATTACGCTAGGTTTTACAGCAGATTTCCAGGCCAGGCCCTTTCTACACGAGACTTGCAGCAGATTTTTGAGAGAAAAATACACAGCAGCTTCATCAGGTTTTGGACGAGAAATTGAGAGACAGATTGGAAGATAATTGGAGTTTTGACCTTGGAGACGTTCCATCCTTTCATCATCAGATTGTCATCATCGATTGGGATTTACTTCAGTGAAGCAAACATTGTTTTATCTTCTTTTGTTTTCTTGTTTAATTATGAATTCCATAGTTTTTAATTTGTTAGATTTTATTATGAGTAGCTAAACTATTGTTCTAGTTGGGGGATTTGCCTAAGTTTGATGTACTCGTGAGACCGAATTGTATTAGATTTCTACCTTCTGATATTTATATGAATCTCTGTCTTTCTCGTTTATTGTGATTTATCTCTTTATCCGAATTAGCTACTTGAGTATTTGAGTGAATTACATAATGTCTTTGCATATGTTGAAGGGATATTTGATGTATGTGAATTTAGAGACGAACTAGTGTAGGGTAGTTGCAAAATTATTATCCGGGGCACTAGTGGGATTCAATAATCGGGTTTAAATTAGCACGGTGTTAGTGTTTAATTGACTCGAGTCTATGTTTCTTAGATTGAATGCTGTTAATAGATTAAACTCCTAGAGGTGTTATCGAAGGGTTGTCTATTAATTAGGGATTAATTGTAAGGCGTAGGCCCTGGTTAGTCTAATCTTAAGAAGAAACGAGGTCGTCTAAGGTAGTTGATGACTATAGTAGGCTTTTTGATAGTAGATTGATTATTCTTGCGTCCGGGATCGAGTTGAAAACTTAGGTGAATTATTCCCCAACTAGGCATTTTTCCCATATATTTTAATTCCTATATTTTCTTGATTTATTTGCTTAATATTTGCTTGATTGTCTAGTGGTTGTGATAATTAATTTGTTAGTTGAATTTGCATGGAGTAGCCGTGTAGTAGTAGGATTAATTTAGTTCTATTTGTTCCATTAGTTTATTAGTTCTAAGTTGTTTGACGTTAATTTATTAGTTTAATTAGTAGTTTAATTGATTAAAACCAAAAAATCCAAAAAGCTCCTCATTTACTTACTTTCGTTATTTTTAATTTCTTAGGTGATTATTAGTTAGAAATTTAGTTATCCAAAATCTCTCAAAACCCCCCTTAATTAATTTCTCTCGTTGTTATTGGTTCTATAAAAGAAAAATTGAAATCCAACCAATCCCTGTGTTCGACCCTATTTACCACTGTATGCAATTTTGTATTATTTGGTAGATTGGAATTATAAATATTATTTTTGGTGGATTCGACACCCATCAAATTTTGGCGCCGTTGCCGGGGAGTGGTTTCTAATAGGATTTTGTTTTCTTGTGTATGACCAGGTACAATAGAAGAGAAGAACTCTTACCGATAAATTCCGAGATCGAAAGAACTTGCAGAAGGAATCGGAAGGAGACCAGACTGAGGATAGAACGGGAAAGCAGAATTGAACCTTCCGAAACGGAGGATCATAGCTGTGACGACTTACCTTTCTTGTTCAACGATACAGCAGAACAGGAGCCTATACGTGATCACGTAACAGGCATGGCAGCAGACAACCGAACGCTTCGAGAATTGGGTCGTCCGACTGAGGAACGACAGCCCCTATGAATTAACTTCCCTGAGCTAGGGGCGGGATTTGAGCTGAAGTCTGGACTGATCCATTTACTACCAACATTCAGAGGTCTGGAAAAGGAGGACCCGAACAAGCATCTGAAGGAGTTCCACCTCGTTTGCACTTCAATGAAACCTCAGAATGTAACAGAGGACCAGATCAAGTTGAGAGCCTTTCCCTTCTCTCTTCAGGATGCAGCTAAAGAATGGCTGTACTATTTGCCGTCAGGGACCGTTACTACTTGGAATGACATGTCAAAGCAGTTTTTGGAGAAGTACTTTCCGGCGTCGCGAGCCGCTAATCTCCGACGTCAGATATGTGGGATTAAGCAAAAGGAATCTAAAAATCTCCATGGTTACTGGGAGCGATTCAAGAAGTTGTTGGCCATCTGCCCACAACATGGGATTTCTCAACAACTGACGATACAGTACTTCTATGAGGGATTGGTGCCTATAGAAAGAAGGATGATGGATGCCGCAAGTGGAGGGGCAATTGTTGAAAAAACTCCACAGGAAGCAATGAACTTGATATCGAATATGGCAGCAAATTCCCAACAGTTTGGCAACCCACCTGACATCCCGAGAAAGGTGCACGAAGTGAATTCGTCTTCTTTAGATGAAATCAAAACATTGCTGACAACCTTGATCCACAAGAACGGTAATGGGAATGCTCCTACACGAGTGTGTGCAATCTGCACAAGTCCGGCTCATCCCACAGATTCATGCCCGACTCTATATGAGGAAACACCCGCACCCGAGGACGTGAATGCAATTGGATTTCAGCATAAGAAGCACGACCCGTATTCGAACACCTACAACCCAGGTTGGGGTGAGCATCCAAACCTTAGCTACGGTCCACGGTCACAGAACTACCAAGGGCCACAACAACGGAAATTCCAAAATCAGAATGCACATAATTTCCAAGGCAACCAACCGATGCCACCACCTCCTAGACCTGTCTATCCTCTAGAAGACATGTTCAAGCAATTCATGGCTACCACCCAACAATTTCAGCTTGAGACAAGAACGAACATGCAGCAGTTCCAGACGACGGTTCAGAATCTCGAAAAACAAATGAGTCAAATGGCGACTACCGTGAGCAAGCTTGAAAATCAGGGGAAGCTTCCTTCTCAGACCCATGACCCGAGGCATAATGTCAGTGCTATTACACTGAGAAGTGGGAAGGAGTTAGAGGCTCCAGCAGCAAAAGCACCGAAACCAAGTCGAGCTTCAGCACCAGATGTGGAAAAGGAACAGATTGTCGAACAGGAGTCCCAACGTGATCACGTAAATGATCCCGACCCTACTGTTGTCTCGAACCGAACCAAACCATTGGTGATTCCACCGCCCTTTCCACAACGTTTGGCAAAAACTAAGAGAGAACAGGAGGAGAAGAGCATTCTGGAAACTTTTCGCAAGGTTGAAATCAACATACCACTCATTGAAGCCATCAACCAAATACCACGTTATGCAAAATTCCTCAAGGAGCTTTGTACAAACAAGCGAAAACTGAAAGGTAATGAACGAGTAAGTGTGGGGGAGAACGTTTCTGCCGTATTGCAAAAGAAGTTACCTCCCAAATGCAGAGATCGAGGTATGTTTTCCATCCCATGCAAAATTGGTGATCTTAAGATTGGTAAGGCAATGTGCGACTTAGGTGCTTCTATTAATGTAATGCCTTTATCTATTTACTCGTCTCTTGGTCTTGGCCCCTTGAAAGGTACAGGTGTGGTGATCCAACTTGCAGATCGATCCTTGGTGTACCCTGAAGGAATACTAGAAGACGTCCTTGTCCAAGTCAATGAATTGGCTTTCCCAGCCGACTTTTTTGTCTTGGATATGGAAGGAGATGCCTCCTCTAGATCCTCTGATATCCTTTTAGGCCGTCCTTTTCTTAGTACTGCTAAGGCTAAGATTGATGTGCATAGTGGTTTACTAACTTTGGAGTTTGATGGTGATATTGTGCGGTTTAATATATATGATGCTATGAAACACCCCGAAAGTTTATCTCATGTTTTCAGTGTCGATATTGTTGATGAGTTAGCGCATGAATTTTCTGAATTAAATGATGAGGATGCTTTGAAATTTACTATCAACAAAAGTCTTTCTCTAAATAAACTCAAACTTGCTTCCAAACGTTTACATTTTCCCGAGGATGTAATTGATGTTGTTTATGCCTTAGATGCTTCTAAACCCATCAACTCCAAACCTCTAGAACTTTCTGGATTAGATTCTAAAATTCTACCTTCCATTGTGCAGGCACCGAAGCTGGAATTGAAAGAATTGCCCGCCCTGGTCTGAGGACGAGAGGATTCCTTCATCTGTGCTTAACAGCCTTGGTGGCATGATCAGGCAAGTTCAAGTTATAGGCTCCCTTCCGTTGGAATCCTAAATTTCCAATAATGGTTCAGTTGAGTTTGCAAACACTTGAAATATGGATTTCTGGGCGAAAACGGGACCCTTCCCGTGATCATGTCCAGCGTCCTGTCCGAACTGGAAGAAGAGAAGTTGTTGCGCGTGCTTCGTGAATTTCGAGAGGCCATTGGCTGGACCATTGCTGACATAAAGGGACTGAGTCCCAGCACTTGTATGCACAAAATCATCCTTGAGGATGACGCCAAGCCTCGCCGTGAAGCTCAACGAAGGCTAAACCCATCGATGATGGAAGTTGTCAAAAAATGAGATTATCAAACTTCTCGATGCCGGTATGATCTATCCTATCTCCGACAGTAAATGGGTAAGCCCGGTGCATGTTGTACCAAAGAAGACCGGCATAACGGTAGTAGAAAATCAAGAAGGCGAACTTGTTCCCACCCGTGTTCAAAACGGGTGGCGTGTGTGCATGGATTATAGAGGATTGAATTCCCTAACTAAGAAAGATCATTTTCCACTTCCTTTTATTGATCAAATGTTAGAACGTTTAGCAGGAAAGACTCATTATTGTTGCCTTGATGGTTATTCAGGTTTTTACCAAATTCCAGTGGCACCCGAGGATCAAGAGAAGACAACATTCACTTGTGCTTTTGGAACATTCGCTTTCCGGAGGATGCCCTTTGGGCTTTGCAACGCCCCCGCCACCTTTCAAAGGTGTATGGTAAGCATTTTCTCGGATTTTGTTGAGCACATTATTGAGGTTTTTATGGACGATTTTACTGTATATGGGAATTCTTTTGATGAGTGCTTATCTAATCTTGCTAAGGTCATGAAAAGATGCATTGAGTCTAATTTGGTTTTAAACTATGAAAAATGCCACTTTATGGTCGACAGGGGCCTGATACTGGGTCACGTAGTGTTTGCCAATGGAATAGAAGTTGATAAATCTAAGATTGATATTGTGAAATCTCTTCCTTACCCCTCCGATGTTCGGGAGGTGTGTTCCTTTCTTGGTCATGCAGGTTTTTACAGGCGCTTCATCAAGGATTTTTCCAAGATAACAAGGCCGCTTTGTAAATTATTACAAAAGGAAGTAGAGTTCGCACTCAATGAGGAATGCAAGGAAGCATACGACTTGTTGAAGGAAAAATTGATCTCCGCCCTGATCATGCAGCCCCCTAACTGGGATCATCCGTTCGAGATCATGTGCGATGCTAGTGATTATGCCGTGGGCGCCGTTTTGGGTCAGAAGATCAACAAGAACTCGCATATGCCTCAAAGATGCTCGACAACGCACAAAGCAATTACACCACGACGGACAAAGAACTCTTAGCTATCGTTTTTGCTTTAGATAAATTCCGTTCTTATTTGTTGGGTACTAAAGTTATCGTTTATTCTGATCTTGCAGCATTGAAGTACCTACTTACGAAGAAGGATACAAAACCGAGGCTCATACGTTGGATTCTCCTCTTGCTAGAGTTCGACCTGGAAATCAAGGATAAAAAGGGATGCGAGAATGTAGTAGCAGACCATCTCAGCCGGATCCCTTCTGATCCATCAGATGCATCGCCGATTCGAGAGGAATTTCCAGACGAAAAACTTTTGGCTGTACAGAGCACAGATACTGGATCACGTACAGAAGCCCTGCCCTGGTACGCTGATATTGTTAATTATTTGACTTGTGATATTTTTCCGGCTTCTTTGACCCGTTATGAGAAAGATAAAATTAAAAGTGATGCTAAATATTTCATTTGGGACAATCCTTACTTGTGGAAGATTGGTACTGATCAGATTATTAGGAGATGTGTCCATCAAAACAAAATTAGCTCAATTTTAGAATTTTGTCATTCTCATGCTTGTGGGGGTCATTTTGGTCCAAAACGTACAGCTCATAAAGTCTTGGAATGTGGATTTTTCTGGCCTAATATTTTTCGTGATGCTTATTTGTTTTGCAAGAGTTGTGCAAATTGCCAAAAGACGGGGAATATAGGAACCAAGGATCAAATGCCCCTTAACCCGATATTAACTTGCGAAATTTTTGATGTTTGGGGAATTGATTTTATGGGACCATTTCCTTCATCTTATGGAAATTTGTATATCCTGCTTGCTGTTGATTATGTCTCGAAATGGGTGGAAGCAAAAGCCACCCGGACTAACGATTCGAAGGTTGTTGCAAATTTTCTTCGCTCTAACATTTTCTCTAGGTTCGGTACTCCGAAGGCGATAATCAGTGATCGTGGTACTCATTTTTGCAACCGTGTGATGGCGTCCCTTCTCAAGAAGTATGATGTCACACACCGCACTTCCACAGCTTACCACCCTCAGACGAATGGACAAGCCGAGGTCTCGAATAGGGAGATCAAGTCCATCTTGGAAAAAACGGTTAATCCAAATCGCAAGGACTGGAGCACGAGACTGGAGGACGCTTTATGGGCCTATAGGACTGCATATAAGTCCCCAATTGGGATGTCACCTTATAGGATGATTTTTGGCAAAACTTGCCGCTTGCCCGCCGAGTTGGAGTATAAGGCCTTTTGGGCAGTTAGGACCTGCAACATGAGCATAGATGAAGCCGGTACTCATAGGAAGTTACAGTTGCAGGAGTTGGAAGAAATTCGGAATGATGCTTATGAGAACGCGAAGACCTACAAATCCAAGACTAAGGCTTTTCACGATCAAATGGTGTCTAGGAAGGAATTTGTAGTTGGTCAAAAAGTGTTGCTATACCAGTCGCGTTTGAGGTTGTTTCCCGGGAAGCTGAAGTCGAGATGGGTAGGACCTTATGTCGTTCGAAAGATTTTTCCCCATGGAGCTTTCGAAATCGAGGATCTAGCCACCAATAGGATAATCAAGGTGAACGGTCATCGATTGAAACCGTACTTTGAGGGATTCAAGCCATACACAGTGGAGAGCTCAAGTCTTGAAGAGCCTATACCGCCTGAATAAACACTGAAAAGGGACTTCGTCGAGCCTAAGACATTAAACAAGGGCGCTACTGGGAGGCAACCCAGCTTGGGCGTAACCCGCCTACATTCTTTCCCTTTTCTTTTGTTTTATTTAGCTTTGTAGTTCTCTTCAATTATTTTTCACTGTTATTCCCTCTCTGATGTGTTCTATTGTGCTCTCTCTCCAAGTCTTACAGGTGCAATTTGGCTCATGTATTAATTGTAAAGATGACTAATGTAGTTGTTGAGGTGTTCCGGTTAGAATTGGTTTAATTGCTTAACCAATTACTATCGAATAGGAGCAGACAGTCAGACAGGAGCCTGAACATGATCACGTACAAGATCCTGCTGACGCTGATAAAGTTTGCAAGCTCAGTTAGCAGCCATGCATGCTGACATCCATGCCCTACTTGCCTTTGCACGGGCCATTCCTCCCACCCATGATCGTCATTCTTACACCCCCCGGGTTCAGGGAAGTCCTCCGTACCTTTCTTCTTTCATTTTAAAGTTGAGGACAACTTTCGTGCTAAGTGTGTGTGGGGGGGGGGGGGGGGGGGGGGGGTATTCCATTTGGGCTTTGGGCTGACATTTTTGGATATTGAGGCTAAAATTTTTGAAATTTTTGGGGCTGTATTTTGTTGTTTTGGTGGCTATATATCTGAAATTTTTGGACTGATTTCTGTGAATTTCTGAATTTCTGGAGTTGGTGTTGATGTGGTTGAATTTTCGGTGAATATGTATAGGCTGATAGTTGAACATTTTTTGCATGATTGGGACGGCTGTTATGTGAGTGCTGAAATTTCAAATGACTGAACTTTGTAGTTGAATTAGGATATGCTTAGTTGATTTGCTCCTGGCTTTCGAATTACAACTCGAGTTAATGTGCTTAACGCCTAATCTGCATGATAATACGTTTCTCCCCTTTGTGCATGGTTCGTTGTTCCACTTCTTCATTCCATAGTCGATTTTTGATCCCTAGGAACAATTTTTCGAATGTTTAAAATTTTGCAAACGTTCCTCCTATCTCTAGAGCACCGATCTAATTAGTAAATGAAGAAACCTTTGATAGAGTTTCACAGTCTTAGGATTCGTTTTAGCTCCCATTGAAGCGAAATCACAACCATTCTCGACTAGGAAGATGATCTAGGCATTCAACATTCGTATCATTTGCCCTTTTCACTCTTTCTCTCATCACTTTTACCCTTCTCAACCCTTCTGGAAACAGCGAAAAATTTGATATGTAGGGCTGTCATTTGGGTACAGATTTCTAAGGAAAAAAAAAAAAAAAAAAAAATCTGAAATAACCCGCTGTCACCGGTCGGCAACGGTCAATGTACCGCCAAGCAGTCCGGGAGTGTGTAGCGGGGGAAAAAGGGAAAAAGAAAAAGGAGCCCGACGTTGGAATGCGCTGCGAATTGTACTTAAATCTAAAAGAATGTGCACTTGAACGCAAAAGAGGGTTGGGATGAGCCACTTTACCATATTTATCCGACCTAACCCCAGCCTACATGAGCCTTTCAGTCCTTTTGATTCATAGTCGAGATGGTCTAGATTAGTTGAGATGAGAGTGAAGAACGAATCCATGAGTACTTGTGAAAACTCTTGAGAATTCCCTAATCAAATTCGAGTTAGTACTCCTTGCTTATTTAGATCGCACACACACAAACACGGGAGGAATTGTCTGCTCAAGTTTTTACATTTGAATTTGTATTGCTTTGGATTGATTTTCGATGACTATGGTTTGGGATGTGAACTTGAATGCATGCCTTTGAGTTGGAGAAGTTAAGAGCTAAACGGTAATCCTTTGCATGTGTATAATTTGGAATCGAGTTGTTTGTTCGTAGTTGGGAGTTTGTCTTTGAACTATCCTTATTCACCTCAGCCTGTTTGTTTTGCTTGTTAATCAGTCCGTATTTTTGCCTAAGGTTAGGTACATGCTTGAGGACAAGCATCGTTTAAGTGTGGGGGGATTTGATAAGTGGTTATATTGCGTGTTTTTATATTACAATTGCCCCCATTCTTTGATGTTTAATTGTCCTTATTTATGTGAATTGATCCAATTTGTTAATTTGGGTGTAGGATTGGAGATTTTGTTCAAAAGAAGCTAAAAGTCGCAAGTTTGGAGCTGTTTTGTACAAGCCACGTTTACATGATCACGTATTTAGGTCCGGTTCGCTGAGAGTCCTATCTTGTGCGGGATTCACTTTCCTTTTCGGACTCAAACTCCCTTTCACGCGTTTTCAGCGATCTTGAACCAGATTTTAGGCGACTTTCTGTATTTTGTTACACTCTTTTCCTTATTCAATTATGGGCTTTTGCTGGGCTTGGCCTTGGAGACATAATTACACATAAGATTGGAGACTTGGGGAGTAGGGATTACGCTAGGTTTTACAGCAGATTTCCAGGCCCTTTCTACACGAGACTTGCAGCAGATTTTTGAGAGAAAAATACATAGCAGCTTCATCAGGTTCTGGACGAGAAATTGAGAGACAGATTGGAAGATAATTGGAGTTTTGATCTTGGAGACGTTCCATCCTTTCATCATCAGATTGTCATCATCGATTGGGATTTACTTCAGTGAAGCAAACATTGTTTTATCTTCTTTTGTTTTCTTGTTTAATTATGAATTCCATAGTTTTTAATTTGTTAGATTTTATTATGAGTAGCTAAACTATTGTTCTAGTTGGGGGATTTGCCTAAGTTTGATGTACTCGTGAGACCGAATTGTATTAGATTTCTACCTTTTGATATTTATATGAATCTCTGTCTTTCTCGTTTATTGTGATTTATCTCTTTATTCGAATTAGCTACTTGAGTATTTGAGTGAATTACATAATGTCTTTGCATATGTTGAAGGGATATTTGATGTATGTGAATTTAGAGACGAACTAGTGTAGGGTAGTTGCAAAATTATTATCCGAGGCACTAGTCGGATTCAATAATCGGGTTTAAATTAGCACGGTGTTAGTGTTTAATTGACTCGAGTCTATGTTTCTTAGATTGAATGCTGTTAATAGATTAAACTCCTAGAGGTGTTATCGAAGGGTTGTCTATTAATTAGGGATTAATTGTAAGGCGTAGGCCCTGGTTAGTCTAATCTTAAGAAGAAACGAGGTCGTCTAAGGTAGTTGATGACTATAGTAGGCTTTTCGATAGTAGATTGATTATTCTTGCGTCCGGGATCGAGTTGAAAACTTAGGTGAATTATTCCCCAACTAGGCATTTTTCCCATATATTTTAATTCCTATATTTTCTTGATTTATTTGCTTAATATTTGCTTGATTGTCTAGTGGTTGTGATAATTAATTTGTTAGTTGAATTTGCATGCAGTAGCCGTGTAGTAGTAGGATTAATTTAGTTCTATTTTGTTCCATTAGTTTATTAGTTCTAAGTTGTTTGACGTTAATTTATTAGTTTAATTAGTAGTTTAATTGATTAAAACCAAAAAAATCCAAAAAGCTCCTCATTTACTTACTTTCGTTATTTTTAATTTCTTAGGTGATTATTAGTTAGAAATTTAGTTATCCAAAATCTCTCAAAACCCCCCTTAATTAATTTCTCTCGTTGTTATTGGTTCTATAAAAGAAAAATTGAAATCCAACCAATCCCTGTGTTCGACCCTATTTATCACTGTATGCAATTTTGTATTATTTGGTAGATTGGAATTATAAATATTATTTTTGGTGGATTCGACACCCATCACTCCTTTTGGCAGCTTTCATAGCCTTAAACCACTCTGGCTCACCATGGAGTTTGAAGCATGTCTCTCTAGTGTGTCCAGGCTCATTGCAAGCATCACAAAACCTTTCTCCTTTGTCTCTTTTCTTACCTCTACCATATCCAGAATTTTAGAGCTAAAAGTGCTTCTAGCAGCCATAGCAGACAGATCATTAATTTCGGCAAAGGTAGTGTTAACATCTCTTTGAGCCTCAACTCGTAGAATCATTGAATAGGCCGTGTCAACATCAGGCAGGGGAGTAAGTACCAACAGTTGGCTTCTTATAGGGTCATAAGAGTCATGTAATCCACTAAGATATTGCATCAATTGGTCTCTATCAATCGTTTTCAGTAAATATTGCAGTACTTTGCAGTTTTCACCAGTAGTACAGGATGGAATCTCATCCATAAAAGATAGCTCAGTCCATAAGGTTTTCAATTTGGAGAAATAAGAAGTGAGTGACAGGTTACCTTGGGAGATAGAGCTAACTTCGCGCTTTAATTTGTATAGGAGAGATCCGTTGCATTGTCCATGCCTGTGCTCTAAGGCGCGCCAGATTTGGAAGGATGTGCTCATAGAATTGAAGGTGTCAGCAATCTCCTTTTCCATAGAGCTGAGAATCCAGCACTTGACAAGGCTGTCGATTCTCTTCCATATCTTGTAGTTCTCGTCAGAGACGTCTGGCGCTTTCACCGATCCATCGATAAATCCAAGTTTTGATTTCGCTTCAAGAGCAATAGTGATGGATCGCTTCCAGGACTGATAGTTTCTCCCATTGAATTTCTCAGAGATCAGATTAGTCGTGGGTGGATCGCCAGAGTGAATGATGAAGGAGTCATCAATCGCGGCGGAAGATACAGTAGCTTTCAGTTTCTTGTCACCTTCAGTGTTCGCCATATCGTCAAATCAGATAAAATTTGCAGATCGAGAGAAAAGGTTTAAGCGAAGATAAAATTCTTCGAAAGAAAACAAAATAGGAATTCGCGCAGATGCGAATAGATTCAAAATCCGTGAAACAACGAATTAAATTTTCAGCGAAGGAAGATGATTACAGAGAGAATCAAGGAGTGGTAAAGATTCTCAGATTATCAGCAGAGATTAATCCACAGGTTCAAGTTGAACCTGCTCTGATACCATGTAAACAAGCGAGAGTGCGCAAGGAAGAAGAAGAGGAAACTGAATTTTCATATATCCAAAAATTAGCCGTTGGGAGCGTACAAGCCCTTTACTTATAGGCAAAGCTCAACCCAGAAAACGTGTTTAATAATAAAAGCGGAAAAATAAAACAGAAAATATAAAGCCTACAATTACATCCTAGAAAAATACATTGAAAACCCTAATAAGAATCCTAATTACAACAATAATCTGCAAATTAAATATTTTCAACACTTTTCAACTGTTAAAAAAAGCACTTAATTTGAATGTATGCAAGACTGCAAACATTCCCGTACTGCGTACTTGTTTTATATTGTCTATCGTTTCTTTATAATCTTGTGTTTGGCAGAAGCTAAATTTGTTATGGACTAGAATTTTCAATTTTGTGTTTGACAAAGACAGAAGGCCTTCTGCTTTTTTCAAACTTTTTTTAACTGCTTTATTTTTATTGATTTTTTTTTTGGGAAAAATGATCAGTTGTAGTTTTTTTTTAATTATTCTAGACAGAAGTCACGGAGTCGCCCAAGAAAAAACAAAGAAGAAAAATCTATGAGTAGCTTAAAATCAAGTGGGAGATACTTGTGGTTTTGAACGTTTTTTGTTTGGCTTAAAAAAGCAAAAATATATACTGCAAACACTTTTTAGCTGTTAAGAAGAAGTTCGAAAGCACTTATTTCAATCTTTTGCAAACACTCATTTTACGTAATTGAGTGCCCCTTTCTTTTTGAATGTGGTTTGGTTAGGCCGGAGATAAATATAAAGCCGTGGAGAACTGCGTTGAAGGACATTAAAGAAGGGAATAAGAGGACAAAATGGGAGGTCAGAGTGCCCTATGCTTACTGGAAGGGAAACCCTAACGTTTGCCCTTGGAGGGCCGATTTTATGAAATGCAATGCCACTGATAAAAATGATTGGAATGCACGCCTCTATGTTCAAGTAAGCACTTAAAAATCTGTCTCTTTTAATGCCAAATATTTATGGGATTTGGTGGATTGTATGCCTTGGCATGGCAGTATCATGACATAATTGATGGATTTGTAAAAACGTGGTAAATCATCGAATGGCGTAGTTTAGTGGTTCGAATCTATGAGATTAGCTGGTTTGGTTGATGCAAGGTGCTGAGGAAGCATCTCGTTTTACTTGATGTATATATTTTTGTATTAAATACATACATACATACATAAAAGCTCTAAAGAAATTGGAGAAACGAAAAGAATACATCTAAGATAAAATAAGTGCTTCCCCACTGGGGTGACACCTACCATCAACTTCATCAAGATTAACCAAAGGTCTTGAGTCTGAGTATTTGAGAATGCACTTACCATTAGTGATTTGACATGACTCGAATGCAGAATGAACGTAGTTTAAGACTGAAAAAAAAGAAGAAAAATTGTCAGTATAAATGCATTGCATGCATATTCATTTTTGACTGACTAAACTATGCTGTCTCTTCTTTTGTTTTCACAAACACATAAACATTTATATATATGAATCTCTTCTTGTTCAGGACTGGGAAGCAGAGATAAAACGAGGATTCAAGCAATCGAATCTTGGAGACCAATGCACCCACAGGTTAGAAATAGTTCTAATAAAAACTTAATACATTCCAGGTTAAACGCAATCCATTTTGCAAAATCTTCTTTTAATAATTATGAAACCCCCCTGAGGTTAGGTCTTTCTTGGAAAACACCCTGAAACATTACAAATATCCCCCTGATTTTTTATGGCCTTTACAAAAGGACAGTGAAGCCTTGAAACATTACGAACTTACCCTGATGTTTGCAGAACATTATGAATACCCCCCTAAAACTAATGGAAAATTGTTGATAGTCATTGACTTTGGGGGTTTCAAGGTTTCAGGGTTTTTTCTAAACAGCGTAAATCTGAGGGGTATTCGTAATTGACCCAATCTTCTTATCATAATACTTGGTGTTATATCTAAATTGCAGATATAAGATTTATATAGAAGGATGGGCATGGTCTGTTAGTGAAAAATACATTTAGCTTGTGACTCTCCAACCTTGCTAATGAGTTTACGGTGGTACGATTTCTTCATAAGAGGCATGATACCTCAGCAACATTATTGGCCTGTAAAGGATAACGACAAATGCAGGTCCCTAAAATTTGCTGTTGAATGGGGAAACAATCACTCGGAGAAGGTAACCATATGTATTAACTAGTTATGTTAGTCTAGCTAATTAAATCATTAAAATTTCTTGAGGCAAGCTTTCCAAACATTTACACCTCGTCCCACATAGGTGTAAAGTTAACTATCTTGATGTTTCCTATAGGAATGACGAAACAAAAAGGTTTTACTTGGTGGGTTGAGACCTAAGTCTTACAAAATATAAAAAGCTTGGTGTGTAGTACAAATGATTTTACTTTCTTGATATCTTATAGGCAGGAACAAAATTAGAAAAGATATCTCTTCTGGTTGTTATTTGTTAGTGATTTCTTGAACTCTATTGTGAATAGGCAAAGGCCATTGGAGAAGCCGGAAGCCGTTTTATCCATGAGGATCTAAAGATGGAATATGTTTATGATTATATATTCCATCTATTAAATGAATATACGAAGCTCTTGAAGTACAAGCCCACGATTCCCCCAAACGCGGTAGAGCTTTGTGCAGAATCACTAGCGTGCTCTGCAGGCGGTATTTGGAAGAAGTCTATGGAAGAATCCTTGGAAAAGAGCCCTAGTGATTCACTTCCATGCACAATGCCTCCACCTTATGAGCCTCAACAAGTTAATGCTTTTATTGATGAAAAAATGAAGGCAACAAAATGAAGACAAGGGAGAATGAGTATTGGGAGATGAAAACGAAGCAGCAATAAGCATAATTTAGTCTTTTTGATTTGACAATAATGTTTGTAAACTAGTCTTAACGATTGTGTTTCAATGAGAGTGTTGTTTCTTGATGTTTCGAACTAATAATTGCTAACTAATTTGATTTCTTTTGCTTTTGTTTTTGAGTTTTGACATATTTGGTATGCTCCGTCCTACACCTGATATACATATCGGGACAGAAGGAAAACTAGCCATAATTTTATCCATCCGACTAAAAACTTCTTGAATAAATTAATGGAAAATCTTTTGCCATCCTGGAAAAATATGAGGGGAAACATACTCTCAAATACTATCGGGTAAAAGCGGGTGGGAAATCGAAAAAAGAACAATATTAACCGGAAGAAATAAATTGAAGAAGGATAGATATATATAAAGGAAACACCTCTATAAAGTATTAAGTAATTTCTCTAGATAAAACAGAAAAGATACAATAAATGCATAAATATTGTCAAACCATCTCAAATTGTAGTAGGAATTAAGAGTCAGCTAAAGCCAAAATAAATCAATAAATTAAAAAAAAAAAGTTGAAAAAAAGAAAGTAACTGGTGTATGGAGAGATTGAATGTATTAAGTTTTTCAATAAGCTCTTTCTTTGAAGATGTCCAAGCTCATCTCACTTGGATCAGTAGCTTGTAACTCAACCTGGATGCCATCCAATTCTCTCTTGAATCTGTCTTTTGAACTTGCATAAAGCATCTTGGTTCTCACCCTTGCAACGTCTGGTGACCTGAAATCAAAGAAAAACCCACAATTTGTTCAAGGAAAATCAGCCATAATTTTGATATAGGGCAGTGAGGGACCAAAATGTAATAAGAAAAAGGTTGTCATAATAGTTCTGGGGCAAAAATTTGCTTACCACTATGCTGCTTAAGGAAATTCAAAATTTCTTAATTCCATAATATAATCAAAGAAAGAAATACATAAAAAGCAAAACATATATATTATAGTTATGAAAATCGATTTAAATAGGGCGAATTACATCTACTACCTCTGATGTTTGAGCTAATTACAATTCAGTCCCTCTGTTTTCGTAAATTACAAAACGACTTCCTAATATTTCACTTTAATGCAAAAAACTACCTAAAATAGGCTGATTATTTGCCTTTTTTTGGCTTCATGTTGTGTAGTTTCAGTGAGTTTTTGTAATTTTGAAAAATAGGGGGACTAAATTGTAATTAGGCCAAACCTCAATGATAGTAGAATGTAATTCATAATTAGTTACCATGCAATGAAGAAGATCTTGCTTTTATGGCAGTTCTCAGCGGTGGTGAAATCGTAGTCGAAAACAGCATATCGGCAGGCATCAGCAGGCAAACTCTCAGTGAAGTCTTGGTAAGTTTCTCCACTGCCGCCGACCTTCTCCACAACAACCTGATGCGTCGCATCGTCGATTTTGAAAACTATGTATCTGTGATCTCTTTTCGCCTTCAGCTCCAGGAATTTCAGCTTGCATTCATCGTTCACAGCAATTCCAGACGCTGAATTCGCCTGCAAATCTTTCCTTTTATTACTACTATAGCTCCCACATTCATGTGCGAAATAAAAATAAAAATACATTCTTTAATGCGTTTAAATTTTGTTAATTTTTAGGCAATATATTACTTATGCGTCTTAAACAAATTTCTGCCATTAATTTGCAATATTGGAAACTTGTATACAATTATGTTCTCACTAATTAAGTTTGAAAGAATCACTAGTACTAGACATAATAAATAATTAATCTTATTGTTTTCACACACAAAAAAAAACCTATTATCACACCAAAAAAACTGGGTTGGGAGGATCGCCCTAGTTGGACCTCTGGCCCTTTGCAGTACCCGAATCCAGAAAAAAAGGGGTGGAAAACCCAACAGAAAGGTGAAAATAATGGTGCTATCAATAAATGGTTAGTTTCATATTGAAGAGAATACTACAAAAAATGAGGAAAATCCTGAGAAATTAGCATGAAATTCATTCATGGTGGGGTGCCTGCAAATATCATCTGAATCGCAGATATATTCTTCATAAAGAAATTATTGTTCTGTTTTTTTTTTTTTTTTCATAAAGAAATTATTGTGAATTCCCAGAAGCTCGTCTATTTTTCCTATGATCAAATCAAGAAACTAAACCTTTATTTCTAAAAGTCAAATCATTCAAATTAAAAATATAGATCACACACACGTACACAATTTATCAAGAGGGTCAAGGAAAATAACTATCATGTAATGATGTATGGAAAGGAACACGGCACAGGGCAGACACAGATCTTTTTCAATATTTTGCAATAAATAAGTGTATCGGACACTATACGACATGATAGGTACGATTTTTAATAGAAGTATCCGTGTGTCATAAGTCGCCTTAATCATCTCCTCACATGTGTCACAAACACACTCACACACTTCATCAAGAATGTCAAGAACATCCTCAAACCCTCGAAATTAATACATTAAACAAAAACTTTGGTGGGATCTAAAAATCAATCATGATTGAAATAGATGAAATACAACGATCGACATACCATTTTGTTTCTCTGATGAAACCTTGAGTCTTGAAGAGAATATCAATTAATGGGAAAGAAAAAGAGAATTGGAGAAAGTACAACAAAAAATGAGAAGAAAGAACGCAAAATGAAATTAGGATCCTTGATTTTTGGATAGGGCAATGAAAGAAGTTGAAGAAATGTTCAAGGGATGAGAGATTTTTTAGGGTGTCTTATAGGAGAGAACTCAAGGCACGTATCTCATTTTGCCTTCTTCAGGAAATCGCATTTATTTCTTTATTTGACAATAAATTGTTACTCTCCCCCACGTTGAGGAATATGCTTTGAAAATTCACAACATATTAGGTGATAGGACTATCTGTGTGTGTGTTTGAGAGAGAGAGAGACAGAGAGAGAAATTTATAATTATTTTCTTTAATTTGCTGATCATAATGTATCCATGTACTATGTGTTATATTCTTCTACAGTAAATTCATTAATCTTTGTGTTGTATTATAAGTTGGTTTTGTTAAATTATGTAAACACATTTTATGTCCTACCCGATCTGAAATCTTATAGAATCTTGATTCCCTTGAGTTATGCGCCGTTTGCACTTTGCAATTAACCATCATAGTCTTACAACTTTAATTACACTTATTTTTGAGTTACACTTATTCTTGAGGGGTGCACTTTGCAATTCACCATCATAGTCTTACAACTTTAATTACACTTATCCTTGAGGGGTATTTGTAAGGTTTCAAGAGAGATTATTTGTAATGTTTCTACTTACCAGGGGTTATTTGTAAGGTTTCAATGATTCAATGATTTTTTGGATTTTTAAAAAAAGGGATTTTTGTTTAATTATCTCCAAATTATTTTTTGAATATAATGGTGATGTCATCATTTAGATTTATAATTTATATTTGCATCAAAATACAACTGTTAAAAGGGGATATTTGTAATTTTGAATAACAAAAACAAGAAGGTTTGTATAATTACAAAAGAGGAAATAGAACTAAACAGTAGTAAAACATGGGAAATATAAAAAAGTACCATACTATATACTCTTAGCATGATTTAATATTTAATAACATGATACATATTCTTACATCAGTTACACAAACATTAATATAAACAACAAATCACAAACTAATTAAGAACATGAAATCAAGCATCAGTCCAAGTGATATCCAAGTCTCCCCAGTTATCCTCATCCACCCCCAATGCTTTCCAAACAGCTTTGGATGCATCAACAATGTTATTAGGACAAGGAGGCTGATAATCATGGTCATCATCACATCCCATTGTCGAATCACACTCATCGACAACCTTAGCCGCCACGCTCTTCCCGTTACCACTTATGACTATGTTTTTAAGGCATCTGCTTCCTCCACTATACCAGCCAGTGGACAGTGCGACGACCGGGGTGTCGTCAGAGTGGTACTGATTGTCGCATTCTGACGGGGCCCCACCATCCCCATCTTTCTCGAAACTGTTGAGTGTGAGAACTGCTTTTGTGGACCCGGAAACAGGAGGCGAACATTTGTAGGTGGTGTAGAACTCTCCCGCCTTGCAACAGTCTGAGTCGTTCTCAGTGTTGCATTGGCCGGGAGGGGGGTTTTCGCCCCTTATTTTGCCACTAGCTTTGCATGATTGGAGCCTTGCTTCTATGGATTGAGTTGCTAGGAGAAGGGCTAGGAGGAGAAATGATGATATGGCTAAGTTCTTCATGTTGAGTCTTTGTTTTGGTTTAGATTGGTGTTGATATATGTTGGGAGGTTGATGTAAAGTGGGATTATGTTGTGTGTTTATATATAAGTATTTTTTCCAGTGAAAAAAGCCAAGAAAATGATCAAGGAGCTGAACTTTTATTCTAAGAGTCTTTTCATACTCTTGAGGTTCAATTCTTTGATTGATGTTTTAACATTATTCTCACAATTATGAGTTTATGATATACAGAGTTGTAATATTCATTTTAATTTATTTAATTGTGGTGTTAATACAACATTCAGTTCATTAATATTGACCAACTATTTAAAGCTTTGAAAAGGTTTTTGGGATTACTTTACAACGACGAAGGATAATTTCGTCATTTAACATTATTTACCTATCGCTTTCACAATTAAGAAAGTAACTCCTAAGTTAAATGTTGATTATCACTAATAAAAGATTTAGGGGGAATTAGCTTAAATAACAATAGGGATAATTACCCAAATCTCCTAAAGTTTGTTAAAAAATCCGAAACATCATGCAAACTTAAAAACCTTATAAATACCCCTGAAAATATAAGTGAAATTTTACAAATATTCCCCTTGAATTTTTAGATTTGGATGGTATTTCGGATTTTTTAACAAACCTGAGGGTTATATCTAATTGTAATTATATCTAATTGTAATAATGAAACAACCTCAACAATACAATAAGAAAATCATATACATCACTTTCAACCACTTCAAATCGCTCTTGGAACATCTTAGAGATAAATTTAATGCCTTGAAGATTACTTTCTTGGCTTTTTCACAATTAAAAAGCTTATATAAACACACAGCATAATCCCACTTTACATCAACCTCCCAACATATCAACACCAATCTAAACGTACCAAAACAAAGATTCAACAGGAAGAACTTAGCCATATCATCAGTTCTCCTCCTAGCCCTTCTCGTAGCCACTCAATCCATAGAAGCAAGGCTCCAATCATGCAAAGCAAGTGGCAAAATAAGAGGCGAAAACCCCCCTCCCGGCCAATGCAACACTGAGAATGATCTCAGACTGTTGCATGGTTGGAGAGTTCTACTCCACCTACAAATGTTCGCCTCCTGTTTCCGAGTCCACAAAAGCGGTTCTCACACTCAATAGTTTCGAGAAAGATGGGGATGGTAGGCCCTATTGGAATGCGACTGTGACACCCTTCTCCAAGGCTGAGAAGAAGAACACCACACCCGGACTGAGACAGACCCTCGAGCAAGACCGGAACCTCACTCGAAAATCCACCCCAGCGAACGGCACTCAATCAAGTAACTTGGCAACAACAGCAACTCGTCCAACAACAATACGAACAAAAGAAAACCAGAGTGCGGAAGCAATAAAACATAATATACAAAATCATACACATATCCACATAAAATAATAATTCTCAAGTAAATATCAATATTATCCTACGCCCCTCAAAGGCTCAACTACAACAGCGAAAAGTACAGTATAATTAAACAATTCTTTCAATTATAACGGAAGCTTAATTAAAGAAATCATCAAGACCCGACTGTTGCTGGACATTAACTGAACAAGACCAAGACCCGAATCAAACATAGACCTGCTATTGCGAAACTAACCATAAAGGTGACACTGCCACCCGTCTGTCTGAAGGAACCTGAAGCAAGAATCAAAAACACGAGGGTGAGTATAAAGGATACTCAGCGAGGGGTTATATAATATAAATATTGATCCAGATTCGTCATTTAATTTGTGAGGTCCAAAACAGTGAATGTTGCTTATATTTGAGAAAATTATACAATTATAAGTTATAAAATTATATAGTAAGCAACACTCTTTTCGGCTTATTTAAAACACTGAAGAATTGACGAGTGGATCCTCTAAAATCATTTTTAGCACACAATTTAAGCCGATATCTTTAAAAGATAATTTAGTTAATTTATAAGCTCGTTAATCAGTAATTGCAATAGCTTTAATTCAGTCATGTAATAAAATAAACGACGAGGCTTATAATTTAACTAAATTAATCTAAAGCAGTAAACAAGTTCGTTACTCTATTGTCCCGGCGAGTACGAGCCCCTTCTTTATTGTTCAAACTACTTATTTGAATTACGAGCAGTGTTTACTTATCATTTCCAACTTGTTTGTATCATGCCTTCGAACTTGTAACGGTCTCGTGACTCAACTAATATCCTTTCAAATGATCGGCTTGACATTATGTGCAAATGATTTCAAGGGATCCGGTTCGTCAACTTTTTGTCTTTGCAAAGTAAGCCGAACCCGAGTGTTGCTTGATGTTATTGTTTTGCAACTTATATTGTTATTTGTATTCTTTCTCAAAACGAGCAACATTCACTACTTTTGGTTTTTAAAAGATAAACGACGAACTGTGATCAAAACCCCCCTATTGAGTATCCTTTATACTCACCCCTTCTATTTTGGTTCTTGCTTCAGGTAGACAGGTGGCGGCGTCACCTATCTTGTCAGTCGGCATCAGCAGGTCTAGATAGGCTCCGTCTTGTAGTCTGGTTTATCTTGTCAGTTGTCCCAACAACTGTCGAGTCTTGTTTATTGTATTTAATTACTTTTGTACCATTTACTGCTTTATTTACTTTACGTACCTTATGTGCCCCTGATGTGGGATAGTTGAAGATATCTAGGATTGTTCAGGATAGGCTAGTTGAGCCATGGATGGCACTATGTGTTTATGATTAAACTGTATTTTGAATTGCAAATGTTATTGATATTATGTTAGCCTCATAGGCTTTTATGAAATTGGACTGTTTACCTTTTAATTGCTTCCGCATTACTCTATATTGTTGTGGTTGTTGTTGGGGAGTCGTTGCTGTTGCCGGTGGTTATTGCTTGCGTGCCGTTCGCCGGAGTGGGTTTTTGAGTTGAGGCCCCTCGCTGAAGCTCAGGAATCCGCTTTGGTGCGGATGTGGCGTTCCTTCTTCAGGGGGCGCTACAGTAAGTGGTATTAGAGCCTAGGTTCGTGAAAGGGAACCGAAGATTTGTAATCACGTCGTGTCTTGCCTCTTGTGTTTGTCCTCTTCGTGTCAGTGAGACTTAGAGTTTCCAGTGACAGGTGCTTGAGAACTCCTTAGTATTGGAATTGTAATTGATCTTCTTTTGGAATGGCCAACCAACCATTTGATCTTTTACAATTGTAGTACCGACTTGGGATCGAGTACAGGTGGATGTGGAACTCGAGGTAGCGTCTGTCATGTCTTGTCGTCTTATCGTGTCCTTCTTGGGTCTTGTCGTGTCTAGGTCGTACGGCTATAGGATCGAGTTTTGCTTGTTCTGTGATTTGTTTTATGCTCTAAATTATCTATATGCTATTCGAATCACATATGTATGCTTTATTTGAATCTTATATGCCTTACGTGATCATTCCATTAACCGAGCATGCATCCTTTTCTAGTTTGTTGTTCACAGGTGCATAATGTCTCGCCGAAGACCCCTACTGCCCCAACACCCCCGAACCCAATGGCTAAAGAGTGGGTATCAATTATTCGACAGATCGCCGTACAAGTATGTCAAGGGTTACAACAACAAGAACAGCAGCACGTACCCGCCAGACAGGCTGAGGGCCAAACCTTGGACAGATTTCTCTACTATAACCCGCCCTGCTTTGAGGGCGAACCAGATGATTTTAAGGCTGAGGCCTGGATATCCGATTTGAAGCAGATCTTTCGAGTACTACAATGTGGTGACCCCGAGAGGGTTGAGTATGCTACCTTCCTTATGAGAGGACTAGCTCGAGATTGGTGGCACTTCACAGAACAGAGATGGATCATCGAGGGAGTTCCTCTCACTTGGTCACAATTTGTATCTGACTTCTGAATGAAGTATGTGCCGGAAGTGGTACGCGACAGCCGGGAGAGAGAATTCATGTACCTCAACCAAGGAGCTTCTACCGTAGCTCAGTACAAAGCACAGTTCAACCGACTCATCACCTATGCTCCTCATTATGCCGCAGGCGAACGAAAGAGAGCACGAAAGTTTATCGAGGGACTTCAACCAGAGATTCGGAGAGCATTGATGGCACTTGACATCCGTCTTTATCCCGATGCGGTTACCCGAGCTATGAGAGTGGAGTTTTGTCGCGGCCCCCCGGGCGCGGAGAGGAGAACCCTCACGGCGGCGCCCGTTGGACGCGCAGGCATAACCTCCGATCACCACCGAGCACAACCCTAAAGTTTGGCCGCAAACACTTGCCAAAAGGTGGTACCACAAGGTGGTTGTTACTTGGTGATTTTTGGTTATAAACCCTTCAAATTACATATCATATTCCGATGTGGGATTAAATATGGACACACACGGCCTTGCAACACCCCGTGAGGGGAGGCCGTGCGTGTCTCTTCCACATGGGCTGCTGCATGGCGTGTCGCAACCCCGTGTGGACTCCCTGAACATACTTGTTGCGGAAATTCGGGGTGCTACAATCACCCCTCCTTCAGATCGCAATGTCCCCATTGCGCCACAACAAAGCTTTTCCCAGTACCGCCCGCCAGTGGGACTCCGACCGCATATAACCCATACGCGTGGCACATGCCCACGCGCTCGACCCTTAGTAGACATCCAAGCCGTGAACATGCGTCCTCAACCGGCGGTCGGCTCTGATACCACTTGTCGCGCCCCCCCGGGCGCGGAGAGGAGAACCCTCACGGCGGCGCCCGTTGGACGCGCGGGCATAACCTCCGATCACCACCGAGCACAACCCTCAAGTTTGGCCGGAAACACTTGCCAAAAGGTGGTACCACAAGGTGGTTGTTACTTGGTAATTTTTGGTTATAAACCCTTCAAATTACATATCATATTCCGATGTGGGATCAAATATGGACACACGGCCTTGCAACACCCCGTGAGGGGAGGCCGTGCGTGTCTCTTCCACACGAGCTGCTGCACGGCGTGTCGCAACCCCGTGTGGACTCCCTGAACATACTTCTTGCGGAAATTCGGGGTGCTACAAGTTTGAACTCCAAATAATGAACGAGAGTGCCACTCCTATGATAGGATCCTCTTCCGACGAGATACCAAGAAGAGAACCAGCCGGACCGAGCACCTTTCAGACAAAGAGACCACACTACGAGATGCTGGAACCTACCAAACCTCAAGTGAATGAGGACCTCATTCCCTGTGAGTATTGTGGGAAGACGAACCACAAGACTGCAAAGTGTAGGAGGATATTGGGACGTTGCTTTTCATGTGGAAGCACCAAACACCACATTCGGGACTGCCCCAACAGAGAGAACGACCCTGGGGGAAGAAGAAGTGGTTACCGATCTCGACATGCTCGCACAGGTATACTGCATTATCATAACATGCATGTATATTTATATAATTCAAATCATAACTGCTACTTGCGTTTGCCATTTAGTTTCTCCTTTACTTGCGCTTGTAGAACGGGAAGTTTCACTTCGCGTTCCTTTATGTGTTAGAATCTGAGGACAAATTCTTTTGAAGGGGGGAGTATTGTAACGACCCAAAATTTTGGATTTATTTCGGAATTAAATTTTAATCGCTCCGAAGGCTTTTCGTTAGAATACTTAGTATCACGGATAAGTTTTACCGAGAACCCACCTTTTACCCGAAATATTCTATTTTATCCCCGACCCTCTTATATCCTTTATTTCACCAAGAATTACCATTTCACCCCCGGACTCGCTTGAACCTACACGAACCTTCCACACTATCTCATGCACACTCTTGTGCACAACCTTGCACCCCCTTGATCACACCCCATGCACCCTCTTGAGCACACACCCACCAAACTGAGAAGGAGGATAGAGAGAGAAAGAGAAAGGGGCGAGAGAGAAAAGGAGAAAGGAAGAAAAGAAGAATTGCCCCACCGAGCTCGTTTCTCGCGCGATCGACGAGCCGTGGAAACCCGAACGATCCTTGCTTCATTCTCTACCGGTAATCCTTTTACCCCATTTCAATCCATTCATTCCTTGTTGCGATTTTCGTGGGTTTTAGATAGAATTTTATAGATTTTGGGTTTTTTGTGTTTAGGAAGATTTACTTGATCATTTTGCATGATTCTTGAACCTATGTGTAGCTAATGTGATATATATGCATATATGTGAAAATTAGTAGTTTTATGGAGTAAATTAGGAGATTATAAGTGTGTATGTCGTTGTGCGCGTGAGAGCTTCGCGATCTGCCATTTCTGCTGTCCAGAAGATCGGCACGGGCTTGCGCACGGTCTTGCCAAGCCCGTGCGTTGCCCCGTGTGTCCCTTTTTTTGTTGCACAGGCTTAAGCCCGTTTCAAGCCGGTGCGAGAGCCCGTTTGCACCTGCACGGTCTTGAGAGTGAGCTCAAGACCGTGCGCTGGCCAGTGCAACATACTTAGATTCTTTTCTAGCCTTCTTCTTTCTTTCACTTCGGGAATTTGGTCAACCCCGCTTAATTAAAAGGTTGAGTTTTGCAAACGACCTCCTAAAATCAATCTGATTTCACCTATAGCTTCCTTGAGCTTCGAGGTTTAATATTTTGCAAAGTTATAACTTATTTGACCATCAATTGATACCTATCTCGTTTAGGGATTTTTCCCACTTTCCCCGTTTGTCATCCGATTGAACCCGTTTTCGCGTGAGAGCGTCCTTATATTATTTTAAGTATGTCTACGTACCCTAATTGCGTTTAAGCATGTCTTTAATATTTAATTTCTATGTTCTTCCATTATTTAGAATTGCATTAATATTTCTTTAATTGTTGTTTCATATTTTACACATCTCCATATGTTTACTTGATTAGCTTTCCATATTGCGTTTATTGCATGATTTGGATTCTATTTGTATTGTCGTGCGTCGTTTGTTGTCTCGTGTCTTGCTTTTAGTATCGTCGGTCTTATTTTCATCCTCTAGGCCCCTGTGTATTTACAAACGAGGGAGAAACTTGACTACCGCTTGCTTTCATTCTATCGGGACGAGCCAGATAAGGGTTTAAAATGCTTTCAACTGGGGCAAAGACATAGTTATATATGTTTGCGAAATAAATCATTATCCCGCCTTTCTTATTGCTTACTATTCCTGCCTTTACTATTTCCTTATGTGCTTAGTCAAACCTTTTAATAGCAAAATCTATATGTATGATATTTTACAAACGATTTCAATTAGAGGTAAGGGACACCCATTTGTTTTAAAGGCGAACTTTGGCCTCTCGGCCTCGGAAATATAACCTTGTCTCGAACGGCCCCTTTGGCCTTCCACACCCTGATCCCCTATTTCTGAAAGGCCCCTTTGGCCACCGAAAACTTAGTGCATAGATTATTTTCAAAAGCGAGCCATGGACTGGATCATGTCTTACGGAGTATGCAGGAGGTGAGCCTGGAGATGACGTCTAGGGCAAATCCCGATGTATACTCCAATTTGTATTAGCTTAGGTCGGTCAGGAGGTTGGCTGGCATGAGTCAGTGTGAGGGTGGTGTTGTATGCTACGCGCTTCCTGGAAAATTATGTCGTGAGGGTGACGTTGTTAACACGCGTTTCCATAAAAATTTTGACTGGACATTGACATTCGGTGGAGGAGTACTTGACTACATGCTTTCATGATTTTCATGGTTAGGAGTTATAAGGAGAGGGCCCGTTCTTGCCGGGACACATTACTGCATGACTTATTGCATTACTTACTTATCTAATTGATTTACTGCTTTCGTTACAAGTCAAAGCACATTCCAGTTTTCTTCATTTAGCATATGTATTTTCCTTATATATATATAAAACCCGGAAGCGTGACTCGAACTTGCCCAACTTAAGCCTTCTTTATTGTTCAAACTACTTAGTTGAATTACGAGTTGTGTTACTTATCATTTCCAACTTCTTTGTCTCATGCCTTTCAAACTTGTAACGGCCTCGTGACTCAACTAATATCCTTTCAAATGATTGGCTTGACATTATGTGCAAATGATTTCAAGGGATCTGGTTCGTCAACTTTTTGTGTTTGCAAAGTAGGCCAAACCCGAGTGTTGCTTGATGTTATTGTTTTGCAACTTATATTGTTATTGGTATTCTTTCTCAAAACGAGCAACATTCACTACATTTGGTTTTAAAAGATAAACGACGAACTGTGATCAAAACCCCCCCTTACTCAGTATCCTTGATACTCACCCCTTCTATTTTGGTTCTTGCTTCAGGTAGACAGGTGGCGGCGTCACCTATCTTGTCAGTCGGTATCAGCAGGTCTAGATAGGCTCTGTAACGACCCAGAAATCCAAGAATCATTGTGAGTTCTTGTTAACGATTAATTATCCTTCTCAACCCTATTTCTCGTTTTATGTGAGTTATATTATATTATATCGTATATGTGCGTATTTAAATTTCCTTAATTGTTTAGCTTTCATTAATATTAATATTGTTATATCTTACCAAAATGATTTAATTGGACCTTCTAAAATTACCGAAATACCCCTTCGTATTTTTTCGACATTTCGAAATATTTGATAAAAGTCTCGAAACCCTCATTTGAATCCTTATTCGAAAATAGAGAGAGAGAGAGAAAGGAAGAAAAGAGGATATTTACTCTGAAGCCCTAATCGATCGTACCGAGCTCGTTTCTCCGTGGAATTTCGTGCCGATCGAACCTAAACGATCCTCTCAACGAGACCTTGCTTTAGGTACCTTTTTCCCCAATTCTTTCTACGAATTTTTGATGTTTTGAGATTATTTTTATGTTTCGGGAATTATAGAATTTTTAATGAAATCGAACCCGTTTCTTGGTCATTTCTTATAATTCTTGGATAGAAATATTCCTTACATGTTGTTTATTGATTGTTATAAATTATGGGTGTCGATTTGCGCTCAAAATATAATTTAAATGCATTTTTGGCTCGGATTCGCGTTGAGATTGCGACTTTCTGTTGGGTTCTGATAAACCGCACAGGCTAACGCACGGTCTTGATCAAGACCGTGCAGGAGCCCGTGTGCACCCTTTTGTGCTTGCACGGGCTCGGGCCGTGCACCTAGACCGTGCGGATGGCCGTGTGTAGTGCACGGTCTTGACAACGTGTTCAAGACCGTGCAGAAGCCGGTGCAAATGCCTTAGGCGATTTTTCCAACTTTTTCACAAGTTGCTCTCGGGAAGTGAGTCAATGTGTCGCCATTTTTGGTTGACTTTTCTCATACGGACTCCAAAAATTATACCGATTTCACCGATAGATCCCTTTTAAGTTGTAGATTAATATTTTGAAATGTTCGTTGAATTTCGACCTCATTTGGTCTGTGAATAGTACAATTTTACGTGTATGCATTTTTGGAAACTTGTCGGAATTATTTGAAATTTACGTGGTAGCTTCCATAAATATTATTATTGGCATATGCATGCTTGTTGATTCATTTGGTTAGCCGTTCGTCAAATAATTGCTTATTTGCGCTTTTAGAGTCGTTATTAATTCGTCTAGGTCCTGTCTTGTCTACAGATCAGTTAGAGGTCGGTGAGCAGTGAGTTGTAGCTGCTAGGCTTTCTTTTTGGCACACCAGGTGAGGATTTAAATTATTTAAACTGGGCTTGAACATATATGTCTATGTATACTTGCGAAATCCCCATATTCCCTTATTATTGGTATTAAGTATTTCGAGCATATACTTTTATGATTTTACCAACAAATCATTTAATATCAAATTATACATTAATACCGAAAATCGATTTGTTTTCAAAAGGGCAAGTAACTCTTTCCTTTTAATGTGATGATTTGACTTAGGATTGGGTCTATGAGGAAAGTCGTTAGGGAAGTGCCCAGTCCAACCCGACGCGTACGGAACTTGTAGTTACCCCCTTTGTCATCACCACTTGCCCAATTGCCCGTTTGGCATTCAAACCTTTTTGTTTGTAAAGCGAGTAAAATAAAGGACTTTTCTTTTAATGAGGGCCCGGGATGGTATCCGGAGGTTGCATTTGGGGACGAGCGTCCAAAGTGTAACCCGAGGTGTTTCTCCCAAAATTAAGCGTCAATCGTGGCCCGTCAGGAGTTTGATATCCACGGTTGGGAGCGATGGTGGGTGTTGCATGTGTTGCACGCTTTCCTTAAATTCACTATAGTCGAGCCTCGGGTTACTCCTTGGTTCGACACCGGAGATGGAGTTTTTATAATGTCTTGGGAAGAAATAAGGAGGAACAGGCCCACTCTCGCTGGGATATTTATTTATTGCTTTATATTGTTATTGTCTTTATTGCTTTAGTAAATAATCAAGTCGAAGCACATTCCGGTTTCTTCCTTATTGCATATGTATTTTCTATTAAAACCCGGAAGTGTGATTCGACTTGCTCCACCTATATCTTCACTGAGTTCTTTGACTCACCCTCTTTTATTGGTTCTTGCCTCAGGTAAATTGAGAGACCGACATGTCTCACGTGTCGGATTGGCAACAGTTTATAGATAGGCCTTTTGGTTTTGCCGATATCTTAATTGTTGTCTAACACTCTCGTTAGGTTATTCTTGGTTCGGGCATGTATTTAATATTATATTGATCCCCACTCCCTATATATTTACTTTATGTTGCCCCTGAATGAGCTGTAATGATATTGATATTTAGATTGGCCCCGAAGTGGCATTTATGTTATTATGTTTTAATTCGCTTCTGCTACATATATATTCTGAACTGTTTAATTGTTGTGTCTTTGGGGATCCGCTGTTGCCAAGAGTCGGGATAGACCCGTTGGCTTGTATGGGTTCTCGGGTTGAGGCACCGTTCTTGGCTTGGGAATCCGTGCAGGTTTGGGGGCTGTAGAGAAGGGCGCTACAGGCTCAGTCTTGTAGTCTGGTTTGTCTTGTCAGTGGTCCCAATAACTGTCGAGTCTTGTTTATTGTATTTAATTGCTTTCGTACCATGTACTGCTTTATTTACTTTACGTACCTTATGTGCCCCTGATGTGGGATAGTTGAAGATATCTAGGATTGTTCAGGATAGGCTAGTTGAGTCATGGATGGCACTATGTGTTTACGATTAAATTGTATTTTGAATTGCAAATGTTATTGATATTATGTTAACCTCGTAGGCCTTTATGGAATTGGACTGTTTACCTTTTAATTGCTTTCGCATTACTCTATATTGTTGTGGTTGTTGTTGGGGAGTCGTTGTTGTTGCCGGTGGTTATTGCTTGCGTGCCGTTCGCCAGAGTGGGTTTTTGAGTTGAGGCCCCTCGCTGAAGCTCGGGAATCCGCTTTGGTGCGGATGTGGCGTTCCTTCTTCAGGGGGCGCTACAACTTTCTTCTTTCTCCTTCTTTTCTTCTTTCTCTCTTTTTTATCTTCTCTTTCTTCTCTCATGTGAGTCTTTGTGGGTGTAGTTGACGAAGACAAAGTAATAGGTTAGGGAATATCTCGGGAAAAAGATGTCTGGGAATAAAATGGTTATTTTGGGAAAATTTCGGGGTCTAGATTAAAATATTCTCACGAATCCAATGACGAGAACGGAAATTAAATAGAAAGATTAGAAATATTGGTTTGGATCCAAATACAAAATTATGGGGCGTTACAATACTCCTCTCTTCAAAAGAATTTGTCCCCAGATTCTTCTCCGGTCTACAGAGTATGTTGAAGAGAGTATACACAAAAAGAATGTCAAATGTAATAAAACAACATGCATATAAAGAGCATTTAATCACAAAACATTTAAACACTCTAATCATTTAGACATTTAATTAGCAGGTAAGTACCAAATAATTAGAGAATCCTAATATCATTTAAGCACAAAACATTTAAATATTTAACTAGCACAAAGACAATTAGTTCAAACATTCTAATAACATTCAGATACCTAGTATTCAAACAGCAACGGGTTCGTACAAACGACGAGTTACAACTAACAAAATTAAACTAATCATAGCAAAGGAAAGGACATATATGTAGATAGAATAGGCTCCGGGAGCATCGGGTCCTGGTGAAAAATGACGCTCGAAAAGACCGGTAATGTAGCACCCCCTGGAGAAGGAATTCCACATCCGCACCGAAGCGAACTCCCGAGCTTTGGCGAGGGGCCTCAACTCAAAAACCCACTTTGGCGAACGGTACACAAGCAATAACTATCGGCAACAGCAACGACTTCCCAACAACAACCACAACAATACAGAGTAATGCGGAAGCAATTTAAAAGGTAAACAAATAAATTCCATAAAAGCCTACGAGGCTAACATAATATCATTTAAACATTTGCAGTTCAAGATACAGAAGATTCGTAAACACATAGTGCCATCCATGGCTCAACTAGCCTATCCTGTGCAATCTTAGATATCTTCAACTATCCCACATCAGGGGCACATAAGTACATAAAGTAAATAAAGCAGTACAGGGGGTAAGAAAGAAATTAAATATAATAAACAGGACTCGACAGTTGTTGGGACCACTGACAAGATAAACCAGACGACAAGACTGAGGCTATCTAGGCCAGCTGATGTCGACTGACAAGATAGGTGACGCTGCCACCTGTCTACCTGAAGCAAGAACCAAAATAGAAGGGGTGAGTATAAAGGATACTCAGTAAGGGGATTTTGATCACAGTTCATCATTTATCTTTTAAAACCAAAAGTAGTGAATGTTGCTCATTTTGAGAAAGAATATAAATAACGATATAAGTTGTAAAACAACACAAAGCAACACTCAGGTTCGGCTTACTTTGAAGACGAAAAAGGGGTGACGAACCGGATCCTTTAAAATCATTTGCACATAATGTCAAGCCGATCAATTGAAAGAATATTAGTTGAGTCACGAGGCCGTTACAAGTTCGATAGGCATGATATAAACAAGTTGGAAATGATAAGTAAATACGGCTCGTAATTCAACTAGGTAGTTTGAACAATAAAGGAGGCTTAAGTTGGGCAAGTTCGAGCCACGCTTCCGGGTTTTATATATATATATATAGGGAAATACATATGCTAAATGAAGAAAACCGGAATGTGCTTCGATTTGTAACGAAAGCCGTAAATCATGAAAGCATGTAGTCAAGCAATAATGTGTCCCGGCGGGAACGGGCCCTCTCCTTATAACTCCCAACCATGAAAATCATGAAAGCATGTAGTCAAGTACTCCACCACCAAAAGTCATGCAGTCAATAATTTAAGGAGACGCGATTAGCACCACCTTACAGTGAATTAAGGAGACGCGGTTAGCACCACCATTCGCATCAACTTAGACTAGTCAACCTCCTAACCAGCCTAAGTCAACACGCATAGAAGTATACATCGGGATTTGCCCTAGACGCTCGTCTCTAGGCTCACCTCTTGTATACTCCGGGCCCAATGTCATGATTCAGTCCAGGGCTCGCTTTTGAAATTCATAACAGTTTGGGTGGCCAAAGGGGCCGTTCGAAAAGATGCAAGCAGTTATATATGAATAGCCAAAGGGGCGTTTGAGACAAGTTGGTGTGAGGATCTAGGAAATACTCATAAGTGTCGTACGCTTCAGGAGCATGCTGACGGACGTCCCAAACAACATTACTTATAAGTACCTCGGAGATCAAACGGTTACTTTGAAAAGAAATAGGTTACTTGTCTCTAGTTGAAAGTGTTTCAAATCATTTGTAGATGCACAAGTTTTGCTATCAAAAGGGTTTAACTAAGCACATAAGGAAATAGTAAAGGCAGTACAGCAAGCAATAAGAAAGGCGGGATAGTAATTTATTTCGCAAACCTATATAACTATGTCCTTGCCCTAGTTGAAAGCATTTTAAACCCTTACCTGGCTAGACACGACAGTAAGGAAGCAAGCAGTAGTCAAGTTTCTCCCTCGTTGGTCCCACCTGTAATACACAGGGCCTAGAGGATGAAAACGAGACCGACAATACTAAAAGCAAGACACGAGACAACAAACAACGCACGACAATTTCAAATAGAATCCAAATCATGCAATAAACGCAACATAGAAAGTTAATCAATTAAACATATGGAGATGTGTAAAATACGAAACATCAGTTAAAGAAATATTAATGCAATTCTAAATAACGAAAGAAACATAGAAATTAAATATCGGAGACATGATTAAATGCAATTACGGCACGTAGGCATGCTTAAAATAATATAAGAACACTCTCACGCGAATACGAGATCAACTGGGTAACAAATGGGAAAAGTGGATAAAAGTCCCTAAATGAGAAAGGTGTCAAATGACGGTCAAATACGGTCGGATAAATCATAACTTTGCAAAATATTAAATCTCGGGGCTGAAGGAAGTTATAGGTGAAATCAGATTGATTTTAGGGGTTCGTATGCAAAAGTCAACATTTTAAATAAGTGGGGTTGACCCAATTCCCGAAGTGAATGAAGAAAGAAAGCTGGAAAATTCACTAAGGCATGTGCACTGGCTGACGCACGGTCGTGAACACGCTGTCAAGACCGTGCAGGTGCACACTTCCTTATGCACTGGCAACGCGCACAGGCGCAAGCCAGTGCAGGACAAATGGGCTGATCAAATTGGCAAGACCGTGCATGAGCCCGTGCAGATCAACAGACAGCAGCAATTCGCGATTTCGACGGGAATCGAACCAAAATTCAATAAAACTTAATTTCTAGTAAGAATCAACAATTAAGATTAACAAAGAACAACAAGCAAATCATAAGAAGCATTTTGATCTAAGTAGCATGCAAAATGACCAAGAAACGAGCTCAATATCATCAAAAATAAAATAAAACCCAAGAAGCAATAAATGCGATTAAAAGCTCATAAATTCAGGGAAAGAGGTGGTGATTTTGATACCTAAAGAAAGAGCTCGTTGAGAGGATTATGTGGGTACCAACGGTGCGAAAATCGGCGGAGAAACAAGCTCGGTCGGACGTCTGGAAAATCTCTCTCTTTTTCTCCTTTTCTTCTTTCTCCCTTGGTTGTTGGTGCGTGAAATGAGAGTGAGGGAGAGAGATGGGGTCTAAGTCAAAGTTCGACCTAGGGCTTAGAAATGAAGGGTCATTTTTGTAATTTAATAAAACTCACTCAAATTAAATGTTGTTCAAATAAAACAATATTACAGTCAAAGTTCATCATTTTAAACGCACATTGACATAGAATAATTTAAATTTACCGATTAGCACATTTACAAAATTCATAATAGAATATAACAAATAATCACATAATTCGAGAATTGAGGAAAGAAGCAAGATACAAAGGCGCGAAGCTTATCGAACTCATCTTGAAAAGTCGAGGCGTTACAGTGCACAAGGTGGTGAGGGAGGTTCGAGGGGTGAAAAGGTAATTCTTGGTGAAATAAAGGATATGAGAGGGGTAAATGTGGAAAAAGGATATCAAAGAGGGTCGGGGATAAAATAGATAGTTTCGGGTAAAAAGTGGATTCTCGGGTAAAACTTATTCATGATATTAAATATTCTCACGAAAAGCCTTCGGCGCGAATAAAATATTATTCCGGAATAAATCCAAAATTTTGGTTCGTTATAGGTAATCATGGCCTGCATGTCGACGACTGATCGTTGGATCGAGCTCAACTAGTCTGCAGTCTCACATCAGAACTCTGTAGTTTCACGGCAAAACTCCATGAACTCTAAGTAGAACTGCTGCAGATCAACGGGTGTCTGGCCAGAAACTGATCCTCGGGCCTGGGAAGTCTCAGGCACATCCAATGGTGCAGGCAAGATCTGCTCACGATACTCCTCTCGGTGATGCTCCTCGGCATGAGGCTCCTGCTCATGCTCCTGCTCATAATGCTGCTCGGGATGCTCTCCAGCATTCCCAGCTCCTCCGTCACCGGCCACTGCAGGCGGGTGAAGCAAAACATACGTGCTCGATCGACCTACTCTCTCACAAATCTTAATGCGAGCCAGGGTCGAATAGCTAACTCGGGACTCTCCTATCGCCGGAGGTTCTACATCATACTTCGTGGCTCCAACAAGCTTAAGAATCGAAGTGATATATGAGCCAACAAGAATCACACCTCTATCACTAGTAGCTATCTCTCCCATGTGACGAAAGATAAGCGATAGGGGATTAATCCTGACACCGTGCTCCATACAATCCAATATATATAACTCTGGGTGGCGTAGAGCTCCCGTGCTCTCTCCTCGTCCAAAGAGCGAGCGAGCGAGGACCGCGTGCAAGATCCTCAAAGGTGTAGAATGAAGCATAGAAGCTTTTGATATTCCAGTCCTAAAAAACTCTGTATCCGAAGAAAGTCGTCGCCAAACTTCAACTCCGTTCCACTCGAAAGGTACCCGTTTGGCTGCAGTGATATCCAACTGAAAATGTTGCGTTAACTCGCGTAGAGTGCACGAGTACTCTCTATTGGCCGCTCGAAATATAACCCTAACTGGGACATCGGGATCTCCCTCATGATACGAGTAGTTATGAGAGCTTAAAAATTCACGAGTAACTTGAGGATATGAGGGCCTCTCAATCTTTAGAAAGTTAGTCCATCCAATATTCTCGATATATCTGGCTATTTCGGCACCGAACCCAAGGTGGTTCGCAGCATCCATATCCAAAAATTGAGTCGGTGTAACCGGACGTCCCTTTAATCTCTCAAAGGTGCATTCATGTTCCTCCTCCAGCAATTGTACTGCATATAGTTCCTTTATCGTGGCACGATTTACCCTTCTTTTAGCTGCACGGTAGTTACGGTCGTCCGCCATTGCTAAAAATCCAAAGTTTGATGAAGTTGAAAGGATTGCCTTTGAAGACTTTGTCGAACACTTGGCGTGTGGCATTTCGAGCTTCAGATTTGTATAGATCAAGAATGCCGATTAACCCAATTATCGAATATGCTGAGCTAGGCACGGGGGTGAACACGCAGAATCAAACGGATCAAAAATCAGGTAGGTGGATCAAGAGTTATAGGCTGTCAAAAATTGAGGAAATTAGAGCTGTTCTCGCGTGAGAAGAAGAGGAGAAAAATAGATTCTGAGCGTTCTCGTTCGATGATAAGTGGTCAAATTGCATGATTATATATTACATTTGCCTCCATTATTTGATATTTAATTGTCCATATTGCTGTGAATTGATCTACTTTGTTGAATTGGATGTAGGATTGGAGATTTTGCTTAAAAGAAGCTAGAAGTTGCCATTTTGAAGCAGTTTTGGACAGACACATTTATGTAATCACGTTTTTAGGTCCAGTTCGCTGAAGAGTCCGAGATTGCACGGATTCACTTTCCTTTTAGGATTCAAGATCTTTCTCAAGCGTTTTGCAGCGAATTTTGGACCCATTTTTGGTTGACTTTCAGCAGGATACTTGAGCCTCTTTCATTATCTATCTATGGGCTTTTGGCTGGGCTTTTATTTGGAATATATTCACGCCAGAAAACACACACAAAAAAAGAGCAGAAAAATACGTGAGATTGGAGGGCAGAAAATTGGAGTAACATTGGAGCACTTGGAAAAAACCAATCACGTAACATCAAGGAGCAACAAATTAAAGAATTGGTTCACGCATAAATCATCATCCACCATTTTTTCCTTAGGAATCAATTAGAGTGAAGAATAATATATTTCTACTTAGTTGTTAATTATGAATTCCTTTATTTTTAATTTGATTGAGTTTATTATTAGTAGTTAGTTTATTGTTCTAGTTGGGGATTTTGCCTAAGTTCATAAGACTTGTGAGACCTAATTGTTTGATGATTTCTACTTTCGATATTTATGAGAATTCCTATTATTCATGATTATTGTGATTGATTTATTTATTCGAATTAGCTACTTGAATTCTTAAATTAATTGCATAGTGTCTTCACGTATATTGAAGGTCGATATAGGTGATTCGAGAGACGAACTAGTACTAGGGTAGTTGCGAAATTATAATCCGAGGTATTAGTGAAATTCTATAATCGGTTTTAAATTAGCATGGTGTTATTGTTTAATTGGCTCGAGTCTATGTTTCTTAGATTGAATGCTGTTAATAAATTAAACTTCTAGAGGTGTTATCAAAGGGTTGTTTATTAATTATGAATTAATTGTAAGGTGTAGCCCTGATTAATCTAATCCTAACAAGAAACTAGGTTGTCTAAGGTAGTTGATGACTATAGTAGGCTTATTGAGAGTTGAATGATTATTCTTGCGTCCGGGATCGAGTCGAGAACTTAGGTAAAATATTCCCCAACTAGACCTTTCTCACATATATTTTTATCCTTAGTTTTTAATTGTTTCCTAGTCTATTTTCTTGTTGGTAATTGAAAAGACAAAAATTCCTATTTTAATTGTTCATTTGTCTCGATTAGATTAGTTTATTAGTTTTATTTAGTTATTAAAAACTAAAATACCAAAAACAAGATCCTTGACTAATTTCAGTTATTTGCTACGTATTTTCTAGTTAGTTTGTAATTTTAATTTGATAGTTTAGAAAACTCTTTCTGTAACGCCCCGAAAATTCGAGTTATGAACCGGGAACCCGAACCGATTTTCTTAGGCGATTCATGATTTATTTTGTTAATTATTATGTGATTTTATAACATTTTCATGAATTAGTGAATTTTGGTTTTTAAACCATGATATGTCAATGTGCGTTTAATTTTATGAATTTTGACTGTAATTATGTATTATTTGGATAACTTGTCTTTTTGAACTATTTTTGTAAAATTACGAAAATGCCTCTTCGTTTCTTCGACCAAGTCAACTTTTGACTTAAGTCTCACCTCTCTCTCTCACCCCATTCATGCGAAACAACAGAGGAGAAAAGAAGAGAAGAAAGAAAAGAAAAGGAAAGAAGAAGAAGGAGTTCAATCGATCGTCCCGACTCCGTTTCTCGACCGAATTCCAAGCCATGAAATCCTACAAACTCCTCTCGATCTTATCTATGAGTAAGCTTCTCATGTCTTTCTCGATTAATGCCTTATTTGCTTCAATTTTTGGATTTTTGTATATAGTTGAATATGTTAGGTTTTATATGATTTTGAATGAGATTATGGATGGTTTTTCGTGATTATTCTATACGTAGCCCAAATGTTGTAGATGATCATATATGAAAATTAGCATGAGTGATTAACGTTTTGTGGATTAAATGTTGTATTTTTTGTTTGAATCGTGTGGTTTTTCTGTTCTGCGAAGTGTTCTGCTGTTTCTTAACGTGCACGGGCTCTGCACACGGGGTGTGGCGAGCCCGTGTGATGGTGCACGGTCTCTCGCACGGCCGTGCAGAAGACCGTGCGTGAAGTTTTGTTGTGCACGGCCTGGCCGTGCATTTTCTTTTGAATGTGCACGGCCTGGTGCACACGGCCTTGAGCCCGTGTGCATGAGGCCGTGTGGAGCTGTTTTGCAGCCTGAGCCTTCTGTATGTTTCAGTGCATTTTGCACTGTAGGTGCCTCCGGGACTCGTCTTTTCCGAATTCTTTCTCCGCTCGTGTATTCTTTATTTATGATATGAATGTGAATTGCATGATTTATGAATTTATTGCATGTTCGGGATTGTGAATAGTGTGTTCGATGTTTCCGATGAATTTCCAAACTTTTGTATACGATGTTCGTTTCCTCCGAAACTTGAATGCATGCTTCCTTATTATGTATTAAGCATGTTCATGAAATCTAGTTGCATTTGAACTTCGTTTGCCTATCTAAATTCGAGAATTGCTTCGTTTATTTTTAATTTGAACCTAAGTGCCGTATTTGATCGTTTGATGTGCTTTTACGTGTTTCTATGCTTTTGTATGAGCCGTGCGTCATTGTAAGTCTTACGTGGTTATGTCGTTTGTCAGTTGCAGGTTCCACTCTCGTGGATTGGGTTGTTCGCTTCCATTTTGGGCTTTCGTTTGGTTGTCGCCAGGTGAGGTTTCTGTTGTTATCCCGTATTATGTAGATATGTACTATTAAGCCTCACTAAATAAGCCTCGCATGTATAGTTTATGTTTTCATCCCGTATTACTATACTTAGTAAATACTTTATGCTTATTACTTTTATGAGGTTTAAGAACAACGAATTTGATATCAAAATGTACTATGTATATGATTTCGAAAGGTTTTCAAAAAGAGACAAGCGAACTATGTTTTGATTTAAATGTAATTTTGGGTTTGGAAACCTTCTCGTTGAGTGAAGTCGTTAGGGCGGATTTCTCCCCCCATGATGATCGAATACCCGGTTGTGTTTCCTACCGTTACACCGCCTGTCTCGAACGACCCTTTTGGTCCTCCCCGAAAGGTCTTGATTCCTATTCTAATAGGAAAATAATAGTTATGAAATGCGAGATATGATATGTGTGTCCGTTATGTTATGTGGGCCCCGGAGTATGGCGATCGAATGAATCCGGATAGACAGCGGGTCTACGGTGGAATTCAGTGGCTTGCTCCATGTTTACCGGGAGCACGGGTGAGGCCGGAGTGGCAACCTTTGTCGTGTCAACTAAGACATAGGCTATGCCTATATCCTGAGCAGTTTGGATTTAGCGGTCCTTCTGCTATATGGGAGGAATAAGGTTGGTAAGTTTTCAGGTATATTTTGATATGAGGAGTTGAGGGCTCGACTCGCCGAGGAATATGATATGTCCCGTTATGTTATGTTATGATAAATCACCGAATGTTTATGAAAACCCTTCTTTTACGTTTGTTTTCCTTTAAATTAAAATGGTGATTTATTCATGTATGCAATTATGTATGTACTCCCCTTTTCCTCCTCACTTAGTCTTTTGACTAACCCTCTCTGCTTTAACCCTTATCTGTTTCACTAGGTGGGCATTGTCAAGTCTGGTTTTGCGGTATTACATTCGTCTTGTATTTAGTCAATTTTATTATGACTTCTTAGCTATCCATGTTATGATGATTGTATGGAAAAATTATGTAATTAACGTTCGGGATTATTTAATGTTGAACCCGTTTAAGCTTCTGTGAGTGAATTCCGCTAGCCTTGGTGGGCTTTAACTATTTGCGCAATTGGTTTATTGCTTTGATTTCCCTTTTGTAGAATTTGTTTTGTTTGTTGTTGCTTCCGCTTCTGCATTGTTATCGTCAGTTGTTTTTACAAAAAGCCCCGCTTAGTGATTGAGTAAATGAGTTTGCCCGTTTGGGGCGCCCGCTACAGTTGGTATCAGAGCTCTTCGGGTTCAATGGCCTAAGCTCTGAATCGTCGTGTTTTGTTTGTTTTGTCAGTCGTTGTGTGCCGGTGGAACTTAGGGAATTGCACTCACTAGTGTTCAAGAACGCTTAGTGTTTGAATTGTGATGGATCTTTGTTGGATGATCAACAACAAAAGATCTTTTACAATCAAAACACTGGGATGGACTCGGATATAGGTGGATGTGAAACTCAAGGTTGCACTTGCCATGCTTGGTTGTTTGTTGTGTTCGGTTGTGTCTAGGTCGTACGACTTAGGACTTCTGTGGAATTTGTGCAAATGTGCTAAGTAATTATGTGAACTCTACCTGGACTTTAGTTGCCTATGTGCTTACAGCTTTGCATACTCACTTACCTGTCATGCATATTTGCTATTGGCCTTACAGAATGTCATCACGTCGTCGTGCACGTAAACCGCTCTCATCACCTCCGTTGGCACCTCAGACCGATACACCGATTCCAGCCGAAATTGCAGAAACCTTAAGACAGTTCATGGCTCATGCCCCTCAGGGGAATGCTAAACAGGAAGCGTGGGCCTGGCTCTCAAGCAGAACACATCTTCAGTTGATCAGTACAAGGAACATTTCTCCCGCCTCATTACGCATTGCCCGTATATGGTCGCCGACGAGCAGAGGAAGACTCGCCAGTTTGTAGAGGGATTGACTTACGAGATCAGGAAGGCTATGATGGTAGTCCGACATCAATGTTATACCGACGCAGTGGAAATGGCTCTGCATATTGAGTCTGAACTCAGCCTAATAGGACCGAGTCCTATTCTTGCCACTACCACCGTTCAGTACCTTCCATCAAGTTCCAAGAGGCCATTTACACCTTCAGGGCCATTTACCGGAAACAATACCTCCCAGGTGTCTTCATCGAAGCAGAATGCACCTCCCCAACCACAGGGAGCCCTACGACCAGTATGTAGCTTTTGCCAAAGAGACCATCAAGAGTCAGAATGTCGAAAGAAGTCTGGACGTTGCTTCGCATGTGGAAGTTCCTTCCATCTCCGTGCAAATTGCACGAGGAAGAAAAGATCGAGACAGTCGAGGAGAACTTAGATCCGAATGCTTCGGTGCAAGGTGCAAAATATTAATTGTCATCCCATACATGCATTTTATAATTCGAATGGTTTACACTCACTTATTGCGCTTTTAGATGCTGTACTTGTGCGTGCGCATGTTGGATTCTTTGCATGTTTCTCTTTCTATTTCTTCATTGCCGGATTGGAGGACATTTGCGATTCGTGCGCGTGCTACCGTTTATCATCGAAGGAATCATTGCTCAGTAGATTTGAGCAAGTCGCCAGCAAAGGATTATTTTGGACTTGACGAAGTCAGAGATTTGCAAATGGACGAGGGTCTTACACCTCATTGGTGGAAGCCGAGAACCTTACCCGGAAGGGAGAAACTATAGGCTTATCCCCTATCGTCTCAATCGCCTGAAGATCCGAGTGAAGTCTAGTGAATCAAGTTGATCATAGAATTCACAGATGTATTCCCTGAGAATCTGAGAGCTCTTGCAATCAGATCAGAATAGAGGGTCTGTGATAGATCCAGTTCTAGAAGACGAACCGTGATCGAGGTTGCCAAACCGAATAGATTTTGCCGATCTGACAGAATCGAAGAAACGACTTGACGAACTTATCTCCTTTGAACACGCCTAATCGAGTGCCTTGACCTGGGGTACTCCAACACTGCTTGTAGAGAAGAAGACAGTACACTTCCTATGTGTATTGTTCACCGAGAATTGCACAGAATATTATCGAAGACATGTATCCTCTACCGCCGTTGAAGAATTGTCCGATATGCTTTGAGATCTAAGATTTGTCTGGATGAACTTTGATTAGGATATCATCAACTCTATGTCCGAGCCAAATATGTTCTGAAGACAGCCTTCAGTGCCTGATATGGACACCTCGAATTCGTATGCCTGCCTCTAGTACTGACAAGTACTTTGCAACTTGATGGACCTCCGTTCATATCACAGTGAGTTAGTCGCTACCTTCTAAGGAGTTTCCTTGACATTTTCGAGATTCGAGGAAGAATGCAGTGCACCTCCGTATGGTATTCCGAAACTCAAAAGGGCACCCGCTAGTTGCCCAGCCTAGCAAATGTGAAATCTGGATCGACTGAGTGGCCTTTTCTGTCATTTCAAATCCAGAACAAGAACCGATGTAGAGTCTCTGGAGACTTGAACAGTACAGGTATGGAGACAAACCAAGACTTCAAGTGGAACTACCCTAAGCTTGCAACCTTGTTGCTTGAGTCGACAAAAAAAAAAAAAAAGTTCGAATGGGCAATCTATGTAGGACCTGTTTTCAGGAGCCGAAAAGAGATTAACTACAACTTCAATATTAACTCTGCTCAAGGGATTCTGAAGGAATCGTCGTAAGTATGAATGCATCACATGAAAGATTGAATTAGTGGATGGTATGAATGAAGAAACCATAGCTCATGCTCGGGAAGCTAAAATCAACCAGAAAGTTTCCCCTCATGACATCGAACCAGCTGTCGTAGTAAAGGATTGGCTGAAACGTCGTCACCATCCTATGGAATCAGTTGACATCTCCATAGATTATGGGAGTTTCAACACTTATTAACTCAGAAGGAGGTGAACCAACCCCAACGTCGTCAATGGAAAATGTTTGAGGACTAAGATTGCAAGAATCAGTGTTCCTTGGGAAAAGCGAATATCGTAGTTGGTACTTTGAACCAAATCACGAGCGTGTCACAAATTGAGGCTAAACCGAATTGGACTTGCACCATTTTGGATAATTTCATTCATAGCCTTGCGACCTAGTCAGAATTGGGTTGAAGAATCTAAAATGCCAAGACTGCAAAAGAATGGATCCTGAGTCAGACAATTAGAACGAAGAATAATCCAAAGTTTCAGCCTTGTGTTGGTAACCCCAATACTTCCCAATAAGCCTTGGACCTATGTTTCGAAGAGTTGAAAGAAAGAGACTTACTCGATTAAGTCAAGAGATACTCAACTTGTTAATAGATCAAAGCCGAGCATCAAAGATTGAAGGATTAGCTACTACTTATCCCTATGTGGGATTGGGAATGGATTCACCATGGACTTCGTGTCCGGACCATTGAAGGTCTAAGATGGAAATTACCATTACACATTTATCTGGGATTTCATCAAGGTGCTGTCGATCGAATTCAGGCCTTTCGAAAATAAATGGAAATAGCTCAACTTCTACTGAAATGCTACTTACAGGAACCCCGAACAAGCTTGACGTTGTGCAATCCGCGAGATACCTCCTATAAGTTCCTTCAAGGATCAGGCAATCGAAGAAGCTTCGTGAGAGGTCCAAATGAAGACGCGTAAGCTTCACTCCGAGTTGTTTAACACTAATCAGTAGAATCTGGGGACCAGATTCTCATAAGGAGGGGTGATTGTAATGCCCCAAAAATTCGAGTTATGAACCGGGAACCCGAACCGATTTTCTTACGCGATTCATGATTTATTTTGTTGATTATTATGTGATTTTATAACATTTTCACGAATTAGTGAATTTTGGTTTTTAAACCATGACATGTCAATGTGCGTTTAATTTTATGAATTTTGACTGTAATTATGTATTATTTGGATAACTTGTCTTTTTGAACTATTTTTGTAAAATTACGAAAATGCCTCTTCATTTCTTCGACCAAGTCAACTTTTGACTTAAGTCTCACCTCTCTCTCTCACCCCATTCACGCGAAACAACAGAGAGAAAAGAAGAGAAGAAAGACAAGAAAAGGAAAGAAGAAGAACGAGTTCAATCGATCGTCCCGACTCCGTTTCTCGACCGAATTCCGAGCCGTGAAATCCTACGAACTCCTCTCGATCTTATCTACGAGTAAGCTTCTCACGTCTTTCTCGATTAATGCCTTATTTGCTTCGATTTTTGGATTTTTGTATATAGTTGAATATGTTAGGTTTTATATGATTTTGAATGAGATTATGGATGTTTTTTCGTGATTATTGTTTCTATATGTAGCCTAAATGTTGTAGATGATCATATATGAAAATTTGCATGAGTGATTAACGTTTTGTGGATTAAATGTTGTATTTTTAGTTTGAATCGCGTGGTTTTTCTGTTATGCGAAGTGTTCTGCTGTTTCTTGACGTGCACAGGCTCTGCACACGGGGTGTGGCGAGCCCGTGTGAGGGTGCACGGTCTCTCGCACGGCCTTGCAGGAGACCGTGCATGAAGTTTTGTTGTGCACGGCCTGTGCACACGGCCTCAAGGCCGTGTGCAAGAGGCCGTGCATGTTCTTTTGAATGTGCACGGCCTGGTGCACACGGCCTTGAGCCCGTGTGCATGAGGCCGTGTGGAGCTGTTTTGCAGCCTGAGCCTTCTATATGTTTCAGTGCATTTTGCACTGTAGATCCCTCCGGGACTCGTCTTTTCCAAATTCTTTCTCCGCTCGTGTATTCTTTATCTATGATATGAATGTGAATTGCATGATTTATGAATTTATTGCATGTTCGGGATTGTCAATAGTGTGTTCGATGTTTCCGATGAATTTCCCAACTTTTGTATACGATGTTCGTTTCCTCCGAAACTTGAATGCATGCTTCCTTATTATGTATTAAGCATGTTCATGAAATGTAGTTGCATTTGAACTTCGTTTGCCTATCTAAATTCGAGAATTGCTTCGTTTATTTCTAATTTGAACCTAAGTACCGTATTTGATCGTTTGATGTGCTTTTACGTGTTTCTATGCTTTGGTATGAGCCATGCATTGTTGTAAGTCTTACGTGGTTATGTCGTTTGTCAGTTGTAGGTTCCACTCTCGTGGATTAGGTTGTTCGCTTCCGTTTTGGGCTTTCTTTTGGTTGTCGCCAGGTGAGGTTTCTATTGTTATCCCGTAATAGGTAGATATGTACTATTAAGCCTCACTAAATAAGCCTCGCATGTGTAGTTTATGTTTTCATCCCGTATTACTATACTTAGTAAATACTTTATGCTTATTACTTTTATGAGGTTTAAGAACAACGAATTTGATATCAAAATGTACTATGTATATGATTTCGAAAGGTTTTCAAAAAGAGACAAGCGAACTATGTTTTGATTTAAATGTAATTTTGGGTTTGGAAACCTTCTCGTTGAGTGAAGTCGTTAGGGCGGATTTCTCCCCCCCTGATGATGGAATACCCGGTTGTGTTTCCTACCGTTACACTGCCTGTCTCGAACGACCCTTTTGGCCCTCCCCGAAAGGTCTTGATTCCTATTCTAATAGGAAAATGATAGTTATGAAATGCGAGATATGATATGTGTGTCCGTTATGTTATGTGGGCCCAGAGTATGGCGATCGGATGAAGCCGGATAGACAGTGGGTCTACGGTGGAATTCGGTGGCTTGCTCCATGTTTACTGGGAGCACGGGTGAGGCCAGAGTGGCAACCTTTGTGCTCCTGCCGCGGTTGACTTCGTGTCAACTGAGACATAGGCTATGCCTATATCCTGAGCAGTTTGGATTTAGCGGTCCTTCTGCTATATGGGAGGAATAAGGTTGGTAAGTTTTCAGGTATGTTTTGATATGAGGAGTTGAGGGCTCGACTCGCCGAGGAATATGATATGTCCCGTTATGTTATGTTATGATAAATCACCGAATGTTTATGAAAACCCTTCTTTTACGTTTGTTTTCCTTTAAATTAAAATGGTGATTTATTCCTGTATGCTATTATGTTTTTCCCCCTCACTTAGTCTTTTGACTAACCCTCTCTGCTTTAACCCTTATCTGTTTCAGATGGTTACTAGGTGGGCATTGTCGAGTCTGGTTTTGCGGTATTACATTCGTCTTGTATTTAGTCAATTTTATTATGACTTCTTAGCTATCCATGTTATGATGATTGTATGGGAAAATTATGTAATTAACGTTCGGGATTATTTAATGTTGAACCCATTTAAGCTTCTGTGAGTGAATTCCGCTAGCCTTGGTGGGCTTTAACTATTTGCGCAATTGGTTTATTGCTTTAATTTCCCTTTTGTAGAATTCGTTTTGTTTGTTGTTGCTTCGGCTTCCGCATTGTTGTCGTCAGTTTTTTTTACAAAAAGCCCCGCCTAGTGATTGAGTAAATGAGTTTGCCATTTGCCGGGTTTCAGTTTAGGGTCGGATTTCAGTTTCGGCACAGGATTGAGACTCCGTGCGGGGCGTGCGTTACCCGTTTGGGGCGTCCGCTACACTTTCAAACCCCCATTTTTCTGCTTTCAATAATATTCCCGGTTTTCAAAAGATATTATTTCCAACCAATCCTTGTGTTCTATCCTATTTACCACTATATGAAATTTTGTGTTATTTGATAGATTGTCATTATAAATATTATTTTTGGTGGATTCGACACCCATCATTCGAAACTGGAACATTTAAGCAAAATCAGAGGACCTCACGGTAAGATGCTTACCGTGAGAAGGAGACGCACGGTAAGTCACTTACCGTGAGCGTCTATTTAGGTGCTGAAATGAGTTCATGCGGGGTATTGGCGCGTGGGAAAAAGCCAAGGATTAAAATAGCAGATTAATCCACTTGAAGCAGATAAAAATATCAAGTAGTAAATGATATTTCACGAAATTTACGAAATAAAATATGAATGGACATGACAATGCATTATACCTGTTCCAAACATTAAGGGAATCAATCTTTCTTCCACTTTCCGTTATTAGTCTAGTTCGACCCAGATTTTTATCTTTCATCCCTCTCTATCCAGCACACCCATCTTGAATCATTCTTAGATACAAAAATACTTTAATAATATAATACGTCTAACTGTACGGATCCTGGAACAACATCAGGACCGGTACCCTTTTCTATCTCTCTACTGGCGGCTTCGGGTCGGACAGTTCTACGCAAGGTGAGTGTTACTGCCGCAGAACAAGCACAATCCCCATCTCCCCCTACAAGTCTCATAGTCATGATTGGGCTTCCCATAAAGGCTGCAGTGCATGCGGGGCGCTGCTGGATTAGGCTCGATTATTGTAATGCTGCTGTTGGAAGAACTTCTAACGAATACTGGGACAAGAGGCAGTCCTATCAATCTTCCCTCCATAGGCATAGGGATGTTTGCACTTGTGGTCCCGAATAACTCCAACTCAGTCTGTAAAGCCCTAGCGACTGCCACTGCAGAGGAACAGCAGCCCAAGCTTTCAGCATCTGACGAATCTCGGGCCTTGTAGCGGGCGCCCCAAACGGGTAACGCACGCCCCGCACCGAGTCCCGACCCGGAGCCGGAATGGGATCCGACCCGAATCGAAACCCGGCGAACGGCACACATTTACTCAATGACTAGGCGGGGATTTCAAGAACAACGAAATAAAACGACAGAGACGCGGAAGCAAAAATTAATCAAACAATAAAACATAATAAATACACAAATATTAAAGCCCACCAAGGCCAACGAAATTCAATTACATAATTAATATACGGGTTCGCTACAATATCCCGACAATGTACAATAACGGGTTCAACATAGAAATCCCGAATTCTAACTAAATACAATCCTAATCTCATAAAACATAAACAATACCATACTGACACGAGTTATACATGAGCAAAATAAATACAACTCTAACGACGACGACGACGAAGATCCCGCCTAGTGTCCTGAAACCAATACAGGGGTGAAACAGATAGGGTTAGTCAAACGACTAAGTGAGGAGGGAATAATAATGTATATTATAAGTCGGAAGTAAATCACCAATTTTAAACTTAAAAGAAATCAACATAAAAGAAAGGTTTTCGTAATCGAGTGGTGATTTAGCATCAAACATAACTTATCATATGACTCGGCGAGTCGAGTCCTTAACTCCAATTTTCAAACATAAAACCGGAAACCACCCTTATTCCTCCAGTGTAGTCGGACTGCAAACCCGAACTACTCATAACATATCATACGATAACTCAGGTACTCAAAGGGCTGCCACTCCAGCCTCACCCTGAGCTCCCAAATGGAGGAAACCATAGGATTTATGCTGTAGACCCAACGTCTACCGACTTTGTCCTATCGCTCTTACTCCGGGCCCAAACATACACACATACATAACATAACTCGCTTTTCAAATCATTTCGGGTTGACCAAAAGACCGTTCGAGACATGTCATATGCGAGGCCGAAGGCCAAAGTTCGCCTTAGAAAACAAAAGGTTTTACATGTCTCTTTCGTAAACATTTCAATGACTATACGTAGTACTTTTTCATATCAAATCATTTTCGATAAATCAATGAACATAATAAGCATAAATATCTACTAAGTATATATATAGAAACGGTGTGAAAACAAAATGTAAACAAGGCTTATATCGGGAGGGGCTTATTTATATATATACATAATAGTACTGGAATCAGAAAAGGAAAGCCTCACCTGTTGGCTATTCAAAATAAGAGGAAAAATCAAGAACCGGCGCTACTCCATGGGAGTATCGTCTGCAAAAATACCAAGACACAACCAATTAAGACTAAGGACGACGCACGGCTTATACGAGAATATTAAAACACATAGGAGCACGTTACACAATCAAATCAAGCACTTAAGTTCAAATTATCAAACGAAAACAGAGTAATTCTAAAATTTAAAAATGCAAATCAAGTCCAAATGCAATGAAACTTTATGGACATGCTTAAATTATCATAAAGGAGTATGCATTCGAATTTCAGGAAAATCGGACTTCACATGCAAACGTTAGAAAATTTAAAGAAAACTTAAAACGCACTATTCATAGACCCGAACATGTTATAAATTCGTAAAACATGCAATTCATATCTATTTCATATATATCGAATACACGAGCGAAGAAAGAATTCAGAAAAGACGAGTCTCCGAGGGACCTGTAGGCCAAAATGGGCCCTGACTTACAGAAGGTCAGGGCACTGTGCGATCGGGCCACACGGCCGTGTGGCGAGGCCGTGCCCAACAAACCAACACGCAAGGCCTCATGCACACGGCCTCAAGGCCATGTGCACCAGCCCGTGCACCATCCCAACACGCACGGTCTCTTGCACGGCCGTGCAAGAGGCCGTGTACACCCACACGGGCTTGCCACACCCCGTGTGCATGGCCCGTGTGCGTCAAGAAAGAGCAGAAACATGCAGAACAACAAATCCCTACGCGAAAGTCAATCCTAAATCAACATTTAATCATCTAAACATGCAAATTAATCCCTGATTTTCACATATTATGATCTACAACATATGATCTACACATAGAAACAATAAACACAAATTTCCATCCATAAATTCTATAAAAATCACATAAAACCTAATAATATCGACTATTCACAAAAACGAGAAAAACAAAGTATAGAAGACCTTAAACGAGAGAATCGTGAAAGGCTTACTCGTAGAAGAGATCACGAGGAGTTCGTGGACGAAAACGATTCGAAAATCCATCGGGAAACGGAGTAGGGACGATCGTTGAAGCTCCTTCTTCTTCCTTCTCTTTTTCTTTCCTTTCCTTCTTTCTTCTTGCTGGTTTGTACGAGAGTGAGGTGAGAGAGAGAGACTTAGTCAATTGAGTTGACTAGGTTTAAAAATCGAAAGGGCATTTTCGTAATTTTGCAAAATAAGTTCAAAAACTCACGTTGTCCAAATAATACGTAATTACAGTCAAAATTCATATAATTAAACGCACATTGACAATTTGTGATTTAAATATCAAAATTCACTCATTTACGAAATTATCCTAAAATCTCAGAATAAATATCAAATTAAAATAATAATTTGCGCAATTACTCGATTCCGATATACCGGATTATAAATCGGATTTTTGGGGCGTTACAATACTCCCCTCTTCAGAAGAATCTGTCCTCAGATTCTCTTCCGGTCTCGGAGTTAGTTAAGAGGAGCATAACAGGAATTCTAATAACTCGAATTAAATCGAACATTCAAATGCAATTAAATCACATAATAATACGTCATTCATAATAAACACTTAAATCACTTAATATTCCAAATAAAATTCAGAGTCATACAAAAATATAAAATTACATCAATTCCTAAACAAACTAGCGGGAAAGAAGAAAGTAAAAATAGAAATAGATAGCTCAAGGCTCGTCGGGACCACGACGGAAATACTGATCCAGCTGCTCTGATAGTGACCACTGCATCTCTGAGATAGATCTCTGAAGCTCTGCTTGTAAGGCTGTGTACTGACTATCAATGTGAGCGCGTTGAGCTGCAAAGCCCTCATTGATCTGCCTCTCCTGCTGGGCAAATCTCTCATCGGTCACACGTCGGTAGTCAGAGAACTCCGAATAAAATTGTTGCAGGTCTATCGACTCCTGGTTCTGAGTGCTTCTTCTGCCGTGTGAAGACTCAGGTATAGAAGCATCCTGTCTCGACAGCTGTGAGTAGATGTGCTGAGCCTGCTCGCGGACCTCTGGGTTCGAGGGTCCTTCTTCGGGAGCATCATCTTGGTCAGCTTCCCACAAGGGTAGTCCATCTACCAGAACATACGGGCCGTTCCGTCTCGGACCCTTCGTGCAGATCGCCATTTGGGCTAGAGTGCCATAGCTAATTGAGGTTGAACCTCCCACGGGAACCTGGGTATCGAGCCCTTCCACTTGGGCACACTCCAGAATGGCGGTGATGTAGGAGCCAACTCGAATCTCTCCTCTTGACCGGGTGGAGATATACATCATATGGTCCATCATGTACGAGATGGGGTTGAACCTTACCCCTCGCACCATATGATCGAGTATTAGACAATCTTCGGTATTCACCGCTCCCGGACTGTCTCCTCTGGCTAGAACCGATCGGGAAACGGCTCTATGCAAAATTCTCAATTGAGTGGTGATGAGCGTTGTGGCCTTGGATATGCCGGAGTTATATATTTCGGTGGAGGTAGAGATACGTCTCCAAGCCTCGGCTTGATTCCATCCGTCGGCACGTCTTCTAGGTGCCGTAACATCCAACTGGAAATACTCTGACAACTGCCGATATGAAAGCGTGTAGTCTCGGTTGAACGCTCGGAAGTGGATTCCGATCGGCATCTCGATGTCGTCCGGAAATGCCGCGCCCTTAAGAGAGCTTAAAAATTCGCAAGTGAGCCGGCGGTAGGATGGCCTTTGGATACTCCAAAAATTAGCCCACCCAATGTTGTCGATGTAACGAGAGATGCCTTCGCCTAGGCCCAATTGGAACATAGCGTCCATGTCTAGGAATTGCGTAGCTCTAACCGGTCGTTCCATTAACCGGTTGAAGACATCTTGATCGTCTTCATTACCCAAATTCACTTGGTAACCTTCCGGTGCCGCTATGTCGGGTAATTCCCTTGCCCGACGTCCGCTACGGGTTTCACGATCACCTTCCATAGTAGAGTTGGAGTTGTTGTGAATTGAAGGAAATAAGTTGCAACTCCACTTGAGACTTTTACCGAACACTTGGCGTGTGCTACTTCGGGCGAAGATAACGTGAGATCGGAATAACGGATCGAGCCCAAATTTCAACAATACCAAGAACTTGCTGCAGAAAACACACCTTCAAAATCTCACGAAGATCTGTCGGCTTGATCGAGAATTAAACGAACTCAAAGTTGGGAGGAATTTGGGGGAGAAAAACAAGAGAAATTCTCGCAAGAGAAAGGGAGAGAAATAAGAGGGGTTGCGCGAATCTGGAGTTTCTGATCAATTTAAAAACTGGAAGAGATGCGCATGGCCTCTCGTCACGGCGTGTGACGAGGCCGTGTGGAAAACACGCACGGGGTATCGTCACGGCGTGTGACGACCCCGTGAGGAAAAACACGCACGGGCTCTCGTCACGGCGTGTGACGAGCCCGTGTGTATTCATGCGCACGGTCTCTCGCACCGGGTGTGTAACGCCCCGCTATTTTATAGCGCTTCGGTACGTTAGCCGATTATTGCCCTTGGTTGCATTGTTTGCGATTATGTGAATTATGTGACTTATATGACTTAATATATGAATAATATGATGATTTCATAAGAATTTTCATATTTGAATTATTTTATACCATTCTTATATTTGAATTACTTTATACTATGTTTATAATTGAATTGTTGAGTTTGAAATTTTATGAAAATTATGTCGTCATAATTGAATTACATGATATTATATTTGAAGTATATGCAATATATATATGCAAACATATATAAATATATGTATATATATATATAAATATCTATACAAATTGCAAGCATATTTTGACTTTTCAAACAAATATCTTTATTTATTTAATTACTTCATCATTCTCTACCTTTCTACACTATTCTCAAGCAACAACTCTCTCTCTTTCTTCTTCACCATTGCCGCCACCTTGCTCTCTCTCCTAACCGCCATTGTCATCCCCTCTAAAGCACCAAAAATCATCTTCTTTCTTGTTACAAAAAGGTGCTCCATCTTCCAAAGAACAAGTTGCTACTTGTTCTTTTTGCAAACAAGTGCTCTACACCTCTTATTCTCCAATTCTTTTCTTCAAGGTAAGGTTGTGATTCTCTCTAATCTTTAAGTTCCAATGTCTCATATGTTGATAAAGTGAAGAAGCATGCTAGAATGAATGATTGATGAGCTTGGTTTGGTTGTTGGTTGCATGTAGCATCACTTGTGATTTTTCTATTAAATTTGATCAATGTGCAATGTTGAGTTAATGATCTCATATGCTTAAATGGATTGGTAATTCATGTTAGTTCATGATATTAAGCAAATTGGTGAAGTTTTATGGAGTTTGGGATTGAAAATCAAAAGTTGGGACAAAAAGAGGGGGCTGGCGGTATGAATAGTGGATTTTGAGATTTTTGATTCGAACTTCGTTTTTCGATTCTTTTGGCATCAAAAATCTTAAAATGTATTAACTAAGAGATGCCGAAAGTTTCGGATTGATCAGAGTTGTTTTGCTATGAAAAGTAATAAACGAGGGGTGGTTTGTGTAATATGTGCAAAACCTTTGAATTTTGGTTACCAAGCTTCCATATTACTTGAATGCTTAATTTAGCTTAATATCATGTGTATTTGATTGTGTTTAAATGTGTTTGAATGAGCTTAATTGTGTTTAAGTGCATTTATATATAATATGTTATTTTGAGCATAAAATGCATTTCATAGCCGTCCGTCTTACCTGGTTGATTTATCGAGTCGTGTCTTACCTCGAGGCCTGTGTATTACAGGTGGGACCTCGCGGGACTGATTTCAGGTCGTCGAAACATCCTTTTTGTTAAGCCTACAGGTGAGGATGTAAAATGGTTTTTAACTGAAGTGTGAACAAATATTGCGAAAACATATCCCCTTAATATTTCAATTATATGTTTTGCCAATATTTGTAACAAAAGGGGTTTTAATATCAAATGATATATATGTATCTTCGTTAAAATGGTTTCAAAACAGAGACAAGGGACTATTTTGATTTGAGAAGTAACCTTTGGTCTCGGGACTTGCTCGTATGCCTCGAGTTATAGGCAACGTGTTGAGAAACCCTAGATGGTTACATACCTTGTCTCGAAAGACCCTTTTGGTCCATTAAAATATTTTTAAAAGCGAGATTATACACATTTAATCCCATTGAGGACGCTCTTGGGGGTATTTGAGCCCTGGATTATGTGAAAGGCGGATACCCGGAGACGTGCGTCTAGGGTTGAAGCCGGGTTCATAATCCGCCGATTATAAGCAGATATTCTAGAACCTGACAAATAATCAAAGGGTATTGTTCATGGCTGGTCGGAGGTAGTCTAGCCTGAATAATACTTACAGCGGCGCCATTAGTCGGGTATGGCGAAATCTCGGGTTGCTCCTTGATAAGCCAAATGGTGTTATGGGATTTCATTATATTTGATATGTTTTTGGGAGTTATAAGGAGATGGCCCGTTCTCACCGGGAATAAAAATATTTCAAAAATATTTTAATTAATATTTAATTCACAAAGCTTAGCTGAATTGTAAAAGAGTATATCGTCACTAGATTTGCTTTTATCAACCTAAGCGTGGATTAAATATATGTTTTTATTATGTATACTCCCCTCCTCACTGAGTTCGTTTGACTCACATCCCCTTTTTGGTTCATGCTTCAGGTTAGCAGTTCGATTGGTTGTTGGGTACTGGCAGCATCAGTGTAGGCTTACAGGTCTTTGGAGTCAGTCTATGTAGATATTTTGTTACGACTGAACTCTTATTTATTTTGGCATGTTAACTTGAAAAAAATTAATGAAAGTTGAGACATGATGACATTTGGATATTTGAACTTGATGAGATTAGCGTATATATATATATATATATATATATATATATATATATGTTTGATATTTGCTTCCGTTGATGACCTATTATTGCTATTGTTGTTGTTGATGTTGATATTGATGTTGGGGAGTTGCTGTTGCCAGATTGTGGGAATCCCGTTGTCCGGGGCGGGTTTTCGAGTGGTGGTATTTAACTATCGCTTGGGGGCTCGTTTCGGTCCGGGGGTTGTGATGTTGGGGACGTCACAGCTTAAGGTGGTATCAGAGCCTAGGTTTGGTACCTAGGTTTTGATGTTGTGTCGAGTCTGTCTAGGTCGAACGGCTCTAGGACAATGTGCTTTTATATGCTTATGTTATGTGACCTGTGTGGACATGATCATGTGGCTAACGAAACATGCATATTATTGTAACGGCACGTCCCCAAATACGGTGTGACGTGACGTCCCGCACCAAGTCATAATCCATAACCAGAACTAAAGGTCCAGTTATGAACTACAACCTGGCGAACGGAAAATAATTACCAGGCGGATCTGCTTTACAAAATAATAAGACAATGAACAATAATACAGCGGAAGCAAATTAGCACAACCTATCCCACTCAGGGAGCTAGAACAACCATAATCCAAAACACAATTATAAAGCCCACCAAGGCCACTGAAAATATCAATATCAACATTCAAACTGATTTACATTATTTACATCTACCACTTCTAGGGTTTTAAATATTTATCCAGATACATAGACGGATATGAAATCACCTAAACAAAAGTAAATGACTCCAAGGACACGACCTGAATCCGCCTAGCAACAAAACCTGAAAAGACAACAACAGAGTACTGGGGTTAGTCAAAGCGACTAAGTGAGGGGGCTGTAATACATATATATTATCGAAACAACCGAAAGATTCACCAGTTTGTAAATGAAAAGAAAGCAAAGGAAAAATAAGGGTTTTCACAATTATTGGTGAATCGAATAATTTCGCATTAAAGTAAAAGCTCGGCGAGACGAGCATCAACCACCAATTTCATAATATCAGAAATATCAAATAAACCTCCCTTATTCCTCCTTGTGTAGACAGGTAGCTAGCCCGCTACTATATAATCATGCAAGGACAAATATCCAATACATCTTCGGCTGGGGATATAGACTAGATCCCGTCCGGTGCAGGTACTCAAAAGGGTTGCCACTCCGGTCATACCCTCGAGCTCCCATCAGTTTGGAGTCCAGAGCATTGAGATCCACCGTAGACCCGACGTCTATCCGGCTTCACCCCGTACCCTGAAGTGCGGGCCCAATTGTATAATGTGGCTCAATGGCCAGGCCGAAAGGCCAAGATAATGTTCTCGCATTCCAAATACTCATATGGTCAAAGGGACTAATTTCAATCCATTTTATACCCTTTCGAGCTAATAGAGCTCTCGAGGGGTTATACATAATAATTTGATGTCAACACATTTTTCTTTAAACTCATTAATATAGTATGGTTCAAATAGCTACTACGTATAATATAAACATGGGGAAAGAAACATAAAAACATAAAAGACAGGCTTCGGGTATATATGGAATATTTACATACGTATAAGGAAAGCCGAATTCGGAAAAGAAACCCCACCTGGATAATACGGCAAAAAGGCAAAAGAAAGGGAACCAATTACTGCCTGGAAGAACTACCACCTGAAACCAAATACGGCACAACCATGTAAGACGACGACACGACGCACGGCTTATTCTTAATGCAATAACCACTTAATTAAATCAAAGAAGGGCAATTAGGGCAATTATTCAATGAAACGAATGAAATATCAAACTTCAAGCTCATAATCATACCTAAACACAATTAGGTTTCATAGACATGCTTAAAATACTATAAAGAAGCATACATTCAAGTTTCGAAGCAATCGGAAAAGAATTGCGAAAAGCGTATAATTCCCTAAACGGAAATTGGTTCGTTTCACGATCAAACAGTATTTGAAAAATTCAAACTCTATGGATTATTAAGTTTTAAAGTACTACGAACTTAATGACGAAGTCGGATTTTGAAAATAATATCAAACGAAGAAAGTAGCATTTGAAATTTTTGACTTCCAGAGACTTTTGAACTAAAATCGGGTCACACGGGCTACACACACGGCCTGATCAAGGCCGTGTGCGATTTTGGGAACACGCACGGCCTGTCCACACGGCCTGATCAAGGCCGTGTGCAACTTTGAAACATGCACGGCCTACCCACACGGCCTGATGCAAGGCCGTGTGGGGTGGAAAACATCCACGGTTTTGCTACACGGCCTGCTGCAAGGCCGTGTGCACCTGTTTTCGAAAATTTTCAGCAGAACACGAAGAACTTCGCACAGAAGCAGCAAAACTTCGTCAAATCTTTACCAAAATACCATTTTCAATCAGATTTTCATACTACAAACTTCAACAAGCATCAAAGATCACAATGGCAACACATAGGATCAAGAATCATCGAAAACTACGGAGTATAGCGATCAAACTATCGAAAAATCCAACTTCGAAGCAATTTATCCAAAACATACTCAAACGACAACGGAATCAAATGGAACTTGAATAATACCTATAGAGAATGTTATAAGGATCACGTAGGTTCTTACGGATCGAAATTTGGTTAAGAAACGAACTCGAAAGATCGAATTGAAGTTTTAAAGAAAATTCTTTCTTTTTCTTTCTTTCTTTTCTTTTCCGTCATTTATTTCTCTGGTTTTCTTAACAAGGATCTGTCTGTTAATGGATGGTCTAGTGTAATTAAGAAAAAGAAAAGGAAAAGAGAATAAAAAGAAAACCTGAGGTTTAAGTGAAAAATCGAAGGGGCATTTTCGTAATTTCGCGAAACTTCATAAAAAGGACATATTAATGAAATATGTCAATATTATAGTCAAAACTCATCATTTTAAACGCACATCAACGTAGAATAATTTAAATTCACAAATTATCACATTTACGAAAATTCATATAAAACACACAAATATCACATAAGCACATATGTACTGATCGAATTTTTCCAAACTTGTCCCGTTATCTCAGGAATTCTTACCGGCTTTAGTTTACCAAAAATGTGGGGCGTTACAATCTCCCCCCCTTATGAGAATCTGTCCTCAGATTCTATTTATTCGAAGCAAACAATTCTGGATAATGTTTCCTCATTTTCTCCTCTGTCTCCCAGGTAGCTTCTTCAGTTTTCTGATTCCTCCAAAGAACTTTTACGAGGGGGATTTGACGATTACGGAGTTCTTGAAATTTATGGTCCAAAATACTAACCGGTTGGGAAATGAATGTCAAATTCGGCTCTAACTTAATATCTTCCACTGGAATAATCTCGGACTCGTCTGGATGATACTTGCGAAGCTGTGAGACGTGGAAAACGTTATGAATACCTGTAAGAGCTGGCGGTAAATCTAATCTGTAGGCCATCTTCCCAATCCTCTCAAGAATCACATACGGACCCAAATATCTCGGAGCTAACTTTCCTCCTTTACCAATTCGAACGAATCCCTTTCTAGGAGAAGCTTTCAAAAATACCTGATCCCCAACTTCGAATTCTAAATCACGTCGACGCCTATCAGCATAACTCTTTTGTCGATCCTGGGCAGCTTTCATTCTTTGTCGAATAACTTGCACTTTTTTGATAGCATCCTGAATAAATTTTGGAGCAATACCACGATGAATACCATCTTTAGTCCATCTCCAATCCTCAATGTCCCAATATAGTGGCGATCGACACTTCCTTCCGTACAAAGCTTCGTATGGGGCCATCTGAATCGAAGACTGATAACTGTTATTATAAGCGAACTCGATCAATGGTAGCTGTTTGTGCCACGAAGTCTGAAAATCCAAGGCACAAGATCTCAACATATCTCTGAGGTATCTAATAGTCCTTTCGGATTGACCGTCTGTCTGGGGGGTGAGCTACGGTACTGAAGGTCAACTTTGTTCCCATACGATCCTGTAGGTTCTGCCACAGATGTGATGTGAATCTAGTGTCTCTATCTGACACTATACTAGCCGGAACTCCATGAAGTCTCACAATCTCCTCATGATAAACCTCTGCCAACTTGTCAACTGTATAGGATGTACGCACGGGCAAGAAATGAGCGGACTTCGTCAATCTATCGACAATTACCCAAATACTATCATAACCACCTCTGACTTTCGGTAAGCCCGAAACAAAATCCATTGCTATCTCTTCCCATTTCCAAGATGGAACGGGAAGTGGCTGTAGTAAACCTCCGGGTTTCTGATGATCTGCCTTGACTTGTTGACAAGTCACACAGTGTCTGACATAATCGGCTACATCTCTCTTCAAACCATTCCACTAGAAGAACTCTTTCAAATCTCGATACATCTTAGTGCCTCCCGGATGGATAGTATAGGCTGATTTGTGAGCCTCATCTAAAATCTCTCTCCTCAAACTCTCTGGAACACAAACTCTTGTCTTATGTCTGAGAAGACCTGTGTCGTCAATACTGAATTGCGTGTCTGGCTCATCCTTTATTCAAATAATCTGTCGTTGAATCCAATCATCAGTAGCTTGAGCTTCTTTAATTCTACGACCCAAATCTGACTGAATCGTGATGCTAGAAACACGAGCTTGAGAAATAATACGAGCTCTCTCAGCACCTGATATATCTGGACTCAGCTCTAGCTGTGATACACTCGCTTTTCTGCTCAAGGCATCTGCAACCACATTCGCCTTCCCTGGATGGTACTGAATCTTACAATCATAGTCTTCTAACAACTCTATCCAACGCCTCTGACGTTTATTCAACTCTTTCTGCGTGAAAAGATACTGGAGGCTCTTATGATCTGTGAAAATATCAAAAGTAATGCCGTAGAGATAGTGACGCCACTTGCCCAAAGCAAATACAACTGCTGCTAACTCAAGATCATGTGTAGGATAATTTATTTCAGCAGGTTTAAGTTTCCTCGAGGCATAAGCTATAACCTTTCCATTCTGCATCAACACACATCCTAATCCCTCTTTCGATGCATCAGTATAAACCACAAATCCATCTAAACCTTTAGGCAAAGTAAGAATAGGAGCGGATGTCAATCTGTTCTTTAACTCCCGAAAACTGCTCTCACACTTATCAGTCCACACAATGGCTACATTCTTCTTTGTTAACTCAGTAAGCGGGGCTGCAAGTTTAGAGAAATCCTTCACAAACCGTCTGTAACAACCTGCCAATCCCAAAAAGCTACGAACCTCTGTCGGAGTCTTAGGCTGCTCCCAATTCAATACTGAATCTATCTTTGAAGGATCAACCTCAATACCTGTCTTGGATATAACATGACCCAGAAATGCCACTTTCTCAATCCAGAACTCGCACTTACTGAACTTGGCATATAGCTGATGTTCTTTCAAAGTTTGTAGCACGATCTTTAAATGCTCTGCATGCTCTTCCTCGGACTTTGAGAAAACCAGTATATCGTCGATGAAAATGACAACAAACTTATCAAGATAAGGTCGGAAGATTCGGTGCATCATATCCATAAATGCTGCAGGGGCGTTCGTCAAACCGAATGGCATAACCACAAACTCAAAATGACCGTATCGAATGTTGAAAGCTGTCTTCGGTATGTCCTCTGCCTTGATACGTAACTGATAATGTCCCTGTCTCAGATCGAGTTTAGAATAGACCCTCGATCCCTGCAATAAATCAAACAACTCCTCAATGTGGGGAAGAGGATACTTGTTCTTCACAGTCATCCGGTTCAACTCTCTGTAATCAATACAAAGTCTAAGAGAACCATCTTTCTTCTTCACAAACAATACCGGTGCACCCCAAGGAGAAGTACTCGGCCTAATATAACCACTGGCTAGCAAATCATCTAACTGAGTCTTCAACTCTTTTAACTCAGCTGGTGCCATTCTGTAAGGTGTCTTCGAATAAGGCTCAGATCCCGGATACAGATCAATAACAAACTCGATATCACGGTCTGGAGGTAACGATTCTAACTTCTCAGGAAACACATCAGGGAAATCTCTAACTATCTCGGTATTTTCAAACTTCGACTGTTCCTTCGGCCTGTTAAGAAGATAAGCAACAAAACCTGAAGCTCCTTCTCGAACGAGCTTCTTTGCCTCTGTCATAGAAATAATCGGCCCATTCGTCAACTGAATACCCTGACTCGAATCAGATCCCAAACTAATCTTCTTCTCAAAACAATCAATCTTGGCCCTGTGCTCAAATAACCAATCCATACCCAAGATAACTCCGTACTTCTTCACTGACAACACTATCAAATCTGCGGGGTAAACCTTATCCTCAATAACAACGGGACAACGTCGGTACACGCGGTCGGTAATCATACAATATCCCAAAGGAGAACTCACAACAAAACAATAATCAGACAAATCAACAGACGCATGCGCAGATAAGTCAATTTCAGGAGCAACAAACGAATGCGTAGCACCCGGATCAAACAATGCATGTATGGGTATGTTATGTATATGTATGGTACCTTCCACCACGGCGGAAGCATCAGGCTCAGTCTCCTCATTATCGCCCTCCAGTGCATACACACGAGCTGGAACAGAAGGCTTCGGCCTCGGCAGCATAGGCTGACTCGGGGGCTGCCTCCTAGGACAACTATCCTTCTGGTGGGCAGAGCTACCACATCTAGTACACAATCCCAACTTAGACCAACACTTAAACTCTGGGTGATTCCCTCCACAATAACCACAAGTAACTGGACGATAACCTGACGGACGAGGGACTGAAGGAGAACCAGCCGGGCGAGGTGCAGAGTAAAATCCGGTCGGACGAGGTGCTGAAGTAAATCCCATAGGGCGAGGTATAGGAGGTCTGGGTCCACCAAAAGGTCTCTTGCCTTTAGGCTGCATAGGAGCACTCGGAATGAAAGGCCTCTTGAAACCTGATGAAGAAGAAGCAGGGGTGGTACTACGAATAGCTCGATCAATACTGGCATACTCAGCCTCAAGAGATAAGGCTGCATCTACAGCTGCAACATAGGTAGTGGGACGGGAAGCTGCAAGACCCTGTCGAAGTGGAATACTTAAGCCCTGTAGAAACTTCTTGGTCTTCCTGCGCTCGTCTAAAGCAATATAAGGAGCATATACTGCAAGTCTGGTAAAATTAGCCTCACAATCTGCCCTGGTAGAAGTACCCTGAGATAGCTCCATAAACTCCTGCTCCCGGCGATCCTGAACAGTAGGGGGAACATACTTAGCTCGAAACTCCTCAAGAAACCTATCCCATGTTGACTCAACTCCGGTGGCCCTCCATCTCTGCTCAGTCATCTTCCACCAGGCCTCTGCAGGTCCTCGCAGAAGATAGATAGCAAACTCAACCTTCTCTAGATCAGTGGGCTGAAGAACTCGGTATATCCTCTCAAGAGATGAAATCCAACCCTCTGCCACAATATCATTTGTAGTACCAACAAACTGAGGTGGGTGGAAATCGAGGAATTGGCGAATTGACTGCTCACGGGCTCTATGCTCATCTACCTCTACATCCTTGTCTCTCTGATCCAGGTAATCCTTAAAAAGACCAAATATCTGCTGAGCATCAACCACTGGTGCCTGTGGTGGTACTGCTGGAGGAGCACGATCACGACGAGGCGGCATCCTACAGTTAAATATCACAAGTATGCATGTAGATTAATTATGGATGCAAAGCTGTAAGCACATAAGCACAAAAGCACAAATTCCTAAGTCATAAGCCGTACGGACCTAGACTGACACAACTCACAGAGCTAAGGCCAATGAACCTCTAGCTCTGATACCAACTGTAATGGCACGTCCCCAAATACGGTGCGACGTGACGTCCCGCACCAAGTCATAATCCATAACCAGAACTAAAGGTCCAGTTATGAACTACAACCTGGCGAACGGAAAATAATTACCAGGCGGATCTGCTTTACAAAATAATAAGACAATGAACAATAATACAGCGGAAGCAAATTAGCACAACCTATCCCACTCAGGGAGCTAGAACAACCATAATCCAAAACACAATTATAAAGCCCACCAAGGCCACTGAAAATATCACTATCAACATTCAAACTGATTTACATTATTTACATCTACCACTTCTAGGGTTTTAAATATTTATCCAGATACATAGACGCATATGAAATCACCTAAACAAAAGTAAATGACTCCAAGGACACGACCTGAATCCGCCTAGCAACAAAACCTGAAAAGACAACAACAGAGTAATGGGGTTAATCAAAGCGACTAAGTGAGGGGACTGTAATACATATATATTATCGAAACAACCGAAAGATTCACCAGTTTGTAAATGAAAAGAAAGCAAAGGAAAAATAAGGGTTTTCACAATTATTGGTGAATCGAATAATTTCGCATTAAAGTAAAAGCTCGGCGAGACGAGCATCAACCACCTATTTCATAATATTAGAAATATCAAATAAACCTCCCTTATTCCTCCTTGTGTAGACAGGTAGCTAGCCCGCTACTATATAATCATGCAAGGACAAATATCCAATACATCTTTGGCTGGGGATATAGACTAGATCCCGTCCGGCGCAGGTACTCAAAAGGGTTGCCACTCCAGTCATACCCTCGAGCTCCCATCCGTTTGGAGTCCAGAGCATTGAGATCCACCGTAGACCCGACGTCTATCCGGCTTCACCCCGTACCCTGAAGTCCGTGCCCAATTGTATAATGTGGCTCAATGGCCAGGCCGAAAGGCCAAGATAATGTTCTCGCATTCCAAATACTCATATGGTCAAAGGGACTAATTTCAATCCATTTTATACCCTTTCAAGCTAATAGAGCTCTCGAGGGGTTATACATAATAATTTGATATCAACGCATTTTTCTTTAAACTCATTAATATAGTATGGTTGAAATAGCTACTACGTATAATATAAACATGGGGAAAGAAACATAAAAACATAAAAGACAGGCTTCGGGTATATATGGAATATTTACATACGTATAAGGAAAGCCGAATTCGGAAAAGAAACCCCACCTGGATAATACGGCAAAAAGGCAAAAGAAAGGGAACCAATTACTGCCTGGAAGAACTACCACCTGAAACCAAATACGGCACAACTATGTAAGACGACGACACGACGCACGGCTTATTCTTAATGCAATAACCACTTAATTAAATCAAAGAAGGGCAATTAGGGCAATTATTCAATGAAACGAATGAAATATCAAACTTCAAGCTCATAATCATACCTAAACACAATCAGGTTTCATAGACATGCTTAAAATACTATAAAGAAGCATACATTCAAGTTTCGAAGCAATCGGAAAAGAATTGCGAAAAGCGTATAATTCCCTAAACGGAAATTGGTTCGTTTCACGATCAAACAGTATTGGAAAAATTCAAACTCTATGGATTATTAAGTTTTAAAGCACTACGAACTTAATGACGAAGTCGGATTTTGAAAATAATATCAAACGAAGAAAGTAGCATTTGAAATTTTTGACTTCCAGAGACTTTTGAACTAAAATCGGGTCACACGGGCTACACACACGGCCTGATCCAGGCCGTGTGCGATTTTGGGAACACGCACGGCCTGTCCACACGGCCTGATCAAGGCCGTGTGCAACTTTGAAACATGCACGGCCTACCCACACGGCCTGATGCAAGGCCGTGTGGGGTGGAAAACACGCACGGTCTTGCTACACGGCCTGCTGCAAGGCCGTGTGCACCTGTTTTCGAAAATTTTCAGCAGAACACGAAGAACTTCGCACAGAAGTAGCAAAACTTCGTCAAATCTTTACCAAAATACCATTTTCAATCAGATTTTCATACTACAAACTTCAACAAGCATCAAAGATCACAATGGGAACACATAGGATCAAGAATCATCGAAAACTACAGAGTATAGCGATCAAACTATCGAAAAATCCAACTTCGAAGCAATTTATCCAAAACATACTCAAATGACAACGGAATCAAATGGAACTTGAATAATACCTGTAGAGAATGTTATAAGGATCACGTAGGTTCTTACGGATCGAAATTTGGTTAAGAAACGAACTCGAAAGATCGAATTTAAGTTTTAAAGAAAATTCTTTCTTTTTCTTTCTTTCTTTTCTTTTCCTTCGGCTGTTTAAGTGTAATTAAGAAAAAGAAAAGGAAAAGAGAATAAAAAGAGAACCTGAGGTTTAAGTGAAAAATCGAAGGGGCATTTTCGTAATTTCGCGAAACTTCATAAAAAGGACATATTAATGAAATATGTCAATATTATAGTCAAAACTCATCATTTTAAACGCACATCAACGTAGAATAATTTAAATTCACAAATTATCGCATTTACGAAAATTCATATAAAATACACAAATACCACATAAGCACATATGTACCGATCGAATTTTTCCAAACTTGTCCCGTTATCTCAAGAATTCTTACCGGCTTTAGTTTACCAAAAATGTGGGGCGTTACAATTATTTAGTCTTTTGATATAGGAAAATGGCACGTGGACGCAGAACCCGAGCTACTCCTCCTTTTCCTCCCCAAGACGACAACAATCATGCTCCTCCGGCTCCACAGCCCCAGCCTGTGCCGCCAGTACAACAAAATTCCATTAATCCAGCTACGTTATTTGAGGCTCTTCAGCAGTTGTTTCAGCAGGGTGTACCTCCTGCTCAACGGAGACAAGCTGAGGCAAGAGACTTTGACCGGTTTCTCAATCTCAATCCTCCGCGTTTCGAAGGACAACCTGATGATCTCAAGGCTACAGAGTGGATTCCCTCCACAATAACCACAAGTAACTGGGCGATAACCTGACGGACGAGGGACTAAAGGAAAACCAGTCGGGCGAGGTGTAGAGTAAAATCCGGTCAGATGAGGTGCTGAAGAAAATCCCATAGGGCGAGGTATAGGAGGTCTGGGTCCACCAAAAGGTCTCTTGCCTTTAGGCTGCATAGGACCACTCGGAATGAAAGGCCTCTTGAAACCCGATGAAGAAGAAGCGGGGGTAGTACGACGAATAGCTCGATCAATACTGGCATACTCAGCCTTAAGAGATAAGGCTGCATCTACAGCTGCAACATAGGTAGTGGGACGGAAAGCTGCAAGACCCTGTCGAAGAGGAATACTCAAGCCCTCTAGAAACTTCTTGGTCTTCCTACGCTCATCTAGAGCAATATGGGGAGCATATACTGCAAGTCTGGTAAAATTGGCTTCATAGTCGGCCACAGTAGAAGTACCCTGAGATAGCTCCATAAACTCCTGCTCTCGGCGATCCTGAACAGTAGGGGGAACATACTTAGCTCGAAACTCCTCAAGAAACCTATCCCACGACAACTCAACTCCGGTGGCCCTCCATCTCTGCTCAGTCATCTTCCACCAGGCCTCTGCAGGTCCTCGAAGCAGATAGATAGCAAACTCAACCTTCTCTAGATCAGTAGGCTGATGAACTCAGTATATCCTCTCAAGAGATGAAATCCAACCCTCTGCCACAATATCATCTGTAGTACCAACAAACTGAGGTGGGTGGAAATTGAGGAATCGGCGAAGTGACTGCTCACGAGCTCTTAGCTCATCTACCTCTACATTTCTGTCTCTCTGATCCAGATAATCTTGAAAGAGACCAAATATCTGCTGAGCATCTACTACTGGTGCCTGTGGTGGTGCTGCTGGAGGAGTACGATCACGACAAGGTGGCATCCTACAATTAAATATACTAAGTATGCATGTAGATTAGTTATGGATGCAAAGCTGTAAACACATAAGCACAAAAGAACAAATTCCTAAGTCGTAAGCTGTACGGACCTAGACTGATACAACTCACGGAACTAAGGCCAATGAACCTCTAGCTCTGATACCAACTGTAACGGCACGTCCCCAAATACCGTGCGACGTGATGTCCCGCACCAAGTCACAATCCATAACAAGAACTAAAGGTCCGGTTATGAACTACAACCTGGCGAACGACAAATAAATACCAGGCGGATCTGCTTTAGAAAATAATATGACAATGAACAATACTACAGCAGAAGCAAATTAACATAACCTATCCCACTCAGGGAGCTAGAACAACCATAATTCAAAACACAATTATAAAGTCCACCAAGGCCACTGAAAACAACCATATCAACCTTCAAACTAATTTACATTATTTACATCTACAACTTCTAGGGTTTTAAGTATTTATCCAGATACATAGGCGGAAATGAAATCACCTAAACAAAAGTAAATGACTCCAAGGACACGACCTGAATCCGCCTAGCAACAAAACCCTGAAAAGACAAGAACAGAGTATTGGGGTTAGTCAAAGGAACTAAGTGAGGGGGCTGTAATACGTATATATTATCGAAACAACCGGAAGATTCACCAGTTTGTAAATGAGAAGAAAGCAAAGGAAAAATAAAGGTTTTCACAATTATTGGTGAATCGAATAATTTCGCATTAAAGTAAAAACTTGCCGAGTCGAGTATCAACCACCTGTTTCACAATATCAGAAATATCAAATAAACCTCCCTTATTCCTCTTGGTGTAGTCAGGTAGCAAGCCCGCTACTATATAATTATATATGCAAAGACAAATATCCAATACATCTTCGGCTGAGGATATAGACTAGATCCCGTCCGGCGCAGGTACTCAAAAGGGTTGCCACTCCGGTCATACCCCCGAGCTCCCATCAGTTTGGAGACCAGAGCATTGAGATCCACCGTAGACCCAACGTCTATCCGGCTTCACCCCGTACCCTGATGTCCGGGCCCAATAGTATAATGTGGCTCAATGGCCAGGCCGAAAGGCCAAGATAATTCCTCGCACTTCAAATGCTGATATGGTCAAAGGGACCGATTGATAAATCAACTTTTAACCCTTTCGAGCTAAAGGAGCTTTTGAGGGGTTATACGTAATAATTTGATATCAAAGCATTTTTCTTTAAACTCATTAAAGTAATATGATTTTCAAGTAGCTACTACGTATAATATAGGTTTGGGGAAAGAAAACATAAAAGCATAAAACACAGGCTTCGGGTATATATGGAATATTTACATACGTATAAGGAAAGCCCAATTCGGAAAAGAAATCCCACCTGGATAATACGGCAAAAAGGACCAAAAGAAAGACAACCAGACTACTGCCAGGAAGAACTACCACCTAAAACCAAATACGACACAACCATGTAAGACGACAATACGACGCACGGCTTATTCTTAACGCAATAAACACTTAATTAAATCAAAGAAGGGCAATTAGAACGATTATTCAATGAAACGAATGAAATATCAAACTTCAAGCTTATAATCGTGCTTAAACACAATTAGGTTTCATAGACATGCTTAAAATACTATAAAGAAGCATACATTCAAGTTTCGAAGCAATCGGAAAAGAATTGCGAAAAGCGTATAATTCCCTAAACGGAAATCGGTTCGTTTTACGATCAAACGGTATTGGAAAAATTCAAACTCTATGGATTATTAAGTTTTAACTACGAACTTAATGGTGAAGTCGGATTTTCAAAATAATATCAAACGAAGAAATTACCTTTTAGAAATTTGGACTTCCAGAGACTTTTGAACTGAAATTGGGTCACACGGCCTCTTGCACGACCTTGTGCAAGGCCGTGTGTATTTTTGAGAACACGCACGGGCTACACACATGGCCTGAGGCAAGGCCGTGTGAGTTGAAAATAGCGCACGGTCTTGCTTCACGGCCTGTTGCAAGGCCGTGTGCACCATGTTTTCGCGAATTTTTAGCAGAACGCGAAGAACTTCGCACAGAAGTATCAAAATTTCGTCAGATCTTCACCAAAACCCTATTTTTAATCAGATTTTCATACTACAAACTTCAACAAACATCAAAAATCACAATGGCAACACATAGGATCAAGAATCATCGAAAACTACGGAGTATAACGATTAAACTACCGAAAAATCCAACTTCGAAATAATTTATCCAATACATACTCAAACGACAACAGAATTAAATAGAACCTGAATAATACCTGTAGAGAATGTTACAAGGGTCGCGTAGGTTCTTACGGATCGAAATTTGGTTAGGAAACGAACTCGAAAGATCGAATTGAAAGTTTGGAGAAATTCTTTCTTTTTCTCTTTCTTTTTCCTTCGGCTGATGAAGTTTATGGTTTAAGTGTAATTAAGAAAAAGGAAAGGAAAAGAGAATAAAAAGAAAACCTGAGGTTTAAGTGAAAAATCGAAAGGGCATTTTCGTAATTTTGCGAAACTTCATACAAATGACATATTAACGAAATATATCAATATTATAGTCAAAACTCATCATTTTAAACGCACATTGACATAGAATAATTTAAATTCACAAATTATTGCATTTACGAAAATTCATATAAAAACACACAAATATCACATAAGCACATATATCCCGATCGAGTTTTCCAAACTTGTCCCGTTATCTTAGGAATTCTTACTATCTTTAGTTTACCCAAAAATGTGGGGCGTTACAAATAATAATTCTCAAGTAAATATCAATATTATCCTACGTCCCTCAGAGGCTCAACTACAACATCGAAAAGTACATTATAATTAACACAATTCTTTCAACTATAACAAAAGCTTAATTAAAGAAATCATCAAGACCCGACTGTTGCTGGATATTAACTGAATAAGACCAAGACCCGAATCAAACCTAGACCTGTTGTTGCCAAACTGACCACAAAGGTGACACTGCCACCCGTCTGTCTGAAGGAACCTGAAGCAAGAATAAAAAACATGAACGTGAGTATAAAGGATACTCAGCGAGAGGTTATGCAATATAAATATTGATCCAGATTCGTCATTTAATTTGTGAGGTCCAAAACAGTGAATGTTGCTTATATTTGAGAAAATTATACAATTATAAGTTATAAAATTATGTAGTAAGCAACACTTGTTTCGGCTTATTTAAAACGTTGAAGAATTGACGAGTGGATCCTCTGAAATCATTTTTAGCACACAATTTAAGCCGATATCTTTAAAAGATAATTTAGTTAATTTATAAGCTCGGTAATCAGTAATTGCAATAGCTTTAATTCAGTCATGTAATAAAATAAACGATAAATTAACCTAAAGCAGTAAACAAGGTCGTTACGCTATTGTCCCGGCAAGTACGGGCCCATTCCTCCTTATATCGTCACATTCAAGAATACTCATGCGCCATTTGTCAAATTCCGGAGCTACCGAGAATTCAACACATTCATTCATGATAATTTCAGGAAAAACGTGCAACACATGCAATCGTTCACCATCTCCCCAACGAAAGACTGGCCAACCACCAACCAGTCTCCCATTGGAAATTACAATTTGGAAGTTATACTTTGGGATCTTATTATCCTAAACGCTCGTCTCCGGATCTCACCCTCCATATAACTTCCGGGCCCATTTCATTCATTAACTTTATCATTATCTTTCTTTTGCAATCATTACACTATACTTTGGGTAGCCAAAGGGGTCATTCGAGACAAGGTTATATATTGTGGGGCCAGAAGACCAAAGTCCGCCTTTTAAAATAAATCAGGTTTTTCCTTGTCTCTAGCTGAAAACATTTATAAAACATATATACATATATCATTTGATAATGAAACAGTTGATTAAATATCATAAAGATAATAACTCAATATTTATTATATAATATAATAAAGGCTGGAAAATATTAAAGCAATAATAAAAGCAAGACGATAAGTTGTTTCGCAAATAATACGATTCTTACTCCAGTTGAAAACATTTTAAAACCCTCACCTGGAAAGCTGAAGGAAAAGGTACACGATCGAGTATTCCTCGAAAGAAACACCTGAAACTAACCGACAAAACCATATAAGACAAGGACATGAAGCATGGCTTACGATAATTAATAAAGCAGTGAAAAGCACGTAAACATGGCTTCTATTGAAGTACTCACAAAAGTGTACTTACATGCATTTAAATGAAATATTAAATTAAAATACATAAAACATGCTATAACGCAATTCAAAGTTCACATTCATGCTCAAAATATTATAATGATGCGATCATGCGGGTTTCGGATTGATCGGACGAATTATGAAAAATAAGCTAAAAAGTCCTAAACGAAAAGCTACTATTCATGACCCGAACGGGGTCGGAAAATTCCAAACTTCACAAATTATTAAATCTCGCTATTTATAGAACCTACTAGTGAAATCGGGTATCGAAAACGAGATAAACGGAGAAAGTCAACATTTAATAAAATGAATTGACCAACAATGTCGTAGCCATCCAACTGAAATCGTTGAAAAATTAGCTAAGTATGGCTCACGGTAAGGGAACGAAGCTCACGGTAAGCAGTCACGGTTTGTGACATACCGTGAGATGAAAATCTCACGGTCACACTCACAGTATAGTTCTTATCGTGAAGTTGCACCTCACGGTATAGCTCACGGATACATCTTACCGTGAGCTTGCAATAACCAGCGAATTTAGAAGTTCTTCGCAAAGACCCTCTGTATTCGTACACAAATTCACATAATTCTGGAATTAGACTATGGATCCAACTGAAATTCACATATGCTAATCTACCACTCATGCTCGTCACATGAACACGAAAATGACACGAAACCATCAAGTAAAACACACTAATCTACAAAGTTGATAAATAATATACTGTTCATCATCTTTGCACAATTATACCAAAACGAGACGAAATCGAGGGAAGTTTGGTGGCTACCTGAAGAGCACGTTGCAAGGAACGCGTGGGAGTTAACGGATCGTAAATTGGTCAAGAAATGAGATTCTGAGGCTGAGTTGAAGATCAACGAGAGAACTTTCTTCTTTCTCCTTTTCTTCTTTCTCTCTTCTTTCTCTTCTCTTTCTTCTCTCACGTGAGTCTTTGTGGGTGTAGTTGACCAAGACAAAGTAATAGGTTAGGGAATATCTCGGGAAAAACATGTCCGAGAATAAAATAATCATTTCGGGAAAATTCCGGGGTCTAGATTAAAATATTCTCACGAATTCAACGGCAAGAACGGAAATTAAATAGAAAGATTAGAAATATTGGTTTGGATCCAATTACGAAATTACGGGGCGTTACAGCGACAATCAATACCACTCTGAAGACACCCCAGTCGTTGCACTGTCTACTGGATGGTACAGTGGAGGAAGCAGATGTCATAAAAACAGTCATAAGTGGTAACGGGAAAAGCGTGATGGCTAAGGTTGTCGATGAGTGTGATTCGACAATGGGATGTGATGATGACCATGATTATCAGCCTCCTTGTCCTAATAACATTGTTGATGCATCCAAAGCTGTTTCGAAAGCATTGGGGGTGGATGAGATAACTGGGGAGACTTGGATATTACTTGGACTGATGCTTAGAGACCAGAGGGAGTTAGATCTAATGTGCTTTTTGTGTAGAGGGAAAAAATACATGTGTTTGTTTATATATATGTGAAACCTGTGTTGTAAATACTATGTTGTAAGAAAATATGTTTTGAGATGAAAAAAGATTGAAATTATATGTTGTGAACTAAGTTTGAGGATTAAACTCCAAGGATTTTTTCCTTTTTAGTATAATTAAAGATTGCATCCTTCCTCCTATTGGAAATATGAAACTAATTAATTCATGGGGATAAACCCTAACTACAAGAAACCCCATAAGGTCAGAAATTACGAACTCCCCCTGAAGTTTTAAGTCTAGCAGAAAATTTAACAGCGGTGGTAAAATTATCATGTTTCCCTTGTCGAAAAGAGCTAAAACAAAAACAAAAAAGGTTAATTTTTGAAAAACCAGCATTACCCTTCGCTTAAATAAATGTTTGTTATTAACAACTGGTGAAATTTGTGAGAGAGAGTGAAACCTCAGGGGAGCATTGATAATTTTTGAAATCTCATGAAGGTTTTTTGTATTTAGGTCGTCATACATCAGGGACTATGATGCACGGACACTTCTAAAAATCCTATCTTGTCGTGTCGTGTCATGTCCGACATGGGATCCGACACCGTGTAGGACACCCATGTCAGACACTTCTCTAGTGTAAAATATTGAAAAAAAAATCGTGTTGCGTCTTGTCTGTGTCGCCGTGTCCGTATCTGTGTTTCATAAATCAGGAGTAATTGGTAATTATCCTTTATTCGAAATACATCAACAAAAGAACTCTGAGACAGGACAATCAAGACACACACAAGAAAGCATAGTACATCCCAGCCATGTAGGAAGAGGCATTAACAGAATTTACATGTAAAACTTGATCACAGATGTATCATCATATAATATAAAAAAGAGACAACTTCAGTATTTTACAGACAAACTGCAGTAATAACTAATCAGAAAATGCAGAAAACAGAGTTGATCAAATATCTAGAATTAGAGCAACCTATGTCAGGTAAGGAAGCAACATGGACAAAGCCAAGAATCTATCTCTTGGCGACACTGAAAATACTAAGTCGAACGCAGTTTCTTCTTCCAGATACTTCTAGAAGCTAGAATTGGAAATCTAAGCAAATGTCAATAAACGGGATTCTGTCCACCCCGTTCTAGGCATTAGGTGGAGCAACTAAGTTGCCAAGTCCAAGGTCTTCGGGATCAGCTGACGTTTCTTGATTTTCTCCAGCATTGGGTTTTTGGCTTTGAGGAGCGAGGCAGCAAGCTTCCCATAATTACCTGGAGTTTGTTCATCGTTATGTAGCCTCATACACTAAAATAAACTATTGAATATGAATTAAAGAATATATTTTGGGCAAAGCAAGTCAGTTTAATAATTTTGTTTTAGTTGTTCATCAACCAAGTAGTTATGACTTATGAATCAGCCAAGATTATCAATGAGCCGAGCTGACACATGCACAAGTCAAGCGAGCTTATTCGAGCTCAAATTGATTTTATTTTATTAATCATTGTCAAAAATCAATAATGTAAGTTTTTCGATTATTGTATATATAGTGCAGAAAATTGTAAAATAATTATAGAAAGAAAATAAACAATTATTTATCTTAGTTATAGTATTAAGAATTACGCATAATACAAAAAATTATACATATATTTGATAATAACATAAAATATTAAAAATGCAAGTATAGTGAAAGAATATTAGTACTATTTAAAATAATATAAAAGGAATTGAAATTAATCCATAAAAACTTTTTCGGTATATGAATTTGCACTTGAGCTCTATATTTTTTCAAGTTCCCTCCCCAAACTCGAGCTCGAGCTAAATAATTTATGAACGCTCAGCTAAAAAGTGATTTACATCCCCTAATTTAGAGATATTTGGAGGAACCGTACAGAGCGAGGATTTTACCAAAATCCGAGGAAGAAAGCAGGAGGAACCTCACAAAGTTTATTTCTAGAGTAAGAATTGAAGTAAAAACATTTACAAAAGTGAACTAAAGATTTTCAGAAAGCTGAAATATACGTCAATTCAAGATTTATTCTAAAGGTACCTGAACAGGGGAGGCAGCAATGAGTGCTCCCTCAACTACACCACCGATGACACGGCCATCGGGACCAGAAAGAGTAATGCTTAGAGAACCAACCGGACCATGAGGAGTATGAACAGCATTGTATGTATATGACCCAGATAAGTTCAAAATATCAAACCGACCCTACAAAAGAATGAAAAATAGACTTCATATTCAGTTATAGCTGTTCTAAAAAGAAAAAAGTTAGCTGTTAATAAGTATAATTTTCCCACTTCCCTCCCCCTAAAATGACAGATTTATCCTTTATCATATAATTTTTTCTATTACAACCCTTCCCCTATAATTATATTTCACTATATATATATATGTGTGTGTGTGTGATATAGAAAGTGTATGGAGTATATACCTCGTATGTGACAGTTCCACCAGCAGTTGATATTCTAATATTTACACCTGAGGCAGCACCAATGCCTGATAAGATCACTGTCGTCTGTCGACCTTGTGCAAATGTCATTATCTTCCTCTTGATGTCCTGCACGAGAGAAGTCATTGACACGAAACTTTCAAAAGATTTTCAATCAAAATTTAATTTTCAAGAGTCGAAAATTTTGGATGGGAAATATTCGAGTTATTGATTATCATACTATTCCCTTTCTCTGTCAAGCCCAGCTGATCATTGTGAGTACTCAATGTTACCAGATCAAAATCATATTTTCCTAGAGACTATTTGCTAGCTAGCCACATTCTTTAAATGTTATTCAACCACAGCACTGCAATGGCATTAACACAAAGAGGATTTGTACAGGTCCTTCTGCTTTTTTGAAGTTCTTAATTTTACAGATTTCATGAAGTGGTTAGTAGTAAAAATTGGCAGTGTTTGAAAATAAAAAGCTACTAAAAGTTTACAACATAATGTACAGGTGCTAAAAATTTGGTATGAGGTTCTTTCAGCTCTTATTTCATTTTTTATCTTTTACTTTGAGAAAGGGACAGCAAAAGCAGACATTGCAAACACTAACTTTAAGCTTAAAATGAAGGCCGCTCAACTAATGAAAAAAAAAGAAAAAAGCTCGAAAGCACTTACTTTAAGCTTTCCAAATGCGCTCTAAAGTTCGTGGGATTAACTTTGTCTAATCATATCAAATTAGGACTCAAGACCAAGTAGGGAGTAGATTGCATTAGTATATTTACGATATTCTTAACATAAATCTCTATTTAATAGCTTTGTGCATTCTACTTTGATTTGATTCCTTCAAATGATATCTGCTTGCCACCTTAATTCATTTGCAATATTTGCAATTATTAGGAATTAGATTTATCCATGCTTAAGTTTCTTATCCTTTTAATATTTATTAACAATACTATCACTAATGGCTACTGTCAAGATTGCACTTACTTCACCCACGCCAACAAAGAGCATATGCGGAACAATTTTGCCCGGCCCGTTAAAGAGACCTCCACCTGGAAAGACAATACATCCACCAAAATCAACCAAATAATAAGTATTTCAATTTAACCATATAAAACAAGCACATGACTAGATACATACCAAAACTCTTTTGAGTTAAAACTTTTAGTTATTCGCTTGAAATTTCTGTGTGAAGCCATTGTGTGTGTGTCTGGGTGAGAGAGAGAGAGAGACTGACTGACAAAAGCATAGGTGCAACCACATTTACATCTTTTATAGAGAGGTCGAAGGGTGAGTCAGCAGCTCGATTTTTCAAGTGACGTGGTCCTTTTGAGGTGTCACTTCCTCATTGGGACACTTGTCATAAATCATGACAAGTAAAATCGAGGTATCCAGCTCATTAAAAGCTCTCATTACCAAGAAAAGGGTGGAATAGGTAAGGGCGGCGCGCGTGTGAACCGTTTGATGAGAATGTGATGATGTAATACAGTGAAATGCTGGCATCATCATGTCTGATCTAACGATCCATAAATCAAACAGACATATATTTATTCAGGTGCCATCACATGAGCCTTTTCTCATAAATTTTGCCGAATTTGGGCCTTACTCAAACTTATATTTTTTCCTCATTATGGCTGTGTGGTATCTCTCAACCAGAAAAACATCTATACTTCAATTGGAAATTATACATCATCATTATAAACGAGTTATGAGGATATACTTGAAACAATTTCATAACATTAGGAGGTGGATAAACTAGGAAACATACAAGTAGCTAGTTCAAATAGGTAATGATACATGACGTAAGCAGTGTTCACAAACTCAAAAAAAATGTGTTTTTCTGCTTTTGGAACTAAACAGAAAGAGGGTGTTTTATTTTGCTGCTTTTACTTAAAACAAGCTAGAACCACCTTTTTTTTTTTTTTTTTTTTTTTGGGGCGGGGGGGGGGGGGGTGTTGGGATTGTGTAAACCTTGTAGGTCTTCTTCCTCCTATTAATTAGAAGTGTTTTTATACCCTTTCTCCAGTCACTCCAAATTTAACTAAAACTTTTTACGACTTTAGCTCTCCAAAAGTAGAACATTTTGCAAACACCCCAAAATTTCAAATCAAGACCAATTCATGTTTATGATTCAAATGAGAAGCAAGTGATCTTACCAATGAGCTATCACATAGAAAAAAAAAACTCAAAGGCGGATCATATGAACTTAAACTTATTACGAAACATATGTGCAACTAACTCAAATAAACCAATAATTCAGAACACAACATGAATTTCAATCAAGGTTTCAATTTTTTGACTTGAAAGAGGAATTACCAAGGGAAACTAGAGGCGGCCTTCGCGATGGCCCTGGTGGCCTCCCTCTCTTCTTCTGCATTGGTCTTACAATTGGCAATTGACTAGAAGTTGAGGGGGATATCGTCAAATCACGTCCATATTTCCTCGGTCTACCTCTTTTTCTTCTCACAGGTTGGCTTTGCAGCATAGCCGGAGGTGGCCCCACACCAATTGAAGGAGGCGGGCCCACATTCATTCCGTGAGGCGACATTGTTGATGAAGTATCCAAAGGCATTGAAGATCCCATAAAGTACCCCTCAGCATTGGATTGAAAGTTTGGAGTAGGATTCGATAATGAATTCATGCCATAATAGGAGGCTGACCCTGGTAATGACATAGCCTCCCTTCGATCCATGCATTTACTTAGAAAATGTTTTCGACTTTTGATGTAATTGGAGAATTATTAAAATTTAAACCAAGTTTTTGGATGAAATGATTGGAAATTGGAAATCACTTCATTAAGCAAATCTTGGATGGTTACTCTGTTTATTATGAAAAGTCTATTTAAATCCTACATTCCTATGTATAGAATATACTATACAGAGAATTTGAAATACAAAGAATTTGAAAAAGTCCTACAAAACCAATTATTGGCGCAAAGTAAGCTAAAATCAAGAAGATGAGCTATAATGCAAGAGAAAAGGGAAGATTAAGTTCGACGAATTTGAATTAAAAGTGAAAATTTCACAATTATTTACACTCTACTTAATCAGGAGAGACAAAAACAAGGCTTTCATGAGAGGAAGTTGAGATTAAATTATTCAAAGGGGGTTTTATATTTAATCAACGAAAAAATAACAGTCCAAGACATTATTAAACCTTGACAAAGGAAAACAAGGGAAAAAGGTTTCGTTTTTCCAGTGATTCAAAACACACAACAAACGCATACACAAACACACATAACAAATCGAACCCCAATGAGAGATAAGAAGCTATGTCCGAAACAACCATGCAAATGGCTTCAGGAAATGAGATTCACCCATAAACCTCTTAAGAGAATCCAACTCTGCGAAAAGGGTCGAAACAAAAAGTAATTTTGATAAATACTTCATGAAAAGTTGATAAAAACTCAAATAAGGCAGTGATGCACTCACCATAACAGTGAAAGAATTCTTATCTGAAACGCAGTGCATTTTCAAACACTCGCTCCATTCTCTCTCCAGAATTTCTGGGTTGGCGTTACTGTGTGAGGAAGATATAGAGTAAGGAGTGATTCGGGAGGTTTTGGTTTGTTTTGGTTCGATGTCGCCTGAGAAATGTTTGAAGAGAAAAGCGAAGCCATAATCTTGAACAGGACAAAGCACTGGCCACTCGGCGCTTGGTGGATAATTTCTCATCTTTAAAGAGAAGTCAGATTTCAATGTGATTTGTCAAGCCTTAATGCCTACACGCGTCCGTGGGCGCGTGGTGTCACTCGACCCATTACGACGGCGTTTGTTTCTGTTTTTCCCTCCATAGGCAAACGACTTCGTCCTCGTTATCTTCCAAAATCTCTATCCAACGCCTATATTCTCTAGCTCTCTGTATCTCATCTTCCAAATTTCCCCAAATTCTTACCTCACACCCGCCATCCGCCAATTCTTCTACGAATTGTTCGTCCGGTGCTTTCTAATGAATTAGCAAATCCCATTAATGTTAAAATTAAAAGAGAGGCTGCCAAATACTACTATGTGGGATGGAGAAGTAAGATTGATTTCTGAGCAGGTGCGTTTGTATTTGTTTAATGAGTTGAGGTTTTCGAATTCTTGTAAAAGAATATGTAATAAGCAACTTATTTATTACATTTATTGAAAATTTTACTATGTGGGCTGGAGAAGTAAGATTGATTTCCTGGCAGGTTGGTGTGAATGAGTGTGTGTGTGTTTTGGTTTAATTAGCTGAGGTTTTCGAATGCTCGTAATTTTCTGCAGGTTAATATTCATTGTTGGAGAGCTATTACTGGATAAACTGCATTCATTCTACAGAAACATGAATTCGTGCGCGAGCCCACGATGTCTGGGCAGAAACTTTTCATGTTCCGCCGCAAGGAAGAAACGTGAAAAACATAATAAAATTTATAGAATCAAGAGACCGAATCTCCCTTACCCAAAATCATATCCAACCCCATTGTTAACCATCCAAAATATCCGACCTCAGACGAAGGTCGAGGCCCTTGAAACTGTGATAAACAACTTGGAATCCTCAGTCAAGAACGGGATATGGATTGATGACCCGCAAATATTTGCATCCCTTTTGGAGACCTGCTTCCAGTTGGAAGCAATTGATCACGGTATTAGAGTCCATAAACTCATCCCGCAGAAGCTCTTACAGAAGAATGTCGGCATCTCATCAAAGCTTCTCAGATTGTATGCTTTTAGCGGGCAGGTGGAGAAGGCCCACGAGGTGTTTGACGAAATGCGTAACCGGAATTCTTCAGCCTTTCCTTGGAATTCACTTATTTCTGGTTATGCTGAGACGGGTTTGCACGAAGATGCATTGGCATTGTACTTCCAGATGGTGGAAGAGGAAGTCGAGCCTGACGTATACACTTTTCCAAGGGTTCTGAAAGCTTGTGGAGGAGTTGGAATGATTAGTGTTGGTGAAGAAATCCATCGCCATGTCATTCGATCTGGGTTTGGAAAGAATACTTTCATCTTGAATGCCCTTGTTGACATGTATGCCAAATGTGGCGATATTATAAAAGCTAGGAAGATTTTCGACAGTATTGAGAATAAGGAGCTCGTTTCTTGGAACACCATTATTACCGGTTATGCTAGACATGGCCTTATAATGGAAGCATTGTCCATGTTACAGGCAATGATAAGAGAGAGATTTGAACCTGACTCGGTCACACTCTCTATAATTCTCACTAGCATATTACCCTATAAAGTCGGAACACAAATTCATGTATGGGTATTACGTAGAGGAATTGAGTTGAATTTATCCATTGCCAATTCTTTGATAGTTTTCTACTCTAACCACAATAAGTTGGAAGGAGCAAGATGGCTATTCAGTCAAATGCCCGAGAGAGACGTGGTATCATGGAATTCCATAATTTCAGCTCACTCAAAGGATATCATATTCTTAAAATACTTCAACCATATGATGGAATCTAAAACACCACCCGACGATATCACATTTGTGTCATTATTATCTGCTTGTGCCCATCTGGAAATGGTGAAGGAAGGCGAAAGAATATTTGCAAAAATGGTGGAAAGTTATCCGATTAGTCCAAGTATGGAGCATTATGCTTGTATGGTGAATCTTTATGCTAGGGCTGGGTTAGTTAATGAGGCATATGAGTTTATAGTGAACAAAATGGAGATTGAGGCTGGTCCAACCGTTTGGGGAGCATTGTTGTATGGTTGTTTTCTTCATGGTAATGTTGATGTTGGGGAGATAGCTGCACAACATTTGTTTGAGCTGGAGCCTGATGGTGAACATAATTTTGATCTCTTGATTAAGATTTATTGTAAAGATGGTCGTTATGACGATGCAGAGAGAATTAGAGGCATGATGGAGGAAAGAGGGCTGGAAATGTAGATCGCTTACGGTAAGCAATTTTCGATTACTGAAGGTACAGATTAAGTCTATATATAATTTTGGGAAAATTATACTAAGTTGCTTAAAAATTCGAAAAACCATAGAAATTGTGAAACCTCACAAATACCCCAGTCAACGAAACATTACAAATACCCTATCATTGTAAGGTTGCAAGTACGTACCGATGATGATATTGCAAATTTCCTAAGGTTTTGAGTAATTGATCCTATAATTTGTTGTATATTTGTGGAGGTTCCGTTTACCCCTTCATGTAAACAATTATAAAATTATTATTTTATATAGTGTAATGTTCTAAATTCATTACAAAATAAAAGATTCATTCTTTCTTTTTGCTATTACACTTGTCCAAACACAATATTCCAAGCTCTCTTTTCATGAATTATGAATGTAATGGAAAATAGAAACATCCTAGTTCAATTAAGAATCTTAATTTAATATAGAATTAGTAATGTACGAACACTTCTAGAAATTTCATTTTGCCGTGTTGTATTGTATCCGATATCGTGTTGGACAGTCCTCTAGTGTAAAATGTCGAAAAAATCCGTGTCGTATTATCTGTGTCGTGTCCGTATTTGTGTTTCATAGGTAATAGTTTTAAGTAAATTGTATACAATTAGTTGCTTTGTCATTTCGAATTTAAGAAATATATAAATTTAACATTTTTGTTCACATATGTGGAAAAGCTGAAATTTTCGTTTACATGAAATAAAGGATCTGAATTACGTGGTATTAACGAAATGAATTTTTATTATTCCCCATAACGGAAGGCATTGTTTGTAACGGTACGTCCCCAAATATGGTGCGACGTGATGTCCCGCACCAAGTCACAATTCATAACAAGAACTAAAGGTCCAGTTATGAATTACAACCTGGCGAACGGAAAATAAATACCAAGCACATCTGCTTTAGAAAATAATAGGACAATGAACAATAATACAGCGGAAGGAAACTAACACAACCTATCCCACTCAGGGAGCTAGAACAACTATAATCCAAAACACAATTATAAAGCCCACCAAGGCCACTGAAAACATCAATATCACTATTCAAACTAATTTACATTATTTACATCTATAACTTCTAAGGTTTTAAGTATTTATCCGGCTACATTGGCGGAAATGAAATCACCTAAACAAAAGTAAATGACTCCAAAGACACGACCTGAATCCGCCTAGCAACAAAACCTGAAAAGACAACAACAGAGTAATGGGGTTAGTCAAAGCGACTAAGTGAGGGGGCTGTAATACATATATATTATCGAAACAACCGGAAAGATTCACCAGTTTGTAAATGGGAAGAAAGCAAAGGAAAAATAAAGGTTTTCACAATTATTGGTGAATCGAATAATTTCGCAATAAAGTAAAAGCTCGGCGAGTCGAGCATCAACCACCTGTTTCATAATATCAGAAATATCAAATAAACCTCCCTTATTCCTCCTTGTGTAGTCAGGTAGCTAGCCCGCTACTATATAATTATGCAAGGACAAATATCCAATACATCTTCGGCTGGGGATATAGACTAGATCCCGTCCGGCGCAGGTACTCAAAAGGGTTGCCACTCCGGTCATACCCTCGAGCTCCCATCAGTTTGGAGACCAGAGCATTGAGATCCACCGTAAACCCAACGTCTATCCGACTTCACCCCGTACCCTGATGTCCGGGCCCAATAGTGTAATGTGGCTCAATGGCCAGGCCGAAAGACCAAGATAATTCCTCGCACTTCAAATGCTTATGTGGTCAAAGGGACCGATTGATAAATCAACTTTTAACCCTTTCGAGCTAAATGAGTTTTTGAGGGGTTATACGTAATAATTTGATATCAAAGCATTTTTCTTTAAACTCATTAAAGTAATATGATTTTCAAGTAGCTACTACGTATAATATAAGTTTGGGGAAAGAAAACATAAAAGCATCAAATACAGGCTTCGGGTATATATGAAATATTTACATACATATAAGAAAACCGAATTCGGAAAAGAAACCCCACCTGGATAATCCTGCAAAAAGGGCAAAAGAAAGAAGACCAACTACTGCCCAGAAGAACTACCACCTGAAACCAAATACGACACAACCATGTAAGACGATAATACGACACGGCTTATTCTTAATGCAATAAACACTTAATTAAATCAAAGAAGGGCAATTAGGGCAATTATTCAATGAAACGAATGAAATATCAAACTTCAAGCTTATAAATCATGCTTAAACACAATTAAGTTTTCATTTTTAATACCAAATGACAGATAAAAAATGCTATATTATCAGCTGAACGGTCTGCAGAAGAGTTCATTTTTGGACCAAAGAAAGAAACTCCACAAAGTGATAAGATCAAGACGCCTTCTAATGTCACGGACGAACATCCTTAGCTTGTTAGATAAACAACTTTTTGATTTTTGATGATAGTTTCACAATAGTTTCTAGATAAGAGTTTGTGTAAACATGAACTGAAAGTTTCCTACGTTTTTAGAATACCGTCTTCCCTTACTATGAATGTGATTATTACATAATTTGCTTGTGCTATGTATAAGTATTGTCATAATTTTATTTATTTTACTGTGTTCCAGGCATATGTTTGAGTTCGAAAATTAATATATTATTTATATAATATTAGAAAATAAATGCTTGTGCTACAACAAACATGATTTGGCTCGATATCAGCCTTCAAGCTTGAAAACTGTTTATGATGTGATATTTGCTTGCTATTTTTAAGAGAAAAGAAACAACGACAGGTTAAATAATTCTCTTCGCTAGTTTTGTTCTTTTTAACTCTTTAACTATTTTTGGTAATTATGAGAATACTCACAATTATTCAACCTGGTCGGACGGACGAATCTAATGTCGACATAATTACGATCTAATCATGGAGGTATGAACGTTACAAAAGCAAAAACAACTTGAGATAGTTTTAATAATTTGAACATTTTAGGGCAAATATGATGAAACACAAAAGATATAGCTCATTTTCGGCCGGTTCTGAAATTGATAATCATATTAAACTCATTAACTGCAAAGTGTTGGGAGATCACATCTCTCTTTGCTATATAAATGAATTCCTTGACCATTCTTCTACACTTTTTTATCATTTATAATCTATGTTTTAGCATTTGAATCGAATATTGAATATTATTAATCATGTCTCTTCACTTACAAAAATTAATAGTCTTGTTTCATTTCTAATTCCATTTTGAATATCTGTAAATAATAGTTTGAAGGTGTCGGTTAGAAACTTAAGCATAAGATTAGCCATTAATGCAACTGTCATTAGAGTGGGCTACAAATCTGGTAGCTGTGGCTGCACATTAGATTAAGCTAGCCCGTGCACAGTGAATTATCACTTGTGCCTATTCATCCCCTGTGTATTCCACACTTTTCCTTTACATAATCTTCCTATAAATCTCATTTTATAACCTTCTTTCATTTTTCATAAAGGCGGCTGTTAATTTCAAAGGAAAATGAGCGGTTTTCAACCGATAGCAATGATAATTATAAGTAGATTATTTTATGAGAAATTAAGTAATATACTCTTCTACCAACATGGTGTGGCTCAGTTGACAACACAAGCTGAGTTTGTGGGAAGAGCGTTCGATCCCCACTAAACACATTTGTTGGGAGGGATGAAAAGCCTTAACAGTGACTAAGCCCCGAACTGGTTTAAGGGCCATCAATATCTGCTTATGAATTATTATTTATGAATAACGCCGAGAACCATATATTTATTTATTGTGGAGGCTTTAGGTTGACAAAAAAAGAATTGTTTGCTTATATATGAGTCTTTTATCTCAATTTATATCCTCTCTATCTCCTATGTGATGGTAGAGATTTAATAGATCGTACTTGCATACTGATGAGGGTGAAAAATGGGTTTGAATCCTATGAGCGAGATTCAACCAAAACAGCTTCGATCAAGTTGAGAGAGTGAGTTCGTAACCTGCTAAGAACAGTCAAACACTCTATGTCAAGATCAAGTTGGGGTTTAGGCTAGCGTTGATCCTCCACTGAGTTAAATCAGAAATCAGGAGGTAACGATAGTGTGAAGACACTTTGAGAGGATATTTTGGCAGAGTTTGAGTATGATAAAGTGTGCGTACCTTGCCTAGCTTTAATCTCTGAGTATTTATAGAGTTTGGATGGATCGTGGGTTGCGAGATTGAGCCACGATCTCAGTGTGGAAGTTATATGCGGGGGTTATCTCAGCTGGGTGAGGCGTTCCGCGTGATTAGGGTATTCGTGGCAGGTGAGAAGAAGATAGGCAATGGCGGTTTTAAGTAATGGGAAGCATTCCAGATCTTCGAGAGGAGGAGCTCCGAGCTCCTGCTCGAGCTGGTGAAACCGAGCTCAAAGAGGCAAGAGATGAGAAGATTGTCTTCGAGGAGGATAGCTCCTGGCGAGCTCTCGAGTAATATCTTCGAGGAGAACACTTAGCTGCTTTTGGGTCCTGCGAAGGCTTAAAAGAAAGAGGAGACAAGTGGAGAGGTTATGACACGTGGCATTATAGAATTATGGCACATCAGTTGCCCCCCCCCCCCCCCCCCCCCCCCCACTCTTAGTCGTCGAGGAGCTGCCTCGCTGTCTTTGAAGTGACGTTTCAAATCAAATCATCTCCTAACAGCTGCGCAGGAATATAGGGGCGTGGTGTTCACGCAAAATAGGCAATGATGGCTGTTCACCACCAGTCGCGACTTTTCGAGCGATTGACGCACCTGCCATTTCGTTGTCCAATCAGAATGAAGCGCCGCGAAACCCTAGGATTTTTGATCTCTGCCTATAAATGCTTCCTTCTTCAACCCTTGAGAGCTTTTTACCTGCTTTTGATTTCCAGAGATCTTTTGCAAGAACACTCCAGCTCGAAATTTCTTTGAAAGGCGCATTCAGCATTCCAACCTTCTTGTCCAAACACCTTAGGTAACTTCCTTCCCTTCCTCTTTAGTTCCTTCAGTGCTTTTATTCCTTTTCTCGTGCCTCTCTCTTCTGTTTCAAATATATCCTTTGTCATGTGAGAATGTCTTCAAACTTAAGACTTAGTTTGGAAGATAACATGTCTGAATCCAACGAGGAGAATACAATGCCATGGGATGCACGAGTCTTGGAAGAAGAGGAAATATGGAGCAGAGAGCCCTAGGGGGAGGAGGTCATTAACGAAGAAGGGGGTGATTCTGAGGCGACGAAATCAGATGGGGTAGCAAAAAATATGGATAGAATTTTTTTCAGGAGGTAATGGCAGTTTTAGAAGAAGGGGATGGAGGAGATTCTGAACCTGAAGTGGTGGAAGTGGTTCTTACTGATGTTGGTATGAAAAAGAGGAAGAAGCCTGTGAGGCCACATTGGACTATGATGACCCCTGAAGAGATTGGCGCTAGCTTCGAGGGACTTGATTTGGACAATATATGGGACACTTATCATATTAATGGGTAATATGCCGTTCAATTTCCTGCTCCAGGCGAGGCAATAACTTCATGTCCAAGGGGTCATTTGCCCATGTACTTGGTGGCATTTGAGGCGGGCTTTTGTGTCCCCATTTCTGGCGATGCCTTGAGGATTTATGAGACCCTGGGTGTATGTCCCTGTCAATTGCTTCCTAACTCTCACATGTTGATTGCTGCTTTCATAATTATTATGAAATGTTTGGGAAGGGAAGCTTCCTTGGAAATTTTTTATAAGATATTTAGAATTTCTACTTCTTGGAGGTCTTCTTCTTCGAGCTCGAACGATCCTTATTATATCACTGTCTCTGCGAAGAGGAAGTACATAGCCACTCCCAGCTCGTGGGGTGAGATGTGGAAAAAGAGATTTGTCTTCCTCGAGCACAGAGATGGTGTAACTTGGGAGCAACAAGGGTTCAGACGAAGTGGGTTCGTCGAGAGAGGATAAATCTTCGAGCGATAAAGAATCTAACCTTACCCTCGAAGACGAGAGGACCCTTCAGGAGATAGGCTTGCTCCAAGGGGAGTTTTTAGTGGACGAAGTGTATCTTCAAGCTGTTGGCATTTCTGCTCATAGTAGTGGATTAGAATGTGTGTTGACAACTATTTTGTAGTTCTTCACATTTGATTTGACTATTGTGTTTATCTGGTGCAGATAAAAAAGTTCTGATGGCGTTAGCTCAAGCTCTAGCGGAGTTGGCTTCGAGGCCGAAGGCTTCCTCCTCGAAGAAGTCTTCCAAGAAGGGCTCTTCGAGTAAGAAGGTGCAGCTTCCAGCAGGGGAAAATTCTGCGCAACAACAACGACAGTCTCAACAATCCTAATAGCAACAACAACAACAGCAACATTCACAGCCAAAAACTCAGAAGCCGTCTAAGTCTGCTTTAGTGCAAGTATCCTCCTCGGGAGGTCCGCGTTCACCTTTGGATAAGGCGAACATCAAGAAAAAGTTGGCGCTCCTGGGGAAGCATAAGGGCGGTGTAGATGCGCGGTCTACTTTTGCTCTTCCTGGGAAAAGTCGTGGCCCGCTGAAGAAGGGTGAGAAGGCTGAGATTTTTCCCCCTCCTCATAAAAGGCCTATCGCGGAGAGTGAGGCTTCGGCCTCGGAAGCGAAGAAAGCCAAGGCTTCTCGAGAGGAGAAGGGGAAAGATCGTTCTTCTCGCCAGCTGATGAGGAAGATTACTTTTATTCGCTCCATTCCTGACCCTAAATCCGAGCCCAAGTTCGGCCCTGATCATACCCTTGCAGGCGAGGGGGCCTCTTTTGACGTGTCTGACTTGGATGAAGAAGAGAAGATTGTTGGCTTCACCAAGCCTGCCGATAAGAGCCTGAGGGGAACTGATAGGTCACTAGTGAGTTTGGGCCCTGAGTACTCAGCAACTCATCACCAGGAGGTGATGAAAGATATATGGATGGGTCTTCAGTTCCGCCGGGATCATGACAGTCTTTGGCGCCAATCTTCTCACCGTGTTTATACTGATCTTCGCAAGATCATTGTGGGAGTGATTCTTTCTTGAGAATATCTTATTTGCTTAGTTCTGAGTTTCTTTTTCTAGATATTTAACGTTCTTTCTTGTGCATTTCAGGATCTTCCTTCTCGAGTTGACACTTTGATGCGCCGCCTCTGGACGTACAAAAGTTCAAAGGACAAGTATAAGAGATTGTACTTATCCTCTAAGAATATATTCCAAGAGGAGTTTGACACTAGACAGGCCCAATTGACTAGCCTGAACGAATTACTCGAGAAGAAAGAGGCCCAGCTGAAATCCGAGGTGGACGAGAGGGCTAAATTGTTGAAGATGTTCGAGGAAGTGCAAGCGAGGATCTTGAGAAGAGAAAGAAGGTGGCCGTTGATCTTCAAACGGCTCAGGAGTTGGTGAAGAGCTTGTCTTATCAGAAAAAGAAACTTCTTGCTCAACTAGAGAAGAAGGATGATGACATCCAAGCCCTTGGAGCTTCCATTAACAAGGAGAAGGAAGTAGCTCATGCCGCTAGGGCCCGCCAGGAGAAGATTCGGTGGGAGAAGGAGGTCCTTCCTAATAAGGAGAGGGAGATAGGGGCCGACGCAGTGAGGAGATTTGTGGAGAGCAAGTTCTTTGCTTAACTCAACACCATCCGTGCCTACCCTAACATCCTTTCTGCTTACAAACGGGCTAGAGCTCAGTTGAGTTTTCTTGGAGCAATAAAGGAAGATGTTGACACTAGTGGGATGGCTCTTCATCTTAATCTTGACTTGACACCCATGGTGCCTAAGGTCGGCGAAGGAACTTCTGGAGTAGCTGACTTCTCTCAGGATGAGTTCTTGTTTGTTTGAGATATAGTGAAGTCTCAAATGTAAGCCGAGCTCGATCATATGGATGAGGAAGAAGAGGGGGAAAGTAGCGACGAGGAAGAGCAGGACGATGCCTTATCTGCTCTTGTGGGCGAAGTAGGTGATGCCGCAACAGATCCTCCTACTCACGATGCCTCCAAGGCCGTGACAGGGGCCGTCGAGGAGACAACGAACGAGGAAGTTGCAACGACTGGTGAGCAAGTTAACCAGGGCATTGTCAGTTCAACTGGACCAGTTGATGGTCCCGCGAAGGTTCCCACTCAGAACGACCTGTTTGAAGCTGCTGAGGCGGGAAAGAAGTGAAGATCCATGCTGCGTGGCAGCATGTTTATTTTGGTTTTATAAAATTTTGTTTTTGCTAAGGGTTGCCCTCAAGTTAGTTGTAATCGAGGTGGCAAGTTTGCTCCCGTTTCCATAATATAAATTTAGGTCGCTCGAGAATAGTATGTAACTCGAGGGACCGCCATTTTGAATTTAATGAAATGCTATTTTGCTTGTTTTATACTTAGCTTTGATTCTTCCGAAGTTTGTTTGCTTTGTTATCTCGAAGTTGCTTGCATGTTTTTTGTAGCGCCCCTCTCCAAGGCTGGGAAGAAGAACACCACACCCGAACTGAGTTAGAATCCCGAGCAAGGCCGGAACCCCACTCAAAAATCCACCCCAGCGAACGGCGCTCACGCTAGCAAACTGGCAACAACAACTAGTCCAACAACAACAACAATTCTAAAGACAAGCAGAGTGCGGAAGCAATAAAACATAAAATACCAGATTATATACATATACACATAAGGTAATAATTCTCAAGTACTTAACAATATTTTCCTATGCCCTTCAGCGGCTCGACTACAATAGTGCGAAGTGTAATATAGATAACGCAATTCTTTCAACTATAACAAAAGCATTAGTAAAGAAATCAACATCAAGACCAGACCGTTGTTGGACATTAACCAGACAAGACCAAGACTTGGATCAAACCTAGACCTGCTGTTGCCAACTGACCACAAAGGTGACACTGCCACCCGTCTGCCTGAAGGAACTTGAAGCAAGAATCAAAACATGAGGGTGAGTATAAAGGATACTCAGCGAGGGGTTATATAATATAACTATTGATCCAAATTCGTCATTTAATTCATGAAATCCAAGACAGTAAATGTTGCTTATTCCTGAGAAAATTATACAATTATAAGTTATAAAATTATATTATAAGCAACAGTTGATTCGACTTCTTTAAAACAATAAAGAATTGACGAACGGATCTTTTGAAATTAGTTTTAGCACATAATTCAAGCCGATATTTAAAAAGATAGTCTAGTTGATTTATAAGCTCGTTTAACCAGCAGTTGCAATAACCTTAAATCAATCAAGCAATAAAATAATGACGAGACTTATAATTCAACTAAATTAATTTAAAGCATTAAACAAGTTCGTTACACTATTGTACAGGTCAGTACGAGCCTATTCCTCCTTATATCGCCACATTCAAGAATACTCCTGCGCCGTTTGTCGAATTCTAAGGCTACCCGGATATTCAACACATTCAAGCATGATAGTTTCAGGAAAAACGTGCAACACATGCAATCGTTCACCATCTCCCCAACGAAAAACTGGCCAACCACCAACCGGTCTCCCATTGGAAATTACAATTTGGAAATTATACTTCAGGATCTAATTATCCTAGACGCTCGTCTCCGGATCTCACCCTCCCTATAACCTCCGGGCCCATTTCATTCATTAACATTATCATTATCTCGCTTTTGCAATCGCTACACTACATTTTAGGTGGCCAAAGAGCCCTTTCTGAGGCAAGGTTGTATCGATTGGAGAACGACCGGGTATTCCGTCGTTAGGAAGGATCCGCCCTAACGATGTCACTCAACGAGAAGATTCTCCAATCCAAAGCTTACTTTAAATCAAATACATTTTCTTGCCTCGTAAAATAAATCGTTTGAGCGATACTCTTATATAATTTTGATACCAAAACGTTTTAATCGAAATCATTAATGATAGGGAGTAATTCTGACCGTCCACGTGTCACGATCCTGGCAGTCACAAGTACACGTGGAGCAAATCAAAGTCCCAGAGCTCGGTCGAGCATGATCGGGATCGTTGGCATGACCGTAAGGTCAAAATCCTGCCCCCGGTTTGTCACAGGGTCGGGCATGGGTGTAAAACCCTAGCCCCCCATCTAAACGACCTCGAGTCGGGCCTAAGGCCACTAAATAGCGAGACTAGGTGGTCTAAGATCACCAAGCTTGATTCCTGTAGTCCGTAAGGCTCCGGTCGAGTAGACCTATGACCTGTCAGGGTCGGGGTCGAGCACTCCCTTGACCCGTCAGGGTCGGGGTCGAGTAGATCTATGACCTGTCAGGGTCGGGGTCGAGCACTTCCTTGACCCGTCAGGGTCGTGGTCAAGTAGACCCATGACCCATCAGGGTCGGGGTCGAGAACTCCCTTGACCCGTCAGGGTCGGGGTCGAGCATTCCCATGACCCTGACGGGTCATGGTCGATTAGATCTATGATCGGGGGGGTCCTTAAATCCTGTCAAATCATGGGTGGTCCCACCAAAGCTGCTAGAGCATTAAATGCACACCTCAGGTGTGTGCTTGTATGTGTCTTGGTGGTTCTATAAATACCCCTTGCATTTGCAGTAAGAGGTAAGCACTCATAAGTCTCTTGAGCCCATATTTTCTCTCTCTAAAAGCCTTTCAGTCTTGTTTATTGACTTGAGCGTCGGAGGTGCTACGCCGGAGACAACCCTCTTCGGCCAAGTAACCCCTGTGTTCGTGTGATTTTAGGTCGAGGTCGTTCCCAACTCAATAAATTCAACTGACGAGCTCGAAGACACGGTCGACCCGACCCTATACCAAAAATCAGCATCATCAGTTTGGCGCCGTCTGTGGGAAATCACTCTCGACCTTTGAGAATCAAACACTACGATTGATGAGGAGAATACGCTCTAAGGTCGCCTGTCCAGGTCGGGGTCGAGCGGTCCCATGACCCGACTGCCGGATTGAATCTCGTAAGAGATGTGCCAGGGTCGGGGTCGAAAGGTCCCCTAACCCGACCAATGCATTGAATCTCGTAAGAGATCTGGCCCAAGCTTAGAGCTTGGTCCGGAGACTGGGGACTCGAGCAATGATCCAATCCGAGCCTCGAGCTCGGATCAAAGAGATCCGGCCCAAGCTTAAAGCTTGATCCGAAGACTGGGGACTGGGCACGAGCGTCGAACCCTGATCAACGATCCGATCTGAGCCTCGAGCTCGATTAAAATGATCGGATCCAAGCCTCGAGCTCGGATCAAAGAGATCCAATTTGAGCTTAGAGCTTGGATCAAAGAGATCCAACCCAAGCTTAGAACTTGGACCAAAGAGATCCGGCCGAAGCTTAGAGCTTGGTCCGAAGACTGGGGACTCGGCACGAACGCTGAGCCCCGATCAACGATCCGATCTGAGCCTCGAGCTCGATCAAAAGGATCGGATCCGAGCCTCGAGCTCGGATAGAAGAGATCTGATCTGAGCCTAGAGCTTGGATCAAAGAGATCCAACCCAAGCTTAGAGCTCGAATCGAAGAGATCCGGCCCAAGCTTAGAACTTGGTCCGAAGACTGGGACTCGGCACGAGCGCCGAGCCCCGATCAACGATCCGATCTGAGCCTCGAGCTCGATTAAAATGATCGGATTCGAGCCTCGAGCTCAGATAAAAGAGATCCGATCTGAGCCTAGAGCTTGGATCAAAGAGATCCAACCCAAGCTTAGAGCTTGGTCCGAAGACTGAGGCCTCGGCGAGCCCCAAGCAATGATCCGATCCGGGCCTCGAACTCGATCGAAACAATCGGATCCGAGCCTCAAGCTCGATCGAAACGATAGGATCCGAGCCTCGAGCTCGGATCAAAGAGATCCGGCCCAAGCTTAGAGCTTGGTCCGAAGACTGGGGACTCGGCACGAACGCTGAGCCCCGATCAACGATCCGATCTGAGCCTCGAGCTCGATCAAAAGGATCGGATCCGAGCCTCGAGCTCGGATAGAAGAGATCTGATCTGAGCCTAGAGCTTGGATCAAAGAGATCCAACCCAAGCTTAGAGCTCGAATCGAGGAGATCCGTCCCAAGCTTAGAGCTTGGTTGGAAGGCTAGGGACTTGGCACGAGCCCCGAGCCCCAAGCAACGATCCGAGCCCAATACTGAAGCGCTTGAGCGTAGAGCTCGAGCTGACAGCCGCCATTAATAAGCTCACCCCTCAAGGAAATAGAGCTATGCTCGGTTACAACTCCCAGTCGAATAAATTCGACTGAGACTTAGGGGACTCATGATAGGGAGTAATTCTGACCGTCCACGTGTCACGATCCTGGCAGTCACAAGTACACGTGGAGCAAATCAAAGTCCCAGAGCTCGGTCGAGCATGATCGGGATCGTTGGCATGACCGTAAGGTCAAAATCCTGCCCCCGGTTTGTCACAGGGTCGGGCATGGGTGTAAAACCCTAGCCCCCCATCTAAACGACCTCGAGTCGGGCCTAAGGCCACTAAATAGCGAGACTAGGTGGTCTAAGATCACCAAGCTTGATTCCTGTAGTCCGTAAGGCTCCGGTCGAGTAGACCTATGACCTGTCAGGGTCGGGGTCGAGCACTCCCTTGACCCGTCAGGGTCGGGGTCGAGTAGATCTATGACCTGTCAGGGTCGGGGTCGAGCACTTCCTTGACCCGTCAGGGTCGTGGTCAAGTAGACCCATGACCCATCAGGGTCGGGGTCGAGAACTCCCTTGACCCGTCAGGGTCGGGGTCGAGCATTCCCATGACCCTGACGGGTCATGGTCGATTAGATCTATGATCGGGGGGGTCCTTAAATCCTGTCAAATCATGGGTGGTCCCACCAAAGCTGCTAGAGCATTAAATGCACACCTCAGGTGTGTGCTTGTATGTGTCTTGGTGGTTCTATAAATACCCCTTGCATTTGCAGTAAGAGGTAAGCACTCATAAGTCTCTTGAGCCCATATTTTCTCTCTCTAAAAGCCTTTCAGTCTTGTTTATTGACTTGAGCGTCGGAGGTGCTACGCCGGAGACAACCCTCTTCGGCCAAGTAACCCCTGTGTTCGTGTGATTTTAGGTCGAGGTCGTTCCCAACTCAATAAATTCAACTGACGAGCTCGAAGACACGGTCGACCCGACCCTATACCAAAAATCAGCATCATCAATTAAAATATACACTTAAATATCTAACATTATATAAGAGAAGCTGTAAAACAAAGCCATATAACTAAAAATAGGAGGATAAGTTATTTCGCAAAGTAATAGGATTCTTACTCCAGTTGAAAACAGTTTAAACCCTCACTTGGAAGGCTTGGAGAAAAGGTACGACGATCAAGTAATCCTCGAGAAAACACCTGAAATTAAAAACCGACTATACCAGTTAAGATATTGACATGACGCACGGCTTGCGAGAAATAATTAAAGCAGTTAGAAGCACGTAAACACGACTTCTATTGAAGTACTCGCAAAATTGTACTTAAATGCATTTAAACAAAATATTAAATTAAAATACATAAAATATGCTAAAACATAATTTAAAGTTCATATTCATGCTCAAAATATTATAACGAAGCAATCATGCAAGTTCCGGATCAATCGGGAGAATTATGAAAAATAGGCTAAAAAGCCCTAAACGAAAAAGCTACTATTCATGACCCGAACAAGGTCAAAAAATTCCAAACTTCGCGAATTTATAAGTTTTACAATTTATCAGAGCTATTGGCGAAGTCGGATTTCGAAAACGAGATCAAACGAAAAAAGGCAATTAATTAATCGAGTTGACGAAATTGCCGTGAGCAACAAACTGAAAATGAAGGAATTTCAGTTAAGGCAGACACACGGCCTTGTACACATCCTCAAGGGCATGTGCAAGCCGGTGCGCAATTCAAAAGGGACACACGGTCCTGGCGTACGGTTTCAAGAACGTGCGTAGGTCAGTGTGCGAGCCAAGAGGGACACACGGTCCTGGCGCACGGTTTCAAGGGCGTGTGCAGGGCCGTGCAGTTCATCAGATCAGCAGAAAAATGCATTTCATGCAGAGCTTCAACTAAAACCAAACAATTATCATGATCTACGAAAATCTAGCCATTTGATCATGCTATAATTCCTAACATAGCTTAAATACTTCATTTAAAACATATACATCCATGTAGAATTTCATATAGACAAGTTTTGATCCATAATTCAACAAATTCACATATTTCTCACTATTCACAAACCAAGCTGGAAATCAATCAAAACGAGACGGAATCGAATGGAATTTGATAGCTACCTGAAGTACACATTGCAAGGAACGTGTAGGAGTTTACGGCTCGTGAATTGACCGAGAAATGAAGCCGTGAGATGGAATCGAAGCTAAATGGCAAAAACTCTTCTTTCTCTCCTTTCTCCATTTCTCCTTCACGTAAGTCTTCTTGTTGTTGATTGGTTGAGCAATTAGGATAGATTGACTAGTAATTAGAATGAAAATAAGGTGATTACGGGAGTAATTCTGAGGTAAAATGGTCATTTCGGGAAAATATGGGGTTTAGATTAAAATGTTCTCACGAAGTCAACGGTGAAAATAAAACTTTAATAAAAGAATTATAATTACGTATTCGGAATTAAATCTAAAATACGGGGCGTTACAATACTCCCCTCTTCAAAAGAATTTTTCCTCAGATTCTACTCCGGTCTACAGAGTTTGTTGAAGAGAGTATACACGAAAACAATATTTTTAAACAAACAAAATGGCATTCATGCAAGTACATTTAATAAGCAAATAAATTTTAAAGCGAAAACATTCTGAACATTTAAACATTCAAATAGCAAATAAGTAGCAATTAGTTTAAAACATCCTTCAACATTCATTTTTAGTACGTTCTAATAACGCTAGGTTAGTACAAAACGTCAAACTACCATTTAAGCTACATAGCAAAATAACTATAGTGCGAATAAGTAGGTGGAATCATGGGGCATCGGATCCTAGGTGTGAGCCATGACGACGCATGTAGTCGGTGAGCTGCTCGGTGATAGATGACTGTAGCTCGCCGATCTGTCTCTTGAATGAAGTCTGAAGCTCGGTGTGCTGGCGGCTCAACTGTTGGCGAAGTTCCTTTAACTCCGATTGGTGGTCATCCCCAAACTGGCAAAGATGTGTAAGATGACCGGTAGTCTGCTAGTGAAAGTCGGTGGTCTGCTGCTGAAAATCATTGAAACGTCTTCCCCAAACTGACCATCGATCCTCTTGCCAGTGAGTCTGATGAGCAACCTTTGCCTGCTGAAGAGAATCCAAGTTTCTCTGATGTTCTCTTTCCTACTGAGAGGGTCCAGCATCGTGATGCTGCTGAGGGTCAACATGTTGGAGTTGTGCCCTGGAAAGCCGAACTGTTTAAGGCATTTTCCATAAAACTCCAGAGTAGAACAATCAAGTGAACCATAATAGAAAGACGCTAGTAGTCGTCCAATACAACTTTGGCCAAATTCATCATATTACATTTATAAGTAGTTGCATATTATTTATTCTTGTGTATGGATGAAACCCCCCGAGATCACAGTAAGCTAAGGGACTTGGTTCCACCATTTGATGGGGGCCACGAAATAAGTACCCAACTGTGTGATCTAAAACACTCCAAGTCGAAGAGTTTAAAAGGCACAGGGGATGTCGACCAGACTCGCTTGAGACTTGCTCAAATGACATAGCTTTATGAAAGTGTGTCCCATTTCATGACATTAGTGTTTTGACACTATATGCATATGAGGGTGCTTAATGGAGATTAAGTTCACTGAGAATCCCGCTGGGAATGCCTAAATGGGGTAAGACTCATATAGAGTCTTAGAGATTAGGAGGATTTCCCTAGCCATGATCGTGTCTAACTAATCCTCAGACTTGAGACTCCATGGTTGCCTTGTGTATGACTGAGGCATACTTTGGTGTAGTGCTGAATCCCCAGAGTTTCACATAAGCTGTACATTGGGTATGTTGGAGTCATGCATGGAGGTTGTGAGGGTTAATATAGAATCTGTCACTTGTTGCAAGAATAAGAAGAATTCCTATGAGTTCTATTGTAGTACATTCCACCATCAAATCCTTGCAAGGTATGGTTGGTTTCAACTAGGAAAGAGTTCCTAGAGTATGAGATCAAATGGAATTACTATAGGAATATAATTCATAGCATTGAAGACTAGTGGGGTTCCATTTCCCATACCCTAGGTCTCAATCGGGAATTGGATGATAGAAGGATCGTATCTCATGGAGATCATGAGGCTGAAAGGTAAGCACCACTTCATCGAAGGATGGGTGGCCATGGACACATTGCTAGACGTCATCCATGGTCTGTAGAAATGAGTTTGTGAGATCAAATGGGTTTTGACTCACAAACCTTATTTGAATTGAAAAAGGTTCAATTAAGGATATGACTGTGACATTTAGAATGTGTTTCTACTGCTGTCCTGTTGGTGAACCTAAGGGGTCACACAATGACTTCCAAAGGCAAATAAGATTATCAAATCAATATGGATTGATGGATTGAATTAATTGGTTTAATTCAAAATTGAAGTAGTTAATTGATAGTTAAAATTAAGTTTGGAGAATTTAATTAAGAGTAATTAAAGGATTTAATTGGATTAAATCAAATTGAGAAAGAAAGCATTAATTCAGGAATTAATATTCAATTGGGCTTGAATTTTATTTGGAATGAAATAAAGCCCAAAAGTTAATTGAAATGATTTAATTGGATTAAATCAAACTGAGAAAGAAAATATTAATTTAGGAATTAATATTAAATTGGGCTTGAATTTTATTTGGAATAAAATAAAGCCCAAAAGTAGAATAAAAGATTAATCCAATTCTAATTAGGAGTAATTAGAAAATTGGGCTTTGATAATTTAATCTAGTATTAAATTTAATGGGCCTTTTTGAAAAGGTCCAAATCCTAGTCCCAAAAGAAGGTGATGGCCGAAAATCCAAGTCCTTCACGGGCTTGGAATTTTCGGCCCCTATGGGGTTTTATATAACCCCTTGGATTAGTTCTTTATGTAATAATTCAATTCATTCTCAAGCAACAACACAATCAGAAAAACCTAGTTTTCTGTTTTTCTCTCTCACTCTCTCACACGTCGTTTCTCTCTCTCTCTCTCTCTCTCTTAGAGAATTGGCTTCTCTTCACTTCATAGATTAAGTCTTACTCTCTAAGGCTTAATAAAAAAGATAATCAATCGTTCTTTGTTAATTAAGAGATACGAGTTTGCTTGCGAGAAGCCGTGGACTATCTTCAGAGGGTTTCGGTTGAAAATCAAAACCTCGGTGGATCTTGAAGCCAGCGCCATTGGAGGAGTGGCCAGAGGCTTTGGAAAGCCTTCGTTCCTGATCTACTACAAAAGGAGTGCGTAAAGGTGTGCTTCTATATAATATATATAAACATCTCAAAGTTACATGTTCATTGGATGAAGATTCACTGTAACTCCCCGGGAGCAAAATTTTTGAAATCTACTACTTCCGCTGCGCCCGGGGGTGCGTGAATCCCAACAGTGATATCAGAGCCATGCTTCGATCACGTTTATATATTCGCCTCAACCCTTTTTATTTGGATTAATTGGTGTTAGATGCGTTTTTGTGTTTATGTGCATATATGAAGTTGTTGGGAGTTTTGATAAATTGAAAGGAATATTTTGAATATGGTTTTATCAAAAAGGTATCTGGAAATTTGAAGATGTATATTTCGAAATATTGGTGTATTTTTGAAATACATGAAAAACGAATTTTGGTTCTTCAAAAATGAATTTTGGTATTGAGTTGTGTTGCTGAAAATCGAGTCTGCAGAGAATTAGTTCAAAACCTTAATTTTTCGATTTTATATGGATTTTTGAAGTCTGTGATCGAAAACTGTTTGAGAAACAGGGGATGCGCTGTCACGTTTTAGAAAACGAGTTGGAAAGGGTTCCCTAATGACCTCTAATGGATTTTTCTATTTCTGAAAGAATTAGAGTTAACACAATGGGGATGAATTTAGAGTTTTGGTTTGCATGAAAACATTTATTTTGCGATTTGTTCTGATTTTTTGAAGTTGGAAGTCGAAATCCTAATCTTGAAAAACTGCTTCATCTTGAAAAACTGTTTTCTGTTTGATATTTTTCCAGCTACGTCTTAGAAATTGAATTTATAACCTGTTATAAAGTTCTCAAATCACTTTGGTGTCTATTGAGAAAATCTTATACATTCAATTTCAAACAACTTGTCATTTTGAATCGGTTCAAAAGCTTTAATTTTCAATTTTTTGTGATTTTTGGAAATCTGAAATCGAAACCCTAAATTTGTGCAAATCTTGAAAAATGCGGTTTTGGTGACGGTTTAGAAATCACATTAGAAGAGGAATCTAACATGCTCATATGACTTTAGCGTCTTCTGAGAAATTGTTTTAAACTCGTTTCTTTTTAATCTTGACTTTTGAATTAGTTCAAAATCTTTAGTTTTTGATTTTATATGATTTTTGGAAATCAGGAAATGAAAATCTAGTTTATAGAAAACTTGCAAATCACGTTTTTGGCGATTGTTTGTAAATCGCATTGGAAAGGGATGCTAACCTGCTTGGATTACTTTGGAGTCTTCTGAGAAATTGTTCCTCGTATGTTTCCCTTCAGTTTAGGCTTTTTAATTGGGTCAAAAAGTTTATGTTTCGATTTATTATGAATTTTTTAAATTCAGGACTAAACATGAGATTTTGCGAAAATATATTTTTTGAAAATCATGGATATTTATGATTCCTCCCAACTTGAACTTATTTGATGATGCACATAAACTAGAGTTTTGGAACTCTTATGATAATTAGATTAAATTGATTGTTTTTTAATTTAATTTAATTTAATTTTAATAGAGATTAAAGGTTATTTAATTAAGTTATTTATTTCGAATAAATGACTTAATTATGCATGATAAATATTTACTTGGTAAATTTAATTTATGCATTGCATTGGATGTATGTTGGTTTTATCATGGGCTTAATATGCGCTGTGGGTGATTTTATTTTGTGGATGCAATTTTAACTGTGGTTTTAAATCGAGTGCCTGCGAGCCTCTTATTCCAATATGTAATGCTTCGTTTTATTTTTCCACCAATGTATTTAAATGATTTGTAATTTGAGAGAGTTAGAATCATAGATTGGTGAGGATTTCTAATTAGATTAAGAGAAGGAGTTCGAGACGAAGTGGGCTTGGAAGAGTAGAGACAATCAAGGCCCAAATGTAACGGGTTATTTAAATTGTAATAGAATAGGATTTTATTTGCTCCTTGCATGATTTAAATTTATGTTATTTTTGCATGAATAGAATCTTGGCCCATAAAATGGCTCTTATGGACCGAGCGTAGGGAAAAACCCATGATAAACCAATATTATTGCTAGGTAGTTTATTTAATTATTATTATGTGTGTTTTGTGGATGTTTATCTTCATGCATTAATCACATAAACAAGATAATTAAATGATGAGGTCTTGGATAGATTTTTGAAATCTATAATTTTAATTTTTCGAAAATTAAACCCCAAAATTTTGAATGGAAAAATTTTCTTTAAAATATTAAGCCTTAATGGAAAATTAAAAACAAGGATTTTAAATTTTTCAAGCATTCCGTTAATAGAAAATTCACTTCTAATCTTGCATAGTGGAGATGGCCATTACAAGTGGGTCTCTATTATGTGGGCATTAGAAAGTAGGTAATTTTTTTAGTATACAAGATACAATTTTTCAATGGTTGCTGCAGCCGGGATGGTCATTACAAGTGGGTCTCTATTGTACCAATTCATTGAAATCTAATGATTAATGGGCCGGGCTTTCTGCCAAAGTAACATAGATGTCGCACACAGTTGGGTCTATGTGAAGGAGGCAATGCAAAACATCATTAAGAGTTATATTAGATATAATTAACAAAAGATGTTTATCTTAAGACTTGAATTGAATGACCATTACAAGTGAGTTCAATTGCAAGAAGCTTTGGGATCTTAATACCCACTAAAGAAAAATTATTATTATTTTTCTCTAGCTTTATTGCATAGGTGCGACGCCCCACGGAGGACCTCGGACCAAGTAGGGCCCGTAGGGACACCGCCAGCACGACTTCGCCGAGGTTCGCGAAGCTTGCCTCGACTTAGCCGTAAGCTAAGCAGAAACTAAAGGTATAGTAAGGCATAATTCAAGTAAAATAAAACATTAAAGTTCAAATCATAGCAGGATAGTAATAATTATCTAAGGGAGAGGGTAATGTCCTGTCTAATATAACAATATCTGACACGGGGACCATAAGTAACATCAACACATAACTTGTAAGGTACAGTTTCAAAAGTAAAGTACAGTCTAACTCCGACTCTGGGGAAGGACTTTAAGTTTACAAAATGACATATGTTTACAAGTTCAACTCAGGTCCACATATCCGCAAACAAAAGCAGGCAAGGTAGCACATTCTTTTTAACCCAGTTGCTCCTCACCTAAACATACTTCCTGCTCTGGAATATCTGAAATACGGGCCAATTATGAAAGGAGTAAGTCAAACTGACTTAGTGAGGCAATATTGGAGAATTAAAATAATAGATAATCATAAAAATCAGAATAAGATGCATGAACAGACGAGATATAACACAGGATACAGATTATATACAGGCACATGATACGAGCTACGACACACGGTTCACCTTATGGCTCCCAAACAGTATAAAACAGTAAAACTCCAAACTCCATGTCAGGGTGCCCCCTGACTAACGGTAGCGAGAGTCCCACGTGCCCGTGAGATCATCTCTTCTGGCTCGACTATCGTGACTAATCTCCTAGCCAACGAAACGGCAAGCCTCGGTGTGGGCGCTACCTCGCACAGAATAACCGACGGCCCGAGGCGCCCAGCTCTTCTGTTTGAGAGTAACCCCTGGGCCCCGGTCTTCCCCTTGGGCGTCCCCAAGAGTGCAACGATCAGTCAAAGAAAACGGAATAGCTCGTTGAACAGAACATGCGGGATTCTTGTTCTAAAACAAAAGAGTTCATTTGATGCAGTGCATATAGATACAAAGCCATTTGATATCAAATCAGTTTTCTTAAAACATTCAATGAAATTAGTAGCTAAAATATCTATATATAGGTAATAGCAGATTGGGGAGAAAACATTAAAAGTCATAAATTAAAGGTCTTACGAAGGGCTTACACATATATTATATATTTATATATATACGTACTCCAGTTTTAGAAAAATAATAATAAGGTTTTTCCTCACCGACTGAGATGTTCGCGTCTGGTGTTCCTGAGTAACCTAGATCAAATATAAGTCGAGATAAGTTGGGGAATAACTCTCTATTTACTCTATCCCAATACTAGACCTACCCAACATATTCATTCCAGGACTAACACAATCAAGAATATTGCTGTCAACACCATTTTTGAACAGAGCAACAATTAGTCAAATAGTTGGATAATAATTAGTCAAAGGATTGGCAGGGACTTAGTTCATTCTCATGCAAGTGGAAACAACCTTAGATCAAGTAACACACAAGAACATGTAGTTTTATCATCTGTTGCAAGCCAAAGGAGCTAAATCTCTGATACTTAACAAATAGCAGTACACAGATTGTAACCATAGACTTAAGATTAGTAAGCTAAGTTACATGCAAACTAGCTTTAGCTTCAAATCAAATATCACTAATTTAATTCTAATGAAACAACTTGAGAAATAATTTCCATCAGAAGGTTGTATCACATAAGCTTATAAAGTAGATTAAACAAGACTAATTATTTACTGTAAATCTAAGCAACATCTCCTAGGCTCATTTCATTACCACTAATTAATCAAATTATGACTAACGGGGTTAATTACCAGGTTTACCCCCTCTGTAGTAATCAAATTGAAGTCTAATTGAATAAGAATATTTTAAATGGGCACACTACTGACAAAGTTGATGTAATTCTCAATTATAAAAATTCTTAACTAATCTTGCATACAACAAGCACAACTTTAAGATAGAGCACTAATTTAAACATGGAACATGTAATAGCGAGACAAATCATTTTGTTCAGATTCTTTTAAACTTAATCTAATAGGGATTGTCTCCATGTAGTAGTGGTTTAATTCTTCCCTTCATTAATATTAAAATCCAAGCAATAGACAAATAAGGTATTATCTAAGAGAACACTAAAAGAAATCATAAACACACATGGGTTAATCAAAAATGTGCCGTGATTATCTTTCTACATACTAAAACCAGGGAGAGTAGATAATACAGGATTTCGCATGAACCTTTTACTCAATTTACATCAAAATTTGATAGAAGGAAGTTTTAGGTTTACCTGGTTCTTGCGTTAGGGTCTGAAGAATTTGCTTTTCTAATTTGTGAGTGTGTGTAAGTGTACTAGAAATTGGAAGAGTCTTATGGCGTGATGGTGGTGATTAAGCAAAAGTAGGATACACATCTCATTATGTGATAACACGTAGCATTACTTCTTCAAAATTGCTATCTAAGCCATCTATTTTTTCTTTTATTTTATTAAGTGTACATGACTTTAATAGAATTATAATTTTGACCTCAATTTTTTGACCTTTAAAAACAATTCAAGTAGATACATATATATAGGTTGCAAGAATACAGTAAAGTACATTATAGTAGTTATGTACAAATTTGTATACTATAGATAAACATTACTAATTAAATACATGTAGAATATAATATATTAATTAGTTATCAATCATATACTTGAAAAATGTAGTCATAGCTCATTAAGAAAACATAATTTACGTGGCATTAAATAAATTTTAACTATGTGCAAATAATTTCACATCATTAAGGATTATATTAAAATAAGAAATTTAAATTGCGCAATTAATATGCCAGGCAACGTGAATGCATGATATGATATGATTTCCTTCTTCAATTTACCTTTACCCGACATTTCCAAATTTCGAGGCGTCACAATAGGGGTCAATAAAGTTTGAATAAATTAGTGGGAGATTGAATGATTAAAGACCATATCATTCTTTTATTTAAATTTCTATTATTTATTACTCATACGTTTTCTGCTTTATAATTGTAGATTTTCTGCTCAGTCAACATGACTAAAATCCATTAATTGCTACCCTCGAGTCCAATAAATAGTATGTATTTATTCTGAGTGAATGATACAGAAAGATAAATATTAATAGTTAATATTCTACCTTAATTAAATGTTAATTTAGGTTTCTGGACTTGAGAATTAGTTTGAGAACTAATTCAAGTCTGCTGATTAATTACATCACTGAAAAATTTTCGAAGTTATTAGGTGATTTGGGCTTAAAATTTATTAGAAATAGATTAAGCCCAAATAATTAATTATTAAGGGGTTTGCTTAATTGTATGGACAATTAAGCAAATTTAGGCCTAAGGAAATTTAATCTAGCATTAACTTCAATAGGCATTATCCCTATTTCTTTCTCGAAATTTCTCTTTCTATAAGAGAAACGTTTAAGGCAAACTTAAGATGTCATATGGGATGACATAGAATAAGGGCAAATCGCACTAAGTAGCTAATAGACAAGGTGTCTATAGTAAGCTACTATTATCATGAAAGTGCATAATATACATATTGATGTAGCATGCACTTAAATCAGATCTATGAAACAATAAATAAGATTAACTGTCTTCTTAGTATTGAGTAAGCTTAGCTTACTCAAAATGGAACTGAGAGTATAGGTATTTGTGAACACTGAGTTAAGGTTTTGAACCTCAATTAGAAATTCATCTAGTTTTGAGTTGTCATAATTAGTAAATTTGAATAGACCTGATCCTAAAATGTTGCATGTGTCCTTCAATTGAAAACTTCATTACCAGTGAAACTGGTATATCAGTTATTGAACTAAAAAGAAGCTCGTTTGGAACGAGGGTTCAATAAAGAAGGACACATTAATTGTCTTAATAATACATCAGAATAAAACTATGTGTTTCCATTATAAGAAATCAAGCACTGAAAGATATTTAGTTCATTTTAGAGATATCAAACACAATTCATTGTGTATGATTTATTTGAATACTATTTTGACATTTGAATTGAGTATTTTTCGAAAATTCCTTTTGTGAAAATAGTTCTATTTATTTTGGAAATAATTTTTCTTCAAAAATTTCAAATGTCAAAATATATTACTAAGTCTGAAATGAAAAAAATATGAAAGATAATAAAGATTATCACATAAAATAAACCCATAAGAGTTATGGGCAATTAATTCGAATTTAGGTAGAAATTTGAAACATTCAGTGTTTAAAAATTATATTTGAGTATGATGATTTCAAATCCCATATTTAATGGTAAATATGAAAATTCCCAAATAAGTCTAAGAGACCAGTGGGAGTGTGAATTAGATTAAGGCATCTAATTAGTGTTTGTAGAAAAGTAAGTATTAATGGAATACTTATTCAAGGGTTTCCTAAAACAAAATAGATTGTTTAAAAGGAAAATCACTTTTATTCAAGAAATTATTTCTTAAAGATAAAAGGAATACGAACTTTTAGTCTAGAAATTGTTTCTTGATAATAAAAGAAAAATCACTTTTATTCAAGAAATTGTTTCTAGATAATAAAAGAAAAATCACTTTTATTCAAGAAATTGTTTCTTGAGGATAAAAGAAGAAAACAAGAAGTTGAAAAGTTTCAACAAGAGACTACAAACAAACAAATAGTGGAACACCAATGTCAATCCAAATCATAAGATAATTGTAAGACCTTACAGAAACATACAGAGGATTAGCGAATCCGAAAGATATCTTAGTGAAGATATTTAACAGCATATATAAGATATATGAATTCTGTGAAGGCAAACTGAGTTCTGGAATTTAGTGGGAGCTAGCCAAGAGTGGACGAAACTTAGAGAAGTTTATAGACTCCTACCAGAACTCATATTGATCTTAAATGATTGGAACAATTGTTTAAATGAGTTAGTCAAAAACTGTTTTGACTACAGTTAAAGTATGATTAAGAGTAATCACATACATGAGCTACAAAGAGAGTTGTATAGTTGTATGACATTTTCGATAATAAGAAAAGGTAGTAACCTGTCTAGTTAAAGAGTTAACAAAATCTATAGAGATAGATGGGGCAAAAATCGAGAACTCGGAGGACAATCCGACATGATCGGAAATAACTAAGCAGTAATAAATAAACATGGTAACTTATAGAATAAAGTACTGAATTGGGAAATTCCTATTAAGTATAGTACACGAACGAATTAAGCTTGAGAAGCAAAACACATTACTACATAAGATGTAGAAACAGAAGGAGTATAGATGAGAAACATCATCTAAAATGTTGGATGTAATACCTAGCAATGCTTTGGCATTAGTTGTTTTTGAAACAACATAAATGTGATTGCGCAAGCAATAGACCGAAGATCTCATAGAATGTCCAAACATATCCTTAAATGATTTAAGGTAGTTAAATCAGAAGACATGAGTTATATCTCAATGATATAAATCATCTAGGCAGAAAATGTAGTGAACCCACATACTTAGCCTTAGAGTCAAAAGGTCTTTTGAAGGACATCTTTCGAAGATGGGTCTTGAGACAATGGGCAGTTGGCTTTAGGGCAAGTGGGAGATTGTTGGAGTTGTGCCCTGGAAAGCCAAACTGTTTAAGGCATTTCCCATAAAACTCCAGAGTAGAAAAATCAAGTGAACCATAATAGAAAGACGCTAGTAGTCGTCCAATACTACTTCGGCCAAATTCATCATATTACATTTATAAGTAGTTGCATATTATTTATTCTTGTGTATGGATGAAACCCCAAGATCACAGTAAGCTAAGGGACTTGGTTTCACCATTTGAAGGGGGCCATAAAATAAGTACCCAACAGTGTGATTTAAAACACCCCAAGTCGAAGAGTTTAAAAAGCACAGGGGATGTCGACCAGACTCGCTTGAGACTTGCTCATATGACATAGCTTTATGAAAGTGTGTCCCATTTCATGACATTAGTGTTTTGACACTACTATGCATATGAGGGTGCTTAAATGGGGTAAGACTCATATAGAGTCTTAGAGATTATGAGGATTTCCCTAACCATAATTCATAGAATTGAAGACTACTAGGGTTCAATATCTCATACCCTAGGTCTCAATCGGCAATTGGATGATAGAAGGATCGTATCTCACGGAGATCATGAGGCTGAAAGGTAAGCACCACTTCATCGAAGGATGGGTGGCCATGGACACGTTGCTAGACGTCATCCATGGTCTGTAGAAATGAGTTTGTGAGATCAAATGGGTTTTGACTCACAGACCTTCTTTGAATTGAAAAAGGTTCAATTAAGGATATGACTGTGATTTAGAATATGTTTCTACTGCTGTCCTGTTGGTGAACCTGAGGGGTCACACAATGACTTCCAAAGACAAATAAGATTATCAAATTAATGTGGATTGATGGATTGAATTAATTGGTTTAATTCAAAATTGAAGTAGTTAATTAATAGTTAATTAAGTTTGGAGAATTTAATTAAGAGTAATTAAAGGATTTAATTAAATTAAATCAAATTGAGAAAGAAAACATTAATTCAGGAATTAATATTCAATTGGGTTTGAATTTTATTTGGAATGAAGTAAAGCCCAAAAGTTAATTGAAAGGATTTAATTGGATTAAATCAAACTGAGAAAGAAAATATTAATTTAGGAATTAATATTAAATTGGGCTTGAATTTTATTTGGAATAAAATAAAGCCCAAAAGTGGAATAAAAGATTAATCCAATTTTAATTAGGAGTAATTCTAAAATTGGGCTTTGATAATTTAATATAGTATTAAATTTAATGGGCCTTTTTGAAAAGGCCCAAATCCTAGTTCCAAAAGAAGGTGATGGCTTCATGGGCTTGGAATTTTCGGCCCTATGGGGTTTTATATAACCCCTTGGATTAGTTCTTTACGTAATAATTCAATTCTTTCTCAAGCAACAACACAATCAAAAAAACCTAGTTTTCTATTTTTCTCTCTCACTCTCTCACACGCCTTTCTCTCTCTCTCTCTCTCTCTTAGAGAATTAGTTTCTTTTCACTTCATAGATTAAGTCTTACTCTCTAAGGCTTAATCAAAAAGATAATCAATCGTTCTTCGTTCCCTAGCAAGAATTAAGAGATACGAGTTTGCTTGCGAGAAGCCGTGGACTATCTTCAGTGGGTTTCGGTTGAAAATCGAAACCCGGTGGATCTTGAAGCCAGCGCCGTTGGAGGAGTGGCCAGAGGCTTTGCAAAGTGTAACGACCCAAATTTCGGAATATATTTTCGGAATAATTATTCGACATCTCATTGGATTCTAAATGAAAAGATTAACTTCGTTAGCTAATTTTAATTTATTCTAATTTATTTCCATATCCTCAACCATTTATAATTACCTTTTCTACCCCTCGAATTTATTTTAATCTCAAACGAACGCACACCCCCTTAAACACACTTGCACCCTCTTGGACACATTTGCACCATCTTGAACACACTTACACCCCCTTGTGCACACTCTCTTGCACACTCTTGCTCACACCCCAAAATCGAGAGAGAGAAAGAGAGAAGAGAAGGAGAAGGGAAGAAGAAGGAAGGAGAAGGAAGAAAATCCCGTTCCGAATCCGTCGCTCGACCAATCGAGATTCCGAGACCAACTATACAATCTTCGTTCGATTCTCTACCGGTAACCTTCTTTCCCCAATTCATTTCGTCCATTAAATCCTTCGATTTCTAGCTTTTATTTTGGAATGAATATTTGATATATTTGATGGGTTTGTAGGTTAGAGTTTACCATTTTTAGTGTAGCTCGGATCAAATGGTAGCTATTAATGTAGCGCCCCCTGAAGAAGGACCGCCACATCCGCACCGAAATGGATTCCCGAGCTTCAGCGAGGGGCCTCAACTCAAAAACCCACTCCGGCGAACGACACTCATGCAATAACCATCGGCAACAACAACGATAATCCCAACAACAACCAGAAAAGAACAGAGGAATGCGGAAGCGATTAATGCAAACAATCAAATTCCATAAAAGCCTACAAGGCTAACACTAATAACAATTAAACATTTATAATCAAGATACAGAATATTCATAAACAGATAGTGCCATCCATGGCTCAACTAGTCTACCCTATACAATCCTAGATATCGTCAACTATCCCACATCAGGGGCACATAAGTACGTAAAGTAAATAAATACAATAAACAAGACTCGACGGTTGTTGGGACCACTGACAAGACAAACCAAAAAGACTGAGCCTATCTAGACCTGCTGAAGCCGACTGACGAGATAGGTGACGTCGCCACCTGTCTACCTGGAGCAAGAACCAAAATAGCAGGGGTGAGTATATAGGATACTCAGTAAGGGGGTTTTGATCACAGTTCGTCATTTATCTTTTTAAAACTAAAAGTGGTGAGTGTTGCCCGTTTTGAGAAAGAATACGAATGACGAAATATAAGTTGTAAAATGACACAAAGCAACACTCGGGTTCGGCTTATTTGAAAACACAAAAGGTTGACGAACCGGATCCTTTAAAACATTTGCACGAAATATCAAGCCGATTGAAAGAATATTAGTTGAGTAATAAAGGAGGCTTAGGGTAGCAAGTACGAGTCACACTTCCGGGTTTTATATATATATAGGGAAGTACATATGATAACTGAAGAAAACCGGAATGTGCTTCGACTTGTCACGAAAGCCATAAAATAATTAGACAAGCAAATAATGCAATAAATCATGCAATAATGTGTCCCGGCGAGAACGGGCCCTCTCCTTATAACTCCCAATTGAAAATCATGCAAGCAAGTACTCCATGACCAAGATTCATGATCCACTCAGAATTTATGGAAACGCGTGTTAACAACGTCACCCTGAACAGAATTTTCTAGGAAGCGCATAGCCTACAACGCCACCCTCGCACTAACTCAGGTTAGTCAACCTCCTGGCTGACCTAAGCAGATACGGATTGGAGTATCCATCGTGATTTGCCCTAGACGCACGTCCCCAGACTCACCTCCTGAATACTCCGGGCCCAAAACATTAATCGATCTATGGCTCGCTTTCGAAAACGATGACAGTTAGGTGGCCAAAAGGGCCATTCGCAATTGGGGAATCAGGATGTGGAAGGCCAAAGGGGCCATTCGAGACAAGGTTATATTTGCGGGGTCGAGAGACCAAAATTCGCATTTAAAACAAAAGGGGGTTTTCCTTGTCTCTAGTTGAAAGCATTTCAAATCATTTTGGTTTTGCTATTAAAAGGTTTGACTAAGCACATAAGGAATAGTAAAGGCAGTACAACAAGTAATAATAAAAGCTGGGTAGTCATTTATTTCGCAAACCTATATAAGACTATGTTCTTACTCCAGTTGAAAGAAGTTTAAACCCTTACCTGGCTCGACAAGACAGTATGAAAGCAAGCGGTAGTCAGGTTTCTCCCTCGTTGGACCCACCTGTAATACACAGGGCCTAGAGGATGAAAACGAGACTGACAATAACAAAAGAAAGACACGAACAACAGATGACGCACGGCAATTCAAATACAACTTCACTCATGCTACAGATACAATATGGAAAGCCAGGCAATTAAGCATATAATGATATATGACATATGAACTAACATTTAAAGGAATATTTAAAGCAATTGTAATAATGGGAGAACATTAACGCAGTTAGGGCACGTAGACATGTTTAAAATAATATAACGGAACTCTCTCGCGAAAACGGGGTCAAACGGACAAGAAACGGGAAAAATGGAAAAAATCCCTAAACGAGAAAGGTGTCAATTGACGGTCAAATAAGGTCAGATAAATTGTAAATTATGAAGAATATCAAATCCCGAGGCTCAAGGATGCTATAGGTGAAATCGGATTGATATTCGGAGGTCGTATGAGAAAAGTCGACATTTAAAAGAGTGGGGTTGACCAATTCCCGAAGTGCGAGAAAGGAAAAGGCTAGAAAATCCGCTAAGTAAGTTGCACCGGCCAATGCACGGGCTTGCGCACGGGCTTGGCAAGCCGGTGCAAGCACAAAGAGGGGTGCACGGCCTCCCGCACGGTGCCAAGACCGTGCAGGTGCAAAGGGGCCTGCGCACGGGCCGGTGCACGGGCTCAAGCCCATGCAGGATGAAAAGTGCTGCGCACGAGCTCCTGCACGGTCTTGATCAAGACCGTGCGTTCGCCCGTGTGGATCTACTGAGCAGCAGACTCAGCAGATCGCGAACCTCACACGCGAAAATCAATATTTAAATCCATACCTCTCCTAATTTACACCATAATACATCCTAATTTCCTCATATAATCATACATATCATCTAAGCTACACATAGACGCAAGAATCACGTAAAATGGTCAAGTAATTCTTCCTAAACACGAAAATCCTAATATTAGAAAATTCCTATACAAAAGCTACGAAAATCGCAAGAAGGAACGAACGGAAGGAAATGAGGTAAAAGGATTACCGGTAGATAATGTAGTGAGGATCGTTCGGGTTTTCACGGCTCGTCGATCGGGTGAGAAACGAGCTCGGTAGGGCGTCGGGAATATTCTCTCCTTTCTTCTCCTTCTTTCTCCTTCCTTTCTTCTTTTCTCCTTTCTTTTTATGTAATGAGAAAATGAGAGAGATGGGTAGACATTTAAGAAAATATCTCGGGAGGGTAAAATGGTCATTTAGACTTTTAAGGGCATTTATGTAATTTAAGTAATTGAGGGCATTTAAAAGATAGGTTAAATCAATCTTTTCCACAAGATTAATTAATCCAATTGGATAGATCGAGAAATTAGGCAAGGAAGAATTCGCGTAATGATTAATAATATAATTAAAATATTCGGGTCGTTACAATTAATGTGTACAATGCATGAGTATGAATTTTATGTGTTGATTTTAGCTATAGAATCCGCCCTAGTTGATTTTTGGACGAAACCCTCGTGAGAAAACCTTAAATCGCGTTTTTCTGCACCTGTAAGTTGAACCACACGGCCCAACGCACGGTATTGGCAAGACCGTGCACCAGGCTGTGCACCACGCTTTATGCCTGCACCGACCTGCGCACCCCGGCGCGCAAGCCAGTGCGCACCTCTATTAGCTTGCACGGTCTTGAGTGTGTGCTCAAGGCCGTGCGTTAGCCCGTGCGAATGCCTTAACTAAATTTTTAGCCTTTTTCCTTAGTTGCTCACGGTAATGGGGTCAATGGGCCAAAATAAATGTTGAATTTTTGCATATGACCCCCTAAAATCGAGCCTTTTTCACCTATAGCTTCCATATGATTCAAGGATGAATATTTCGTAAAGTTTTCAAAAGTCCGACCTCGTGCGGGCCTTGAATCGAGCCTTTTTCGTTTAGGACTTTTTCCCTAATTTTTGAATGTTGTCCAAATGATCCGAAAATCGCATGAGTGCTTCTTTATAATATATTATGCATGAATGTGCAATTAGAATTTCAATTGAGCATGTGTAGCATCTTTAATTTGGTATCTTTTGTTTAATGGATTTAATTGCATTTACTTGTAATTTCAATTACTACATGATTATTAATTGGTCTTTCATGCGTTGTAGTCTTTGAGAGTCGTGTGTCGTGTCTTGCCTTATTTGGTTTGTCGTATGACAGTTTCAGGCCGTCCTTTCAAGGAATAGCTTGAGTGTCTTGTCGTTCCCGTGCTCCCAGGTGACGGTTTTAAAATGCTTTCAACTGGAGTAAGGATTTCTTTTACTTATTATGAACTACCCTTACGTGCTCATATCGATTTGATTTCTCCTTCTTGTATACTATTAGATATTTAATTATATTTTCATGATTTTAATAACAAATAGTTTGATATCAACTTATACCTATAAGTATATCTAAATTGTTTTTGTTTTCAAGAGGCAAGTAAAATTCTTTCTTTTAAATGTGACGCTTTGACCTCGGTTGGGTCTATGAGGGAAGTCGTTAGGGGAGGGCGCCAGTGCTTCCCGATACGTATGAAACTTATAGTCACCGCCTTTGTCGTCACACCCTTGCCTAAATGCCCGTTTGGCTTTCAACTTATATTGTTTCTTGAACGCGAGCAAAATTGTGGACTTTTCTTTTAATGAGGCCCGGGAGGGTATTCGAGGGTCTCACTTGGGGACGAGCGTCCAGGGTGTTGCCCGAGGTACTTTTCCCAAAACTAAGTGTCAATCGTGGCCCGTCAGGAGTTGATAGCCACGGTTGGGAGCGATGGTGGCGTTGCATTCGTTGCATGTTTTCCTAAAATTCAATTGGTCGCCCATGGTCACACTATGGGGTCAGACACCGGAGATGGAGTTTTATAATGACATGAAGGGGTTATAAGGAGGAACAGGCCCATTCTCGCTGGGATAATTGCTTGCTTCTATTTATGCTTTATTGTCATTACCGTATTGCTTATTAATTGTAGTTAATGCAAGTCGAAGCACATTCCGATTTTTCTTCAATTCTGCAAATGTACTTTCTTATATATGTATAAAACCCGAAAGCGTGGCTCGTACTTGTTCCCTCTTTACCTTCACTGAGTATCGTTTATACTCACCCCTCGTTATTTTAATTCTTACTTCAGGTCGACCGGTGGCGTTGTCACCTCTCATGTCGGTTGGCAACAGCGGGTCGTGAGTCTTGGTCTTCGTGTCCTGTGGTAACTGTCGGTACTGTCCAACAACAGTCTGTCTTTACTTAATTGAATTGAATCGTTTTATTTAGTAGAAATGGATATATTAAGGATTATTGAGATTCGATGATGTTGATGAATTGTTGAATATTGATTTATGTTAATTGATGCCCCGTGTGGCTTTAAATGTTTAATTGATATGTATATGTTAAGCTTCCGCACTCTGTTATTTCTGTTGGTTGTTGTTGTTGGACTAGGTACGTTGTTGCCGGTATAGATTGAGTGCTTGCCGTTCGCCGGGATAGATTTTTAGATGGGGTACATCTACCTCGTTTGGGAGTTTGTCTCGGTGCGGATGTGGTGTCCTTTCTCCTTCTACGGAACGGGGCGCTACAGAAAGCCTTCGTTCCTTATCTACTACAAAAGGAGTGTGTAAAGGTGTGCTTCTATATAATATATATAAACGTCTCAAAGTTACATGTTCATTGGATGAAGATTTACTATAACTCCCCGGGACCAAAAATTTTGAAATCTACTATTACACTGCGCCCGGTGGTGCATGAATCCCAATACAAGAAGTCCCTGCTGGTAAGCAGTCTCACTAGTACCGGGAAAATTGGGTACAAAGGCCTCTTGCTGGGGCTCATAACGTCTGGCATCCATAAGCTGATCGAAGATCTGCTGTGCTCTTTCATGAGCATCCGCTTCGGGAAGTTCTCCGTCTTCGATCTCATTTTCCTCCTCGTCCACTTCGGGAGGCTCATTTTCCATAATGGGCAAATATCTGCTGCGACGACCCTTCTTGTAGCGCCCCGCTCTACAGCCCTCGAACCTACATAGATCCCCAAGCCGAGAACGGCACCTCAACCCGAGAACCCATACAAGCTAACGGGTCTATCCCGACTCTTGGCAATAGGGGATCCCCAAAGACACAACAGATAAACAGTTCAGAAAATGTAGCGGAAGTGAATTAAAACATAATATCATAAATGCCACTTCGGGGCCAATCTAAATATCCAATATCATCACAGCCCATTCAGGGGCAACGTAAAGTAAATATATAGGGGTGGGGATCAATATGTAGCCGGCGCCCCAAACGGGTAACGCACGCCCCACACCGAGTCTCGACCCGGAACCGAAATAGAATTCTGCCCAAACCAAAACCCGGCGAACGACACACATTTACTCAATCACTAGGTGGGGATTTCAAAAAAAATGAAATAAACGACAAAGGTGCAGAAGCGAAAACAAAATAAAACAATAAATCATTGCATGTAGCGCCCCTTTCTGTAGGAGGAGAAAGGACACCACATCCGCACAAAGACGAACTCCTAAACAAGGTAAATGTACCCCATTCAAAAATTCATCTCGGCGAACGGCAAGCACTCAATCAAAACTCCGGCAACAACAACACGACGCCCCAACAACAACAACAATCAGAGAAATGCGGAAGCGAATTCATAAACAACAGTTTAATCATAAAAGCTATCCATGGCAACATAATTCATAAAACAATTCCAGAATAAATATCCAATTAATGCCATCCACGGCTCAACTAACTATCCCACATCAGGGGCACGTAAGTACGGAAAGTAAATCATAATAGTAAATACAATAAATCAAATCAATTCAGGAAGTAAAGACTCGACTGTTGTTGGGACACTGACAAGACTATAATACGTGAGCCAACCTAGACTTGCTGCTACCGACTGACAAGATAGGTGACACCGCCACCTTTCTACCTGAAGCAAGAACCAAAATAGAAGGGGTGAGTATAAAGGATACTCAGTAGGGGGAGGGGGTAATACAATATAGGTATTGATCAAAGTTCGTCATTTTTCGTTTAAAACCAAAAGAGGTGAATGTTGCTTGTTTTTATAAAGGTATAAACAATAATATAAGTTGTAAAATTATAACACAAAGCAACATTCGGGTTCAGCTTTATTTGAAAACACAAAAGGTTGACGAACCGGATCCTTTGAAAACATTTGCACATAAGGTCAAGCCGATAGTATTGAAATGATATTAGTTGAGTCATGAAGCCGTTACAAGTTCGAAAGACATGGCATAAATAAGTTGGAAAATAATAAATGAAAACGACTCGTAATTCATCTAAATAGTTTGAACAATAAAGGAGGCTTAAGTTGCGCAAGTTCAAGCCACGCTTCCGGGTTATATATATATATATAGGGAAATACATATGCCAAATGAAGAAAACCGGAATGTGCTTCGACTTGTAACGAAAGCCGTAAAGCAATTAGACAAGCAAGTAATGCAATAAGTCATGCAATAATGTGTCCCGGCGAGAACGGGCCCTCTCCTTATAACTCCCAATCATGAAAAACATGCAAGCATGTAGTCAAGTACTCCACCACCAAAAGTCACAATCCAATCACAATTTAAGGAAACGAGTGGTGCCCCACAACGCTACCGTACACAATTTAAGGAAACGCTCAAGGCGCTACCGTCACATTAACTTAGATTAGCCAAACCTCCCGACCAGCCTAAGTTAACACCTAGAGTACACATCGGGATTTGCCCTAGACGCTCGTCTCCAGGCTCACCTCCTGTATAACTCCTGGGCTCCAAAGTCATGATCCAGTCCATGAATCGCTTTTGAAATCAATATCAATTTAGGTGGCCGAAAGGGCCATTCGAAAGTAGGGAATCAGGGTGTGGGAGGCCAAAGGGGCCATTTGAGACAAGGTTATATTTGCGAGGTCGAGAGACCAAATTTCGCATTTAAAAACAAATGGTTTTCCTTGACTCTAGTTGAAAATGTTTGTAAAATATTATACATATAGGTTTTCTTATTAAAAGGGTTGACTAAGCACATAAGGAAATAAGAAAGGCAGAAACAACAAGCAAGAAGAAAGGCGGGATAATAATTTATTTCGCAAACCTATGTATATCTATGATCTTGCCCCAGTTGAAAGCGTTTTAAACCCTTACTTGTAGCTCGACAAACGAGGAAAGCAAGCAAGCAAGCAACGGATATGATTCTCCCTCAGAGATCCCACCTGAAAACACGGGGTCTAGAGGATGAATGACTGACACAAACGAGAAAACAGACACTGACGCTCGGCTATGAAAATGCAACATGCTTAGAGACGAAAATACAATATTTAAGCATAAAAGGACAAGTAGGGACAAATTGGTCATTTAGCTTGTAAAACGTGGAATAAACGAATAACAAATAACATTTGATTAAATATAAACATTTAAGAATAAACTACTCAGATGGTATGATTGAAATTCCACAATAAACATGCATAACCCATTCAAGTCAGTCAATTGAATTACAACTTATCAACTTAACAACTTTTTCCAAAAGCTCAAAAGCTACAATCTAACATTCACTCATAATCCAAGTTTAATCGAACCCAAATCTCATCAATTCAACTATACAATCATACATTGACAATATTCATCAATTTACAATCATGCTACAAGTTAAGGTACAAGAAAATTCAGCTTAATTGATTCGAAAAGCTAAAAGCTAGTGCGAAAGTTGACATATATACATAATCATACAAAAATGGTCATAAAAGACAAACGGTAAATCTGATTGAGGTAATACCAGCGCTGTTAGAACCGTTGCGTCGAGACGATGAATCTGTTCGAAGACACCGTCGCCGGATTCCTGCCAGAACAGTGTCAAAACCTCCGGTCACCGTCTGCCACCACCGGACCGCCGCCAATGTAGTCGGACCCTTATACTCAAACGTTCCTCTCGTCGAGCCTGCCAGTTCCCCCAAGCCCGTTTCTCGATCCGGTCACTCACCGGAGTTTAATTTCAGTTTGAAGCTCCAATGAACCCTAAATCCAAGAATCAAAATTACTCAAAATTGGGCTATCGAATTCGGGAACGGAGTTCGTAGAAAGCTTACCCATGTCGAGAAGGTTGGAAAGCACCTAAAGATTGACGAAAATGGTGGCCGGAGCACGTCGGACCACCATTCCCGCCGCGGCTCCACCGCGCGCTGCTTGAAAATTGCCGGAGCGCCGCCGTCTGATGGAGTCACGCCACCAGACCACCACCAATCTTCTCGTCTCATCATGCCGGTCAAAACCTTGGTTGTCCGCGACGGTGGCGCTCCCTGAAACGTCGCCAGAGCTCCACCAACGTCGCGCCTAAAAAATGGCCGTATCTCCACCGTCGGTGGTCGGATGGACTCAAGACCACCGCCAATGGATTCCTCTCGTTGAAATGGTTCAGACCCGACCGGTCTGAAGCCTCACCGTCGCCGGAAAAGTCAGATCGGAGAAATGCGCTGCCATTCGGTTCTCCCACCGTTACACTACTATCGCTGCTCCGATGGCCGAGCAAATAGTATGGTTGGATTCGTCTCGTCGATACGGTCGTCTGGACATATGATTCGTCGAATTCCGACAACGTTGCAAAAATCGTGTTTGGGAGAGAATGGCTCGTCGTTCAATGATTGTCGGTGTGTGTGTGGTTTCTAAATATAGAAGGTTACTATATATATTTTAAAAAAAACGAGACAAAACCGTAAAGTCTCGAAATTAGGCGTACTTAGTGTCAAAATGACCATAATGAAAAGCTTAACAAGGTTCGAGGTTCGTTTCATGAAAATTCGGGCATTTACAATAAGTCAATATCGAGTGGGGTCAAAGTGTAAATAATTTTGGGCCAAAAATGCAATATTTTGGAAATATAATTTTATGAATAATATTTGGAACCTCGATGAAATACATCTTTAAAACATTGGATTCCGGTCCAATGTGCACTGTTAAATTACTAGATTTGAAACGAGCTAAAAATATAAATTTACCAAATTGACCCTAGTTAGTGACAAAACGATGCAAATATAATTCTTATTAATGCTGTGAGTTTTAAAAGCCAAATTAATGGTTTATGAAAAATTCTTTAAATGCAAGAGTTGGAAAACGTGTAATTATGAAAGACGTCGGGACCGTAAACGGTCTGAATCTCGATAAACATGCTAATTCTGAGCTTGGGAATTATGGGTCGTCACATTGCACAAATATTAAAGTCCACCGAGGCCAACGGAATTCTAATTACCATAAATAAATACACAGGTCATAATAATCCCGAATATAATTACATAATAGTGTAAATATCCTAAAACATAAGTCGTAAATAAAAGCCAAACGGGAATAGAGTGTAACACCCCGAAATATTCAGCGTAAAAAGAGAATGGTTCAGGAGAGCCACAGGCCTTGCAACACCCTGTGAGGGGAGGCCGTGCATATCCCTTTTACACGGGCTTGCGACACGCCATGCAGTGAGAGTGCATTTCTCATCCCACATCGGAAATGAACATGTAATTTGAAGGGTTTATAAGTTAGAACTCATGTACAACCAATATGGATTAATCCCTTTTGGCAAGTGCTTCCTAAGCCAAACTTTAGGGTTGTGCACAGTGGATTCGAAGCTTATACCCGCGCGTCCAACGGGCGCCGTCGTGAGGGTTCTCCTCTCCGCGCCCGGGGGTCGTGACAAGTGGTATCAGAGCCAACCGTCAGTCGTGGGAATACATGTTCCACACACGTCATTAGTCATGAGTCACCTCTAAAAAGGGGCTCCGCTCCGCGTGTAGTAGGGCAGCTTCTCCACTGACGCGGAGCAATGGGCCTATGTCACGGCGTAATGGGGACATTACGCTTTGATGGAGGGGCAATTGTAACACCCCGAAATATTCAGCGTAAAAAGAGAATGGTTCACGGCGTGTCGGAAGCCCGTGTGAAAGGGATACGCACGGCCCCCCTCACGGGGTGTTGCAAGGCCGTGAGAGTGCATTTCTCATCCCACATCGGAAATGAACATGTAATTTGAAGGGTTTATAAGTTAGAACTCATGTACAACCAATATGGATTAATCCCTTTTGGCAAGTGCTTCATAAGCCAAACTTTAGGGTTGTGTACAGTGGATTCGAAGCTTATACCCGCGCGTCCAACGGGCGCCGTCGTGAGGGTTCTCCTCTCCGCGCCCGGGGGTCGTGACATAGAGTTTACATATGCAAAATATAGATGCAACTCAAAAGACGCGACGGTGATGACGACGACGACGTACAATCCCACCTAGTATCCTGAAACCAACACCAGGGTGAAACAGAGGGGGTTAGTCAAACGACTAAGTGAGGAGGGAATAATAATGTATATTATAAAACGGAAGTAAATCACCATTTTCAAACTTAACAGAAATCAACATAAAGAAAGGTTTTCGTAAACTGTTGGTGATTTAGCATAAAACATAACATTTCATATGACTCGGCGAGACGAGCCCTTAACTCAAATTTCCAAGCACAAAAATGGGAAACCACCCTTATTCCTCCATTGTAGACGGACTGCTAAATCCGAACTACTCATAACATACAGTATAATCTCAGGTACTCAAAGGGCTGCCACTCCGGCCTCACCCCGAGCTCCCAAAGGTGGAGGGAACAAGAGGATTTACGCCGTAGACCCAACGTCTACCGGTTTCGTCCTGTCATCCTTACTCCGGGCCCAAACATACATACATACAGTTCATAACTCTCTTTTCAAATCATTTTCGGGTTGGTCGAAAGACCGTTCGAGACATGTCATATGCGAGGCTGAAGGCCAAAGTTCGCCTTAGGAAATCAAAGATGTTTTACATGTCTCTTTCATAAATATTTCAAAAGGTATATGTAGTAGATTTTCATATCAAAACACTTTCTATAAATTGAATAAACATAATAGGCAAAAATATTTACTAAGTATATATATAGACGGTATGAAAACAAAACGTAAATCAAGGCTTATATGGGAGAGGCTTAATATATATATATACGTATAAGTACCGGAGTCAGAAACGGAAAGCCTCACCTGTTGGCTAATCAAAAGAATAAAAGCAAGACCGGTGCACTACTCCACGGGAGTATCGTCTGCAAAATACAAAGACACAACCACATAAGACTAACGATGACGCACGGCTTATACGAACGCATTAAAATACATAAAAGCACGTTAAACAATCAAATACGACACGTAGGTTCAAATTAGCAAAAGAAAATGGAGTAATTCATAGATTTAGATATGCAAATCAAGTCTAAATGTCCATGCAGAGAAGTTCCGAGGCACGTCCTTCTGGTGGACTGGAGCTACCATGGCATCTGGAGCATCCCCTTCATCGCCGTCGTCACCTTCATCGTCCCCCTGTCCCCCTTGGGTGGAGGAAGTCTTAGACTGACAAGCGAATTGACCCATCAAGTGCTGCCTGACATAGTCAGTATAGGTCATGGGCCCGTCATAAGCATTCCCAATGATGCTATGAAGCTCGTCGTAGGCCGCCAATACGTCAGCCTCTCGGGTGAAGGATACGCGCCACACATATGGTGGATCAACCGGAACGGTCAAAGTATGGGCACCTCCAGTGGTACAACACCCGGGAACCCAAGTAATGGACTCGACCAAAGGAACATCTATACACGTGATCCCTCATGGGCTAGAGATAGAAACCCTAGTGCGTGATCTCATCCCACCGTCCCCACCGCACCTACATTTGGATATGAGGTTCAGACAGGGATCTCTCATACCAAAAAAACAAACCGAAAGGGAGAAAGTTCTCACCCGACTAATGGTGACCAACTCCAAAGCCCTCCGATAGGCTACCACTGTTCGGCGACCCATAGCCCAGACATTCTCTTGGGTATAACGTCGACTCAGAGGGAAGGCACCCTCCATCAGATCCTCAAAAGTTGCTATTGCAACCCAGTATCTCCACGGCCCATATCTGCGAAAGTTCGAAAAGGGGTTACACAGGTACAACCCAATAGTAGATAAAACACAAGACAGAAAGCCCCTAATACATACCGCCCAAGGAGTATATCCTCCACATGATGAGATCCTCAGCCGGCTGTAGGCATCCATCCACAAGTAGCAGGCCACGAACCTTGTTCCACCCCAAGCATAGCCCCCAACAGGCGCCAGAACTGCTAGGGACCCCAACAACCCCAGTGGTGCACAAGAAGACGAGTTGGAAAATATCATACTGCACAACCCGTACAATAGAAAAGACCAAGCTAACCTCGTCATCTCGATCGGATCCTGAGTATCGAAGTCGCGCGTCGACCATGTATTCCTGATCCCTCCTAAGGACAACACTGATGGACTCGCATAAGTCGTACCGGGCCCCAGCAAATCGACCACCCTATCGTTGGTGATGTCCTCCCACCAATCGAGGTCCTGACCCTCGAAGGGCAGCCCTGTAATCATGAAGAAGTCCATCGGGGTCATAGTCACCTCGAACGACGGCAACTGGAAGGTCTTGGTGCAGTCCCACCACCTCTCACCAAGGGCCCGAGTCATGCCCCCTATCTGCCTCATCGTCGGCCGAGAACCAAAGAAAGTACCCAAGCCCGTGCCATCCACAATCCTCCTAGCAGGATCCGGAAGGACTCGGTACCATGCATCCACAACCTGGGGAAAAGAACGAGGCTTCGAAGCCCCACCAGTCTGCAAACAAGCGAAAGATGGGTCAACCATAGGGTAAGAACGCGCTACAATGCAAATCTCTACCCAAAAGCCCACCAAAAAGCCTCTCTTTAAGAAGGCCCCAAGCCAAAAAGCCCATACGAAGGCCCATAATCACCCGTTTTCTCGAAAGACATTTCTTTCGGCTAACATTCCACCCAAACGAAGAATTCCTACAAGCCTCTAATCCAAACAATCACCAAAAGCTCACTCGAGCATTTTCCCAAACGCCTAGTAGGCATGAACACTATTCACACAAACCCAGTTCCCAAATCTCACATTTCTCTCTGATGGAAACGAGATTGTCTCCACATATCTGAAGCATCTCTGGTCTAATTTGTAACGACCCAAAACTTCGGAATATATTTTCGGAATAATTATTCGACATCTCGTTGAATTTTAAATGAAAAGACTAGCTTTGTTAGCTAATTTTATTTTATTTTCAAATCCTTATTCTCTTATAAATTAGCTTTTCACCCATCAAATTTCCGTTAATCTCATTCGAACCCCACACCCTCTTGAATACACCTTGCACCCTCTTGAACCCACTTGCACTACCCTATGCCCACTCTTGAACACCCTTGCACCATCTTGCACACACATACCTTTCCGAGAGAGAGAAAGAGAAGGAAGGAGAGGAGGAAGAAGAAAAGAGAAGGAAGGATGAACAAGAGGAAAAAGCCTGCCCCAAGCCCGTCGTTCGTCCAACTGGGATTCCGAGAACACCTCAACGATCCTCGTTCGATTCTCTTCCGGTAACCTTCTTCCACCAATTCATTTAATCTATTAAATCTCGAGATTCGCTAGCTTCTTCTTAGAATTGTATATTTGGTGTATTTGATGGGTTTGTATGATTTAGTTCACCATTTTTGTTGTTGTTTGGATCAAATGTAACTCTTAGTGTGTTTAGTGCATGAGTGGAAATTCTAAGTGTTGATTCTAGCTCCATAATCCGCCATGAGTGATTTTTGTGTTATTTCCGCAAAGAAACACCCGAAAATTGCGGTTCTGCACCTGAAACATGAGATGCATGGTCTTGCGCACGGTTTTGGCAAACCGGTGCGCAAGCTAGTGCGCCCGCCCTAGCACTTGCACCGGCCTACGCACCCCGGTGCGTAAGCCAGTGCGCAACCTTTTAAGCCTACACGGTCTTGTGGATGTCTTCAAGACCGTGCGTAGCCCAGTGCGTGTGCCCGTGCGCATGTCTTAGCATTTTTTTCAGCCCTCTTTTCTTAGTTGCTCACGGTAATGAGGTCAAATGGCTAAAAATATAAGTTGACTTTTTGCATCCGACCTCCAAAAATCGAGCCAATTTCACCTATAGCTTCCATATGATTCAAGGATTAATATTTTGCAAAGTTTTCAAAATTTTGACCTCAGTCTGGCCTTGAATAGTGCCTTTTTCGTTTAGGACTTTTTCCCCAATTTCCCAAACGATGTCCGAATGATCCGAAATTTGCATGAGTGCTTTTTTATATTATATTATGCATGAATGTGAAGTTAGAATTTCAATTGAGCATGTTTAGCACCTTTAATTTTATGCATTCCGTTTAATTGATCTAATTGGATTTTTACTTGTAATTTTGATTGCTAAGCGATTTTATTTGGCCTTTCATGTATTGTAACATCTTAAGAGTCGTGTGTCGTGTCTTGTCTTGATTGGTTTTGTCGTCTGTCAGTTTCAGGCCATTCTCTTGAGGATTTGATTGAATTGTCTTATCTTTCCCCGTGCTCCCAGGTGAGGGTTTTAAAATGTCTTCACTGGAGTAAGAATTCTTTTATTCTTTGCAAAATAACTACCCGTACGTGCTCATATTGATTTATTTTCTCATTCTCGTATATCCTATTAGATATTTAACTATATTTTCGTGATTTTCGAATAAACCATTTGATATCAATTTATACCTACAAATAACTCTAAACTGTTTTATTTTCAAAGGCAAGTAAAAATTCTTTCGTTTCAAATGTGGCACTTTGACTTCGGTTGGGTCTATAAGGGAAGTCGCTAGGGGAGTCCGTCAGCACACCCCGACACGTATGGAACTTGTGGTCACCGCCCTTGTCGTCACTCGCTTGCCTAAATGCCCGTTTGGCACTTAACTATAAATGTTTCTTGAAATATGAGCAAATTCAAGGACTTTTCTTGGGGCCCGGCTGTTGGGATTCACGCACCCCCGGGCGCAGCGGAAGTAGTAGATTTCAAAAATTTTAGTCCCGGGGAGTACAATGAATCTTCATCCAATGAATTCGTAACTTTGAAACGTTTATATATCTTGAGAGATATGCACCTTTACGCACTCCTTTTGTAGTAGATAAGGAACGAAAGCATTCCAAAGCTTCTGGCCACTCCGTGATCAGTGCAGGCTTCTTGATTCTACCAAGGTCTGATCTTTAACCGAAACCCTCTGAGGTTGATCCACAGCTTCTCGCAGACGAACTCTGAATCTCTTAATTCCTGCTAGAGATTTAAGATCAGTATTTATCTAATATAAATAAGAGAATCATGAAACAATTGAAAGGGCTGGTTCACGTTGAACTGCAGAAAAGTTATCTGCAGTTCACGTGAACTGCCTGTAAGGGGAGAGGAAAAACGCAGAAGAGAGAGACAGATTAGGGTTAGGAAAAATCTGATTTTTCTTCTTTTGTGTTTTCACGTGAAGTTGCATTGTTCTGTGTTCTGCAAAATCTGTCTTAAATAGACTTGAGTGGGCCGAAAATTTCAGTCCTAGATGGGCTAGGATTTTCGCTCATTGCTACTATTGGGCCCAACAGTATTTTGGCCTTCTAAAGGCCTTTTCAATTTAATATCAGATTAAATATTTCAAGCCCAATTTAGTTAATCATAATTAATTAAGCAAGTCCATTATATCATACAGTGGGCTTTAATTTATTCTAAATAAATTACAAGTCCATCATTGATCAGTTTGGGTTAAAATTAATTCCAAATTAGTTCTCTAGTCCAATAAGCCCAATTAATATTTAATTGCTACAGATTTTCACTTCTATTAATTGACCTTGATTTATTCCAAATAAATCATAAGTTTCTCAATTAATCATTTTGACTTGAGTTAATACTAATTAATTCTCAAGTCTTAAATTTTCGATTAACACTTTAATTGATAAAGCTCTCTTCTACTTAAATTAAGTAGTCTCAAATCTCAACATGAATTTCGAGACTCACCTTAATTACTTTAGACTTGAATTAATTCCCAATTAACTCTCAAGTCTAATATGTTATCAAATAACAAGTCTCTCGAATTTAATCACATTAAATACTTGTTAATTACTCTTAATTAACTCTTACATGTTAATTACACTTAATTAACATCTTGATCTCTTATTAATGAATTAATTCAAATTAATTCATTTGTCAATCCAGTTGACTATTATCAAACTCTGTTGATATAGATAAATGTGTTCGTCTTTGGAAGTCATTGTGTGACCCCTCAAGTTCACCAATAGGACAGCAGTAGGAACACATTCTTATTGTCAGAATTGTGACTTTAATTAAACTTATTTAATTAAAGACTATTTTTGAATCAACTCATTGACTTCACAAATACATTCCTACAGACCATGGATAACGTCTAGCAACGTGTCCATGGCCACCCATCCATCGATGAAGTGGTATGAACCTTTCAGCCTCATGATCTCCGTGAGATACGATCCTTCTATCATCCAATTCCCGATTGAGACCTAGGGTATGGGAAATGGAACCCCAGTAGTCTGCAATGCTATGAATAACATTCCTATAGTAATTCCATTTGATCTTACACTCTAGGAACTTCTTCCTAGTGAAGACCAACCGGACCTTGCGCAAGGATTTAGTGGTGGAATATACTATAGTAGAATTCATAGGAATTCTTCTTGTTCTTGTAACAAGTGATAGATCCTGTATTGACCCTCACAGCCTCCATGCATAACTCGAACATACCCAATCATACAGCTTATGTGAAACTCGAGGGATTCAGCAGTATGTCAAAGTATGCCCCAGTCATACATAAGGCAACCATAGAGTCTCAAGTCTAAGGATTAGTTAGACACGATCATGGCTAGAGAAACCCTCCTAATCTCTAAGACTCTATATAAGTCTTAACCCATTTAGGCATTCCCGACAGGATCCTCAGTGAACTTAATCTCCATTAAGCACCCTCATATGCATAGTAGTGTCAAAACACTAATGTCATGAAATGGGACACACTTTCATAAAGCTATGTCATATGAGCAAGTCTCAAGCGAGTCTGATCGACATCCCCTGTGCCTTTTAAACTCTTCGACTTTAAGTGTTTTAGATCACACCATTGGGTACTTATTTCATGGCCCCCATCAAATGGTGAAACCAAGTCCCTTAGCTTACTGTGATCTTAGGGTTTCATCCATACACAAAAATAAATAATATGCAACTACTTATAAATGTAATATGATGAATTTGGCCAAAGTAGTATTAGACGACTACTAATGTCTTTCTATTATGGATCACTAGATTGTTCTATTCTAGAGTTTTAGAGGAAATGCCTCAAGCAGTTCGGCTTTCCAGGGCACAACTCTAACACCAGGAGGGTATGCAGAGGTCTCACCTAGGGACGAGCGTTCAGGGTGTTTCCCGAGGTACTACTCCCAAAACTAAGTGTCAACAGTGGTCTGTCAGGAGTTGGCAACCATGGTTGGGAGCAATGGTGGGTGATGCATTCGTTGCACACTTTCCTAAAATTACATTTCGTCGCCCATGGTCGCGCTATGGGGTCTGATACTGGTGATGGAGTATTTTCATGTCATGTAGGAGATATCAAGAGGAATAGGCCCATTCTCGCTGGGATATTAATTGCCTTTACTATTGCTTTATTCACGTTACTGCTTATTCATTACTGTCATTACTTATTGTTATTTTACAAGTCGAAACACATTCTGGTTTTCTTCATTCAGCATGTGTATTTTCTTATATATATATAAAACCCAGAAGCGTGGCTCGAACTTGCCCAACTTATGCCTTCACTGAGTATCCTTTATGCTCACCCCTCATACTTTTGATTCTTACATCAGGTCGACAGGTGGCGGTGTCACATCTCATGTCGATTGGCAACAACGTGTCATGTGTCTCGAGTTTCGTGTCCATTGGTTATGTCGGTAGGGTTCCAACAACAGTCTGTCATTTACTATTTAGATTATGTTTCTCCATTTACTGAATTCCCATGTACATTTACCCTGTTTGGGAGTTCGCCTCGGGGCAGATGTGGTGTCCTTTCTCCTCCTACGGAAAGGGCGCTACAGTCAGTGGTATCAGAGCCTAGGTTTCCGAAAGGAAACCGAAAGCTCTAGTATCTCATCTTGTCTTGTCTTCAGTGTCTTTTGAGTTGTGTCAGTCCATGTCGAATTCATGTTTTGACGAGTGTTCGTCTCATCTTCGTGTTTAAAATTGTGAACGATTACGGTTGGCTTAATTAACCAACTGGTAATCCTTTATGAATTTTTGTTCTAAGGAAGATGTAACGCGAGTTGATCATGGAATTCTTTGTTGTGTCTTATTTGGTTTGGTCTGTCTTAGTTGTGTGTCGTTAGGGTTTGATTAACTATTGACCATGCCTTATGTGCCTATGTGAACTATGTGATATTTAGGTTATCTTGAATTTATTAGCATCACTTCTTACGAGACATGCACATATTCTGCTAATTAGTTGTCGATAGGTATGTCTTGCAAGAAAGCCCGATCAGACCCTCAACTTCAGACCACTCCAGGATCCTTGTCCCCGTATATGACAGGAAACACAGAGATAGCTCAGGGGGAGGAAAATGTGACCGAGTATGAAGCTAGGTTCGCTCACCAGACCAACTACCCTCCTAACTTGGAGCCAGACCAGAGGGATCGAGCAGCTAGATTCATATCCGGGCTGAGATCTGAGATCCGCCAGGTCTTGATAGGGCTCGGCTGATGTGCCTATGCAGTAGCTATTGCTAGGGCCTTGTGGGTCGAGTCAGAGCTGATGTTGAGAGCTAGAGGAGGCTGCCTAATTACCCTGGAGAACCGACCTCATGAGTCGGGAGGCCCAGCAATCATTCTTGAGACTTCTTATAGCGAAGGGACAGCGGCTAGCAGACCCGAATCCAGTTGAAGTGCTACTATGTGCGCACACTGTTGGAAACCGAATCACACCACCGATGTGTGTAGGAGGAAGTTTGGACAATGCCTACTCTGTGGTGCCCACGGATACCAAGTCAAGAATTCCCCCAACAAGGGAAGAGCCAACTAAGGGAACTATAGATGCGGGTCCTGAGGATACATGATCTGCACTGCAGGGAGCAAGGACAGAAGGGAATAGTTCATGGAGGGACAATGTTAGGATCATGCAATAAAGAAGGAACTACCGGATCAAAAAGGGCTCGAGTCAAGACACTGAATAAAGGAAAAAGAACGCTAGACCGGACTTCGTTTCTTGGAGTGAAGGTACGATGCCTGTTCATACCATTCATATTTTTCTGTATTTCCATTTATTAGTTGCGCGGCATGATATAATTATTGTATGATTGAACTCCAGATTTAATCAGGGGTATTTTAGTAATTTTTAGCCTTTTTAATGCGAATTAGAGGCGCCCGCACGCCCCTACGCACAGTCTAGACCAAGCCGGTGCACTCAGCTCGAGACTGTGCGAAACGATCGAGCGAATGGACCGCTGAACCGCCCGAACTGGCCCGCACTGGCCTGCGCACTCTCGTGCATCCACCTGTGCGTCCTGTACTGCTGCTTTTAAACTCATTTCGCGACCAGGTTCCTGTAGCGCCCCTTGAAGAAGGACCGCCACATCCGCACCGAAGCGAACTCCCGAGCTTCAACTCAAAAATCCACGGCAAACGGCACTCAAGCAATAACCATCGGCAACAGCGACAACCATCCCAAAAACAATCACAACAATACAGAGATATGCGGAAGCAATTTAAAAGATAATCAAATAAATCCATAAACGCCTATGAGGCTAACATAATATCAATTAAACATGTGCAATTCGAAATACAACAGAATAACAACACGTAGCGCCATCCATGGCTCAACTAGTCTATCCTGTACAATCTTAGATATCGTCAACTATCCCACATCAGGGGCACATAAGTACGTAAAGTAAATAAATACAATAAACAAGACTCGACGGTTGTTGGGACTACTGACAAGACAAACCAGAAAGACTGAGCCTATCTAGACCTGCTGATGCCGACTGACAAGATAGGTGACGTCGCCACCTGTCTACCTGAAGCAAGAACCAAAATAGCAGGGGTGAGTATAAAGGATACTCAGTAAGGGGTTTGATCACAGTTCGTCGTTTATCTTTTAAAACCAAAAGTAGTGAATGTTGCCCGTTTGGGAAAGAATACGAATAACGAAATATAAGTTGTAAAATGACACAAAGCAACACTCGGGTTCGGCTTATTTGAAAACACAAAAGGTTGACGAACCGGATCCTTTAAAACATTTTGCACGTAATATCAAGCCGATAAATTGAAAGGGGTATTAGTTGAGTCACAAGGCCATTACAAGTTCGAAAGGCACGATTCAATAAGTTAGAAACGATAAATAAACACGGCTCGTAATTCAACTAATTAATTGAATAATAAAGGAGGCTTAGGTTGGGCAAGTTCGAGTCACGCTTCCGGGTTTTATATATATAGGGAAATACATATGCTAAAGGAAGGAGACCGGAATGTGCTTCAACTTGTAACGAAAGCCGTAAAACAATAGACAAGCAATAAATGCAATAAATCATGCAATAATGTGTCCCGGCGAGAACGGGCCCTCTCCTTATAACTCCCAATTGAAAAATCATGCAAGCATATAGTCAAGTACTCCACCACCAACAATTGGTACCATCGGAATTAAAGGAGACGCGATTAGCACCACCGTATCAGAATTTAAGGAGACGCGATTAGCACCACCGTACAGAATTTAAGGAGACGCGGTTAGCACCACCGTTCGCATCAACTTAGGCTAGCCAACCTCCTAGCCGGCCCAAGTTAACACACTAGAAGTATACATCGGGATTTGCCCTAGACGCTCGTCCCCTGGCTCACCTCCTGTATACTCCGGGCCCAAATCATTAAACAATCTATGGCTCGCTTTTGAAATCTATGATAGTTTGGGTAGCCTAAAGGGCCATTCGAAAGTAGGAAATCGGGTGTGGGAGGCCAAAGGGGCCATTCGGGACAAGGTTATAATTGCGAGGTCGAGAGACCAAAGTTCGCATTTAAAACAATTGGGTTTTCCTTACCTCTAGTTGAAAGTATTTAAAACATTTTGGTTTGCTATCAAAACCGTTTGACTAAGCAGATAGAGAAATAGTAAAGGCAATACAACAAGTAAAAAGAAAGCGGGATAGAGGTTTATTTCGCAAACCTAAGTAACTATGTTCTTACTCCAGTTGAAAACAATTTAAAACCCTTACCTGGCTCAACACGACAGTATGAAAGCAGACAGTAGTCAGGTTTCTCCCTCGTTGGTCCCACCTGTAATACACAGGGCCTAGAGGATGAAAACAAGACCGACAATACTAAAAGCAAGCAATTGAAGTGTGCTTATGAAATCTATGATAGTTTGGGTAGCCTAAAGGGCCATTCGAAAGTAGGAAATCGGGTGTGGGAGGCCAAAGGGGCCATTCGGGACAAGGTTATAATTGCGAGGTCTAGAGACCAAAGTTCGCATTTAAAACAATTGGGTTTTCCTTACCTCTAGTTGAAAGTATTTAAAACATTTTGGTTTGCTATCAAAACCGTTTGACTAAGCAGATAGAGAAATAGTAAAGGCAATACAACAAGTAATAAGAAAGCGGGATAGTGGTTTATTTCGCAAACCTAAGTAACTATGTTCTTACTCCAGTTGAAAACAATTTAAAACCCTTACCTGGCTCAACACGACAGTATGAAAGAAGACAGTAGTCAGGTTTCTCCCTCGTTGGTCCCACCTGTAATACACAGGACCTAGAGGATGAAAACAAGACCGACAGTACTAAAAGCAAGCAATTGAAGTGTGCTTATGAACTCGTAGACAAGTGGAGGGTAGGAATTCCTTCGAAAGTCCAAGAATATAGTCCAACCCACCTTCTCAATGTATTGAGCTACATCGGGACCAAGTCCCAATCTCCCCAAAGCATCCACATTGAGAAATTTGGTGGGGAGAACCGGGCGGCCATACATACGGCGGAAAATTCTTGCTTGAGTGGGGTTCGGGATTTCCACCCCAAGAGGTAGTGGAGACGGAGGGTCATCACACCTTTTTCTTCTTCGGGATTCTTTGGCAGCCATGTGGGTATCTTGGTTGAAGCTTTCTTGGGTGAAATTGGAGAATTTCTTCACTCGGGAATAATGTCAAACACTTGGCGGGCGTGTATTTTGGGCAGGGGTTTGTGAAGGATTGGTTTGGCCGATCATCCCTAAATACAAGCTAATGAAAGAGTACAATGTGGGTAACATACCTTCCGAATTTCACGAAGATCCGACTGTAAAAGATATTGGCTTGCAAAGTTGAAATGAGAATTTTGGGAATTTTTTTTGGGAATTATCTGCTGCTGGGCCAGAGGAAAAAGGGAAGAAAATGGGCTGTTGGAACTGTAAAGACCCGAATATTTTAATTATATTATTAATAATTACGCGAATTGTTTCTTGCCTAATTTCTCGATCTATCCAATTGGATTAATTAATCTTGTGGAAAAGATTGATTTAACCTATCTTTTAAATGCCCTCAATTACTTAAATTACATAAATGCCCTTAAAAGCCTAAATGACCATTTTACCCCCCCGAGATATTTTCCTAAATATCTACCTATCTCTCTCATTCTCTCATTACACACAAAGAAGGAGAAAAGAAGAAAGGAAGGAGAAAGAAGGAGAAGAAAGGAGAGAAACTTCCCGACGCCCTACCGAGCCCGTTTCTCGCCCGATCGACGAGCCGTGAAAACCCAAACGATCCTCACTACATTCTCTACCGGTAATCCTTTTACCCCATTTCATTTCGTTCCTTCCTCGTTGTGATTTTCGTGAGTTTTATATAGAATTTTATAGTTTTAGGATTTTCGTGTTTAGGGAGATTTACTTGACCATTTTACGTGTTTCTTGGACCTATGTGTAGCTTATATGATATATATGATTATGTGGAAATTAGGATGTTTTATGGTGTAAATTAGGAGATCTATGAGCTTGAATGTTGGTTTCGCATGTGAGGTTTTGCGATCTGCTGAGTCTGCTGCTTAGTAGATCCACACGGGCGAACGCACGGTCTTGATCAAGACCGTGCAGGAGCCTGTGCACCCTTACGTGATCACGCACAGGCTACTGCATGGTCCCAAGACCGTGCACAAGCCCGTTCACCCTTACGTGATCAAGCACAGGCTACTGCTAGAATTTTGAGCATTCAACGAAGAGTACGAGCTCACCGTACGCCAATTGACTACACATTTCGGACTACCCATTGATGGGATGATGAGCCGTGAGATTGGTTGGTCCGAAGACGAAGCATGGAGACGTGTTTCCACGTCTAGGAGGCATTTTCGAAGGCCACCGACCTCATCAACCAAGCCTTGAGGACTTTCCATCGATTCCATTCTTCCACGGTGTTTGCCCGAGGGGATAACTATGGCTCTATAAACCTGGATGAGTTGTATATTCTAGATTGCGTGGTCCGGAACAAGACGGTCAATGGCATCATGTTCTTTCTGAAGTACGTGGAGTACGTGGCTACCCCCACAAAAGGAGAAATCAGCATTGGATCCTATATCACCATGATCCTAGAGTGCGCCGATGTGACCGGGATAGATCGAATGGTCCCGGTAGGAGGAGATGATGTTATTATTACTTACAAGAAGTTTTCCCAAATAAAGCTTTGCAAGAAGACAAAAGGCCATCATAGTAGGTATGTGCCTATGTCGGCAGAGGAAGCAGCCGCAGAGAGCGACGAGGAGGACGACGAGGAGGATAATAATGAAGGAGATCGTCTTGAGGAGGACCGTCAAGAGATCGAAGAGCAGATGCTCGACCAGTTATATGAAGTTGGAGGCTTCGATCCTCAGCAGACTCCATACGTCCCCGATCCTCCCGGAGTCGATGAGACTAACTTCCAGCAGGAGTTCGCCGACTACCAGATGCAGCATCAGGCTGGATCCTCCCAGTGGGATAGACTGGGCGAGGATGCATGGAATCAGTACCAGCAGTCAGAGACCGATGTCCGGAGTCAGTGGGAGACTGACCGATGGACCATTTGGGGAGACCACTTCACTTCTTTTAGCGAGCAGACCACAGATCGACTTAACCAGCAGTCGACTGACCTTCGAGAGCTCAGACAAGAGGTACGACGTAACCATACCGAGCTCCGCGATCAGATTTCCGACCTTGAGAGGTCCATCTCCGAGCAGCTCGCTATCTACATGAGCTGCCTTGGCATGCTGCCTAGTTCCGGTACTTCCGACTCCTAGTCGTTATCATTTATCTTTCCATTTCTCGTTATTTCTCGTTTTAATTGTAATTTGACTTCTATTAGGAACTGATTATGTAAAAACTATGTTGTACTTGCTTATTAGAAATTAAATGCTAATTGTTCGTTTTGAATTATTCGTTTATATGATAATTGCTTGACTATGCGTGGTGAATGTTTTTATTCCCATATTATACTCCCTTTAACAAACCCCGTGATCCGGAGAAGAATCTGAGGATAGATTCTTTTGAAGAGGGGAGTATTGTAATGTAACGGCACGTCCCCAAATACGGTGCGATGTGACGTCCCGCACCAAGTCACAATCCATAACAAGAACTAAAGGTCCGGTTATGAACTACAACTTGGTGAACGGAAAATAAATACCAGGCGGATCTGCTTTAGAAAATTATAGGACAATGAACAATAATACAGCGGAAGCAAATTAGCACAACCTATCCGACTCAGGGAGCTAGAACAACCATAATCCAAAACACAATTATAAAGCCCACCAAGGCCACTAAAAACAACCATATCAACCTTCAAACTAATTTACATTATTTACATCTACAATTCTAGGGTTTTAAGTATTTATCCAGATACATAGGCGGAAATGAAATCACCTAAACAAAAGTAAATGACTCCAAGGACACGACCTGAGTCCGCCTAGCAACAAAACCCTGAAAAGACAACAACAGAGTAATGGGGTTAGTCAAAGGGACTAAGTGAGGGGGCTATAATACGTATATATTATTGAAACAACCGGAAGATTCACCAGTTTGTAAATGAGAAGAAAGCAAAGGAAAAATAAAGGTTTTCACAATTATTGGTGAATCGAATAATTTCGCATTAAAGTAAAAGCTCGGCGAGTCGAGCATCAACCACCTGTTTCACAATATCAGAAATCTCAAATAAACCTCCCTTATTCCTCCTTGTGTAGTCAGGTAGCTAGCCCGCTACTATATAATAATATATGCAAGGACAAATATCCAATACATCTTCGGCTGGGGATATAGACTAGATCCCGTCCGGCGCAGGTACTCAAAAGGGTTGCCACTCCAGTCATACCCCCGAGCTCCCATCAGTTTGGAGACCAGAGCATTGAGATCCACCGTAGACCCGATGTCTATCCGGCTTCACCCCGTATCCTGATGTCCGGGCCCAATAGTATAATATGGCTCAATGGCCAGGCCAAAAGGCCAAGATAATTCCTCGCACTCCAAATGCTTATGTGGTCAAAGGGACCGATTTCAAACTCGTTTGTAACCCTTTCGAGCTAATAGAGCCTTCTAAGGGTTAATATGTAATAATTTGATATCAAAGCATTTTCCTTTAACTCATTAAAGTACTATGATTTTCGAGTAGCTACTACGTATAATATAGGTTTGGGGAAAGAAAACACAAAAGCATAAAAACACAGGCTTCGGGTATATATGGAATATTTACATACGTATAAGAAAGCCGAATTCGGAAAAAAAACCCCACCTGGATAATCCTGCAAAAAGGGCAAAAGAAAGAAGACCACCTACTGCCCAGAAGAACTACCACCTGAAACCAAATACGACACAACCATGTAAGACGACAATACGACGCACGGCTTACTTTTAATGTAATAAAGCACTTAATTAAATCAAAGAAGGGCAATTAGGGCAATTATTCAATGAAAAGAATGAAATATCAAACTTTAAAACTATAAATCATGCTTAAACACAATTAGGTTTCATAGATGTGCGTAAAATACTATAAAGAAGCATATATTCAAGTTTCGAAGCAATCGGAAAAGAATTGCGAAAAGCGTATAATTCCTTAAACGGAAATCGGTTCGTTTCACGATCAAACGGTATTGGAAAAATTCAAACTCTATGGATTACTAAGTTTTATAGCACTACGAACTTAATGGTGAAGTCGGATTTTGAAAATAATATCAAACGAAGAAAGTAGAATTCCCAATTTTTGACTTCCAAAGACTTATGTTTTGAAACCGGGACACACGGCCTCTTGCACGGCCTTGTGCAAGGCCGTGTGTATGTTTAGAAACACGCACGGGCTGCACACACGGCCTGATGCAAGGCCGTGTGAGTTGGAAAATAGCGCACGGTCTTGCTACACGGCCTGTTGCAAGGCCATGTGCACCATGTTTTCGCGAATTTTCAGCAGAACGCGAAGAACTTCGCACAGAAGCAACATAATTTCGTCAAATCTTCACCAAAATCTCATTTTCAATCAGATTTTCATACTACAAACTTCAACAAACATCAAAGATCACAATGGCAACACATAGGATCAAGAATCATCGAAAACTACGGAGTATAACGATCAAACTACCGAAAAATCCAATTTTTGAAACAATTTATCCAAAACATACTCAAATGACAACGGAATCAAATGGAACCTGAATAATACCTGTAGAGAATGTTACAAGGGTCACGTAGGTTCTTACGGATCGAAATTTGGTTAAGAAACGAACTCGAAAGATCAAATTGAAGTTTAGAGAAATTCTTTCTCTTTTTCTTCTCGTTGCTGCTAAATGTTTATGGGTTTAAGTGTAATTAAGAAAAAGGAAAGGAAAAGAGAATAAAAAGAAAACCTGAGGTTTAAATGAAAAATCGAAGGGGCATTTTCGTAATTTCGTGAAACTTCATACAATGGACATATTAACAAAATATGTCAATATTGTAGTCAAAACTCATCATTTTAAACGCACATTGACATAGAATAATTTAAATTCACAAATTATTGCATTTACGAAAATTCATATAAAACACACAAATATCACATAAGCACATATATCCCGATCGAGTTTTCCAAACTTGTCCCGTTATCTTAGGAATTCTTACCAGCTTTAGTTTACCCAAAAATGTGGGGCGTTACAATCTCTCCCCCTTATGAGAATGTGTCTTCAGATTCTATTTATTCGAAGCGAATAACTCAGGATAATGTTTCCTCATTTTCTCTTCTGTTTCCCAAGTAGCTTCTTCGCTTTTCTGATTCCTCCAAAGAACTTTTACGAGGGAAATTTGTCGATTACGAAGTTCTTGGAATTTATGGTCCAAAATACTAACCGGTTGGGAAATGAACGTCAAATTCGGCTCTAACTTTATATCTTCTACGGAAATAATCTTAGACTCATCTGGATAATACTTACGAAGCTGCGAGACGTGGAAAACATTATGAATACCTGTAAGAGCTGGCGGTAAATCTAATCTGTAGGCCATCTTCCCAATCCTCTCAAGAATCACATACGGACCCAAATATCTCGGGGCTAACTTTCCTCCTTTACCAATTTGAACAAATCTTTTTCTCGGAGAAGCTTTCAAAAATACCTGATCCCCAACTTCGAACTCCAAATCACGTCGACGTCTATCAGCATAACTCTTTTGTCGATCCTGGGCGGCTTTCATTCTTTGTCGGATAACTTGCACTTTTTCGATCGCATCCTGAATAAATTTCAGAGCAATACCACGATGAGTACCATCTTTAGTCCATCTCCAGTCTTCTATGTCCCAATAAAGCGGTGATCGACACTTTCTACCATATACAGCCTCATATGGTGCCATCTTAATTGAGGACTGATAACTGTTATTATAAGCAAACTCGATCAATGGAAGTTGCTTATACCACGTAGTCTGAAAATCTAGGGCACAAGATCTCGGCATGTCTCTGAGGTATCTAATAGTCCTCTCGGATTGACCGTCTATCTGGGGGTGAGCTGCGGTACTCAAGGTCAGCTTTGTTCCCATACGATCCTGTAAGTTCTGCCATAGATGTGAAGTGAACCTAGTGTCTCTGTCTGACACTATACTAGCCGGAACTCCGTGAAGTCTCACAATCTCCTCATGATAAACCTCTACCCACTTCTCAACTGTATAGGATGTACGAACGGGCAAGAAATGAGTGGACTTCGTCAATCTGTCAACAATTACCCAAATGCTATCATAACCGCCTCTGACTTTCGGTAAGCCCGAAACAAAATCCATCGCTATCTCTTCCCATTTCCAAGATGGTACGGGAAGTGGCTGTAGTAAACCTCCGGGTTTCTGGTGATCTACCTTGACTTGTTGACAAGTCACATACTGTCTGATATAATTGGCCACATCTCTCTTCAAACCATTCCACCAGAAGAACTCTTTCAAATCTCGATACATCTTAGTGCCTCCCGGATGAATAGTATAGGCTGATTTGTGAGCTTCATCTAAAATCTCTCTCCTCAAACTCTCTAGAACACAAACTCTTGTCTTATGTTTTAGAAGACCTGTGTCGTTAATACTGAACTGCGTGTCTGGCTCATCCTTCATTCGAATAATCTGTCATTGAATCCAATTATCAGTAGCTTGAGCTTCTTTAATTCTACGACCCAACTCTGACTGAATCGTAATATTAGAAATACGAGCATAAGAGATAATAAGAGCTCTCTTGGCACCTGATATATCTGAACTCAGCTCTAGCTGTGATACACTTGCTTTTCTTCTCAAGGCATCTGCAACTACGTTCGCCTTCCCCGGATGGTACTGAATCTTACAATCATAATCTTCTAACAACTCCATCCAACACCTCTGGCGTTTATTCAACTCCTTCTGCGTGAAAAGATACTGGAGGCTCTTATGATCAGTGAAAATATCAAAAGTAACGTCGTAGAGATAGTGACGCCACTTGCCCAAAGCGAATACAACTGCTGCTAACTCAAGATCATGTGTAGGATAATTTATTTCAGCAGATTTAAGCTTTCTCGAGGCATAAGCTATAACCTTTCCATTCTGCATCAACACGCACCCTAAACCTTCTTTCGAAGCATCAGTATAAACCACGAATCCATCTGAACCTTCAAGCAAAGTAAGAATAGGAGCGGATGTTAACCTATTCTTTAGCTCTCGAAAACTGCTCTCACACTTATCAGTCCACACAAAGGCGACATTCTTCTTTGTTAACTCAGTAAGCGGGGCTGCAAGTTTAGAAAAATCCTTCACAAACCATCTGTAATAACCTGCTAATCCCAGAAAACTACGAACCTCTGTCGGAGTCTTAGGCTGCTTCCAATTCAATACTGAATCAATCTTTGAAGGATCAACCTCAATACCTTTCTTGGACATAACATGACCCAGAAATGCCACTTTTTCCATCCAAAACTCACACTTACTGAACTTAACATACAACTGATGTTCTTTCAAAGTTTGTAACACGATCTTCAGATGCTCTGCATGCTCTTCCTCGGATTTTGAGAAAACCAGTATGTCGTCGATGAAGATGACAACAAACTTATCAAGATAAGGTCGAAAAATTCTGTGCATCATATCCATAAATGCTGCAGGAGCGTTCGTCAAACCGAACGGCATAACCACAAACTCAAAATGACCATATTGAATGTTGAAAGCTGTCTTCGGTATGTCCTCTGCCTTTATACGTAACTAATAATATCCCTGTCTCAGATTGAGTTTAGAATAGACCCTCGATTCCTGCAATAAATCAAACAACTCCTCAATGTGGGGAAGAGGATACTTGTTCTTTACAGTCATCCGGTTCAACTCTCTGTAATCAATACAAAGCCTAAGAGAACCATCTTTCTTCTTCACAAACAATACCGGTGCACCCCAGGGAGATGTACTCGGCCTGATATAACCACTGGTTAGCAAATCATCTAACTGAGTCTTCAACTCTTTTAACTCAGCTAGTGCCATTCTGTAAGGTATCTTCGAATAAGGCTCAGATCCCGGATACAGATCAATAACAAACTCGATATCATGGTCTGGAGGTAACGATTCTAACTTCTCAGGAAACACATCAGGGAAATCCTTAACTATCTCGGTATTTTCAAACTTCGACTGTTCCTTCAGTCTGTTAAGAAGATAAGCAACAAAACCTGAAGCTCCCTCTCGGACGAGCTTCTTTGCTTCTATCATAGAAATAATCGGCCCATCTGTCAACTGAATACCCTGACTCGGATCAGATCCCAAACTAATCTTCTTCTCAAAACAATCAATCTTGGCCCTGTGCTCAAATAACTAGTCCATACCCAAGATAACTCCGTACTTCTTCACTGACAACACTATCAAATCTGCGGGGTAAACTTTATCCTCAATAACAACGGGACAACGTCTGTACACGCAGTCGGTAATAATACAAGATCCCAAAGGGGAACTCACAACAAAGCAATAATCAGATAAATCAATAGAAGCATGCGCAGATAAGTCAATTTCAGGAGCAACAAAAGAATGCGTAGCACCCGGATCAAACAATGCATGTATGGGTATGTTATGTATATGTATGGTACCTTCCACCACGGCAGAAGCATCAGGCTCAGTCTCCTCATTATCGCCCTCCAGTGCATACACACGAGCTGGAACAGAAGGCTTCGGCTTCGGCGGCATAGGGTGACTCGGGGGCTGCCTCCTGGGACAACTATCCTTCTGGTGGGTAGAGCTACCACAACTAGTACACAATCCCAGCTTATACCAACACTTAAACTCTGGGTGATTCCCTCCACTATAACCACAAGTAACTGGGCGATAACCTGACGGACGAGGGACTGAAGGAAACCCAGTCGGGCGAGGTGTAGAAGAAAATCCGGTCGGACGAGGTGATGAAGAAAATCCCATAGGGCGAGGCATAGAAGGTCTGGGTCCACCAAAAGGTCTCTTGCCTTTAGGCTGCACAGGAGCACTCGGAATGAAAGGCCTCTTGAAACCCGATGAAGAAGAAACGGGGGTAGTACGATGAATAGTTCGATCAATACTGGCATACTCAGCCTCAAGAGATAAGGCTGCATCTACAGATGCAACATAGGTAGTGGGACGGGAAGCTGCAAGACCCTGTCGAAGAGGAATACTCAAGCCCTCTAGAAACTTCTTGGTCTTCCTGCGCTCATCTAAAGCAATATGGGGAGCATATACTGCAAGTTTGGTAAAATTGGCTTCATAGTCTGCCACGGTAGAGGTACCCTGAGATAGCTCCATAAACTCCTGCTCCCGGGGATCCTGAACAGTAGAGGGAACATACTTAGCTCGAAACTCCTCAAGAAACCTATCCCACGATGACTCAACTCCGGTGGCCCTCCATCTCTACTCAGTCATCTTCCACCAGGCCTCTACAGGTCCTCGAAGAAGATAGATAGCAAACTCAACTTTCTCTAGATTAGTAGGCAGATGAACTCGATATATCCGCTCGAGAGAAGACATCCAGTTCTCAGCCACAATATCATCTGTAGTACCGGCGAACTACGGTGGGTGAAAGTCGAGAAATCTGCGCAAGGACTGCCCACGGGCTCTATGCTCATCTACCTCAACATCCTTGTCTCTCTGATCCAGATAATCGTTAAAGAGACCAAATATCTGCTGAGCATCAACCACTGGTGCCCGTGGTGGTGCTGCTGGAGGAGTACGATCACGACGAGGTGGCATCCTACAATTAAATATACTAAGTATGCATGTAGATTAGTTATGGATGCAAAGCTGTAAACACATAAGCACAAAAGCACAACTTCCTAAGTCATAAGCCGTACGGACCTAGACTGACACGACTCATAAAGCTAAGGCCAATGAACCTCTAGCTCTGATACCAACTGTATACGGCACGTCCCCAAATACGGTGCGACGTGACGTCCCGCACCAAGTCACAATCCACAACAAGAACTAAAGGTCCGATTATGAACTACAACCTGGCGAACGGAAAATAAATACCAGGCGGATCTGCTTTAGAAAATAATAGGACAATGAACAATAATACAGCGGAAGCAAATTAGCACAACCTATCCGACTCAGGGAGCTAGAACAACCATAATCTAAAACACAATTATAAAGCCCACCAAGGCCACTGAAAACAACCATATCAACCTTCAAACTAATTTACATTATTTACATCTACAACTTCTAGGGTTTTAAGTATTTATCCAGATACATAGGCGGACATGAAATCACCTAAACAAAAGTAAATGACTCCAAGGACACGACCTGAATCCGCCTAGCAACAAAACCTTGAAAAGAAAACAACAGAGTAATGGGGTTAGTCAAAGCGACTAAGTGAGGGGGCTGTAATACGTATATATTATCGAAACAACCGGAAGATTCACCAGTTTGTAAATGAGAAGAAAGCAAAGGAAAAATAAAGGTTTTCACAATTATTGGTGAATCGAATAATTTCGCATTAAAGTAAAAGCTCGGCGAGTCGAGCATCAACCACCTGTTTCACAATATCAGAAATATCAAATAAACCTCTCTTATTCCTCCTTGTGTAGTCAGGTAGCTAGCCCGCTACTATATAATTATATATGCAAGGACAAATATCCAATACATCTTCGGCTGGGGATATAGACTAGATCCCGTCCGGCGCAGGTACTCAAAAGGGTTGCCACTCCGATCATACCCCCGAGCTCCCATCAGTTTGGAGACCAGAGCATTGAGATCTACCGTAGACCTGATGTCTATCCGGCTTCACCCCGTACGCTGATGTCCGGGCCCAATAGTATAATGTGGCTCAATGGCCAGGCCGAAAGGCCAAGATAATTCCTCGCACTCCAAATGCTTATGTGGTCAAAGGGACCGATTTCAAACTCGTTTGTAACCCTTTCGAGCTAATAGAGCCTTCTAGGGGTTAATATGTAATAATTTGATATCAAAGCATTTTCCTTTAACTCATTAAAGTACTATGATTTTCAAGTAGCTACTACGTATAATATAGGTTTGGGGAAAGAAAACATAAAAGCATAAAAACACAGGCTTCGGGTATATATGGAATATTTACATATGTATAAGAAAGCCGAATTCGGAAAAAAAACCCCACCTGGATAATCCTGCAAAAAGGGAAAAAGAAAGAAGACCAACTACTGCCCAGAAGAACTACCACCTGAAACCAAATACGACACAACCATGTAAGACGACAATACGACACACGGCTTACTTTTAATGCAATAAAGCACTTAATTAAATCAAAGAAGGGCAATTATTCAATGAAACGAATGAAATATCAAACTTTAAAACTATAAATCATGCTTAAACACAATTAGGTTTCATAGACGTGTTTTGAAAATAATATCAAACGAAGAAAGTAGAATTCCCAAATTTTGACTTCCAGAGACTTATGTTTTGAAACCGGGACACACGGCCTCTTGCATGGCCTTGTGCAAGGCCGTGTGTATGTTTAGAAACACGCACAGGCTGCACACACGGCCTGATGCAAGGCCGTGTGAGTTGGAAAATAGCGCACGGTCTTGCTACACGGCCAGTTGCAAGGCCGTGTGCACCATGTTTTCGCGAATTTTCAGCAGAACGCGAAGAACTTCGCACAGAAGCAACAGAATTTCGTCAAATCTTCACCAAAATCTCATTTTGAATCATATTCTCATACTACAAACTTCAACAAACATCAAAGATCACAGTGGCAACACATAGGATCAAGAATCATCGAAAACTACGGAGCATAACGATCAAACTACCGAAAAATCCAATTTCGAAACAATTTATCCAAAACATACTCAAACGACAATGGAATCGAATGGAACCTGAATAATACCTGTAGGGAATGTTACAAGGGTCGCGTAGGTTCTTACGGATCGAAATTTGGTTAAGAAACGAACTCGAAAGATCAAATTGAAGTTTAGAGAAATTCTTTCTCTTTTTCTTCCCGTTGCTGCTAAATGTTTATGGGTTTAAGTGTAATTAAGAAAAAGGAAAGGAAAAGAGAATAAAATGAAAACCTAAGGTTTAAATGAAAAATTGAAGGGGCATTTTCGTAATTTCGCGAAACTTCATACATAGGACATATTAACGAAATATGTCAATATTATAGTCAAAACTCATCATTTTAAACGCACATTGACATAGAATAATTTAAATTCACAAATTATTGCATTTACGAAAATTCATATAAAACACACGAATATCACATAAGCATATATATCCCGATCGAGTTTTCCAAACTTGTCCCGTTATCTTAGGAATTCTTACCAGCTTTAGTTTACCCAAAAATGTGGGGCGTTACATGTAACGATCCAAAACTTCGGAATAATTATTCGACATCTCGTTGAATTTTAAATGAAAAGACTAGTTTTGTTAGCTAAGTTTATTTTATTTTCAAATCCTTATTCTCTCATAAATTACCTTTTGTCCCCTCGAATTTCCGTTAATCTAATTCGAACCCCACACCCTCTTGAATACACCTTGAACCCTCTTGAACCCACTTGCACTACCCTATGCCCACTCTTGAACACCTTGCACCATCTTGCACACACATACCCTAACCGAGAGAGAGAAAGAGCAGGAAGGAGAGGAGGAAGAAGAAAAGAGAAGGGAGGAGGAAGAAGAAAAGAGAAGGAAGGAGGAAGAACAGGAAAAAGCCCGCCCCAAGCCCGTCATTCGTCGAACCAGGATTCCGAGAATACCTCGACAATCTTAGTTCGATTCTCTACCGGTAACCTTCTTCCACCAATTCATTTCATCCATTAAATCTCGAGATTTGCTAGCTTCTTCTTAGAATTGTATATTTGGTATATTTGATCGGTTTTTATGATCTAGTTCACCATTTTTGTTGTTGTTTGGATCAAATGATAACTCTTAGTGTGTTTAATGCATGAGTGGAAATTTTAAGTGTTAATTCTAGCTCCATAATCCGCCATGAGTGATTTTTGTGTTATTTCCGCAAAAAAACTCCTAAAAATCACGATTTTGCACTTAAAACATGAGACGCACGGTCTTGCGCACGGTTTTGGCAAGCCGGTGCACAAGCCAATGCGCCTGCCCTAGCACCTGCACCGGCCTGCGCACCCGGTGCGTAAGCCAGTGCGCAACCTTTTAAGCCTGCACGGTCTTTTTGACGTCTTCAAGACCGTGTGCAGCCTGCATGCGCCCGTTCGCATGCCTTAGCATTTTTTTCAGCCCTCTTTTCTTAGTTGCTCACGGTAATGAGGTCAAATGGCCAAAAATATAAGTTGACTTTTTGCATCCGACCTCCAAAAATCGAGCCGATTTCACCTATAGCTTCCATATGATTCAAGGATTAATATTTCGCAAAGTTTTTAAAATTTCGACCTCGTTCGAGCCTCGAATAGTGCCTTTTTCGTTTAGGACTTTTTCCCCAATTTTCGAATATTGTCCAAATGATCCAAAATTTGCATGAGTGCTTCTTTACATTCTATTATGCATGAATGTGAAGTTAGAATTTCAATTGAGCATGTTTAGCACCTTTAATTTTATGCATTCCGTTTAATTGATCTACTTGCATTTTTACTTGTAATTTTGATTGCTAAGCGATTTTATTTGGCCTTTCATGTGTTGTAACATCTTGAGAGTCATGTGTCGTGTCTTTTCTTGATTGGTTTTGTTGTCTGTCAGTTTCAGGTCATTCTCTCGAGGATTTGCTTGAATTGTCTTGTCTTTTCCCATGCTCCTAGGTGAGGGTTTTAAAATGTTTTCACTAGAGTAAGAATTCTTTTATTGATTGCGAAATAACTACCCGTACGTGCTCATATTGATTTATTTTCTCATTCTCGTATATCTTATTAGATATTTAACTATATTTTCGTGATTTTTGAATAAACCATGCATTTGATATCAACTTATACCAACAAATAACTCTAAACCATTTTATTTTCAAAGGCATGTAAAAACTCTTTCGTTTTAAATGTGGCACTTTGACTTTGGTTGGGTCTATAAAGGAAGTCGCTAGGGGAGTCCGTCAGCATACCCCGACATGTATGGAACTTGCGGTCAGCCCCTTTGTCATCACTTGCTTGCCTAAATGCCCATTTGGCACTCAACTTATAAATGTTTCTTAAAATGGGAGCAAATTCATGGACTTTTCTTGGGGCCCGGGAGGGTATGCAGAGGTCTTACCTAGGGACGAGCGTTCAGGGTGTTTCCCGAGGTACTACTCCCAAAATAAGCGTCAACTGTGGTATGTCAGGAGTTCGCAACCATGGTTGGGAGCGATGGTGGGTGATGCATTCGTTGCACACTTTCCTGAAATTACATTTCGTCGCACATGGTCGCGCTATGGGGTCTGACACCGGTGATGGATTATTTTCATGTCATGTAGGAGATATAAGGAGGAATAGGCCCATTCTCGCTGGGATATTAATTGCCTTTACTATTGCTTTAGTGACGTTACTGCTTATTCATTATTGTCATTACTTATTATTATTTTACAAATCGAAACACATTCCAGTTTTCTTCATTCAGCATATGTATTTTCTTATATATATATATATATAAAAGCCGGAAGCATGGCTCGAACTTGCCCAACTTATGCCTTCACTTAGTATCCTTTATGCTCACCCCTCCTACTTTTGATTCTTACTTCAGGTCGACAGGTGGCGGTGTCACCTCTCTTGTCGGTTGGCAACAGCGTGTCGTGTGTCTCGAGTTTTGTGTCCATTGGTTATGTCAGTAGTGTCCTACAATAGTCTGTCATTTACTATTTAGATTATATTTCTCCATTTACTGAATTTCCATGTAGGATGATTATGGCATTGATCTTTTGATTACGGTTTTATGATTATCGTTGCCCCGTGTGGCTTGAATTATTGAATTGTTAATTTTTTTAGCTTCCGCACTCTGTTATTATTATTATCATTGTTGTCGTTGTTGGGCCAGGGACATTGTTGCCAGTGTAGATCGAGTGCTTGCCGTTCGCCGGGATGAATTTTTGAATGTGGTACATTTACCCTGTTTGGGAGTTCATCTCAGTGCGGATGTGGTGTACTTCCTCCTCCTACGGAAAGGGGCACTACATAATTGCACATCACCACAAAAATTCCCATCAGAAAGCACGCAAAACGATGGGAAAACAAACGTATGTAGCATAAAGTATAAAAGGGCAAAGTAGGAAACTTATCCCAGTTCGGAAGAACTCCTGATGCAAATGTGGAGTGATCTCCCTCCTCAGCTCAAACTCTCCATACTCTTGCCTCTTGCTCGGCGACCAGATGGGTATTCCACCCATACCCATAACAACATGCTGGGTAATCCCCTCGGATGCTCCACCTCTCACCATCCTCAGAAACACAAAAGAACAGCTTCTCAATGTTTCAAACTACTCGGGAACGCTAGAAACTGAAAATCAAGTTTCAGACCGAGAGAGCATGCCAGAAAGAATGACGAAAATGAGCCCCAGGCCGGTTAATTAAACCAACCGGCGCACCAGCTGGCCAGCCAGCACGCCTAAGGATGATCAGCCAGTCGGCCAATGGTGACCATCCGGACGCCTTTCCGGCCCGGCTTTCGACCTCTATTTCTCTATTTCTCATACCCCGACACCCTCTAGGACGTTCCTGGCCTATTCTCAAGCCTCCAAACTTCATTCTACACGCAAAATGAGCCCCCATACGAGTAGTAGCCCCTCATGCTACCTTACCCAAAGAGCCCTTATTAAGAAGGGACTCTCCATCTCCAAACCTTAGGCATCTGAAAGCCCCACAAAACTCGTGCCAAGATCCGAAAGCTCCTCGGCACTAGGTCACCTTATATACAACACGTTGATCTCCGAATCAACGCTCCTAGGCAATGACAACCCTACCAAGGAGGATGCCGAATATCCCCAATCCAGCTCCTTTAATTGTTAGCCCTAAAGATCATCCAAAGGGTAGCACAAGACCCTTATCTTTACCCAAAGGGTGGAACAAGACCCTGATCCCTATACAAGGGGTGGCATAAGACCCTTATCTCTATGCAAGGGGTGCCACAAGACCCTCTCAGTTCTCTCCCAAGGGTGGCACAAGACCTTTGTCAGCCCCCAGAGGCAGTAGTATTAGTTATCCCCAAAAAGGATAGCCCCAAAGGCACCAGCATCCGCTACAAGATGGCTTTGTGTCAGCAACGTCCTAGCATCCAGGCCCGCTACGACTTTCAGTTTTCGGTGCAAAATCGGGTCTTCATTGAACCATCGACGTTCGGCTCTCTCGAGCCTCTGTCGATGGGGGGCTCTGTGAACACCTCGATTTTGCACCTCCTCACATGATGACATTTTGTAGAATTGGTGACTCAGTCCTGCCAGATATTAGGCAGACCCTAGACGCCCAGACGATCCCTGAGAGTCAAACCCTAGCGTCCTTATCCTACGACATACTCTTGGTACCCCTAATCACCCTTCTATCCTTCCATATATTCATCGAATCCAAAATTTGATGCAATATTGCAATAGGATATCATGATAGGAGCATTTCGGTCTTTGAATCACCCAAATAGGACGTGAAACGAAGGAGAAAACACCGAAAAACTCAGACAAGCGCGCAAACCCTAGGTCGGCCCAACACGGCCAGCCGGCCCACGCGACTTCGCTGGCCGGCCGCCCTGCGAGGAAAGGCCCAGGCCAATGGGAGTGGCGGCCGGCCGGTCACGGCCAACCACACCAGCCTGGCAGGCCGGTCACGCACACCAGCGTCGCCCTAACTTTACTTACGTGATTTGCTGCCCTAACTTACCATATTCGGGCACTTTTTTCACCTATAAAAAGGCCCCTCCCCCTCATTTCTCATTGCTCATTCACTACTCTCCTCTTCCCCTTCTATGGTTCGAGTACTCGCCTTAGAATTTCCAAAGAGAGGACTAGACCTCCTTAGCTCAGTCCACTCCAGTCCCTTTTTGGTCCCGTTCTCGGTTTTAGATTAGGAATTCTACATTCCTAACCCCTAAAACTGAAAGGAGGTTCGACACTCTGCTTAATAGAGTGCCCGGATCTCAGTCCCGAGTCAGAATTCTGTCCGGTCCCTGCGATCGTGCTCCAGTGTTCGAGGGGGGAAGCAGAAGCTAGGAGTGAAGTGAAGTGAAGATAAGACTACGAGGGTGAGTCTTCTGTTAGCTCTTTACATATTTATTTACTTTATACTTTTCTAGTTGATAGTAATAACCCCTGTTCCGTCCCCCTATGGGACGGAACACCCCCATGGCTAACGCCGTCGGATCTAGGTGGTCAACGGGAGAAAGATCCCCTTCCTCGACCCTACGTAGACTACAACCGGTGCCTGACGCCTCCCCTTAGTTTCTTGCTTGCCTAAGTGTTTTACCGCTTTCCTGCTTGAAACTCCTCATCTCGCATGTCTGTGCTAACCCCTAACTTCCCGAGCATAGGGTATAGGGTAGACATACCTAGGCTTAGTTCCTTTCCCGATTTGCCGGATACCTTGCGCAGGGATTATAATCCCTCGATAGGTTTAACGAAGGCCGGACGGCTTCACAGCCAGGAACTAAACCCAAGGTCTCATCAAAAAACACGAACCTTCCACAAAACATTCCTTTTCCATCCAAGGAAAACTTCCAAAATCAACACGAAAGCCTTCTCTTTATGAAAGTATCCCCTTTTCTGGTTAACCCGGCACGAAGGTCTAAAGCTTCGAGCTTTACTCGCCCTCTACCCGTAAATACCCGAAAGGCAACTCTTTCCATGAGAGAACTTTCCTTTTTTAACTCAAGTAACACAACTCTTCAAAAAAACGAGGCGTGACAAACCTCACATGTCTACTCCATACCCTACTCTCAGAAGTTCAGGGTTATGAACTACGTTGGCTCTAATTCCCAAGCTCTTTGGGATACGTAGGCAGCCGGCTCCTTCCGGCACGAAGCCAAAGGGATCTAATCCCTATATTCCAAATGCACACACACACACACACACATATATATATATATAGATCCTTACTTGCAGTTACTTGTTTACACACTTGGGGAACTACTACGGTCATTTGGTATTGGTGAGAAGTCCTGAAAGGGGCGATGGGGGGTGATAGGTTGCTGAAACCCCTTCCTTTATCGTAACTTAGCTCCCGAACCCTTCACATGAATCTCTGGACACACATAAGGACACTCGAGCCTATACAGGTTTCCCTCTCAATCTTAACCGAGTGGGTGGTGACTCTAAACCTCTAAATGACGAACAAGGAAGGATACCACACTAAAGGTAAAACCCACCCTCGCATCACCATCCAACAAACAAACCTACAACACCACATCCCATCCAAAACCACACGCCACACAGGCACCCGCGCCCGCATATCCCTGCACCCCCTCTTGGTACTTTAGATACTGTCAGTTGGTATCAGAGCCTCGTACTCTGTAACTGTCTTAACAGCCTAGAGTTAAACGATTCCAATAGCCTCTTTGAGTTTTAATGTGTGTACAGAACGAGTATCAAACATGAAGCATCCATTATTCGATGGATCTAATTATGACCTGTGGAAACACAGGATGCAGGAGTTCATCATCTCTACTGACTACGCATTATGCAGAGTGGTCATGAATGGACCAACAATACCAATGAAAATAGTCAGAACAGAGAAAGTTTCAAAGGAGGAAGATGAACTGACCACAGATGACTTCAAATCTCTCACAATGAACGCTAAGGGAAGAAACTCATTGCTTGCGCCTTGGCAACAGAAGAATACAACTGTGTCAGTGCTTGTGAAACTGCCAAAGAAATGTGGGAAATCCTTCATGTGTGACATGAAGGAACTGAGCAAGTTCGTGAGAAAGGATCGCCCTATTGCTCCATCAAATGGAATTGTTCAAGATGAATCCTAGAGAGAACATCAATCTGAATTACACGAGATTCATGTAGATCATTAAGAATCTTCATTCTCTCGGACATCAATTGATTGAGAAAGACAAGGTTCGGAAAATTCTCAAATCTTTGACTCCGTTTAGAGCCCCCTGAAGAAGGAACACAACATCCTCATCGAAGCGAACCCCCGAGCATCGACGTGGGGCCTCCGCTCAAAAATTTACCCTGGCGAACGACACTTAATCAATCAACACCGACAACAACAACAATGCCCCAACAACAACCAAGACAGAGCAGCAATAAAAGCGAAAGCAATAAAGCAATAAGCAGTTCAATAAGACAATAGCCTACGTGGCTTAAGCATTTTCATAAAACATTTGCAGTGATAAAATACAACTATTCACATAGTGCCATAATGGCTCAGCTATCCTACCCTGTACAACTCTATTATCATCAACTATCCAACATCAAGGACATATACATAAGGTGCATAATGTAAATAAAGCAGTAAATATACAAGGATAGATAAATGTAAATAAACAAGACACTGTGGTTGTTGGGACCACTAACAGACAAACCACACAATAAGGACTGAGCCTATCTAGACCTGTTGATGCCGACTGACAAGATAGGTGATGCCACCAGCTATCTACCTGAAGCAAGAACAAAAATAGAAGGGGTGAGTATAAAGGATACTCAGTATGGGGTTAATAATATAAATATTGATCACAGTTCGTCATTTATCATTTGAAACTAAAAAAGTTGAATGTTGCTCGTTTTAGAAAATGATAGAAGCAATATAAGTTGTGAAGCTATATGACAAAGCAACACTCGAGTTCAGCTTACTTTAAAACAGTTAAAGGTTGGCGAACGGATCCTTTGAAAATCCTTTGCACATAATTATAAGCCGATCAGTTTAATAGAAGTCTTAGTTGAGATACAACCAGTTGAAAGTTGACAATATATAGTTTTAACAGTTGTAAATAAATAATAAATGACGGAATTGTAGTTCGACTAAGTGGTTAAAGCTATAAAACATTCATTCATTATATGCCCTGGCGAGCACAGGACCTCTCCTTATTCCTCCCACAATAAACATTTACAATAAAATACTCCACCACCGCATTATACAATATCGAATTTGTGAGACGTCAACGCCACCATGTCAATACAGAATTTATCGAAACGCGATACGCATTACTGTTCGCATCGACTTAGGCTAGCCAACCTCCTAATTGGCCTAAGTCAATACGCAAGAAGCATACATCGAGATTTGCCCTAGACGCTTGTCTCCAGGCTCACCTCCTGTACACTCTAGGCCCAACATTACATTATCATTACAGTTCTCGCTTTGCAATCATTACACTACATTTTTGTGGCCAAAGGGACCGTTCGAGACAAGGCTATATTTGCGGGGCCAAAAGAGCAAAGTCCACCTTTTAAAACAAAATAGGTTTATTCCTTGTCTCTAGTTGGAAACATTGTGAAAGCTTATATACATATACAATTTGATATTAAAACAGTTTGATAACTATCATAAAGATAGTAGTTAAATATCTACTACGATATAATAAAGGGCTAGAAAACATTAAATCAATATTAAAAGTAGGATGATAAGTTGGTTCACAAATAGTATTACATGCTCTTACTCCAGTTGAAAATATTTTAAAACCTTACCTGTAGCTCAAAAATACAGAAGGAAGCAAGCGGTAGTCAAGTTTCTCCCTCGTTGGTCCCACCTGTAATACACATGGCCTAGAGGATGAAAACATAACCGATAATACTAAAAGTAAGCTACGAGACCACAAATGATGCACGCAACTCAAATAGGATGACGAGCATGTTTAGAATGCGATAAAGAAAGCCAGGCAATTAATCATGTAGGTATACGCAAATTACAAGTCAATAATAAATAAATGTTAACATAGTTCTAATAACGAAAGAAATGTTGAAAGTAAATAATGAAAGCATACTTAAACACAATTAGAACATGTAAACATGCTTAAAATAATATAAAGAAGCTCTCACGCGAATTCCGGATCAAACGGACAATAAATGAAAAATGGGTGAAAAAGCCCTAAACGAGAAAAGTATCAATTGACGGTCAAACGAAGTAGAAAACATCCAATCTTCGGGAAGTACTAAGTTTTAGGACCTAATGAATCTATTGGCGAAGTCGAAATTCGAAAACGAGGTCAAACAGGAAAAGCTATTGTTCATGATTTGACAAATACGTAGCCAACAGTTGGAAAAAGGCTGAAAATCACGCTAAGGCATCTGCATGGCTTGCTGCATGGCCTGAAACGCGCTGTGCAGGAGGGCAGATGTACGGCCTACTGCATGGGGTGCAACAGGCCGTGTAGGCCTCTAAATTTGAGCAGAACCAGCAAATCACGAAGATAACGCGGGGAATCAATAGAAAAACCACCCTAACGCTAATTCTACTCAATTAAAAAGGTTAAAATCCACATATAATCATCTACAATACATAATCTACACATACGTTCAAGTATTACATGAAATGGTCAAGTAAAACTTCCAAATCACGAAAATTATAATCATATTGAATGCTATCGAAAAACACGAGAAAACGAAGTAAGAAGTGAACGGAATGAAACAGGGTAAAAAGGTTACCGGTAGAGAATGAAGTGAGGGCCGTCTGGCTTCTTATAGCTCGTCAATTCGGTAAGGAACGGGACTCGGTAGGGCTTCGGGAGTATTCTTTCTCTTCTTTCTTCTTCCTTTCTTCTTCTCTTCCTTTTCTTTATTTTTTCTGCATGTGTTTCTTTCTCTTTCCGTCTTTCACTTTCTCTCTTTCTTTTTTCTTCTTTTCTTTTATTTCTTTTCTTCTTTGTTGACTTTTCTTTTTTTTTTTTCTTTCTTCTTTCTTGTTTCTTCTTTCTTGGTCGAATGGGCAAAAGGGTAGAAATAGGTAGGAAATAATATAAAAGGTTTAGGGGTGAATTGGTAATTTTGGATAAAAGGCAAGGTTAAGGCTGAAACTCATTCGCGAGATTAAATAAACTCACGAAAAGTACACAACGTAAATATATAAAATTCCTAGAAGAAGTCCGAAAATACGGGGCATTACACTCCGGATTGGCAACCCAAGATCACAGCCATCATGGAAGCAAAGCAAGTCAGCAAGATGACAGTGAGTGAACTCGTTGGATCTCTCACTGCTCGTGAGCTAGTCATTCAAAGTATTAATGGAACTCCTGAACCAAGTACTAGAAGATCTCAACCCCTAGCCTTTGCTACGGAACTAAATGAGGAGCAGGAAACCATGAATGAAGAACAACTAGATGAGCAACTAGCACTGATCTCTAGAACATTTAAGAAGCTAGTTAGTTTCAAGAAGCGGTTTCAGAAACCAAAGTCAAGTACCAGCTCCGAATCTTAGTATGATAGTGGAGATGTAACGACCCGAATATTTTAATTTATTATTAATAATTACGCGAATTCTTTCTCGCCTAATTTCTCGATCTATCCAATTGGATTAATTAATCTTGTGGAAAAGATTGATTTAACCTATCTTTTAAATGCCCTCAATTACTTAAATTACATAAATGCCCTTAAAAGCCTAAATGACCATTTTACCCCCCCGAGATATTTTCCTAAATATCTACCTATCTCTCTCATTCTCTCATTACACACAAAGAAGGAAAAAGAAGAAAGGAAGGAGAAAGAAGGAGAAGAAAGGAGAGAATCTTCCCGACGCCCTACCGAGCCCGTTTCTCGCCCGATCGACGAGCCGTGAAAACCCGAACGATCCTCACTACATTCTCTACCGGTAATCCTTTTACCCCATTTCATTTCGTTCCCTCTTCATTACGATTTTCGTGGCTTTTGTATAGGAATTTTATTATATTAGGATTTTTGTGTTTAGGAAGAATTACTTGACCATTTTACGTGATTCTTGTGCCTATGTGTAGCTTATATGATATATATGACTATATGTGAAAATTAGGACGTTTTATGGTGTAAATTAGGAGATGTATGGATTTAAATGTTGATTTCGCGTGTGAGGTTTCACGATCTGCTGAGTCTGCTGCTCAGTAGATCCACACGGGCGAACGCACGGTCTTGATCAAGACCGTGCAGGAGCCTGTGCGCAGCCCTTTTCAACCTGCACGGGCTTGAGCCCGTGCACAGGCCCGTGCGCAGGCCCGTTTGCACCTGCATGGTCTTGGCACCGTGCTCAAGACCGTGCGTGAGGCCGTGCACCTCTGTTTGTGCTTGCACCGGCTTGCCAAGCCCGTGCGTTGGCCGGTGCAACCTACTTAGTGGATTTTCTAGCCTTTTCCTTTCTTGCACTTCGGGAATTGGGTCAACCTTACTCATTTAAATGTTGACTTTTCACATTCGACCTCCGAATATCAATCCGATTTCACCCATAGCTCCCTCGAGCCTCGGGATTTGATATTCTTCATAATTTACAATTATCCAACCCTATTTGACCGTCAATTGACACCTTTCTCGTTTAAGGTTTTTCCCACCTTTCCCGTTTCTTATCCGTTTAATCCCGTATTCGCGAGAGAATGTCTTTACATTATTTTAAGCATGTCGACGTGCCCTAATTGCGTTTCAGCATGTCTTTGATATTTAATTTCTAATGTTCTCCCATTAATTATAACTGCATTAATACTCCTTTAAGTGTTGTTCCATATTTTATATATCCTTACATGTTTAATTATCTGAATTTCCATATTGCACCTGTAGCATGAGTGGAGTTTATATGAATTGTCGTGCGTCGTCTGTTGTTCGTGTCTTGCTTTTAGTATTGTCGGTCACGTTTTCATCCTCTAGGCCCTGTGTATTACAGGTGGGACCAACGAGGGAGAAACTTGACTACCGCTTGCTTTGATACTGTCGTGTTGAGCCAGGTAAGGGTTTTAAATTGTTTTCAACTGGAGTAAGAACATAGTTACTTAGGTTTGCGAAATAAACCACTATCCCGCTTTCTTATTACTTGTTGTATTACCTTTACTATTTCTCTATCTGCTTAGTCAAACCGTTTTGATAGCAAAGCAAAATGTTTTAAATACTTTCAACTAGAGGCAAGGAAAACCCATTTGTTTTAAATGCGAACTTTGGTCTCTCGACCTCGCAATTATAACCTTGTCCCGAATGGCCCCTTTGGCCTCCCACACCCCGATTTCCTACTTTCGAATGACCCCTTTTGGCCACCCAAACTATCATTGATTTCAAAAGCGAGCCATAGATTGATTAATAATTTAGGCCCGGGGTATACAGGAGGTGAGCCTGGGGACGAGCGTCTAGGGCAAATCCCGATGTATACTTCTAGCGTGTTAACTTGGGCCTGCTAGGAGGTTGGCTAGCCTAAGTTGATGCGAACGGTGGTGCTATTCGCGTCTCCTTAAAACTCTGTATGGTGGTGCTAACAGCGTCTCCTTAAAACTCTGTATGGTGGTGCTAACAGCGTCTCCTTAAAACTCTGTATGGTGGTGCTAATCGCGTCTCCTTAAAATTCTGTATAGTACTGTTGGTGGTGGAGTAATTGACTATATGCTTGCATGATTTTCAATTGGGAGTAATACGGAGAGGGCCCGTTCTCGCCGGGACACATTATTGCATGACATAATGCATTTATTGAGTGTCTAATTATTTTACGGCTTCCGTCACAAGTCGAAGCACATTCCAGTTCTCTTCATTTATCATATGTATTTCCCTATATATATATATAAAACCCGGAAGTGTGACTCGTGCTTGCCACCGTAAGCCTCATTTATTATTCAATTAATTAGTTGAATTACGAGCCGTGTTTATTTATCGATTCCAAATTATTTATATCATGCTTTTCAACCCGTAACAGCTTCGTAACTCAACTAATATCCTTTCAATTTATCGGCTTGATATTACGTGCAAATGTTTTAAAGGATCCGGTTCGTCAACCTTTTGTGTTTTCAAATAAGCCGAACCCGAGTGTTGCTTTGTGTCATTTTACAACTTATATTTCGTTATTCGTATTCTTTCCCAAACAGGCAACATTCACTACTTTTGGTTTTAAAAGATAAACGACGAACTGTTTACTTTATAATCGCTTCCGCATTTCTCTGTTTTATGGTGGTTGTTGTTGGGATGTCGTTGCTGTTGCCGGTAGTGCTTGCTTGAGTGTCATTCGCCGGAGTGGGTTTTTGAGTTGAGGCCCCTCGCTGAAGCTCGGGAATCCATTTCGGTGCGGATGTGGCGGTCCTTCTTCAGGGGGCGCTACAGGAGATGTAATCTACTAGGAATGTGGTGACGTAGGACACAGAAGAACTGACTGTGCAAAGCTCAAACACACCAATGCACCAAAGAAACAAACCAAGGGAAAAGGATATCACGCTACAGTAGATTCCAACAGTGACTGGCTTGACGATGAAGATCAAGCTCTCATGGCTCGGAGTGAGGTACAATCCAAAACTTCTTCTATCAATGACCGTGATTCTAATATCTTAGAAACTGTGAATCAATGTCTTACAGACATATCTACTATTACTCAAGCAAACCAATCCTTGAAAGACTAACTCAAAACTGTTTTCAATGAAAAACAAAGGTTGGAAAAAGAAACTTTTGATCTGAAAGAAACCCTTCAGAGGGACAAAGCCACCTTTGACAAAAGGATTGAATTACTTGAAAAAGAAAAGGCTTCCTTGAAAAAGGAGAGAGATGAATTCAAAAATGAGATTTTCAAACTCAAACAGATTTCAAAAGGGAAGAATTCTTCGCTGAAGTTAGTACGACCAAGGCTGGTTCCACTCAAACCTATTCTAAGGTCACTCAGACCAAAGATAGAATTGAAAAACCAACTAGGAATAGTCAATCCAAATCCAAAGTTGGACGAACGAAAGTGGTCATATCATCCCAGACTCCTAAGAAAAATCACCATTTTCGAAAATCTCAAAAGCCCTTTTAGAAACCTGAAAACAAGGTTCAACCTATCAAGCAGCATGTGGTTGAACCACCCAAACCTCAAAAGAATGGATCATGTTCTAAAACATGTTTTTCTTGTGGAGGATCTAGTCACACAAATTCCGTGTGTCCCTTTCGAAGACATATCGGAACCAAATATGTTTGTGTACAAAAATATCCTGCTACTAACCATGGAGGACCTAAAGTCTGGGTACCTAAGTCAAAATGGTTTGATTTTGCACGAACTGCCTAAGGAAATGTCCAAGAAGCACAAGTGAATAATGGATAGCAGATGTTCCAGGCACATGACGGGTGATGCCTCTACATTCCTAAAAGTTGAAAACTGTAATGCAGGACATGTCCTATTTACAGACAACACTAGAGGCAAAATTATTGGAAGAGGAATTATTAGTACCATTGCCGGTACCACAATTGATAATGTGTGGCTTGTGGAAGGTTTGAAACATAACCTGATCAGTATCAGTCAACTATGTGACAGTGGTTACAAATTTCAGTTCAGCCCATCTCAAGGCAGTGTTAGCTTGAATGACAACATCATATTCACAGCTACCAGCGACAGAAATCTGTATCGTGTTACCATGGATAGTCTGACCAACTAGAATGTTGAGTGTCTAGCTGTAACAGGTGAAGACAGTTGGGTATGTTACAGGAGACTGGGTCATGTCAACATGGATCTCATCTCGCACATATCCAAGAAAGAACTGGTTAGAGGAATTCCAAAGCTGGAATTTTCAAAGGACAGATTATGCGATGCCTGCCAGAAAGGCAAGCAACACAGATCATCATTCAAGGCAAAGAAGGAAGTCACTAGTACTAGTCCACTAGAACTTCTTCACATAGATCTTTTTGGACCGGTAAAGATTGCAACCATAGGAGGTAAAAAGTATAATATTTTAATAGTTGATGATTATACGCATTTTACCTGGGTACTTTTTCTTACCCATAAAAACGATGCTTTACAAGTTTTCATCCCTCTTACAAAACGTTTACAAAATAAAAAAGGCATTTTTATCAAGAAAACCCGTAGTGATCATGGATATTCACATGATTTTTCTTCTCCCAAACCCCCCCAACAAAATGGCATTGTTGAACGCAAAAATCGAGTTTTACAAGAATGGGCTAGAACTATGCTCAATGAGTACCAAAATATTTTTGGGTTGAAACAGTTAACATAGCTTGTCATGTTGTCAATCGCATGACTTCGAGACCTATTTTAAGAAAAAAACCCCATATGAGCTGTGGTATGGAAAACTTCAGAATGTTTCTCACTTTCGTGCATTCGGTTGCAAATGTTTTATTTTAAACGATTGTGATTATCTTTGCAAAATTCGACGCCAAGATCGATGAGGAAATATTTCTTGCCTACTCGTCCACGAGTAAAGTATTTCGAGTTTTTAATAAACGCAAACGGATTGTTCAAGAATCCCTTTATGCAACTTTTGATGAGACTGACCCTGTCATAGCCAAGAAAATCTTGAGCAGAGATACTGCAGGTATAAGTATTCCCGAGAATTTGCAGGAACCAGCACTCGGAACATCTCCTAATGTCCCAAAACCTTTTGAAGAGAGAAGAATGATGATCCAATGAGGAACTTCAAACAACGGATCAAGAAGAACAAAGACTTAGAAAGTTCAAACATGCTTCTAGTCATCCAAAGGAAGTTATCATTGGAGATCCTCAGTCTGGTATTCAAACCAAATCCAAGGCGAGGCACACTAGCACAGAATCAGCTAACTATGCATTCCTGTCTCTCATTGAGCCCAAGTGTGTTTAAGAAGCTCTGGATGAAAACCTAATTTTCAGTTTAGCGATTTTTGGCGACGTTTTAGAAATTGAATTTATAACCTATTATAAATTTCTCAAATTACTTTGGTGTCTTATTAGAAAATCTTCTACATTCAATTTCATATAATTTGACATTATGAATTAGTTAGAAAGCTTTATTTTTTGATTTTATATGATTTTTGGAAATCAAGAGACGAAAACCCAGTTTCACGGAAAACTTGCACATCATGTTTTTGGCCACTGTTTAGAAATCACGTTTGAAAGGGACTCTAACGTGCTTGGATCACTTTGGAGTCTTTTGAGAAATTGTTCCAAAAACGTTTTTCTTGAATTTAGGATTTTGAATCATGTCAAAAGGTTTATTTTTCGATTTATTATGAATTTTTGAAATTCAGAATAGAACATGAAATTTTGAGAAAATCTGTTTTCCGAAAATCATGGTTATTTATGATTTCTCCCAACTTGAACTTGTTTAATGATGCACATAGACTAGGGTTTTGGAACTCTTATGAAAAATAGATTAAATTGAAAGTTTTCAATTTAATTTAATTTTAGATTAATTTTACTGGAGATTAAAGTTAATAAAGTTGAGTTGTTTATTTTGAATACATAACTTAATTTCGCATAATAATTATTTACTTGGTAAATTTAATTTTATGCATTGCATTGGATGTATTTTGGTTTTATCATGGGCTTAATATGCTCTATGGATGGTTTTATTTTGATGAATGCAATATTAATTGTGGTTTTTAAATCGAGAGCCTACGAGCCTCTTATTCTAATTTGTAATGCTTCATTTTATTTTTCACCAATGTATTTAAATGATTTGTAATTTGAGAGAGTTAAAATCATAGATTGGTGAGATATTTCTAATTAGATTAGGAAAAGGAGTTCAAGACGAAGTGAGCTTGGTAGACAAGAGACAATCAAGGCCCAAATGTAACGGGTTATTTAAATTGTAATAGTATAGGATTCTATTTACTCGTCGCATGATGTAAATTTATCTTTTTATTGCATGAATAGAATCTTGGTCCATAAAATGACTCTTATGAACCGAGTGTAGGGAAAAACCCATGATAAACCATTTCTTATTGCTAGGTCATCATATATATATATATATATATATATATATATATATATATATATATATATATATATATATATATATATTTATGTGTGTGTGTGTGTGTGTGAAAATGAATGAGTATACTGTTTTAGGAAAGATGTATATGTGTCTATGACATGGACAAGTTATTTTTATTCCTTTTGTCCATGTCAACTTATTTATTTATATGATTTTAGTCACAATTAATGTTGATAGAATTAAATGAAAAATTGACTAATAAATGTAAATATTGTAACTCTTTTTCCATTTTGTTTTGTACTCATTTAATTTGTTGTTAAAAATATTAAATCAATTCAATTAATTATTGCATTTTATCACCAATTTTAATGCATTAGTGTCACGAGCCCCGGGCGCGGAGAGGAGAACCCTCACGACGGCGTCCGTTGGACGCGCGGGTATAAGCTTCGAATCCACTGTGCACAACCCTAAAGTTTGGCTTAGGAAGCACTTGCCAAAAGGGATTAATCCATATTGGTTGTACATGAGTTCTAACTAATAAACCCTTCAAATTACATGTTCATTTCCTATGTGGGATGAGAAATGCACTCTCACGGCCTTGCAACACCCCGTGAGGGGAGGCCGTGCGTATCCCTTCCACCCGGGCTTGCGACACGCCGTGCAGCAGCCCGTGTGGCTCTCCTGAACCATTCTCTCTTTTTATGCTGAACATTTCGGGGCGTTACAATTGCCCCTCCTTCAAAGCGTAATGTCCCCATTACGCCGTGACATAGGCCTATTGCTCCCCGTCAGTGGAGAAGCTGCCCTACTACACGCGGAGCGGAGCCCCTTTTTTAGAGGTGACTCATGACTCATGACGTGTGTGGAACATGTATTCCCACGACTGACGGTTGGCTCTGAGACCACTTGTCACGACCCCCGGGCACGGAGAGGAGAACCCTTACGACGGCGCCCGTTGGACGCGCGGGTATAAGCTTCGAATCCACTGTGCACAACCCTAAAGTTTGGCTTAGAAAGCACTTGCCAAAAGGGATTAATCCATATTGGTTGTACATGAGTTCTAACTTATAAACCCTTCAAATTACATGTTCATTTCCGATGTGGGATGAGAAATGCACTCTCACAGCCTTGCAACACCCCGTGAGGGGAGGCCGTGCGTATCCCTTCCACACGGGCTTGCGACACGCCGTGCAGCAGCCCGTGTGGCTCTCCTGAACCATTCTCTCTTTTTACGCTGAATATTTCGGGACGTTACAATTAGACATTTAATTTATTAGTGTATACATACAATATATTTTAGATAAATATTATGTACATATGTAATGTTATATATAGCATTTTTTAATTGTTCATATTTTAAATATAGTGACGAAAATAATATACTGATTAAGGATTATGTATTTATGTATGATTGAACCATTTCCTACGATATAATAGTGGGTCCGTTTAAAAAATAACTAACTGTGAATTAAAGATAACTAACTGTGAATTTTACAAGTTAGTGATTAACAAAAAAAAAAAAAAGAAAAAAATGGAATAATCTTAAATTATTGTTAGTTTCAACCCCTAAAATTTTCTATTTATTTTCAACTCCTAAATTTTAATTTGGACCAATATCTTTCACATTAATTGATCGAGTCATGAGTATTTACATGTTTGGTTACATTCTCCAACTCATTTCATGCTAATGCTGAAATAAATATATAATTATTTACGTTGCTAATAGTCGTGAGCAAAATTGGTGCTTGCGTGTAATATATGAAGGATGGCCTATTTCAATTTGTATGGACTCAATGACATTGTGTAAACTCATTTTGAAGGAGTGAATCAAGAAACAGGACGAGAGGTAATACATAAATTTATATTGCTAGATATTCTTCTAAACTCTTACTTTATTGCTTAAATGTGTTTAATTTTCAGGAGGTATATACAAAAAAATTTAAATGTTGAATAGAGTTTAACCCGTATGAATCAGATGCTAAGATCAGTCCATTGCTCTAGGTACGTGCGAATGTTACATTTTCTTGCTAATAAATTATTCAAATTACAATATGTTATTCTAATTAATTATTTAATGATAAAATTCTTCAGGAGAAGGAGTGACAAGCTTCATAAAAGGAAAACTGAAAAGGTATATTGAGTTATTCATTAAATATATTTCTTTCGATATAAAATATAATTAAGTTTTGCATAATTAAAACTATTTTGAGATTTAGTTAGCAATGTATTCCATGCAGTTTTAAAGGGGTATTGATCAAAAAGTGATTGAAAAGTATGAAATTGACGAGTAAAGAACTAACAAGGTACATAATCTATTGTTAAAATGATAAGATGCATAGAGATATAACCTATATCTTCTTTTCTTTTCTTTTTCTGAATTATATATATTTTGCAGGGAAATATGAAAATTTCAAAAGAATGGTTTGATAATAAGAGCCCATGATGCTACTCGCTTGATACTTCTATGAAATATTGTCAAAAAATATTTTGTTTTCATAATTAAATAATTGCACTAAATTGAGTAGCTTTTCTCTGATATTTCATATATTAAATATTTTTTTGTTAATTTGTGATATTTATTTAGATTACAGATATATATTATAATTGAATTTAAGATAAATTTTATGTCTAAATTAATTACCCGGTGCAAAGCCCGGGGTTAGAAACTAGTTTATTTAATTATTGTTATGTGTGTTTTGTGGATGTTTATCTTCATGTATTAATCATATAAACAAGATAATTAAATGATGAGGTCTTGGATAGATTTTCGAAATCTATAACTTTAAATTACCCCAAATTTTGAAAGTTAAAATTTTTCTAATACTAAGCCTTAATGGAAAATTATATAAACAAGGATTTTAAATTTTCCAAGCATTCCGTTAATAGAAAATTCACTTCTAACCTTGCATAATAGAGATGTCCATGACAAGTGAGTCTCTATCATGTGGCCTTAGAAAGTAGGTAATTTTCTGAATATATACAAGATATAATTTCTCGATGGTTGCCAGTAATTGGGGATGGCCATGACAAGTGGCTCCCCGCTGCGACAATTCATTGAACTCTAATGATTAATGGGCCGGGCTTACTACCATAGTAACATAAATGTCGCACACAGTTGAATGGCCATGACAAGTGGGTTGAATTGCAAGAAGCTTTGGGATCTTAATACCCACTAAAGAAAATTATATTATTTTTCTCTAACTTTATTCCATAGGGGTCAATAAAGTTTGAATAAATTAGCGGGAGACTGAATGACTAAAGACCACATCATTCTTTTATTTAAATTCTATTATTTGTCACTCATACATTTTCTGCTTTATAATTGTAGACTATCTGTTCAGTCAACATGACTAATAATTCGTTAATTGCTACGCTCGAGTCCAATAAATAGTATGTATTTATTCTGAGTGAACGAAGGAGAAATATAAATATTAATAGTTAATATCATACCTTAATTAAACGTTAATTTAGGTTTCTGGACTTGAGAATTAGTTAGGAAAACTAATTCAAGTCTACTCATTAATTAAATCACTGAAAAACTTTCGAAGTCATTAGGTGATTTGGGCTTAAAATTTATTAGAAATAGATTAAGCCCACATAATTAATTATTAATGGGTTTACTTAATTGTATAGACAATTAAGCGAATTTAGGCCTAAGAAAATTTTATCTAGCATTAAATTCAGTGGGCACTATCCCTCTCTCTTTCTCGAATTTCTCTTTTCAATAAGAGAAACTTTTAAGACAAACTTAAGATGTCATATGGTATGACATAGTGTAAGTTAAAAGGGCAAACTACACTAATTAGCTAATAGACAAGGTGTCTATGGTAAGCTACTATTATCATAAAAGTGCATAATAAGCATATTTGATGTAGCATGCACTTAAATTAGATCTATGAAACAGTAAATAGGATTAACTGTCTTCTCAGTATTAAGTACGCTTAGCTTACTCAAAATGGAACTGAGAGTATAGGTGTTTGTGAACACTAAGTTAAGGTTTTGAACCTTAATGAGAAATTCATCTAATTTTAATTTGTTAGAAATAGTGAATTTGAATAGACCTGATCCTAAAATATTGCCTGTGTCCTTTAATTGAAAACTTCATTACCAGTGAAACTGGTATATTAGTTATTGAATTGAAAAGAAGCTCCTTTGGAACGAGGGTTCAATAAAGAAGGACACATTAATTGTCTTAATACTACATCAGAATAAAACTATAGGTTAAAGCCATGGAAGACGAACTTGCACAGTTCGAGAAGAATTAAGTCTGGACCATAGTTGAAAGACCAGTGGTTGGAGCAAAGTGGGTGTTCAGGAACAAACTTGATGAGAATGGTAAGGTCACCAGAAACAAAGCCAGATTCGCAGCCAAGGGCTACAATCAACAGGAAGGAATTGATTATGATGAGACATTTGCTCCGGTCGCAAGACTTGAGTCTATTCGTATGCTACTAGCCTTTGCATATCACAAGCGGTTCTTTCTGTACCAAATGGATGTCAAGAGCGCCTTCCTAAATGGTTTTATCAAAGAGGAAGTATATGTTGATCAACCTTCTGGCTTTGAAAGTAAGGAGCAGCCCAACCACATCTACTAACTATCAAAAGCTCTTTATGGACTGAAACAGGCTCCTCAGGCTTGGTATTAAAGATTCAGTAGCTTTCTGATCCAACACGGTTTCACCATCGGTATCATTGACACTACTCTTTTCATTAAACGTCATAACCATGACATTTTAATTGTTCAGATTTATGTTGACGATATTATATTTGGTGCTACTAGTGAGTCTCTTTGTGAGGATTTTGCAAGAAATATGCAACAAGAATTTGAAATGAGCCTAACGGGAGAACTCAACTGCTTCCTCAGACTACAGATCAAACAGATCGAGAAAGGGATCTTTCTCTCGCAAGAGAAATACACCAAGTAACTATTGAAGAAATTTAATATGGATTTCATCAAATCTATGTCAATTCCCATGTATCCTACAACAAAGCTGGAAAAGGATGAGGATGGCACACCGGTAGATGAGAATCTATAGAGGAATGATTGGTAGCCTGTTGTACCTAACATCCATCCGACCTGATATTATGTTCTCTACTTGTGTTTGTACACGATTCCAATCTGCACCCAAGGAGTCTCATCTCACATCAATAAAGAGGATCTTGAGATACCTCAAAGGAACCACTGATTTCGGTTTATGGTATCCTTGTTCCAAAGATATTTCTCTAACTAGTTTTTCTGATTCTGATTATGCTAGATGTTCTATAGACAAGAAAGCACCAGTGGAGGATGCGAATTAATTGGCAATTGCTTGATCTCTTTGACAAGCAAGAAAGAGAATGTGGTAGCTCTATCGACCACGGAAGCTGAATACATGGCACTTGGAAGTTGTTGTGCCCAATTACTTTGGATGAAACGTATCCTTTGTGATTTTGGTGTGATTTTGCATGATATTCCTATGCTATGTCATAATACTAGCGCAATTAGCATCACCAAAAATCCTGTACACCATCCACGCACTAAGCACATAGAAATTAAGCATCATTTCATTCAAGATCATGTGCGGAAAGGTTACGTGTGCATTGAATTTATTGACACTGAACATCAACTTGTTGATATTTTCAGAAAAGCATTGCATGAAGAAATATTTGTTATGCTTCGAACCTCATTAAAAATAACCGAGTTTCCTCAGTAATCATAAATTGCATTTATGTCTTCTCTCGCATTATTTTGTGTGAATTTTCATATTTCTATGTTCAATAATATTTATATATGGTAGTTTTATCCATTGAATTACATATACACTCTCTAGGTTTTGCCCTTGGGTGCCGCCGTACGCTTCATGGAACGACTACCGCCTTTGCCGGAGCAAAAACCACCGGACCCCCCCTCTGGTGAACTCCGATCAGTCCTCTTACGCAAACGTAACCTCACTGCCCTATGCAATTACTGCCAAAACTACAAATTTCTCCATGCCTGATGAATTGGCAAAGCTTAAAATTTTTGATAGATCGACTTTTACTCTGGTGGGTACTAAGACAGAATACAAAGGTAAACCGGCACTGATTTTTTCTGAGGAAGAAGAACAAAATATGAGAGCCAATTTTCAGCTTGCCTTAATCGGAAAATTTCCTAGCGGGTATCCCACGATGGCGCAGCTACGTCGAAGCTTCATGCAGATGTCCTTTGTAACGCCCCGAAAATTCGAGTTATGAACTGGGAACCCAAACCGATTTTTTTACGCGATATATGATTTATTTTATTAATTATTATGTGATTTATATAAAATTTTCGTAAATGAGTGAACTTCGGTATTTAAACCACGACATGTCAATGTGCGTTTAATTTCGTGAACTTTGACTGTAATTTTATTTTATTTGGAAAACTTGTATTTTTGAGTAAGTTTTATAAATTGCGAAAATGCCCTTTCGTTTCTGAGCCAAGTCAAACTTTTGACTTAACCCATCTCTCTCTCCCTCATCTCACAATTCATGCATAGAAGAGAAAAGAGAAGAAGAAAGAAGAGAAAAGAGAAGGAAGAAGAGGAAGGCTTGGATTGATCATTCCGACCCCGTTTCTCGACCAAATTACGAGCCGTGAAAACCTATGAACTCCTTGCGATCTCTGCTTCGAGTAAGCTTTGCACACCTTTAGTGTTTAATGCCTCCTATGCCTCGTTTTTCACATTTTGATGAATAGTTGAATATTTAGGTTATATGTTGAGTTTGAATGATTTTGTGGGTGGATTTACGGGATTCTTGGTTCTATAGATAGATGATGAGTAGGAGAACATTATATGTGAAAAGTAGCATGAGTGTTTAACATTTGGATGTTGAAATGTTGGATTTTGGTTTGAAATCGCGAAGGGTTTGCTGTCTGCGAATTTTCTGCAGTTTCGCAATCGTCACGGCTATGCACACGGGGTGTCGCAACCCCGTGTGCGCATGCACGGGCTTCTGTTAGGGCCTGTTGAGAGGCCGTGCGTGTGTGTCTCACACGGCGTCTACCCCGCGTGACTAGACCCCGTATGGAGCCATTTCTGCCCAAAAACCCCCTGTAATCTATAGTGCTACTTTAAACTTTAGGTACCACCGAGACTCATCTTTTTCGAATTCTTTCTTCGCTCATGCATTCTATAATTATGAAATGGATGTGAATTTCATGATTTATGAATTTATTTCAAGTTCGAGATTGTGAATAGTGCATTCAAAGTTTTCGACAAATTTTTCAACTTTTGCATATGAAGTCCGTTTCTTCCGAAACTTGAACGTATGCTTCCTTATCATGTAATAAGCATGTTTAGGAACTTTCATTGCATTTGAACATGATTTTCATATCTAAATTTGAGAATTACTTCATTTATTGATAATTTGAACTTAAGTGATATATGTGGTTGTTTAAACGTGCTTTTACGTGTTTCTATGCTTTCGTTGAGCCGTGCGTCATTGTATGTCTTATGTGGTTGTCATTTATCAGTTGCAGGTTCCACTCTCGTGGATTAGATTGTTTGCTTCCATTTTGGGCTTTCTTTTGGTTATCGCCAGGTGAGGTTTCTGTTGTTATCCCGTATTATGTAGATATGTACTATTAAGCCTCACTAAATAAGCCTCGCATGTGTAATTTATGCTTTCATCCCGTATTACTATATTTAGTGAATACTTTATGCTTACTACTTTTATGAAGTTTAAGAACAATGAATTTAATATCAAAAGAGTACTATGTATATGATTTAGAAAGGTTTTCAAAAAGAGACAAGCGAACTATGTTTCGATTTAAATGAAATTTTGGGTTTGAAAACCTTCTCGTTGAGTGAAGTCGTTAGGGCGGATCCCCCCGGACGATGGAATACCCGGTTGTGTTTCCTGCCGTTACACCGCTTGTCTCGAACGGTCCCTTTGGCCCCCTAAATGTCTTGATTCCTATTCTAATAGGAAAATGATAGTTATGACAATGCGAGTTATGATATGTGTGTCCGTTTTGTCATTGTGGGCCCCGGAGTATGGTGATCGGATGAAGCCGGATAGACAACGGGTCTACGGTAGAATTCGGTAGCTTACTCCACGTTTATCGGGAGCATGGGGTGAGGCCGGGGTGGCAACCTTTGAGCTCCTGCGGCGGTTGACTTCGTGTCAACTGAGACATAGGTCGTTATGCCTATACATGGTGCAGCTTGGATTTAGCGGTCCTTCTGCAATATGGGAGAAATAAGGATGGTTATGTTTTCAAGTATGTTATGATATGATATGAGGAGTTGAGGGCTCGACTCGCCGAGCAATATGAAATGTTATGTTATGATAAATCACCAAATGTTTATGAAAACTCTTCTTTTACGTCTGTTTTCTTTTAAGTTAAATGGTGATTTATTCTATGTATGCTATTATGTATGTACTCCCCTTTCCCCCTCACTTAGTCTTTTGACTAACTCTCTCTGCTTCAACCCTTATCTGTTTCAGGTGGTCACTAGGCGGGCATCGTCGGTCTTGTATTGCGGAGTTATATTCTTTTGTGCGTTGTTCATTCCTAGATCATTTTAGGTACTTATGATCATCGTATTTGTATCCTGTGGATTATGAATCTGTGTTCGGGATTATATAATGTTGAACCCGTTTAAGATTTGATTAAGTTTCTGTAAGTGAATTCCGCTAGCCTTGGAGGGCTTTAACTATTTTCGCAATTGGTTTACTGCTTTATTTGTCCTTAAGTAGAACTAGGTTTTGTTGTTGTTGCTTCGTATTGCTTCAGCTTCCGCATTGTTGTCGTCGATTGTTTTTAGAAAAAGCCCCGCCTAGTGATTGAGTAAATGAGTTTACCGTTCCCTAGGTTTCTGTTTGAGGCCGGATTTCTGTTTCGGCTTCGGATCGAGACTCGGTGCGGAGCGTGCGTTACCTGTTTGGGGCACCCGCTACATCCGTTAACCATAATGTTAAACTTAGCCTCTTAAACCGCACCCATGTGCTAATTCTATGCAAGGATCGTGATGATTATGTGAGATTATTCTCCAAAGATACATGGTATTTCCGAGACTATCCGATGTGAATTCTCAAGTGGACTCCAGATTTCAATCCTAAGATTAAATCATCCATAGTTCCGGTTTGGATATCTTTTCGGGTTTTAAATCGCAGTTCGTAAAGAAAGAAATCTTGTGGTCTATCGCTGATTTGATTGGAAACCCTATAAGAATGGACGAATTTACGGCGAAGGAAGAAAACACTGAAGACTCGAGAACATGTATTGAATTGGATGTGGCGCAACCCCTAAAACAATCTATCATGGTCAGAATTGAAGGTACTTGGGTTGATCAAGAAGTAAAATATGGAAAGGTTCCGGACTACTGCACTCGATGTAAGCACCTCTTTCACAAAACATCGGCCTGCCCTTCACCCCGGTTCGATGATGAAGGAATGGAGATTCAAAATGTCCTGGATAAACAGATTGCTGCTGATGTCAATGTGTAGCGCCCCTTTCCATAGGAGGAGAAAGGACACCACATTCGCACCAAGACGAACTCCTAAACAAGGTAAATGTATCCCATTCAAAAATTCATCTCGGCGAACGGCAAGACACTCAATCAAACTCCGGCAACAACAATATGACGCCCCAACAACAACAACAACAACAATTAAATAAATGCGGAAGCGAATTTAGAATAAAACAAATTGATTCGTAAAAGCCATCCATGGCAACAGTAATCATAACAACAGTTCTAAAATAAATATCCAATCAATGTCGTCCATGGCTCAACTAAACTATCCCACATCAGGGGCACGTAAGTACAGAAAGTAAATAAATTAAATCATAGTGTTAAATACAGCAATTCCAAATTAAATCAGAGAGTAAAGACTCGACTGTTGTTGGGACACTAACAAGACAATAGACAAGAGCCAACCTAGACCTGCTGCTGCTGACTGACAAGATAGGTGACACCGCCACCTATCTACCTGAAGCAAGAACCAAAATAGAAGGGGTGAGTATAAAGGATACTCAGTAAGGGGGGTTATACAATATAGGTATTGATCGCGGTTCGTCGTTTATCTTTTAAAACCAAAAGTAGTGAATGTTGCTCGTCTTAATAAAAGAATACAGATAATAATATAAGTTGCAAAATATAACACCAAGCAACACTCGGGTTCGGCTTACTTTGAAAACACAAAAGGTTGACGAACCGGATGCATTTGAAATCATTTGCACATAAGGTCAAGCCGATCATTTTGAAAGGATATTAGTTGAGTCACGAGGCCGTACAAGTTAGGAAGACATGACATAAATGAGTTGGAAGTGATGAGTAAACACGGCTTGTAATTCAACTAAGTAGTTTGAACAATAAAGAGGGCATAAGTTGGGCAAGTTCGAGCCACGCTTCCGGGTTTTATATATATATAGGGAAAATACGTATCCTAAATGAAGAAAACCGGAATGTGCTTCGACTTGTAACGAATGTAGTAAATCAATTAGACAAGTAAATAATGCAATAATTCATGCAATAATGTGTCCCGGCAAGAACGGACCCTCTCCTTATAACTCCCAACCATGAAAATCATGAAAGCATGTAGTCAAGTACTCCACCACCAAAAGTCATGATCCAGTCAGAATTTAAGGAGGCGCGATTAGCACCACCGTACAGTGAATTAAGGAGATGCGGTTAGCACCATCGTTCGCATCAACTTAGACTAGTCAACCTCCTAACCAGTCCAAGTCAACACGCATAGAAGCATATATCGGGATTTGCCCTAGACGCTCGTCTCCAGGTTCACCTCCTGTATACTCCGGGCCCAAAGTCATGATTCAGTCCATGGCTCGCTTTTGAAAACAAGAACAGTTTGGGTGGCCAAAGGGGCCATTTGAAAAGATGATGCAAGTAGTTAAGTATGAATGGCCAAAGGGGCTTTTGAGACAAGTTGATGTAACGATCTCAGAAATACTCATAAGCGCCGTACGCTTGGGGAGCATGCTGACGGATGTCCCTAACGACATTACTTATAATTGTCTCTGAGATCAAATGGTTACTTTTAAAACAAATAAGTTACTTGTCTCTAGTTGAAAGCATTTTAAATCATTTTGTAGATGCATAGGTTTTGCGATCAAAATGTTTGACTAAGCACATAAGGAAATAGTAAAGGAAGGAACAACAAGCAAGAAGAAAGGCGGGATAATAATTTATTTTACAAACCTATATAACTATGTCCTTGCCCCAGTTTAAAGCATTTTAAACCCTTACCTGGCTCGACAGAACAAGAGAAGGAAAGCAAGCAACAATTATAATTCTGCCTCAAGATCCCACCTGAAAAACACGGGGTCTAGAGGATGAATGACTGACACGAACAAGAAAACAGACCCTGACGCTAGGCTATCAAAATACAAACTTGCTTAAGGACACTCATTCAACATTTAAACATAAGAAAGCAAGTAGGGGCAATATGGTCAATTTATATCCAAAACCATGCAATAATTAAATAAACGAGAAGCACTAAATTAATTACAAAACATTTAAACGTATAAGCTTAGCAGGGTAAGATTGTAATTCAACACCAACAAATATACTTCATTAAATCAACAAATTGAATACAACTTCACAACTTATAGCTTTTCCCAAAAGCTCTAAAGCTACAAGCTCATATTAATCCTATCTCTAGCCTAATCGAACCGAAACCCATCCGTTCGACTACACAAGCATATATCATCAACAATCACCAATTTACATAAGTTATAGTACAAATGATTCATGCCAAAACAATCCGAAAAGCTAAAAGCTAGAAGCTACAATCAAAAAGCTACCAATTAACACAATTGTACGAAAAATGCGATAAAAGACAAATGACAAGTCGGATTCGAGTAATACCAGTGCCATTAGAACCGTTGTGATGAGGGGAACGATCTGTCCGAAGACTCTATTGCTGGATTCCCGATGGAACAGTGCCAAAATTTCCGGAAACCGCCTGCCATCCCGAACCGCAGCCGGACCACCTCCGATGGTCGAACCCTTATACCGAAATGTTCCTCTTGACGAGCCCGTCACTTCCCCCAAAACCGTTTCTCAATCGGATCATCCATCGGAATTTAATTCCACTCTGAAGCTCCAAAACCCTAGAATTCCAAGATACAAAATTAACGAAAATCAGCTCAACGAAATACGAAATTCACTTCGAAATTGGCTTACCCATATCGAGGAGGTTGGAATACATGTATAGCCCGACGAAAACGATGGCCGGAGATAGCTCAGCCACCATCTTCGCCGCGTCACCACCGCCGCGCCACCTTGCTCCGCCATATCTCCTTTGTTCTGTCGAGTCTGAACCTGAGACCGGTGCCAAAAGTTTCCTCTCGTGAAGGGCTTCAAGGCCCGGGTGGTGCGCGGCCGCGCCACCCCCTAGAACCGCCGGAAAAAGCCCATCTCTGCCGCGCCTTCTCCTCCCCGTTCTGCCGCCGTCCGGCCAAATCAAGCCGTGAGACCACCGCCAAAAGCCTCCTTGTGAGAAGATGAACAAAACCCACATAGTATTAGGTCATGACGTCGCCGGAAAAGCCTCCAACGAGAAGCTCAATGCCGCGCCACCTTCTCGTCACCACAGCACCTCCACCGTCATTCGAATGCCCGAAATAATGGTACCAATGTGTTCCTCTCGTCGAGACGATTGATTTCCATATATCATTTGCTTGATTTTGTGAAGAAATACAAAATCCCCAATTTTGGAGAAGGAGCTCTCGCGTGCGATCCGTTGTGTGTGTTCTCCCATTTTTCATTTTGGCCCCAATACTTCCAATAATCACATAATATACCCTATCCTCGAAAAATATGCAAATAGTATAAAGTGTCGGAATTAGGCGTACTTACTGTCAAAATGACCAAAATTAAATGCTTAGTAAGAATCAAGGTTCGTTTCTTAAAATTCATGAGTTTATGAAAAGTCAATTCCGGGTTGGGGTAAAGTGTAAATAATTTTAGGCTAAAATCCAATTTTCTTAAAAATATGACTTAATGAATAATATTTAGAATTTCATGAAAGTGTTTGGAACCTTGATAAAATATGCATTATTAAAACATTGAACCCCAGTCCAATGTACACCGTTGAATTACTAAATTAAATTAAACGAGCTAAAAACATAAATTTACCAAATTGACCCTAGTTAGTGACAAAACGATGCAAATCAATTTCTAATTAATGCCTTGGGTTTTAAATATCAAATCAATGATTTATAAAAATCTTTGAATGCAAGAGTTGGAAAACGTGCAATTATGAAATACGTCGGGACCGTAAACGATCCGAATTCCGGTAAACGCGCTAAATTCTTAACTTAGAGATTGCGGGTCATCACACAATGAGAATATGCCTACTGCAGCAAGTAATAATCAAGCCCCAAATCCGCATGGGGACGGGGAATGGAGGTAAGTGAATTGGAAAAGAGATATAAACAAAGGCAAAAACAAAGTAGACAAAGGACAGCCTTCAAGGAATCAAGAGCCAATAAATGGGGGTGTTCGGATATTGGAAAATCCTAACAGGAGACAAGATGATAGAAAAAAGTGGGCTCAAACCCAAGCTACCAATATCTTTTTGGCCTTGCCAGCAGATATTGAGGACGATCATAGGGATGAGGTGGAGGAAGAAATTTAACGAAATCGAATTGCAGAGGTGACTTCTGATGTAGAGAAGGAGGAGACTACTAAGGAGGGGTATATGGGCACCACGTCAGGGGATGGCAAGAAAGATATTGTTGGAGAATATTTCGAAACAACAGAGGAAACTTTGATTCCAACAGTGAATAATATAACTCTTGAGCAAGGGATTAAAGAAATTGCTAGCAAAGAAGGAATTATCACAAACGATAATAGGTCAGAGTTGCCGACAGTGGACGTAGAGAATCTCGCTGACCCTGTTACTGAAGAGGAGCAATCTCTAGCAATAGTCCAATAAGGGAATAAGGGAATACAGGGGAGAATTTTTCTAATAACGTAGCTAACTCGGGACCGCCAGATAAAGGAAAACATAAAAAGGAACAAGAGTTGCAACAGATAGTTGTGTTTGATAAAGCCAAGCTTAGTGCAGATGCGAACAAATACCACTCAGATACCGAAAACAAAAAGAAACGGAATGGGGGTGGTGGAAAGAAATAAGTTGAGCCTTTTCAGATGGTTACGCGTAGGAATACTAATCAAGTTCCTCATGATTAATATTCTCATTTGGAATAACCATGGGATCGGAGAAAAAACCAAAAGAAGGTATGTCCGTCGTTTAAAACGTAAGCATGATATTCATTTGCTTCTTATTATTGAGCCTAAGACTGACCTTAACATGCCTGTAATGTGTCGTTCTTTGGGTTTTGATAATGTTGTTAGTAATCTTACTAATCATATTTGGTGTTTCAATAATTCAAATATGCATATGGATGTTGTTCTCAATCACGCACAAGTGCTGCATCTAAAAGCGGATAGTCAGGCCTTGCCAAGAAGTGTCTTGTGTAGTTTTATTTATGGTCGGCACAACCGGAAAACCCAAGGGGAGCTGTGGGATATTATGAGATCCATTGCTACAACTGACCCGTGGCTTATAAGCGGGGACTTTAATGTGGTGCGTGCTGTAGAAGAATGGCAAAGGATGTGTGGCTGTCAAATTGAATGATATTGATGACTTTAATGATTGCATCGAAAGTTGTGGCTTGAGTGATCACCCTTTTACTGGTAGTGAATTTACTTGGTATAAAGGGAAAAAGAAGAAGCGATTGGATAGAATATTAATATCTCAAGGTTGGGCATATACTATTACCGAAAGTACTGTCAAGCATTTAGCAAAGTTTTCTTTAGATCATCGTGCTTTATTACTCAGTTCCAGGAGCAACGGAAATCGGAACCGTCGGCTTTCAGGTTTCAGAGGATGTGGATTAGGCATCATGACTCTTTGCAATTTGTTAAAAACAATTGGGAAGAGAGTATTGAAGGAATGGGCATGCAACGTCTCCAAAATAAATTACAACAACTTAAAACTGGGCTTAATCTTTGGAACAAACAAGTCTTTGTGAATATATTCGACAAAGTTGGAGAAGCTGAGAAAGAAGTGGAAAAGGCTAAAAAGGACTTCGATGCTGACCCAAGTGAGCAGAATATTATCAAAATGGACAAGGCGAGTGCGAAGCTGACCCAAATTTCGATAATGGAGGAATATTTCTGGAGACAAAAGGCATCTTGTAAATGGTTAGCTATGGAGATTGCAACACAAAGTTCTTCCATAGTATTGTCAAGAAAAAGACTCACCGAAATAAGATTGTGAGTATCAAAGAAAATGGGAGAATCATCTCACGGAAAGAAGAGGTTAAAGCTTCTGTGTTGAATTACTTTGAAAAACTACTTACCAAGGAACCTACGAATTTTCTTAATCGTTTGATCACATTGAGTCACTTATATCGCCTCTGCGAGCTTCTAGTATTTGCCGTCCACCTACTTTGGAAGAGTTGAAGAAGATTATTTTTTCTATTGATCAAAACTCGGCCGCTGGTCTGGATGGTTTTTCTTTGGTCTTCTTTCAGCATTGCTGGGATATTGTTCAAGGTGATATTCTTTCGGCGGCTTTGGAATTCTTTAGGGGTATCCCCATGCTGTTGGCTTTCACATGTACTTTTTTGGTTCTTATTCCAAAGAAAGAAAATCTGGATTCTTGGAAAGATTTCTGGCCGATCAGCCTATGCAATGTCACCAATAAAATAATGACCAAAATATTTGCTACTCGGCTCAGTGAACTCCTTCCCATGGTCATTGCTCCTTCTCAATCGGGTTTTCTTCCAGGGAGATCGATTGCGGATAATGTGCTTCTTGCACAGGAGCTTATTCATAGCATAAATGAGAAAACTCATGGAGGCAGAGCAGTTATCAAACTTAACATGGAAAAGGTGTATGGTAGGGTCAGCCATGAATTTGTTTTTATAATGCTCAAAAAATTGGGTTTTGATGATCAGGGCATCACACTGATTCGAAACATGATCACTAATTGTCATTTCTCCATGATGATTAACTATCAGTCTATTGGGTTCTTCAAAGCTTCGATGGCTTGTGTCAGGGTGACCCTCTATATCCAGCTCTGTTTATTCTTATGGTGGAATGGCTTTCGAGAGGATTAGACAATCTTTTTGCTAAATATCCGTCCATGAGGTATGAACCGAGAAACAGGCTTATGGTTTCACATTTGGCTTATACTGATGATACCATCATATTTTGTAATGTTGGTATTTCTTAATTCGTTCAAAAGAATCAAGGTGTTCCTTGAGAATTATGAGAATATCTAGGGCCAGCGTGTTAGCAATCACAAGACCTCTTCCTTTGTATCTAATTACATAGATAGAAGCAAGGTGCTCCGGATTCAAGTGTGACAGGCTATAAGAGAGAGCAATTTCCCACCACATATCTCGGGTGTCCCATTTATGTTGGTCGGAAACGTCGATTACTGTTTGATGGGATCATTAAAAAAATCCGAACCAAGCTTATGGGATGGGAAAGGAATTTTCTTTCAATTGGTGGAAGACTTACTCTCATTAAAACTGTCCTTCAATCTATTCCTATTTACCTTGTTCAAGTTTTGGAGCCACCTAAATCGGTTATAAAGCGATTGGAGAACATCTTTAACGCATTTTTTTGGGATTGGTCGGAGGATCATAAGGGTACTCACTGGTGTAAATGGGCGAAGGTATGCTTTCCTTATAAGGAAGGGGGCTTGGATGTCGACGTCTTACCGATGTGATGAAGGGTTTTTCATTTAAACTCTGGTGGAAATTCCGAAGACAAGAATCATTATGGGCGGATTTTCTTTACTATAAGTACTTGCAGAACTATCATCGTTCGGAGGCTATAGCAGGACAAAAAGCGTCTCATATATGGGGAAGAATGTGCCAAGTTTCTTCGGAGGCCGAACACCTTTTTTCGTGGAGTATTGGGGAACGTAGAATTTCTTTTTGGAAGGGTAATTGGTGTGGCGCAGAGACTATGGAATCGATCCTTGGTATCTGGGGAAACTATAAAACTCTTGTTCAAGACTTTTGGACTGATAGCAGCTGGGACAAGAACAAACTCTCAAGAATTTTACCTGATCAATTGGTGAATGTTATTGCTGACATACCTATTTGTGCAGGTCCAGATGTGCTACAATGGAAACTCTCTAGCGATGGAAATTTCTGTTGGGATTCATGCATCCCCGGCCGCAGCGGAAGTAATAGATTTCAAAAATTTTAGTCCTGGGGAGTTACAGTGAATCTTCATCTAATGAATTCGTAACTTTGAAACATTTATATATCTTGAGAGATATGCACCTTCACGCACTCCTTTTGTAGTAGATAAGGAACGAAAGCTTTCCAAAGCTTCTGGCCACTCCTCGAATAGCACAAGCTTCTTGATTCTACCAAGGTCCGATCTTTAACCGAAACCCCTCTGAGGTTGATCCACGGCTTCTTGCAGACGAACTCTGAATCTCTTAATTCCTGCTAGAGATTTAAGATAAGTATTTATCTAATATAAATAAGAGAATCAAGAAACAATTGTAAAGGCTGGTTCACGTTGAACTGTAGAAAAGTTTTCTGCAGTTCACGTGAACTGCCTGTAGGAAGAGAGAACAGTGGCGCAGAAGAGAGAGAGAGAGATTAGGGTTAGGAAAAATCCAATTCTTGGAACTTCTGTTCTGCATCTTACGTTAATTGAATTAGACTTGAGTGCAGGCTTATAAATAACCCTGCACTGGGCCGAAAATTCTAGTCCAAGATGGGCTATGATTTTCAGCCATCACTCCTATTGGGCCTAGGAGTTTTGGGCCTTTTCAAGGCCCTTTCAATTTAATACCAGATTAAATTCCTAAGGCCCAATTTAATTAATCCTTATTAATTAAAGAAGTATAATTATTAAAGTGGGCTTTAATTTATTCTAAATAAACTACAAGCCCATCATTAATCAACTTGGGCTAAAATTAATTCCAAATTAATTCTCTAGTCCAATAAGTCCAATTAACATTTAATTGTTACAGATTTTTCCTTCTATTAATTGTACTTGATTTATTCTAAATAAATCACAAGTTTCTCAATTAATCATTTTGACTTGAGTTAATACTAATTAACTCTCAAGTCTTAAACTTTCAATTAACTCTTTAATTGATAAAGCTCTCTTCTACTTAAATTAAGTAGTCTCAAATTTAAACATGAATTTCGAGACTCACCCTTAATTACTTTAGACTTGAATTAATTCCCAATTAACTCTCAAGTCTAATATGTTATCAAATAACAAGTCTCTCGAATTTAATCACATTAAATGCTTGTTAATTACTCTTAAATAACTCTTACACGTTAATTACACTTAATTAACATCTTGATATCTTATTAATGAATTAATTCCAATTAATTCATTTGTCAATCCAGTTGACTATTATCAAACTCTGTTGGTATAGATAAATGTGCTCGCCTTTGGAAGTCATTGTGTGACCCCTCAGGTTCACCAATAGGACAGTAGTAGGAACACATTCTTAATGTCATAATTGTGACTTTAATTAAACTCATTTAATTAAAGACTATTTTTGAATCAACTCATTGACTTCACAGATACATTCCTACAGACCATGGATAACGTCTAGCAACGTGTCCATGGCCACCCATCCATCGATGAAGTGGTATGAATCTTTCAGCCTCATGATCTGCGTGAGATACGATCCTTCTATCATCCAATTCCTGATTGAGACCTAGGGTATGGGAAATGGAACCCCAGTAGTCTGCAATGCTATCAATAACATTCCTATAGTAATTCCATTTGATCTTACACTCTAGGAACTCTTTCCTAGTGAAGACCAACCGTACCTTGCGCAATGATTTAGTGGTGGAATATACTACAATAGAATTCATAGGAATTATTCTTATTCTTGTAACAAGTGATAGAACCTGTATTGACCCTCACAGCCTCCATTCATAACTCGAACATACCCAACATACAGCTTATGTGAAACCCTAGGGATTCAGCAGCACATCAAAGCATGCCCCAGTTATGCACAAGGCAACCATGGAGCCTCAAGTCTAAGAATTAGTTAGACACGATCATGGCTAGGGAAACCCTCCTAATCTCTAAGACTCTATATAAGTCTTAACCCATTTAGGCATTCCCGGCGGGATCCTCAGTGAACTTAATCTCCATTAAGTACCCTCATATGTATAGTAGTGTCAAAACACTAATGTCCTGAAATGGGACACACTTTCATAAAGCTATGTCATATGAGCAAGTCTCAAGCGAGTCTGATCGACATCCCCTGTGCCTTTTAAACTCTTCGACTTGGAGTGTTTTAGATCACACCATTGGGTACTTATTTCATGGCCCCCATCAAATGGTGAAACCATGGCCCTTAGCCTACTGTGATCTTGGGATTTCATCCATACACAAAAATAAACAATATGCAATCACTGATAAATGTAATATGATGAATTTGGCCAAAGTAGTATTAGACGACTACTAACGTCTTTCTATTATGGTTCACTAGATTGTTCTACTCTAAAGTTTTAGAGAAAATGCCTTTAAGTAGTTCGGCTTTCCAGGGCACAATTCTAACAATCTCCCACTTGCCCTAAAGCCAACTGCCCATTGTCTGAAGACACATCTTCGAAAGATGTCCTTCAAAGACCTTTTGACACTAAGGCTAAGGATGTGGGTTCACTACGTTTTCTGCCTAGACGATTTATACCATTGAGATATAACTCCTGTCTTCTGATTTAACAACCTTAAATCATTTAAGGATATGTTTAGATATTCTATGAGATCTTGGTTCTATTGCTTGCGCAATCACATTTATGTTGTTTCAAAAACAACTAATGCTGGATCATTGCTAGGTATTACATCCAACAATTTTGGGTGATGTTTCTCATCTAAACTCCTTCTGTTTCTACATCTTATGCAGTAATGTGTTTTGCTTCATAAGCTTAATCCGTTTGTGTACTACACTTATTGGGATTTCCCAATTTAGTACTTCATCTTATAAGTTACCATACTTATTCATTAATTGCTTGTTTATTTCCAATCCTATCGGATTGCCCTCTGAGTTTTTGATTTTACCCCATCTATTTCTATAGATTTTGTTAACTCTTTATCTAGACAGGTTACTACCTTATCTAATTTTCGAAAACACCATACAGCTATACAACTCTCTTTGTATCTTATGTATGTGATTACTGTTAATCATACTTCAAATGTAGTCGAAACAATTTTCGACTCTCTCATTTAAACAATTGTTCTAATCATTTAAGATTAATTTGAGTTCTGGTGGGAGTCTGTGTACTTCTCTAAGTTTCGTCCACTCTTGGCGAGCTCCCACTAAATTCCAGAACTCTGTTTGCCTTCACAGAATTCATGTATCTTATATATACTGTCAAATATCTTCACTAAGATATATTTTGGATACACTAATCCTCAGTTTGTTTCTGTATGGTCTTACACTTATCTTATGATTTGGATTGACTTTGGTGTTCCAATATTTGTTTGTTTGTAATCTCTTGTTGAAACTTTTCAACTTCTTGTTTTCTTCCCTTATCATCAAGAAACAATTTCTTGACTAAAAGGTTGTTCTCTTTTTATCTTCCAGAAATAATTTCTTGAATAAAAGTGGTTTTTCCTTTTAAACAATCCATTTTGTACTTTAGGAAACCTTTAAATACGTATTCCGTTAATACTTATTTTTCTACAAACATTTATCAATTAGATTTCTAATATAATTCATACTCCCACTAGTCTCTTAGACTTATTTGGGATTTCTCATATTTACCATTAAATATGGGATTTGAAATCATCTACTCAAGTATGATTTTTTAACACTAAATGTTTCGAATTTCTACCTAAATTCGAATTAATTGCCCATAACTCTTATGGGTTTATTTTATATGATAATCTTTATCATCTTTCATATTCTTTTCATTTCAAACTTAGTAATATATTTTGACATTTGAAATTTTTGAAGAAAAATTATTTCCAAAATAAATAGAACTATTTTCACAAAAGGAATTTTCGAAAATAATCAATTCAAATGTCAAAACAATATTCAAACAAATCATACACAACAATTGTGTTTGATATCTCTAAAATGAACTAAATATCTTTCAGTGCTGATTTCTTATAACGGAAACACATAGTTTTATTCTGATGTATTATTAAGACAATTAATGTGTCCTTCTTTATTGAACCCTCGTTCCCAACGAGCTTCTTTTCAGTTCAATAACTGATATACCAGTTTGACTGGTAAGTTTTCAATTGAAGGACACAGGCAACACTTTAGGATCAAGTCTATTCAAATTCACTATTTCTGACAAATCAAAATTAGATGAATTTCTCATTAAGGTTCAAAACTTCAACTCAGTGTTCCCAAACAGCTATACTCTCAGTTCCATTTTGAGTAAGCTAAGCTTACTCAATACTGAGAAAACAGTTAATCCTATTTACTGTTTCACAAATCTGATTTAAGTGCATGCTACATCGAATATGTATGTTATGCACTTTTATGATAATAGTAGCTTACTGTAGACACCTTGTCCGTTAACTACTTGGTGCGGTTTGCCCTTTTAACTTAATCTATGTCATCGCATATGACATCTCAAGTTTGTCTTAAAAGTTTCTCTTATTGAAAAGAGAAATTCGAGAAAGAGAGAGGGATAGTGCCCACTGAATTTAATGCTAGATTAAATTTCCTTAGGCATAATTTGCTTAATTATCCTTACAATTAAATAAATCCCTTAATAATTAATTATATGTGGGCTTAATCTATTTCTAATAAATTTTAAGCCCAAATCACCTAATGACTTCGAAAGTTTTTCAGTGATGTAATTAATCAGCAGACTTGAATTAGTCGTCAAACTAATTCTCAAGTCCGGAAACCTAAATTAACGTTTAATTAAGGTATAATATTAACTGTTAATATTTATCTTTCTCCATCATTCACTCAGAATAAATACATACTATTTATTGGACTCGAGGGTAGCAATTAACGGATTATTAGTCATGTTGACCGAGCAGAAAGTCTACAATTATAAAGCAGAAAACGTATCAGTGATAAATAATAGAAATTTAAATAAAAGAATGATGTGGTCTTTAATCATTCAGTCTCCCACTAATTTATTCAAACTTTATTGACCCCAATGCAATAAAGCTAGAAAAAAATATTAATAATTTTTCTTTTGTGGGTATTAAGATCCCAAAGCTTCTTGCAATTAAACCCACGACTCGTGGCCATTTAATTCAAGTATTAAGGTAAACATCTTTTGTTAATTATATCAAATATAGCTCTTAATAATATTTTGCATTACCTCCTTCACATAGACCCACGACTCGTGCGACATCTATGTTACTTTGGTAGTAAGCCCATCCCATTAATCATTAGATTTCAATGATTGGTTCAACGGAGACTCACGACTTATGGCCATCCCGGTTGAAGGCAACCATCAAAAAATTGTATCTTGTATACTCAGAAAATTACCTACTTGCTAATGCCGCATAACAGAGACCTACGACTCATGGCCATCTCTATTATGAAGGTTAGAAGTGAATTTTCTATTAACGGAATGCTTGAAAAATTTAAAATCCTTGTTTATAATTTTCCATTAAGCCTTAATATTGAAGAAAATTTTGACATTCAAAATTTTTGGGGTTTAATTTTCGAAAAATTAAAATTATAGATTTCAAAAATCTATCCAAGACCTCATCATTTAATTATCTTGTTTATGTGATTAATGCATGAAGATAAACATCCACAAAATACACATAACAATAATTAAATAAATTACCTAGCAATTAAAATGGTTTATCATGGGCTTTTCCCTATGCTCAGTCCATAAGAGCCATTTTATGGACCAAGATTCTATTCATGCAACAATAACATAAATTTAAATCATGCGAGGAGCAAATAGAATCCTATTCTATTACAATTTATTTAACCCGTTACATTTGGGCCTTGATTGTCTCTTCTCTTCCAAGCCCACTTCGTCTTGAATCCTTCTCCTACTCTAATTAGAAATTCCTCACCAATCTATGATTCTAACTCTCTAAAATTGCAAATCATTTAAATACATTGGTGGAAAAATAAAACGAAGCATTACATATTGGAATAAGAGGCTCGCAGGCTCTCGATTTCAAACCACAGTTAATATTGCATCCACAAAATAAAATCATCCATAGCGCATATTAAGCCCATGATAAAACCAACATGCATCCAATGCAATACATAAAATTAAATTTACCAAGTAATTAATGATATGCATATTTAAGTTGTTATTCTCAATAAACTACTTAAATCTTCATTAATCTTAATCACTATTAAAATTAATCTAAAATTAAATTAAATTGAAAAACTATCATTTTAATCTAATTTCATAAGAGTTCCAAAACTCTAGTCTATGCACATCAATAAACAAGTTCAAGTTGGGATGAATCATAAATATCCATGATTTTCGGAAAACAGATTTTTCGCAAGATTTCATGTTCTATCCTGAATTTCAAAAATTCATAATAAATCGAAAATATAACCTTTTGACCTGATTCAAAAGCCCAAAATCAAGTAACACATGTGAGGAACAATTTCTCAGAAGATGCCAAAATGAGTCAAGTATGTAGAGTCCCTTTCCAACGCAATTTACAAACAGTCGCCAAAACCGTGATGTGCACGTATTCTGTAAAACTAGATTTTCGTTTCCTGATTTCCAAAAATCATATAAAATCGAAAAATAGAGATATTGAACTAATTCAAAAGTCAAAATTCAATAAAAACGAGTTTAGAAGAATTTCTCAGCAGACTTCAAAGTCATATGAGTATGTTATACTTCTCTTCTAATACGATTTCTAAACAGTCGCCCAAAACCACATTTTCAAGATTTGCACAATTTTAGGGTTTCGATTTCAGATTTCCAAAAATCACAAAAAAATAAAAATAAAGCTTTTGAACCGATTCGAAACACCAAGTTGTTCGAAATTGAATGTAGAACATTTTCTCAGAAGACACCAAAGTGATTTGAGAAATTTATAATAGGTTATAAAATCAATTTCTAAAACGTCGCCGGAAAAACTTTAAACTGAAAACAGATTTTCAAGATAAGACAGTTTTTCATGATTAGGGTTTCTACTTCCAATTTCAAAAAATCAGAACAAATCGAAAAATAAATATTTTATGCAAATAAAAACTCTAAATTCAACCCCATTGTGTTAACTCTAATTCTTCCAGAAATAGGAGAATCCATTAGAGGTCAATAAAAACCCTTTCCAACTCATTTTCTAAAATATGACAGCGCAGCCCCTGTTTCTCAAACAGTTTTCGACTACAGACTTCAAAAATCCATATAAAATCGAAAAATAAAGGTTTTGAACTAATTCAATAGCCAAAAATCAACTGACGTGTCTAGAACATTTTCTTAGAAGACATCAAAGTCATCCAAGATCAGTAGGAAGGATTTCCGACTCAGTTTTCTAGACGTCACCAGACTCGACTTTCTGCAACATAATTTTCAGCAACACAACTCAACACCAAAACTCGTTTTTGACCAACCAAAATTCATTTTTCATGTATTTCAAAAATACATCAATATTTCGAAAATATATTTCTTCAAATTTCCTGATTCCTTTTTGATAAAACCATATTCAAAATATTCCTTTCAATTAATCAAAACTCCCAACCACTCTTATATGCTCATAAACATAAAAAACGCATCTAACACCAATTTATTCCAAATAAAAGGGGTAGAGGCGAATATATAAACGTGATCAAAGCATGGCTCTGATACCACTGTTGGGATTCACGCATCCCCAGGCGCAGTGGAAGTAATAGATTTCAAAAATTTTAGTCCCGGGGTGTTACAGTGAATCTTCATCCATTGAATTCGTAACTTTGAAACGTTTATATATCTTGAGAGATATGCACCTTCACGTACTCCTTTTGTAGTAGATAAGGAACGAAAGCTTTCGAAAGCTTCTAGCCACTCCTTGAATAGCGCAGGCTTCTTGATTCTACCAAGGTCCGATCTTTAACCGAAACCCTCTGAGGTAGATCCACGGCTTCTTGCAGACAAACACTGTAACGACCCGAAAATCCGATTTTACAATTCGGTATATTTAATCGAGTAATTGTGCAAATTATTATTTTATTTAATATTTATTCTAAGATTTCAGAATAATTTCGTAAATGAGTGAATTTAGATATTTAAATCACGAATTGTCAATGTGCGTTTAATTATATGAATTTTAACTGTAATTACGTATTATTTGGACAACGTGAGTTTTTAAACTTATTTTGCGAAATTACTAAAATGCCCCTTCGATTTTAGACCTAGTCAACTTAATTGACTAAGTCATCCTCCCTCATCTCTCTCGTTCACTACAACAAGAAGGAAAGAAAGGAAAGAAAAAGAGAAGAAAAAGAGAAAGAGAAGGAAGAAGATTTCAACGATCGTTCCGACTTCGTTTCCCGACGGATTTTCGAATCGTTTACGCCTACGAATTCCTCGCGATCTTTTCTACGAGTAAGCTTCTAACGATTCTCTCGTTTAATGTTTTCTATACTTCATTTTTCTCGTTTTTGTGAATAGTTGTATAATTTAGGTTTTATATGATTTTGATAGTAATTGTGGATGGATTTTCGTGTTTATCGTTTCTATATGTAGATTTTATGTTGTAGATGTTTATATGTGAAAATTAGGGATTGATTTGCATGATTAATCGATTTAAGGTTGATTTATGTTTGATTTTCGCGTATTAGGTTTGATGTTCTGCATGTTCTGCTCAATTTTTACGCACTCGGGCCATGCACACGGGGTGTGGCAAGCCCGTGTGGGTGTACACGGCCTCTTGCACGGCCGTGCAAGAGACCGTGCGTGTTTGGGGATGGTGCACGGGCTGTGCACATGGCCTTGAGGCCGTGCGCGTTGTTTGATTGTGCACGGCCTCGGCACGCGGCCGTGCACAAGGCCGTGTGGCCCGATCGCACAGTGCCCTGACGTTCTGTAAGTTAGGGCCCGTTTTGCACTACGGGTCCCTCCGAGACTCGTCTTTTCCGAATTCTTTCTTTGCTCGTGTATTCGATATATATGAAATAGATATGAATTGCATGATTTATGAATTTACAACATGTTCGGGTATATGAATAGTGTGTTTTAAGTTTTCGTTAAAATTTCTAACTTTTGCATGTGAAGTCCGATTTTTCCAAAATTCGAATGCATACTCCTTTATGATATCTTAAGCATGTCCATAAAGTTTCGTTGCATTTGGTCTTGATTTGCATTTTTAAATTTGAGAATTACTCTGTTTTCGTTTGATAATTTGAACTTAAGTGCTTGATTTGATTGTGTAACGTGCTCCTATGTGTTTTAATATTCTCGTATAAGCCGTGCGTCGTCTTTAGTCTTATTTGGTTGCGTCCTGGTATTTTTGCAGACGATACTCCCGTGGAGTAGCACCGGTTATAGCTTTTTGCTCTTATTTTGCATAGCAGCCAGGTGAGGCTTTCCGTTTCTGTTTCCAGTATTATTATGTATATATATATAAATAAGCCTCTCCCGAAATAAGCCACGTTTATGTTTTGGTTTTCACACCGTTTATATATATACTTAATAGATATTTAAGATTATTATGTTCATTTGGTTTATCGAAAATGATTTGATATGAAAAGTACTACGTATAGAATTTGAAATGTTTACGAAAGAGACATGTAAAACCTTTTGTTTTCTAAGGCGAACTTTGGCCTTCGGCCTCGCATATAACATGTCTCGAACGGTCTTTTGGCCAACCCGAAATGTTTGAAAAGCGAGTTATGAACTGTATGCATGATCGTTTGGGCCCGGAGTAAGAGCGATAGGACGAAGTCGGTAGACGTCGGGTCTACGGCATAAATCCTATGGTTTCCTCCATTTGGGAGCTCGGGGTGAGGCCGGAGTGGCAGCCCTTTGAGTACCTGAGTTATTCTAGTTTGTTACGAGTAGTTCGGGTTTGCAGTCCGGCTACATTGGAGGAATAAGGGAGGTTTCCGGTTTTATGTTTTGGATATTGGAGTTCAGGGCTCGACTCGCCGAGTCATATGAAAAGTTATGTTTTACGTTAAATCACCACTCGACTACGAAAACCTTTCTTTTATGTTGATTTCTTTTAAGTTTAAAATTGCTGATTTATTTCCCGTTTTATTATATACATTATTATTCCCTCCTCACTTAGTCGTTTGACTAACCCTCTTTGTCTTACCCTATATTGGTTTCAGGATACTAGGCGGGATTCGTCGTCGTCGTCGTAGAGTTGTATTTATTTTCTCATGTACATTCCTTTTTCCGTATGTTATGAATTAGATTTTTAGGATATTAGGATTTTATTTAATTTGTATTCGGGATTATGTATTTATTGAACCCGTTATTATATTTATCGGGATACTGTATCGAACCCGTTTGATGTTATGTAATTGAATTTCGTTAGCCTTGGTGGGCTTTAATAATTGTGTATTTATTATGTTCTATTGCTTTGATTAATTATATTGCTTCTGCGTCTCTGTCTTTTCATTGTTTTTAAAACCCCGCCTAGTGATTGAGTAAATGCTTGCCGTTCGCCGGGTTTCGGTTCGGGTCGGATCCCATTTCGGCTCCGGGTCGGGGCTCGGTGCGGGGCGTACGTTACCTGTTTGGGGCGCCCGCTACAGTTGGTATCAGAGCTCTTCTTTGGTCCAATGGCCTAAGCTCTGAATCGTCGTGTTTTGTTTGTTTGTCGGTCGTTGTGGGCCGATGTAACTTAGGGAATTGCACTCGCCAGTATTCAAGAACGCTTAGTGTTTGAATTGTGACGGATCTTTGTTGGATGATCAACAACAAAAGATCTTTTACAATCAAAACACTGGGATGGACTTGGATATAGGTGGATGTGAAACTCAAGGTTGTACTTGCCATGCCTGGTTGTCTGTCGTGTCCGGTTGTGTCTAGGTCGTACGGCTTAGGACTTCTGTGGATTTGTGCAAATGTGCTAAGTGCTTATGTGAACACTAAGTGAACATTACTTGCCTATGTGTTTACAGCTTTGCATGTTCACTTACCTGTCATGCATAACTGTTAATGGCTTTACAGGATGCCTCCACGTCGTTGTCCCTGTGGACAGTCTTCGTCATCTTCATTGACACCTCAGACAGATCCACCGATTCCAGCCGGAATTTCGGAAACATTAAGACAGTTCATCGCTCATGCCCCTAAAGGAAATGTTGAGTAGGAAGCGTGGGCTCAATTTCTCAGATTCGAACCACCGCAATTTGAAGGTGCCCCGGATGAAGTTATTGCCGAGGCATGGATATCTGCTCTAGAAAAGATTTTTAGGATTATGGAATATCCGGACTCTCTAAGAGTTGGGTTTGCTATTTATTTGATGACTGGAGCTGCACAGGAATGGTGGAAACAGATTGAACAACGATGGGAACGCGAGCATGTAGTCCCGACTTGGGATCAATTCTTGACTGAGTTCCGGGCTGAATACATTACGAGTATTGTTCGTCAGCAAAACGAAAGTGAATTTCAGGCCCCCGTTCAGCCTAATCCTCCCCAACCTCAAGGACATCCACGACCCATATGTGGATTCTGTAAGGGCCCGCATTTGGAGGCTAAATGTTGGAAGAAGAATGGACTGTGCTACGGTTGTGGTAGCGCCGACCACAGAGTGAATGTATGTCCGAAGAGAAAGCCGAAACGAGTCGAGAAGACGGTGCTTGAACGTATGAATGATCCAGGTATATTGCATGGTCATGACATTCATCCAAATTAATTTAATTTCATATTATGTGAATTTAGAAATTATGTGTGTTAAGTGTATTATATTATGCATGTGATTTCGATGTTGTTATTCGTGTTTAAATTTTGTGAAGTTTGTGTGGTTTTAATCACACGAACTACCCCTGTATGCCTTGCACGGTCTCGCCACACGCCGTAACGAGACCCTGTGCACTTATCTCACACGGCCTTGTTGCACCCTGTGCGAGAGGCCGTGCGCATGAATACACACGGGCTCGTCACACGCCGTGACGAGAGCCCGTGCGTGTTTGTCCTCACGGGGTCGTCACACGCCGTGACGATACCCCGTGCGCGTTTCTCACACGGCCTCGTCACACGCCGTGACGAGAGGCCGTGCGCATTTGTTCCAGGTTTTAAAATGGTCAGTAGCTTCTCATTCTCGCGCACACCCTCACTTTTTCTCCTCTTCTCATGCGAGAAATCCCTCTTGTTTTTCCCCCAAATTCATCCCAACTTTGATTTCGTTTAGTTCTCGATCTAACCGACGGATTTTAGTGAGATTTTGAAGGTGTATTGTCTGCAGCAAGTTCTTTGGATTATTGAAATTTGGGCTCGATCCGTTATACCGATCTCACACAATCTTTGCCCGAAGTAGCGCACGCCAAGTGTTCGGTAAAAGTCTCAAGTGAAAATTTGCAACTTAATCCTTCAATTCACAACAATTCCAACTCTTCTATGGAAGGTGCTCGTGAAACCCGTGGCGGACGTCGGGCAAGGGAATTACCCGACATAGCGGCCCCGGAAGGGTACCAAGTGGATTTGGGTAATGAAGACGATCAAGATATTTTCAACCGGTTAATGGAACGACCGGTTAGAGCCACGCAATTTCTAGACATGTGTAGCGGGCGCCCCAAACGGGTAACGCATGCCCCGCACCGGGTCTCAATCCGAAGCCGAAACAGAAATCCGACCCTAAATTGAAACCCGGCGAACGGCAAACCGATTTACTCAATCACTAGGCGGGGCTTTTTGTAAAACAACAACAACGACAACAATGCGGGAGCGGAAGCAACAACCAAATTAAATTCCATATAACAACATTCAAAGCAGTAGTTCAATTGCACAAATAGTTAAAGCCCACCAAGGCTAGAAAAATTCAATTACAATAATATAATAAATAAACGGGTTCGATACAATATCCCGGTGATACACAAATACGGGTTCAACATATCAATCCCGATAACAATAACACATAACCTAATCAAAAGCTTAAAACTATCTAAAAAGGGACAATCACCGAAAAGAAGAAAACCCGCGATACAAGACTGACGATGCCCACCTAGATACCACCTGGAACAGATAAGGTTAAAAGCAGGGAGGGTTAGTCAAAAGACTAAGTGAGGGGGAAAAAGAGAGTACATACATAATAGCATACGGGAATAAATCACCATTTTAACTTAAAAGAAACAAACGTAAAAGAAGGGTTTTCATAAATATTTGGTGATTTATCAAAACATGACATAACGGGACATATCATATTGCTCGGCGAGTCGAGCCCTCAACTCCTCATATCATAACATAACATACCTGAAAACCATACCATCCTTATTCCTCCCACATAGCAGAAGGACCGCTAAATCCAACTGCTCTATAGGCATAATAGCCTATCCTTCGGACGACACGAAGTCTCCGTCACAGGAGCACAAAGGTTGCCACTCCGGCCTCACCCGTGCTCCTGGTATACATGGAGCAAGCTACCGAACTCCACCGTAGACCCGCTGTCTATCCGGCTTCATCCGATCGCCATACTCCCGGGCCCACGAAGACAAAACAGGCACACATATCAAATCTCGCATTTTCATAACTATCATTTTCCTATTAAAACAGGAATCAAGACATTTCGGGGAGGGCCAAAAGGGCCGTTCGAGACAGGCGGTGTAACGGCAGGAAATACAACCGGGTATTCCATCGTCAAGGGAAAGCCGCCCTAACGACTTCACTCAACGAGAAGGTTTCCAAACCCAAAATTACATTTAAATCGAAACATGGTTCGCTTGTCTCTTTTTGAAAACATTTCGAAATCATATACATAATATTCATTTAATATCAAATCCGTTGTTCTTAAACCTCATAAAAGTAATAAGAATAAAGTATTTACTAAATATAGTAATACGGGATGAAAACATAAATTACACATGCGAGGCTTATTTAGTGAGGCTCAATAGTACATATCTATGTAATACGGGATAACAATAGAAACCTCACCTGGCGATAACCAAAAGAAAGCCCAAAACGGAAACGAGCAACCTAATCCACGAGAGTGGAACCTGCAACTGACAAACGACATAACCACGTAAGACATACGACGACGCACGGCTCAAACGAAAGCATAGAAACACGTAAAAGCACGTTATACAATCACATAAAGCACTTAGGTTCAATTATCAAACGAAACGAAGTAATTCGCAAATTTGAAAATGCAAATCAAGTCCAAATGCAATGAAACTTCATGGACATGCTTTAAATATCATAAGAGAGCATGCATTCGAATTTCGGGAAAATCGGACTTCCTATGCAAAAGTTAGAAAATTTAACGAAAACTTAAAACATACTATTCATTCACCCGAACATGTTATAAATTCATAAATCATGCAATTCCTATCTATATCATATATATCGAATACACGAGCGAAGAAAGAATTCAGAAAAGACGAGTCTCGGAGGGACCCGTAGGCCAAATTTGCCCCTGACTTACAGAAGGTCAGGGGACTGTGCAATCGGGCCACACGGGCTCATGCACACGGCCTTGAGGCCGTGTGCACCAAGACCGTGTGCACCAAATGGACACGCACGGCCTCTCTACAGGCCGTGTAGAGAGCCCGTGTATGACCAACACGCACGGCCTCTCTACAAGCCGTGTAGAGAGCCCGTGCACATGCACACGGGCTTGCAACACCCCGTGTGCAAAGGCCGTGTGCGTGCGATAACAGCAGAAAATTCACAGAAACTCGAAACCTTCACAAATCAAATCCTAAATCCCATAATTAACCAATTAAACATGCAAATCACACCCTAATTTTCACATATAATCATCTACAACATATAATCTACATATAGAAACGATAAACACGAAAATCCGTCCATAAATTCATCCAAAATCATATAAACCCTATATTATATAACTATAAACAAAATCGAGAAATATGAGGCATAGGAGACATTAAACGAGAGGGACGTGAAAGGCTTACTCGTAGAAGAGATCGTGAGGAGTTCGTAGGCGTAAGCGGTTCGAAAATCCGTCGAGAAACGGAGTCGGGACGATCGATTGACCTTCCTCTTCTTCTTTCTCTTTTCTCCTTTCTTTTCTTTCTTCTTTGCTGCGTGAATGAGTAAGGGAGAGAGAGTGATGGCTTAAGTCAAAGGAGTTGACTCGGTTGAGAAACGAAAGGGCATTTTTGTAATTTCGCAAAATAAGTTCAAAAACTCACGTTGTCTAAATAACACATAATTACAGTCAAAATTCATATTATTAAACGCACATTGACAATTCGTAATTTAAATATTAAAATCACTCATATACGAAATAGTTATAAAAATCATATAATAATTAATAAAATAAATAATAAATCGCGAGGGAAATCGATTCGGGCTCCAGGTTCACAACACGAATTTTCGGGGCGTTACAATCACCCCTCCTTATGAGAATCTGGTCCCCAGATTCTACTGATTAGAGTTAAACAACCCTGGGTGAAACTTATGCATCTTCATTCGGATCTCTCACGAAGCTCCTTCGACTGTCTGATTCATTCAAGGGACTCGCTAGGAGATATTTCGCGGATTGCACAACTCCAAGCCTGTTCGGGGTTCTTGCAAGTAGCTTTTCAGTAGAACTTGAGCTATCTCCATTTATTGTCGAAAGGCCTGAATCCGATCGACAGCACCTTGGAGAAATCCCAGATAAACCTGTAACAGTAATTACCATCTTAAACCTTCAGTAGTCCGGACACGAACTCCATGGTGAATCCATTCCCAATCCCATATAGGGGTATGCAGTAGTCATAGCTAACTCCTTAGTCTTTGATGCTCGGCTTTGATCTGCTGGCAAGCCAGGTATCTCTTGACTTAATCGAGTAAGTCTCTTTCTTTCGACTCTTCGAATCATGGGTCCGGGACTTATATTGGGAAGTATTGGGGTTGCCAACACAAAGCTAAAACTTTGGATTATTCTTCGCTCAAATTGTCTGACTCGGGATCCATTCTTTTGCAGACTTGGCATTTTAGATTCTTCAACCCAATTCTGACTGGGTCGTAAGGCTATGAATGAAATTATCCAAAATGGTGCAAGTCCAATTCAGTTTAGCCTCAATTTGTGACACGTTCGTGATTTGGTTCAAAGTACCAACTACGATATTCGCTTTTCCCAAAGAACACTGATTCTTGTAATCTTAGTCCTCAAACATTTTCCATTAACGACATTGGGGTTGGTTCAACTCCTCCTGATTTAACACTTGTTAAACTCTCATAATCGGTGGGGATGTCAACAAATCCCATAAGAGATAGTGGCGACGCTTCAGCTAATCCTCTCCTACAGTAGCTCGTGCAATGTCCTGAGGGCAACTTTCTGATTGATTTAAGCTTCCCGAGCATGAGCTATGGTTTCTTCATTAGTACCATTTACCAATTCAACCTTTCATGTGATGCATTCTCACTCACGACGATTCCTTCAGAATCCCTTGAGCAGGGTTAATATTGAAGTTGTAGTTAATCTCTTCTCGACTCCTAAGAACAAGTCTTACAGAGATCGTCCATTCGAGTTTATTTTCTTTCCCGTTGACTCAAGCAACAGGGTTGCAAGCTTAGAGAAATTCCACTCGAAGTCTTGGTTTGTTCCCATTCCAGTACCGTTCAAATCTTCAAAGATCCTCCTTCTCTTCTCACTCCGGATCCGAAATGACTTAAAAGGTCCCTAAGTCGATCCAGATTTCACATCCGTTAGGTGGGGCAACTAGCAGGTGCCCGTTGTTTTCTGGCGTACCATACGGAGGTGTTCTGCGTTCTTCCTCTAATCTCGAGGACACCAAGGTGACTCCTTAGGAAGCAACGACTAACTCACTACGATATGAATGGGGTCCAGCAAGTCGCAAAGCACTTGTCAGTACTAGAGGCAGACATACGAATTCAAGATGTCTACATCAGGCACTGAAAGCTGTCTTCAGAACATATTCGTCTCGGGCACAGAGCTGATGATACCCTAATCAAATGTTGTTCAGAAAAAATCCTCGATCTCAAAGCATATCGGACATTTCTTCATCGACGGTAGAGAATACTTGGCTTCGTTAATATTCTGTGCAATTCTCTGTGAACAATACACACTGGAAGTGCACTATCTTCTTTCTCTACAAGCAACGTTGGAGTACCCCAGATCAAGACACTCGTTCGGGCACGTTCAAGGGAGGGAAGTTCATCAAGTCGGTTCTTCGATTCTGTCAGATCGGCAGAATCCATTCGATTAGGCGACTTCGATCACGGTTCGACTTCTTAGAGTTAGATCTTTCACAAACCATACATTCCGATCTAATCGCAAGAGCTCTCAGACTCTCGGGAAGTACGTCTGTGAATTCTATGACCAACTTGGTTCTCTGGACTTAGTCAAGTCCAAAATAATCCTTTGCTGGCAACTTGGTCAAATCTGCTGCTAACGGTTCCTTCGATGATAAACGGCAGCACGCGCACGAATCGCAAAGGTCCTCCAATCCGGCAACGAAAATAAACGAGAAGCACACAAAGAATTCAACAGGCGCACGCGCAAAGACGTCAATAATAAAAAAAAACGCAACAAGTGAGTGTAAACCACTCGAATGATGAAATGAAGGAATGGAATGACAATTTATATATTGTACCTTGCACCGAAGCATTCGGATCTAAGTTTTCCTCGACCGTCTCGATCTTCTCTTCCTCGTGCAATTTGCGCGGAAATGGAAGGGACTTCCACATGAGAAGCAACGTCCAGCTTTCTTTCGGCATTCTGACTCTTGATGGTCTCCTTGGCAAAAGCTACATATGGGTTGTAGGGCTCCCTGCGGTTGGGGAGGTGCATTCTGTTTCGATGAAGACACTTGGGAGGTCCTCTTTCCGGAAGATGGCCCTGAAGGTGTAAATGACCTCTTAGAACTCGCTGGAAGGTACTGGGCGGTGGTAGTGGCAAGAATAGGACTCGGTCCCATTAGGCTGAGTTCAGACTCAACATGCAGGGCCATTTCCACTGCGTCGGTATAGCATTGATGTCGTACCACCATCATAGCCTTCCTGATCTCGTAAGTCAATCCCTCTACAAACTGGCGAGTCTTCCTCTGCTCGTCGGCAACCATATATGGGCAATGCTTAATGAGGCGAGAGATGTGTGCCTCGTACTGATCAACTGAAGATGTGTTCTGTTTGAGAGCTAGAAATTCCCTTTCGCGTTGCTGACGAACAACCCACGGAATGTACTTGGCCCGAAACTCAGTCAAGAACTGATCCCAAGTCGGGACTACGTGCTCGCGTGTCCACCTTTGCTCAATCTGTTTCCACCAATCATGTGCAGCTCCAACCATCAGATAGATTGCATACTCGACTCTCTGAGGGTCCGGATATTCCATTATTCTATAAATCTTTTCCAGGGCTGATATCCATGCCTCGGCAATAGCGTCATCCGGGGCACCTTCAAACTGTGGTGGTTCGAATCTGAGAAATTGTGCCCACGCTTCCTGTTCAACATTTCCTTTAGGGGCATGAGCGATGAACTGTCTTAATGTTTCCGCAAATTCGGCTGAAGTCGGTGTATCGGTCAGAGGGGCCAATGGAGGTGATGAGAGCGGTTTACGTGGACGACGACGTGGAGGCATCCTGTAGAGCCAATAGCAAATATGCATGACAGGTAAGTGAGTATGCAAAGCTGTAAACACGTAGGCAACTAGAGTTCAGATAGAGTTCACATAAGCACTTAGCACATTCACACAAATTCCACAGAAGTCCTAAGCCGTACGACCTAGACACAACCGGACACGACAGACAACCAGGCATGGCAAGTACAACCTTGAGTTTCACATCCACCTATATCCAAGCCCATCCCAGTATTTTGATTGTAAAAGATCTTTTGTTGTTGATCATCCAACAAAGATCCGTGACAATTCAAACACTAAGCGTTCTTGAACACTGGTGAGTGCAATTCCCTAAGTTACACAGGCGCACAACGACCGACCAAACCAGCAAAACACGACAATTCAGAGCTTAGGCCATTGGACCAAAGAGCTCTGATACCAACTGTAGCGGGCGCCCCAAACGGGTAACGCACGCCCCGCACCGGGTCTCAATCCGAAGCCGAAACAGAAATCCGACCCTAAATTGAAACCCGGCGAACGGCAAACCGATTTACTCAATCACTAGGCGGGGCTTTTTGTAAAACAACAACAACGACAACAATGCGGGAGCGGAAGCAACAACCAAATTAAATTCCATATAACAACATTCAAAGCAGTAGTTCAATTGCACAAATAGTTAAAGCCCACCAAGGCTAGAAAAATTCAATTACAATAATATAATAAATAAACGGGTTCGATACAATATCCCGGTGATACACAAATACGGGTTCAACATATCAATCCCGATAACAATAACACATAACCTAATCAAAAGCTTAAAACTATCTAAAAAGGGACAATCACCGAAAAGAAGAAAACCCGCGATACAAGACTGACGATGCCCACCTAGATACCACCTGGAACAGATAAGGTTAAAAGCAGGGAGGGTTAGTCAAAAGACTAAGTGAGGGGGAAAAAGAGAGTACATACATAATAGCATACGGGAATAAATCACCATTTTAACTTAAAAGAAACAAACGTAAAAGAAGGGTTTTCATAAATATTTGGTGATTTATCAAAACATGACATAACGGGACATATCATATTGCTCGGCGAGTCGAGCCCTCAACTCCTCATATCATAACATAACATACCTGAAAACCATACCATCCTTATTCCTCCCACATAGCAGAAGGACCGCTAAATCCAACTGCTCTATAGGCATAATAGCCTATCCTTCGGACGACACGAAGTCTCCGTCACAGGAGCACAAAGGTTGCCACTCCGGCCTCACCCGTGCTCCTGGTATACATGGAGCAAGCTACCGAACTCCACCGTAGACCCGCTGTCTATCCGGCTTCATCCGATCGCCATACTCCCGGGCCCACGAAGACAAAACAGGCACACATATCAAATCTCGCATTTTCATAACTATCATTTTCCTATTAAAACAGGAATCAAGACATTTCGGGGAGGGCCAAAAGGGCCGTTCGAGACAGGCGGTGTAACGGCAGGAAATACAACCGGGTATTCCATCGTCAAGGGAAAGCCGCCCTAACGACTTCACTCAACGAGAAGGTTTCCAAACCCAAAATTACATTTAAATCGAAACATGGTTCGCTTGTCTCTTTTTGAAAACATTTCGAAATCATATACATAATATTCATTTAATATCAAATCCGTTGTTCTTAAACCTCATAAAAGTAATAAGAATAAAGTATTTACTAAATATAGTAATACGGGATGAAAACATAAATTACACATGCGAGGCTTATTTAGTGAGGCTCAATAGTACATATCTATGTAATACGGGATAACAATAGAAACCTCACCTGGCGATAACCAAAAGAAAGCCCAAAACGGAAACGAGCAACCTAATCCACGAGAGTGGAACCTGCAACTGACAAACGACATAACCACGTAAGACATACGACGACGCACGGCTCAAACGAAAGCATAGAAACACGTAAAAGCACGTTATACAATCACATAAAGCACTTAGGTTCAATTATCAAACGAAACGAAGTAATTCGCAAATTTGAAAATGCAAATCAAGTCCAAATGCAATGAAACTTCATGGACATGCTTTAAATATCATAAGAGAGCATGCATTCGAATTTCGGGAAAATCGGACTTCCTATGCAAAAGTTAGAAAATTTAACGAAAACTTAAAACATACTATTCATTCACCCGAACATGTTATAAATTCATAAATCATGCAATTCCTATCTATATCATATATATCGAATACACGAGCGAAGAAAGAATTCAGAAAAGACGAGTCTCGGAGGGACCCGTAGGCCAAATTTGCCCCTGACTTACAGAAGGTCAGGGGACTGTGCAATCGGGCCACACGGGCTCATGCACACGGCCTTGAGGCCGTGTGCACCAAGACCGTGTGCACCAAATGGACACGCACGGCCTCTCTACAGGCCGTGTAGAGAGCCCGTGTATGACCAACACGCACGGCCTCTCTACAAGCCGTGTAGAGAGCCCGTGCACATGCACACGGGCTTGCAACACCCCGTGTGCAAAGGCCGTGTGCGTGCGATAACAGCAGAAAATTCACAGAAACTCGAAACCTTCACAAATCAAATCCTAAATCCCATAATTAACCAATTAAACATGCAAATCACACCCTAATTTTCACATATAATCATCTACAACATATAATCTACATATAGAAACGATAAACACGAAAATCCGTCCATAAATTCATCCAAAATCATATAAACCCTATATTATATAACTATAAACAAAATCGAGAAATATGAGGCATAGGAGACATTAAACGAGAGGGACGTGAAAGGCTTACTCGTAGAAGAGATCGTGAGGAGTTCGTAGGCGTAAGCGGTTCGAAAATCCGTCGAGAAACGGAGTCGGGACGATCGATTGACCTTCCTCTTCTTCTTTCTCTTTTCTCCTTTCTTTTCTTTCTTCTTTGCTGCGTGAATGAGTAAGGGAGAGAGAGTGATGGCTTAAGTCAAAGGAGTTGACTCGGTTGAGAAACGAAAGGGCATTTTTGTAATTTCGCAAAATAAGTTCAAAAACTCACGTTGTCTAAATAACACATAATTACAGTCAAAATTCATATTATTAAACGCACATTGACAATTCGTAATTTAAATATTAAAATCACTCATATACGAAATAGTTATAAAAATCATATAATAATTAATAAAATAAATAATAAATCGCGAGGGAAATCGATTCGGGCTCCAGGTTCACAACACGAATTTTCGGGGCGTTACAACATGGAAGCTATGTACCAATTGGGTCTTGGCGAAGGGATCTCCCGTTACATCGACAACATTGGGTGGGCTAATTTTTGGAGTATCCAAAGGCCATCCTATCGCTGACTCACTTGTGAATTTTTAAGCTCTCTTAAGGGCGCGGCATTTCCGGACGACAACGAGATGCCGATAGGAATCCACTTCAGAGCGTTCAACCGTGACTATACGCTCTCATACCGGCAGTTGACCGAGTATTTTCAATTGGATGTTACGGCACCTAGGAGACGTGCCGACGGATGGAATCAAGCCGAAGCGTGGAGACGTATCTCTACCTCCACCGAAATATTTAACTCCGGCGTATCCAAGGCCACGATGCTCATTACCACTCAATTGAGAATTATGCATAGAGCCGTGTCTCGATCGGTTCTAGCCAGAGGAGACAGCCCGGGTGCGGTGAACACCGAAGACTATCTAATACTCGACCATATGGTACGAGGGGAAAGGTTCAACCCCATCTCGTACATGATGGACCATATGAAGTATATCTCCACTAGGTCGAGAGGGGAAATTCAAGTTGGCTCATACATTACCGCCATTCTGGAGTGTGCCCAGGTGGAAGGGCTCGATACCCAGGTTCCTGTTGGAGGTTCGACCTCAATTAGCTACGGCACTTTAGCTCAAATGGCGATCTGCACGAAGGGTCCAAGGCGGAACGACCCATATATTCTGGTAGATGGACTACCTTTATAGGAAGCTGACCAAGGGGATGGTCCCGAAGAAGGACCTTCAGACCCAGAGGTCCGAGAGCAGGCTCAGCATATCTACTCCCAGCTGATGAGACAGGATGCTTCTATACCTGAGTCTTCACGTGGCAGAAGAAGCACTCAGCACCAGGAATCGATAGACCTGCAACAATTTTATTCAGAGTTCACTGACTACCGACGGGTGTCTGATGAGAGATTTGCCCAGCAGGAGAGGCAGATCAACGAGGGCTTTGCAGCTCAGCGAGCCCACATTGATAGTCAGTACACAGCCTTGCAGGCAGAGCTTCAGAGATCCATATCAGAGATGCAGATGTCACTATCTGAGCAGCTGGATCAGTATTTCCGTCGTGGTCCTGGCGAGCCTTGAGCTATCTATTTTATTTTCTTCTTTCTCGTTAAGTTGTTTAGGATTTGATGTAATTTTATATTTTGTATGACTTTGAATTTTAATTTGGAATATTAAGTGTTTTTAAGTGTTTATCATGAATGTTGTTTTATTATGTGATTTAATTGCATTTGAATGTTCGATTTAATTCGCGTTATTAGAATTTCCTTTAGGTTATGCTCCTCTTAACTAACTCCGAGACCGGAAGAGAATCTGAGGACAGATTCTTCTGAAGAGGGGAGTATTGTAACGACCCGAAAATCCGATTTTACAATTCGGTATATTTAATCGAGTAATTGTGCAAATTATTATTTTATTTAATATTTATTCTAAGATTTCAGAATAATTTCGTAAATGAGTGAATTTAGATATTTAAATCACGAATTGTCAATGTGCGTTTAATTATATGAATTTTAACTGTAATTACGTATTATTTGGACAACGTGAGTTTTTAAACTTATTTTGCGAAATTACTAAAATGCCCCTTCGATTTTAGACCTAGTCAACTTAATTGACTAAGTCATCCTCCCTCATCTCTCTCGTTCACTACAACAAGAAGGAAAGAAAGAAAAGAAAAAGAGAAGAAAAAGAGAAAGAGAAGGAAGAAGATTTCAACGATCGTTCCGACTTCGTTTCCCGACGGATTTTCGAATCGTTTACGCCTACGAATTCCTCGCGATCTTTTCTACGAGTAAGCTTCTAACGATTCTCTCGTTTAATGTCTTCTATACTTCATTTTTCTCGTTTATGTGAATAGTTGTATAATTTAGGTTTTATATGATTTTGATAGTAATTGTGGATAGATTTTCGTGTTTATCGTTTCTATATGTAGATTATATGTTGTAGATGTTTATATGTGAAAAATAGGGATTCATTTGCATGATTAATCGATTTAAGGTTGATTTATGTTTGATTTTCGCGTATTGGGTTTGATGTTCTGCATGTTCTGCTCAATTTTTACGCACACGGGCCATGCACACGGGGTGTGGCAAGCCCGTGTGGGTGTACACGGCCTCTTGCACGGCCGTGCAAGAGACCGTGCGTGTTTGGGGATGGTGCACGGGCTGTGCACATGGCCTTGAGGCCGTGTGCATGAGGCCGTGCGCGTTGTTTGATTGTGCACGGCCTCGGCACACGGCCGTGCACAAGGTCGTGTGGCCCGATCGCACAATGCCCTGACCTTCTGTAAGTCAGGGCCCGTTTTGCACTACGGGTCCCTCCGAGACTCGTCTTTTCCGAATTCTTTCTTCGCTCGTGTATTCGATATATATGAAATAGATATGAATTGCATTATTTATGAATTTACAACATGTTCGGGTATATGAATAGTGTGTTTTAAGTTTTCGTTAAATTTTCTAACTTTTGCATGTGAAGTCCGATTTTTCCGAAATTCGAATGCATACTCCTTTATGATATCTTAAGCATGTCCGTAAAGTTTCGTTGCATTTGGTCTTGATTTGCATTTTTAAATTTGAGAATTACTCTATTTTCGTTTGATAATTTGAACTTAAGTGCTTGATTTGATTGTGTAACGTGCTCCTATGTGTTTTAATATTCTCGTATAAGCCGTGCATCGTCTTTAGTCTTATTTGGTTGTGTCCTGGTATTTTTGCAGACGATACTCCCGTGGAGTAGCGCCGGTTCTAGCTTTTTGCTCTTATTTTGCATAACAGCCAAGTGAGGCTTTCCGTTTCTGTTTCCAGTATTATTATGTATATATATATATAAATAAGCCTCTCCGAAATAAGCCACGTTTATGTTTTGGTTTTCACACCGTTTATATATATACTTAATAGATATTTTGGTTCTTGCTTCAGGTAGATAGGTGGCGGTGTCACCTATCTTGTTAGTCGGCAGCAGCAGGTTTAGGTCGGTTCTTGTCTCTTGTCTTGTCAGTGTCCCAACAACATTCGAGTCTTTACTTGATGACTTGATTTAGCTTATTGTATTTAATATTATGATTTATTTTCCGTACTTATGTGCCCTTGATGTGGGATAGATAGTTGAGCCGTGGATGACATTAATTGGATATTTACTTTGGAATTGTTTTATGAATTATGTTACCATGGATGGCTTTTATGATTAAATTGTTATTTTCTGAAATCGCTTCCGCACTATTCTGATTATTGCTGTTGTTGTTGGGGCGTCGTGATGCTGTTGCCGGAGTTTGATCAAGTGATTGCCGTTCGCCGGGATGGATTTTCAAATGGGGTACCTTTACCTCGTTTGGGAGTTCGTCTCGGTGCGGATGTGGTGTCCTTTCTCCTCATACGGAAAGGGGCGCTACAGTCTTTGGTATCAGAGCCTAGGATCTTGAAAGGGAACCGAAAGCTCTAATATCTAGTCTTATCTTGCTTTCAGTGTCTGCATGGGTTATGTCAGTCCGTGTCAAATTCGTGGTTCGATGAGTGTTTGCCATTTCTGGGTGCCTAAAATTGTGAAGGATTACAGTTGGCTTAATTAACCAACTGGCGGTCCTTTGCAAGTTTTTGTACTAAGGAAGACGTAACGCGAGTCGAGCGTGGAATTCTTTGTTGCGTCTTATTTGGTTTCGGCGTATAGGTCGTGCGGCTTTAGGATCGCGATTTATTTGTTAATATGCCTCGTGTGGTTGCATACTAACATCATCAGACATGCATATTGAAACTTTGTGATGCAGAGATGATCAAACATTGTCTTCCTTTGAGATAGGACCCTACCGAAGGATGCTAACTTGGTGGATACATCTTAAGAGATTGGTCCTATACTCAAAAGGATTGGTGAAAGATACACAACTCATAATAGGGATTGCATTAGAACATCGCTTGTAACTTGTCTTAAATGTATTTGTGCTATTACGTGTTGTTCTTTTACTTTGTGTGAGTTTCTCTATGGGTTTTAGCATTGGTACCGCTTTAACCTATGAGCTCCATCTGTAAATGTTGATAAGCAAGGACAACAAGCAAAATTGACAGACAGAATGACACAATAGCACAGGGTCGTATTTGGGTGTTGACAAGCTACAAGATTGATGGTTTTGGACTGTACTACAACAAAGGGAACTTTATATTTCAGCCAGTTTCAGAGCATCTTCAGGGTCAACCGAGTGTCAAGGAAGATCGTTCTGCTGTGTCATCTTCGAAAACAATGACAGAACAGAACTCACGGAGATTGAAATCTACTGTGAGTCGGAATTAGACTAAGACACTATCAGACCTGAAGAGCACCGGAATCAGCAGAGTGCTATAGATGAATTGTTCGACCTTTCGAACTTTACTTCCTCGGTTACCGCAATCAACTCAGAGGTACTAATCGTGGTACGAGGGCAGTAAAAGAGAGAGTTACTGGAGAACAATGGTTACCAATTCCAGCACCGTTAAGATAAAGCCAGTTGACGATAGCTACTTTGCACAGTGAGATAGATGATAGCGTGATTTCAGAAGCACATTCGACAATCAGATTCCGAAACAGATTCAGAAGATGAAGAATTATTTGAGTTTGAAGATTGGGATCGCGATACAGATATTCTATTTTCGAGGATGGAGCATGGAAATATCTCGTGACTAATCAGAGAACCATGTCAGTAAAAGGTAACTCGCAGACGGAGTTGTTACTGATTTGATCGGGCTTCGTAATGTAATTCGTATCTCACTACCTAGAGATACTACCTGACAGGATGCATATTCCACTTTCAGACAGAGCGTGGGAACAGATCAAGATCAACAAATGAACAATATATGTGGAAGGTTTCTCACAGATAGTCACTACCGAGCTCGACCGAGCTTTGGAATATGATCAGTATCTCACCCCTCTAGAGATACTATCCGATGAGATACATGAACTAATTCCGGACAGAGTACAGTGGAACCAGAGGTGACAGCAGGAATGAAGTCAGTATGGAATCGGACTACGAGACAGTAAAGGGAACGTATTAGAAACCAACAGATGTCGCCAGCACAAACTCGTGAAGGAAATGAAACATCGAGCAACCGAATGGTGAAATGAAGAATGGGTAAAAGAAGTTGATCTGAGTCAGACATCGAGCTGGGGTAGATCAGTTACCTTAAAGGAGTCAACTTCTGGTCAGGCAGAGTCACCACGGATTTCGAGGATCTCAAACCACATTAGAGATCGGATGAGCTTATGTGATTAATTGCTTTAAATATTTATTAAGTGTTTCGTGTGACTTACGTGCTTTAACTGCCTTTTAATTCTTACTTGCGCTAATTGAATGATTAGTTGATTAGGCTTTATATGATCTCTGCGTAGATAGTGCATAATTCGATAGCCTCGTTATACGCTATTAGAAAGTGCTAAGGATAAGCAGTTCTTAGTCGACTAGGAGCGATTATGTTGCGAGTTCGATATGCGGATCTGGTTAGCGTCGACTTTACCAGATCTACCTGCAAGAGGAACACTTCGGAAACTGGTCGAATTGAGAGCAGAAGTGAGCATGGATGTCAGATTTTCAGGAATCAAAGGAGTCTGTGCACGCACTGAAGACGCTTTGAGTTGGACAGAACGAAATCCTGAAACCGAAGCCAAAAAGGAAATTTGGCAGAGAACGGTTTGACGTGAGAAGTAGAATCTGAGGACAGATTCTTTTGAAGGAGGGAGTATTGTAACGACCCGCAATCTCTAAGTTCAAGATTAGCACGGTTATCGGAATTCGGACCGTTTACGGTCCCGACGTCTTTCACACTTGCACGTTTTCCAACTCTTGCATTTTAAATATTTTTTATAAATCATTAATTTGGCATTTAAAACCCAAGGCATTAATTAGAATTTAATTTGCATCGTTTTGCCACTAATTAGGGTCAATTTGGTAAATTTATATTTATAGCTCGTTTAATTTAATTTAGTAATTAAACGGTGTACATTGGACTGGGGTTCAATGTAATAATGCATATTTTATCGAGGTTCTAAATATTTTCATAAGATTCTAAATATTATTCATTAAATCATATTTTCAAGAAATTGCATTTTTGACCCAAAACTATTTACACTTTGACCCTACCCGGCATTGACTTTTCGTAAACTCATGAATTTTAATAAAACGAACCTCAATCTTTGTTAAGCATTTAATTACGATCATTTTGACACTAAGTACGCCTGATTCCGACACTTTACACTATTTGTACATTTTTCGAGGATAGGGTATATTATGCAATTAATGAAGAATGTGGGGCAGAATTGAAAATTGAGAGAGAAGGAGCAGCAACGCGAGAACCCCCTTTCTCCAAAATTGGGGATTTTGCAATTCTTCACCGATTGAAGCAAATGATATATGGAAATCGATCGTCTCGACGAGAGGAACACATTGGTACCATTATTGTGGCGATTGGAGCGACGGTGGATGCGCTGTGGCGGTGAAAAGGTGGCGCAGCAATGAGCTTCTCGTCGGAGGCTTTTCCGGCCATGGCGAGGCTTGGGCTTGGTTGGAGATGGAAGCTCTCGTCGAGGGGAGTCTTTTGGCGGTGGTCTCACGGCCTGATTTGGCCGGACGGCGGCGGATCGAGGAGGAGACAGCGCGGCGGTCAACGGCGGATTCCGGCGACTCCAGGCGGCGTCTAGACGGCGCACCACCGTGGCTGGAACGACCTTGAAGAGACGAAGATTTTGGTGGTGGTCTCATGGCCTAGAAGTGAGCCGCCGCAGCGACGTGGTGGTCTAGACTTTCCGGCCACCATTTTCAAAGAGCTTTATATGGATTTCAATCTTCTCGACATGGGTAAGCCGATTTCGAAGTCAATTTCGTATTTCGTTAAGCCGATTTTCGTTAATTTCGATTCTTGGATTCTAGGGTTTTGGAGCTTCAAAGTGAAATGAAATTCCGATGGATGATCCGATTGAGAAACGGCTTTGAGGGAAGTGATGGGCTCATCGATAGGAACATTTCGGTATAAGGGTTCGACCATCGGAGGTGGGCCGGCGGCGGTCCGGTGGTGGCAGGTGGTTTTCTGGTATTTTGGCACTGTTCCGGCGGGAATCCGGCGACAGAGTCTTCGGACAGATCGTGCCCCTCGACGCAACGGTTGTAACGGTGCTGGTATTACTCAAATCCGACTTGTCGTTTTTCTTTTATCTCATTTTTCGTATAATTGTATTAATTGGTAGCTTTTTGATTGTAGCTTCTAGCTTTTACCTTTTCGGATTGTTTTGGCATGAATCAATTGTACTATAACTTGTGTAAATTGGTGATTGTTGATGATATATGCTGGTGTAGTCGAACGGATGGGTTTCGGTTCGATTAGGCTAGAGATGAGAACAATATGAACTTGTAGCTTTTGAGCTTTTGAGAAAAGCTATAAGTTGTACTTTAATTGTTGTTGATTTAAATGAAATATATTTGTTTGATGTTTAATTGCAAGCTTAACCCCTGGTTAGATTACGCTTAAATGTTATTATTAATTAAATGTTAATTGTTATTCGTTTATTTAATTATTGCATGCTTTTGCATAAATTGACCATATTGCCCCTACTTGCTTTCTTATGTTTAAATGTTGAATGAGTGTCCTTAAGCATGTTTGTATTTTGATAGCCGAGCGTCAGTGTCTATTTTCTTGTTCGTGTCAGTCATTCATCCTCTAGACCCCGTGTTTTTAGGTGGGATCTCTGAGGGAGAATCATACATGTTGCTTGCTTGCTTTTCTCGTTTGTCGAGCTACAGGTAAGGGTTTAAACTATTTTCAACTAGGGCAAGGACATAGTTACTTAGGTTTCAAAATAAATTAATATACCGCCTTTTCTTATTGTTTGTTGTACTGTCTTTATTATTTCCTTATGTGCTTAGTCAAATGTTTTGATAGCGAAACCTATGCATCTACCAAAATGATTTGAAATGCTTTTAGCTAGAGACAAGTAACTTATTTATTTTAAAACTAACTATTTGATCTCTGAGGCACTTATAAGTAATGTCGTTAGGGACATCCGTTAGCATGCTTCCGAAGCGTACAACGCTTATGAGTATTTCTTAGATCGTTACATCAACTTGTCTCAAAGACCCATTTGGCCATTCATACATAACTGCTTGCATCATCTTTTCGAACGACCCCTTTGGCCACCCAAACTGTTATTGATTTCAAATGCGTGCCCTGGACTGAATAATGATTTGGGCCCGGAGTATACAGGAGGTGAGCCTGGAGACGAGCGTCTAGGGCAAATGCGGTGTATACTTCTATGCGTGTTGACTTAGGCCGGTTAGGAGGTTGACTAGCCTAAGTTGATGCGAACGGTGGTGCTAACTGCGTCTCCTCAATTCACTGTACGGTGTTGCTAATCGCATCTCCTTAAATTCTGATTGGATCACGACTTTCGGTGGTGGAGTACTTGACTACGTGTTTGCATGATTTTCATGAATGGGAGTTATAAGGAGAGGGCCCGTTCTCGCCGGGACACAATATTGCATGACTTAATGCATTATTTACTTGTCTAATTGGTTTATGGCTTTAATTACAAGTCGAAGCACATTCCGGTTTTCTTCATTTAGCATATGTATTTCCCTATATATATATAAGACCTAGGAAGCGTGACTCGAACTTGCCCAACTTAAGTCTCCTTTATTGTTCAAACTATTTAGTTGAATTACGAGCCATTTTTACTTATCATTTCCAACTTATTTATGCCATGCTTTTCGAACTTGTAACGGCCTCGTGACTCAACTAATATCATTTCAAAATGATAGGCTTGACCTTATATGCAAATATTTTCGGTTCGTCAGCCTTTTGTGTTTTCAAATAAAGCCGAACCTGAATGTTGCTTTGTGTTATAGTTTTACAACTTATATTATTGTATGTATCTTTATCAAAACGAGTAACATTCACCCCTTTTTGGTTTTAAACGATAAACGACGAACTGTGATCAATACCTAAATTGTATTATCCCCCTTACTGAGTATCCTTTATACTCACCCCTTCTATTTTGGTTCTTGCTTCAGGTAGACAGGTGGCGGTGTCACCTATCTTGTCAGTCGGCAGCAGCAGGTCTAGGTCGGCTCTTGTCTCTTGTTTTGTCAGTGTCCCAACAACAGTCGAGTCTTTACTTTATGAATTGATTTAGCTTATTGTATTTAATTATGATTTATTTTCTGTACTTACGTGCCCCTTATGTGGGATAGATAGTTGAGCCGTGGATGACATTAATTGGATATTTACTTTGGAATTGTTTTATGAATTATGTTGCCATGGATGGCTTTTATGATTAAATTGTTATTTTCTGAAATCGCTTCCGCACTATTTTGATTATTGCTGTTGTTCTTGGGGCGTCGTGATGCTGTTGCCGGAGTTTGATCAAGTGATTGTCGTTCGCCAGGATGGATTTTCGAATGGGGTACCTTTACCTCGTTTGGGAGTTCGTCTCGGTGCGGATGTGGTGTCCTTTCTCCTCATACGGAAAGGGGCAGTTGGCAAGGAACTGGATCCCCCCCTTTTTTTTTTTAGGGGGTGGGGGGGGGGGGGGGGGGGGGGGAAGCCGCGGTGGAACTCTAATTCTGGAAAGAATTCGGGGCCCTTTTTCCAAGTCTACCAGATAGAAGATGATAGAGGGCCAACTATGGTTATCTTGCACAAGACAGTGCCCTTTCACTTCGAGTTCCTTGCCAAATCTGATGATATGCTTTGGTGATCTTACCTACCAAATAACAGGCCTGCTAGATGATCGAAATCGCTCAGGTCAGTGAGCACTCATTCACTCACCTACTCCTTATCTATTTAATAGTCTCTTCCATCTACTGAATTCAAAAGGTGACCCACCGCGCCGGGCTGTAAGATAGTGCTGTTGTACTACTTGACTTGTAAGAAAGAGCTTCCGTAAGAACTCGAAGACTCTTGTCTGTATGGTAACCCTCTCTTCCGCGACTGGTAGACTATTGCACAGATAGGCCGACAGAAGCAACGTTTCTTAGCGTGCTTTTCAAGCGCTTAGCTTCTACGAGCGGCGGGACTGCAAGGCCATGTTGTTCAGTTGAAAGCCTAAGCCAAGAAGGTACGAACGAAGTGATGGGCCCCTTTCGAAGATAGGGGGCTCTTGTGGTAGTAATTTCGAGCATCTCTCCTCTTCTCTTAGCGTGCACAGTTTGCTTACATGACGCCTTAGGCATATCTCTCTTTCTTAGTTTCACGCTGGCCTAATGAATGAAAGTCAATCTTTTAGTAAGCGTATATAAGCAGCTTTTTAGTGCATAAGCAATTCTTTAGTGGTCGCACCGAAAGGTACGTACGGTGGAGGTTGGTTGAAGATGATGTTACGCAGCATTCAGAACCAGTCTTGAAGTGAATGAATTAGAAAGAACGAAGAAGTAAGGAAATGAGACGACTCTTTCTTGAACTATATCATAAACAGATCTTCTCCTCTACACCAATCACGAGTTTTTCTATTCCTCTCATATATCGTCGTAACGCCCTTAATGCTAGGTTTTGAAAAAGACTTTTCATGTAATTCCCATTTAGGTCCGATTCGGATCCCTCCGTTGTTTCCTTTTCCTTCCGCACCTTTTCCTCGAAATGAGAAAAAAGATGGTACACTTGAATTGTATTATTTAAGTGCTTATTGCTTTCAAAAAATCCTACTTCTACAATTGATGGGTCACCGGGTTATTCAAATAAGTCATGTTTTCCGTGGTTTTCTCATGTTACATCTTCCGTACCAATTCGGTCCATCCGGAATGGATCAGTTAAACATTAGGGAGCCTGGTCTTGACTCTTATGTGTGGTATTCATTCTCGTTCGGCTCTTGGAATCACATCCAGCAGTGGTTGGAACAGTTCGCAAAATCCAACCACTTCACCTACTTCATTGCCCCTAACCCTTTCTCGTACCTCTATTGAAACAGAATGGTTTCATTGTAGCGGGCGCCCCAAACGGGTAACACACGCCCCGCACCGAGTCTCGACCCGGAACCGAAATAGAATTCTGCCCCAAATCAAAACCCGGCGAACGGCACACATTTACTCAATCACTAAGTGGGGATTTCAAAAACGGAATAAACGACAAAGGTGCAGAAGCGAAAACAAAATAAAAAAATAAATCAGTGCACAAATATTAAAGCCCACCGAGGCCAACGAAATTCTAATTACTAATAACTATAATTTAATACACAGGTTCAATACAATATCCCGAATTCTAGAGTAATGGATTCAGTATAATAATCCCGAAAAAAATACATAAAATCCTAATACAGATAACATAATGAAATGCCAAACGGGACAAGAGTTTACATATGCAAAAATATAGATGCAACTCAAAAGACGCGATGACGACGACGACGTACAATCCCGCCTAGTATCCTGAAACCAACACCAGGGTGAAACAGAGGGGCTTAGTCAAATGACTAAGTGAGGAGGGAATAATAATGTATATTATAAAACGGAAGTAAATCACCATTTTTCAAACTTAAAAGAAATCAACATAAAAGAAAGGTTTTCGTAAACTGTTGGTGATTTAGCATAAAACATAAACATATCATTTCGTATGACTCAGCGAGACGAGCCCTTAACTCCAATTTCCTAACATAAAAACGGGAAACCACCCTTATTCCTCCAATGTAGACGGACCGCTAAATCCGAACTACACATTACATATGGTACAATCTCAGGTACTCAAAGGGCTGCCACTCCGGCCTCACCCCGAGCTCCCAAAGGTGGAGGGAACAAGAGGATTTACATCGTAGACCCGACGTCTAAAGTCGGAGTTTCTTCTTCTCTTCTCTTGTTGTTGCGTGAATGAGATGAGGGAGAGAGAAAGCGAGACTAAATCAAAAAGTTGACTTGGTTTGAGAAATGAAGGGGCATCTTCGTAATTTTATAAAATAGCTCAAAAACATAAGTTGCCCAAATAAATCATAGTTACAGTCAAAGTTCATGAAATTAAATGCACATTGACATGTCGTGATTTAAATATCAAAATTCACTCATTTATGAAATTGTTATAAAATCACATAATAATTATCAAATAAGTAATTAAATCGCGCAAATAAACGATTCGGACTTACCGGATAATAACTCGGATTTTCGGGGCATTACATTCATGTTCTTTCATCGATTGGTTATTCCTCTCTGTTCGCATCTCTTTTTCCAATTTCGGTCTCGATTAGTTCACAAGATTGAATGGCCGATTCTCCTCGGGACCCTCGATTCGATTGTTTTCCAAGAATGTTGAGTCGGGTATGTAAGCCATGTATCTGGGAGGAACTTTAAAAAAAAAAGAAGGGCTTTTGGTTTTTTCACCCAGTTTTGGTCGTGCAACTATTTTCAAATTCAAATAAATATTAGAGAATCTTTTAGAAGAAAGAAACTATATATGTCCATTCTCTAGTGATGGTGGGACCAACCAAGATGTATGTCGTCCAACCCGACCTCAGACTCTTTCTTCCCGACCTATTTGACTCTTCTGACTCCTCCTTCTCTTTTAGGATAGGATCATCATTGGTCCTTCGGTCATTGTATAGTGAGACAGCTAAATAGGTGGTATTCCGAGATTCAAGAGATCGAATTCCTCCTGGGAACACACGGAAGAAAGATATGAACTAGGTAAATAGAAATGGAAAAGAGATGTTTCCAATTCATCAAAATGTGAAGCTTTTTCTACATCCATATGATCTGCTAAAGTGGATCGGTATTGACCATATAATAAAAGAAGATCTTGGTCCATGGTGTCCCAAGAAGGTAAGAACTCCGACCTGTCTGATGGTTCTTCGGCCAAATACAATATACAAGTGGGACCTGCACTATGAGCAAGCTGTGCGACAAACCACTTTTTTTTCCGGTTCTGAAACAACTTAGGCAAAATAGGGTTCTACAAGGAAACCATGGATTTTTGAGTTTTTGCCATTGGTTACTGGTTGAGCCACTGGAATGGAATGAGATAAAAATCTCTGTAGATCTTTCTTCTCCACTTACTCGTAACAGGCTTTTTTTCTTTAGAATACTTCTTCTGAATGGCATAATTGTCCGATTAATTCCTCGATCTTCAAAGAAAACAGACTCCTCCTACTCCTCCTCTTTTAGGATAGGATCGTCGTTGGTCCTTATTTTACTAATGATCTCACCATTTTCTAGTAGTTGTAGTTCGCGCGAATGCGCGACGGACTATCCTTTCCTGATCACAGACCACCGTTGCTTTTCACTCTCTTTTGGTCTCTCTCTTCTATAAACCGAAGCAAAGCGCATGGTGCTGAAGTGAAGAAAGCTCAATTAAAAAGTGGGAACACGATGCAGGGCATAGCATAAATGAAAGCGCTGATCATTGGATTTGGTAGTTCCCCATTGACTTCTCTCTTTACCCCTTTGCATATGTTCCTAAATGGGTGTGCACCCCTAGATGGGCGGGGGCCAGCCTCCCACTCTCTTATGCAACATGTATTAGCTTAGCTGGGTTGGGTGGATCGTGCAATAAGCCTCTCTCGACCCTCCGTTTCTAATACATCTTTATGAAAGCCTCTCGCCTTTCGAGGTCCAGTCCATCATCAACTCAGTCAGATCTTCTTGTTTGCCTGCTTTGATTAGGCTTCCTTTAATTAACGGATTTTAATGTCATTTCGTGCCTGCAGCCCTGCTCCTGCTGGATTCGACCCTTTATCAGCTGGTTGAGTAGCTCCATAAGGGGCACAACTAGAAGAGTTGTGTAACGGCACGTCCCCAAATACAGTGCAACGCGACGTCCCGCACCAAGCCACAACCCATAACGACAGTAGACGTCTAGCAATGAGTCGTAACTTGGCGAACCACAAATATTACTAGGCAGATTTGTTTTTAGAAAAATAACAACACGACAACGACCAATGACAAAGCGAAAGCGCAGAGTAACAGTTATATAACTTATCCTACCCAGGGAGCTAGTAAAATAGTAAATTCAAAGCGCAAGTATGAAGCCCACCGAGGCCAGTGAAAAACAGATAAACATAAATAACATAAAACATATAATTCTACAACATTTATGAAATCCTAAATGAATTTAAAAGACAGTATGAAATAAATTTACAAAGACTAAAGAATATACATGCTGCCTAAGACTCGACTTCCGCCTAGTAACCAAAACCTGAAACAAAACCACAGAAGTAGATGGGGTTAGTCAAAGTGACTAAGTGAGGGGGGCTGTAATACATATATATTAATAAAACAGAAGAAAGATTCACCATTTTTAAATGAGAAGAAAGAAAATGGAAAAATAAAGATTTTTAAGCAAACATTGGTGAATCGAAAGATTTCACAACATAATAAGGCTCGGCGAGTCGAGCAATCACCACCTGTTTCACAATATAGAAATAATCAAATAAACCACCCTTATTCCTCCTTATGTAGTCAAGTAGCGAACCCGATCTACTATATAATCATGTGGGGAGTTTCACCCTCACATCTTCGATGTAGGATATACCTCATCAGTCACAGGTACTCAAAGGGCTGCCACTCCGGCCTCACCCCGAGCTCCCGTCACGGGTTTAGAGTCAGAGCACCGAGATCCACTATAGACCCATCGTCTAACCGGCTTCACCCCATACCCTGGTCTCTTGGGGCCCAATATATATCATGTGGCTCATTGGCCAGGCCGAAAGGCCAAGATAATTCCTCGCATTTCAAAATTCTTATTTGGTCAAAGGGACCAATTTCAAATCCATTTTTAACCCTTTCGAGCTAATGGAGCCTTCGAGGGGTTAATATGTAGTAATTTGATATCAAACCATTTTTCCTTAAACTCATTAAGATAATATGATTTTCAAATAGCTATTACGTATAATATAAGTTTGGGGAAAGAAATCATAAAAGCATAAAACACAGGCTTCGGGTATATATGGAATATTTACATACGTATAAGAAAGCCGAATTTGGAAAAAAAATCCCACCTGGATATCCCGAAAAGATAGCAAAAAGGACGATCAGACACAATCAGGGTTCCTCTGCAGGATTACCTGTTCGTCGAGTGCTTTGAGCGGCCTAATGGAGAAAAGAGGAACAAGAATGTTGGGTTCTTATCCGAAGGTTTATATATATATATATAAAAAGAAGTGGGGCGGACATTTGCAATAGTTGAAGCATGAGGTGGTCTTAAGACAAATTAGGGAGCAAGCAATTAGTTTGTACATAGCAGGATATATACATACTAGATATTAAACCAATATCAATGGATTTGTGAAGTCCGCACACTTCATGAGGATTAGTCAGTTGTATAAATCAATTTGAGTTAGATTTAAAATTAAGTTTCATGTTTAATATGATAATATATTTCGCACATTGAGGAATAAATTTAGATAATTTAATTACAATTAACATACATATCACTTAAATTAAACACATTAGGCAAATAATATATCACATAAGTATATATTCTCCGATCGAATTTTCTAAACTTGTCCCAATATCTTAGGAAATTTTTACTGGCTCTATTGTACGAAACCCAGGAGCGTTGCAGTTTTTGGGCTAAAATACAATTTTCTTGAAAATATGATTTAACGAAAGATGTTTGGACTTAAGAAAATATTTGGAACCTCGAAACACTTGTGTTTTTAAAATATTGGACTCCAGTCCAATTGCACTGTTAAATTACTAGATTAAATTACTCGGGCTAGAAAAGTGTAAATTTACCAAATTGACCCTAATTAGTGTCAAAGCGATGCAAATCGGATTCTTATTAATGCATTGAGGTTTAAAATGACAAAATCAATTATTCATGAAAAATCTTTAAATGATAAAGTTGAAAATCGTTAGATCATGAAATGCATCAGGTTCGTAAATGATCTGAATTTTGATAAACGCACTAATTTCCGAACTCATAAATTTTGGGGCATTACAAGTTGGCCCTATATTTCTATTTTCTTTCTATTTGTTTTCTCAATTCGATTGCAGTCTCCGAAGTCCATCTTGATCGATGGTCCCCATTAGTGCTATAACTAGCAGCTGCTTTTTTTGGAAGGCGAGGTACTCATGTGTGATTGCGGATTCCATGGTAGCAGTAGTTCTAGCTCTACATTAGGAGCACGGGAGCTCACTACCTCAATGAGTCTATCCTGCTTCAGGAAAGCTTCTGGGCTTGCAGTCTCCTGGAACTAAACTCTTAGATGCAACCGCCTCCATGGCAATCCGCTCCCGTATGGGCGTTGACATGCAACGCGAAGGTCTCCTTATTTACGAGGAAATTTAGATCAGGTTGCACGAAAGGAAGGGTGAAAACCTATATTTTTTATGAGGGGAAGGGAAAACCCCTCCCTAACGCTGGGGAAGATCAATAAATAAGAAGCTTCGGCTTAGGGTGACCAAACCAAGCTCGATTCGCTCCAAATTCCCATAGTACTGTAACGCCCCGAAAATCCGAATTATAATATGGTGTGTTCGAATCGAATATCTGCGCAATTTATTATTTTATTTAATATTTATTATGTAATTTTAGAATTATTTCGTATATGAATGAAATTCTGTATTTAAATTACAAATTGTCAATGTGCGTTTAATAATATGAATTTTGACTGTAATTACATGTTATTTGGACAACGTGAGTTTTTGAACTTATTTTGCAAAATTACTAAAATGCCCCTTCGACTCTTTAAACCCTAGCCTAAATTGACTTAGTCAATCTCTCTCCCTCTCATTTCACTCACGCACAAAAAGAAAAAGAAAGCAAAGGAGAAGAAAGAAAAAGAAAGAAAAAGAGAAGGAAGAAGAAAGATATTCCAACGATCGTCCCGACTCCGTTTCTCGACGGATTCTCGATCCGTTTTCATCTACGAACTCCTCGCGAACTCTTCTACGAGTAAACCTTTCACGAATTTTTCATTTAATGCCTCTTATGCTTCGTATTTCTTATTTTTGATGATAGTTGTAGAATTTAGGTTTTTATTCGATTTTGATAGTAAATATGGATGAATTTTCGTGTTTGTCGTCTCTATAAGAAGATTATATGTTGTAGATGATTATATGTGAGGATTAGGGTTTGATTTGCATGATTTTGTGATTAAATGTTAATTTTTTATATGAATTCGCGTAGGTTTTGGTTCTGCGAAAATGTTTCTGCTCGAATCGGTGCACACGGCCTGGTGCACACGGCCTTGAGGCCGTGTGCATGAGGCCGTGCGCGTGGAAGAATTGCACACGGGCTGTGCACACGGCCTTGAGGCCGTGTGCATGAGGCCGTGCGCGTTTCTTGATTGTGCACGGCCTCGGCACACGGCCGTGCACAAGGCCGTGTGGCCTGGTCGAACAGTACCCTGACCTTTTGTAAGTCAGCGTATTTTTTGGCCTACGGGTCCCACTTCGGCTCGTCTTTTCCGAATTCTTTCTTCGCTCGTGTATTCGATATATATGATATAGATAGGAATTGCATGATTTATGAATTTACAACATGTTCGGGTGTATGAATAGTGCGTTTTAAATTTTCGTTAAATTTTCTAACTTTTGCATGTGAAGTCCGATTCTCCCGAAATTCGAATGCATACTCCTTTATGATATTTTAAGCTTGTCCGTAAAGTTTCGTTGCGTTTGGAATTGATTTACATTTTTAAATTTGCGATTTACTCTGTTTTCGTTTGAGAATTTGAACCTTAGTGATTGATTTAATTGTATAACGTGCTTCTATGTGTTCTAATACTTTCGTATAAGCCGTGCGTCATCTTTAGTCTTATTTGGTTGTGTCTTGGTATTTTGCAGACGATACTCCCGTGGAGTAGCGCCAGTTCTTGCTCTTTTTGCTCATCTTTTGCATAGCCAGGTGAGGCTTTCCTTTTCTGATTCCAGTATTACTACGTATATATATATAAATAAGCCTCTCCCGATATAAGCCACGTTTATGTTTTGTTTCTACACCGTTTATATATATATCTAATAAATATTTATGATTATTATGTTTATTCGATTTATCGAAAATGATTTAATATGAAAAAGTACTATGTATAGTCTTCGAAATGTTTACGAAAGAGACATGTAAAATCTTTTGTTTTCTAAGGCAAACTTTGGCCTTCGGCCTCGCATATGTCATGTCTCGAACGGTCTTTTGGCCAACCCGAAATGTTTGAAAACGAGTTATGAACTGTATGCATGACCGTTTGGGCCCGGAGTAAGAGCGATAGGATGAAGTCGGTAGACGTCGGGTCTACGGCGTAAATCCTATGGTTTCCTCCATTTGGGAGCTCGGGGTGAGGCCGGAGTGGCAGCCCTTTGAGTACCTGAGTTATTCCCGTCAGTTACGAGTAGTTCGGATTTAGCGGTCCGTCTACATTGGAGGCATAAGGGTGGTTTCCGGTTTTTATGTTTGGATATTGGAGTTAAGGGCTCGACTCGCCGAGTCATATGATATGTTATGTTTTATGTTAAATCACCACCCGATTACGAAAACCTTTCTTTTATGTTGATTTCTTTAAGTTTAAAAATTGGTGATTTACTTCCGATTTATTATATACATTATTATTCCTTCCTCACTTAGTCGTTTGACTAACCCCCTCTGTTTTACCCCTGTACTGGTTTCAGGATACTAGGCGGGATCTTCGTCGTCGTCGTCGTCGCGTCTTAGAGTTACATTCTTTTGTTCATGTATAACTCTCATTCAGTATGGCTATGATTTATGTCTTTTGATTTTAGGATTTAATTAGTTTGTATTCGGGATTATGTATATATTGAACCCATTATTATAATTATCGGGATATTGTATCGAACCCGTTTGTTATTTAATTAATGGAATTTTGTTAGCCTTGGTGGGCTTTACTACTTGTGTAATTATTTATGTTTTAAATGTTTCGTTTATTTCACTTCCGCACCTCTGTCTTTGTCTTTTCGTTGTTTTTGAAACCCCCGCCTAGTTATTGAGTAAATGCTTGCCGTTCGCCGGGTTTCGGTTCGGGTCGGATCCCATTTCAGTTCCGGGTCGAAGCTCGGTGCGGGGCGTGCGTTACCCGTTTGGGGCGCCCGCTACAAGTACCTTCCTTAGGAAAAGTGACCCGTATCTTCAGGTCGCTCCAGGCTCTACCGGAACTGAGCGTACCTTGGGGCACGTGCTACAAATGGCTTTTAAGCGGACCTGTCTGATAAGGGGACTTCGTAAACTATCTAACTTTGAAGCTATTACACCCAAAAGGGTGAAACCATAAAAGCAGGTAACCGTAACTTCAAGACAGATGGTGAAGAGCACCGGTCAAGTTCACACACAAGAGGGAAGGAACGAAAGATTGATTGATCTGCTACTCGATCGGAGATAGTTAGGAAGCGCTGGTAACCGAACTCTTTCGCGAAAGGGATTCTGCCACCGAGTCTGTGTCTCTTATGAGAGCAGTCGCTAATAGAACTGGTGCGCCTCGGAAAGCAGCGTCCTTCTCAATCAATGCCTGGGCCTCCCATACATAACCACCGAACAACCATTCCCCGTACTGAGTTCTCTCAGGTGCCAACTCTTTTTTTTCTGTAATAATCTAAAAAAAAAGGTTCATGACCATCGGCCGGAAGGTGTTGAGTGATAGATATTATTTATATTCAAAGTCAGGTGCTTCCTTGTATCCCGCTTGGCAGTACATAAGGGGAAAGACGAGAATAGACCTCAAGGTCGGAACCGGCTCTTTTGGTTTTCTTTCTTTAGCTATGGTTTCCTTGACCAGAGGGTTCCAGCCAATTTAGAATGAACCGTAGCCAAAGATCCATTTGCCCAGATGGTGTGCGAAATGAGGAAATTTTCTGTAGTAGGCCGAGTTTGACTCTATCGCTCGACACACAGCCCTCTATGTAGCTCTACCACAAGACCTTTCGCATCACAAGAACGAAGGAGACCCACAAAGAGCGTTTGCACAAGGAGTGGAGCGATCCCTGAAATCATAGGTTCGATGAACAACTAAACCGAATGATCGAGAGACAATAACATAAGGGCACCTCTATAGACGTGAATGTGAGAAGCATCGGCCCCGGGGAAGGCTGGATTGTAGGAAGCGAGTTATACATCTATGAATCCTTCCTGTGAGCTCAACGAGTGCCCACGATTCCCAATAGGAGTCAGCATATCATGCGTAATGGATCCTAATGTTGAATGGGTCATCGCGGCGAAGGGTTCCAAACCTTGGAATTGTGAACATCGCTGATGGCGCGTTCACTGCATCGCACTGGTGCATACACAATGTTAATCATTATCGCTCTTTTTAGTGGGACACAATGCTAAAACGAGAGCGTCACATACGGCGCCCGATGGTGAAAAAGGAATCGCTCCTTTCGGAATCGCACTTGGTTAGATCGCCTGATTTGGGTGTTCTATGGGGAGGAGGGAGCCTTTCATTGCTTATTAGAAAACTGGTGTATAACCTTCCATGATGAAGGAAGTTAGATCCAAATCAGAAGATGACCATCACGTGAGAAGATGTGCTCGCAAGACCGTAAAGTAGCATGGATCGTTGAGAGAATGAGATCGTCAGAGGATCACAGACAGATGATCTTGTGATCAAGGAAGAGGGGGGGCCTCTAGCCTCCAACCTACTTTCTCATGCCAAACTAGGCGTAGCTATCCATGACTGATAACGAAAATTGCTAATGAATGCCCAGATAATGAATGGTAGTAAATACGATGGATATCATTCTACTATACCATAGACGTAAGATGATGTAATGTCATGCCGCTACAAGGCTGCTAGATAGATTCTTTTTCTTTTTAGGTATGTATAGAATGCGAGGAGAGCCCAAACCGGTAGCCCCATGCCAGGAAGACTGAATTTGACCTAGGTAGGCACTCAAGAAGGCATCTATCCTCCAATCATTCTAGCCGAGAATTTGGAAAGGTTTTTCCAAGGCACTGGACCTCAAACGACTAGAATAGCATCACCTACATAGAGGTACTTTTTAAGTCTAAGTGTATAGATGAACTAGAAGGGGAAGGCCAAGTCTTACCAATTTATAAATAGGCAGAAGGAGCAGAGTCGTAGTACATGGGGAAATCGGTCCTAGAGAATTGTTCTCCATGACAGGTATAGAGGATGTAGCTCGACTAAAGTCAAAGATCACAGAGGTACGAAGCCTAATGACAGAACAACCAAGCGCCTAATGGCACAGCAGAATATTTTTTAAACAAGGAAGGTGGGTGGATAGGCTAGATTTGAAGAAGGAAAAGGTCTAGCATCCAAAGTGTGCGGGGAAAGAAAGAGCTTAGGCTGTATAGGGAAAGGTCTAATGGAGGAGTCCCAGAAGAAGGTTAATTAGATGGAGGATACGGGCCGCAATCGAGGCGGATCTCTTTTCCCATATTCTAAAGCTGGAAGAACGGCATATCGAGGGCGCGAACCCCGCATCGAAGAGGTGAGGTTGTGGCTTAGCTTGGAAGCAAGTCAAGAAAAGATCGTTAAGTAAAAGCGGTTGCTATTTAATCAGCTTCTGGAACAGGGAAAGCCCTTTCCTTTTCTTTTGATTTGGAGGCCAGAGCTTCTTGTCGGGATCAAGAGGTAAAAAAAAAGTCAATAAGATAAGTGAAAGACTGACTCTCTTTTACCCGTTTGAGTATACAACTATTGTATTGAAAGACGGCATTTTTTGTCAACTCGGGGACACCCAATTCCTCTACAACATCGAATTCTGCGGCAGGGGCGATATCAGATACTGAGTAGGTGGCAAGAGTGGTATCAGCAATCCAGTTAAGCAGCAAACTACTATACTCTAACAGAAAAGAAGGAAGCGATAGAAAACTTTATGCCACCAGAACCAGATGATTAGAGAAGAAGATCCGGAGACAGATGTTGATTACTTGTCGGTGGGCGCTCTCTTGGGTCTCCTATGCTACCTCGACTAAAAAGAGCTACACCCTCTGATTCCGGGATAGAATTTGTTGAAAATGATTCCACAGTCTCTGTTTTAGAAGACAATTCAAGACTAACATAAGACGATGAAAGGAAACTAACAGAAGACTCCTCCGCGGCATCGGTGGTTACCACTGGATGGGATGTTGTCACTTACTAGGATGTTTTTTCTTAATCGTCTATAGAGTTTCGAGCTAGTGATCACTAATTTCTTTGGCAGAAGCTTCGATCTAGAATGCAGTATCTAGGATTTTCAAATGATACCGCTCTAGGAGTAATCTATAGTCCTTCCCTCCATTGCTTACGGAGACGGCAAACCTGGAGAAAGTTCTAGGTCGGGTTGGCATCAATGTTAGCAGATCGACTCCAAAGAATGCCGGGGAGTTGGAGAAAATTGAGTTCGTGCGATAAGAATTAGAGTCAGGGCGGAGGAGAGCCCCAAAGTCACTGGAGTTAATAGGACAACTCCACCTTCAATAAAGAGGAAGTAAGTAGGGCACAGGCTTTGAGGTTGGAGCCTTGCCCGTGAAAGTATCTTAATAGTTGTGTTAATCCAGATTAGACTGTCTTCTAGAAGCAAAAAGGAATCCTATTGCTATAAGAGGAAGTGAGGCTGACACTAATATTGAATTCATTTCTGTAAAAGTGAAGACTTTCCCTGTTATAGTCTCCAAGTCTGTTCCTAGAACTTTGGGGGAATGAAGCCCTTTCAACTGTAGCTGTTTTCTTTTCATGAATGATTTGAGTTGAGTCCCTTTGAAGAGGGTATTTTGATCGTTGTGCAGAACAACAACATGTTGTGCTTTCTAAGACCCTTGTTGGGGTTTCGTTTACCTAATTGTTGAGTACTTGCTAGATTTGGTTTGCGTTTAGTGAACCGATCTAGCCTTTGCTTTGTTGGAGCTGTTGGGTTGTGATTGAGCTTAGCTTGGCAGATCTCGCACTGTAAATGCAAGTGCTTATTTACGAAAGATAGATTGTTGGTATGGCTGCTGCTACCAAAAGCACACGAACTTAGTCACAAGTATAAAGCTTTGAGCCCTACTGCCGCTCAAAACGTCTTTGTCGGTTGCCGAAGGTTAAAGCCCGATAGAATGCCCCGGTTGCACTCCATTGGCTGATTTAGCAGCAGTAGCATCAGTGGTTTGGCTTTTTGGACTTCATCACCCTAGGGTTGAACTTGAAATCAACGGATATAACTGATTCAAGAGAAAATCCAAGTCCAAAGGATGAGGCTGAAAGTTATAGAAGAAAGGCAGGACAATCTAATGAGACAGGTAGAGTAATATATATATATATAGAACAACTATATATATATATAAAATAGTTATATATCGAAAGCTAGCTAGAAAACTAAGCAAAGGAATCGCGCGAATAGCAGAGAAAAAATTAAGAGTGCACCACAGCGCGCAAGCAAGGCATTAGCACACCAGACACATTGTTGGTCGATCTTTCCGGCGAACTTCAAACTGAAAAGCTCTTTACAAAACATCTCACCCATGATCATGATCTTGACAGCCAAGTCACAGAGATCATTGAATTGCAGGAAGGCAGTGTAGTTTTCTTCGCAGGGCTCAAGGTTCGTGGTCAAGACCGATAAGGTGGCTACAAGCTATTTCTTTACTCAGAAGAGAGCCCCAAGCGGGCACGGTGGCAAGACTTTCTGGCGTAGTTCGTCATGGTCCTCGAGTACAAGCCTGGGAGGACCAATCAAATCAAGTTGTCGACGCACTAAGTCGAAAGGCCAAGTTGGCATCCTTTTTTTTAGAAGAGATAGTAGCCATGAGCCAACTCAAAGGGGCCATCCCCGAACGAAAAATAGAGGGGTTGGAAAAGGACCCCGTATCCCGCAGAAAAACGTGAACAACTTCAGTTAGAAGTTCCGCTCGAGCGGAACGGTTGTTGGTGTTCTATTTCATATCATCCTCCTATTGGTGAGTTATCTCTTCCCTTCCTTTCGATTTAGGAAGTGAAAGTCGTTGCCGGTGTTACAGTATGAGTATGAGTAGATGGTGTTGTGGCCTTCTCCGAGACTGTTCAAGAACGTGGATCTGTGGGTATACCTGCAAATTCTCTTTCTCTACGAGCTTACAAGCAACGTTTTGGTTTAGCTTCCAACTAAGGCTAAGGGAGTTGTTTCCCCGGGATTGAGTGAACGAGCTCATAGCCCTCCACCCGTAGCCCACAAAAGCGCTAATTTATATCAAAAAGACCGGGATGTGAATATCTCGAACATTTCCTAAAATAATGGATAAACTGACTCAGATCGGTCTCCCTCCGTCGAGAGGCTCGGTTGCTTCACTTCAACTTCATAGAAGAGGGAAGTAGCTATGCATAGGGGTGATCCCGGGGGAGGTGGAATGAATGCATTGGCAGTTCGGTCCAATCCGTCTTATTCGTGTATCTTATTATAGGATATTTGCCTTAATGGAATCATTAGAAAGCTTTGGGCGGGGCAACCCAAGACCAGAAGCTACTGCTAAGGAATAGACTCTCTCTTCTTGAGCTTCCGATTGACCGAAAGTTGTTGGGGCGGGGGCACTCATTAGATTAGTTATGCCATTCTCTTTAACAACATAAAGAAAAGAGTGACGAGCTATAAAGGAAAGAGCTATTGACCCGAGCTCCACTCCAGGAGAAAGCCCTAAATTCGACAGACACTTCCAGCACCAAGGGATTGGTCTCATTCAATGCAACCAAGAAAGGGTCCCGACCTTCTTTCAGGTCATGGGGTCAGGTATAACAAATATCTTTTATGACGCCATTTTCCGATCTTGATGTTACAGCCAGTGCCACGGGAGCGATAGACACTTGAGTTGAGGGAAGAATCACACTCAAAGCTTTCTTTTCTGCTCTTAGAAAGCTGTCCGTCAAAGCTATTCTTGGACTTCAAAAGGAAGTCTGCTCTCTCTTCTTTCATGTCCAAAGAATTTACTACTTGAGTTACTTTGGGTTACAAACCTGATTCCATTGCCCGGGCAGAACGACCTTCTTCAACTAATAACAAAAAGAAAAGAAAAGGGCGCAGGAAAGACTAAACCGAGGCATCTTCATAGTCAGTAGAGGGTTCCCCACAATTTAGAGGGCTCAGCTCAGATCAAAGAACAGAGCAAAGGGACGTATGAACTATACGATACGATCTTTTTTGAAAGGGCGGGATTTGGGAAGGGATACCTGTAACGCCCCGAAAATCCGAATTACATTCTGGTATGCCCGAATCGTTTATTTATGCATTTTATTATTTTATTTGATATTATTATGTGGTTTTATAACAATTTCATAAATGAGTGAATTTTGATATTTAAATCACGAATTGATAATGTGTGTTGAATTATATGAATTTTGACTGTAATTATGTATTATTTGGACAACATGAGTTTTTGAACTTATTTTGTAAATTACGAAAATGCCCTTTCGATTTTCAACCCCAAGTCAATTCTTTGACTAAGTCTCACATCTCTCTCTCTCTCACCTCATTCACGTCACTCAACAACAAGGAAAAGAAAGAAAAGAAAGAAAAAGAGAAAGAGAAGGAAGGAGGTTCAAACGATCGTCCCGACTTCGTTTCTCAACGGATTTTCGAACCGTTTACGCCTACGAACTCCTCTCGATCTTATCTACGAGTAAGCTTCTCACGTCTCTCTCGATTAATGCCTCCATTTCTTCGATTTTCAGATTTTTGTATATAGTTGAATATGTTAGGTTTTATATGATTTTGAGAGAATTTATGGATAGATTTTCATGATTTTGGGTTCTATGTGTAGCTTAGATGTTGTAGAACATTATATGTGAATATTAGGGTGGGATTTGCATGTTTAATCAGTTAAATGTTGGTTTTTTAAATTGAATTTGCGAAGGTTTCGCGTTTCTGCAATTTTCTGTTGTTCTGAGCATCCGCACGGCCTTGCGCACAGTCTTGGGACCATGCGCCAAGACCGTGCGTCCATTTTATGCCTGTGCACGGTCTTGTGCACGGCCGTGCACACGCCCGTGCGCATGCCAGTGCAAAGTGCTTGCACCGGCTTGAGCACGAGTTCAAGCCCATGCGTCCGCCCGTCCCCGAGACCGTGTGTATGCCTTAGCCAAAATTTCTCCATTTTCAGAATGTTGCTCTCGGCAATGTGAGTCAACGGGCAATTAAAAAAGTTGACTTTCTTCGTTTGACCTCCGATTTGAGATCCGATTTTGCCTATAGGTCCTATAAATCATGAAATACATATTTTAGGAAGTTTGAATTTTTCCGAATTCGTTCGGGCCCCGTTCTTCGTGTTTTTCGTTTAGGCATCTTAGGCTATTTTTCAAATGTTGTCCGTTTCTTCCGAAAATTTAATGCATGCTTCCTTATTGCCTTTTATGCATGATTATGAACTTTTATCGCATTCTAATTTGATTTGCTTATTGAATTTACGTACTTTGATAGAATGTGAACCTAAGTGTTATGAATGACTGTTTAACTTGCTTCTATGTGTTTTAATGCTTCCGTATAAGCCGTGTGTCGTCGTTAGTCTTATTTGGGCCTATGTCACGGCGTAATGGGGACATTACGCTTTGAAGGAGGGGCAATTGTAACGCCCTGAAATATTCAGCGTAAAAAGAGCATGGTTCAGGAGAGCCACACGGGCTGCTGCACGGCGTGTCGCAAGCCCGTGTGGAACGGATATGCACGGCCTCCCCTCACGGGGTGTCGCAAGGCCGTGAGAGTGCATTTCTCATCCCACAACGGAAATGAACATGTAATTTGAAGGGTTTATAAGTTAGAACTCATGTACAACCAATATGGATTAATCCCTTTTGGCAAGTGCTTCCTAAGCCAAACTTTAGGGTTGTGCACAGTGAATTCGAAGCTTATACCCGCGCGTCCAACGGGCGCCGTCGTGAGGGTTCTCCTCTCCGCGCCCGGGGGTCGTGACAAGTGGGAAACAGAAGAGAAAATGAGAAAACATTATCCTGAGTTATTCGCTTCGAATGAATAGAATCCGAGGACAGATTCTCATAAGGGGGAGAGATTGTAACGCCCCAAATTTTTGGTAAGCTAAAGCCGGTAAAAATTCCTAAGATAACGGGACAAGTTTGGAAAACTCGATCGGGATATATGTGCTTATGTGATATTTGTGTGTCTTATATGAATTTTCGTAAATGCAATAATTTGTGAATTTAAATTATTCTATGTCAATGTGCGTTTAAAATGATGAGTTTTGACTATAATATTGATATATTTCGTTGATATGTCCTTTTTATGAAGTTTCGCGAAATTACGAAACTGCCCCTTCGATTTTTCATTTAAACCTCAGGTTTTCTTTTTATTCTCTTTTCCTTTCCTTTTTCTTAATTACACTTAAACCCATAAACTTCAACAGCAACCGAAGGAAAAAGAAAGAGAAAAAGAAAGAATTTCTCCAAACTTTCAATTCGATCTTTCGAGTTCGTTTCTTAACCAAATTTCGATCCGTAAGAACCTACGCGACCCTTGTAACATTCTCTACAGGTATTATTCAGGTTCCATTCGATTCCATTGTCATTTGAGTATGTTTTGGATAAATTGTTTCAAATTTTGGATTTTTCGGTAGTTTGATCGTTATACTCCGTAGTTTTCGATGATTCTTGATCCTATGTGTTGCCATTGTGATCTTTGATGTTTGTTGAAGTTTGTAGTATGAAAATCTGATTGAAAGTGAGATTTTGGTGAAGATTTGACAAAATTTTGATGCTTCTGTGCGAAGTTCTTCGCGTTCTGCTGATAATTCGCGAACCATGACGCACACGGCCTTGCAACAGGCCGTGTGGTAAGACCGTGTGGGTTGCACGGCCTCTCACAGGCCGTGTAACAAGACCGTGTGCTTCTCTAAATCACACACGTCCTACCGCAGGCCGTGTAGGTAGCTTGTGCATGTTCCAAACATGCGCACGGCGTTGCACAATACCGTGCAACCGGCCGTGTGACCCAATTTCAGTTCAAAAGTCTCTGGAAGTAAAAAATTGCAAATTCTACTTTCTTCGTTTGATATTATTTTCAAAATCCGACTTCACCATTAAGTTCGTAGTGCTTTAAAACTTAATAATCCATAGAGTTTGAATTTTTCCAATACCGTTTGATCGTGAAACGAACCGATTTCTGTTTAAGGAATTATACGCTTTTTGTAATTCTTTTCCGATTACCTCGAAACTTGAATATATACTTCTTTATAGTATTTTACGCACCTCTATGAAACCTAATTGTGTTTAAGCATGATTTATAGTTTTAAAGTTTGATATTTCATTCGTTTCATTGAATAATTGCCCTAATTGCCCTTCTTTGATTTAATTAAGTGTTTATTGCATTAAGAATAAGTCGTGCATCGTATTGTCGTCTTACATGGTTGTGTCGTATTTGGTTTCAGGTGGTAGTTCTTCTGGGCAGTAGTTGGTCTTCTTTCTTTTGCCCTTTTTGCAGTATTATCCAGGTGGGGTTTCTCTTCCGAATTCGGCCTTCCTTATACGTATGTAAATATTCCATATATACCCGAAGCCTGTGTTTTTATGCTTTTATGTTTTCCTTCCCCAAAATTATATTATAAGTAATAGCTACTTGAAAACCATATTATTTTAATGAGTTTAAAGAAAAATGCTTTAATATCAAATTATTACGTATAACCCCTCAAAAACTCTTTTAGCTCGAAAGGGGTAAAAGTTGATTTATCAATTGGTTCCTTTAACCACATAAGCATTTGAAATCCAAGGAATTATCTTGGCTTTTATGCCTGGCCATTGATCCACATTATATTATTAGGCCCGGACATCAGGGTATGGGGTGAAGCCGGATAGACGTTGGGTCTACGGTGGATCTCAATGCTCTGGTCTCCAAACTGATGGGAGCTCGGGGGTATGACCGGAGTGGCAACCCTTTTGAGTACCTGCGCCGGACGGGATCTAGTTTATATCCCCAGCCGAAGATGTATTTGTAGCGGGCGCCCAAAACGGGTAACGCACGCCCCGCACCGAGTCTCAACCTATAGCCGAAATAGAAATCCGACCCTCAATTGAAACCCGGTGAACGGCAAACCGATTTACTCAATCACTAGGCGGGGCTTTTGTAAAACAACTGACGACAACAATGCGGAAGCGGAAGCAACAACAACCAAAACGAATTCTAGTAATGGGAAATTAAAGCAATAAACCAATTGCGTAAATAGTTAAAGCCCACCAAGGCTAGCGGAATTCAATTACAAAAATTTAATCAAATCATAACGGTCAAGTACCTAAACAACCTAGGAATGAACAATGACAAAAGCAGAATAATTCCGCAATACAAGACCGACGATGCCCACCTAGTAACCACCTGAAACAGATAAGTTTAAAAACAGGGAGGGTTAGTCAAAAGACTAAGTGAGGGGGAAAAGGAAGTACATACATAATAGCATATCGGAATAAATCACCATTTTAACTTCAAAGAAAACAAACGTAAAAGAAGGGTTTTCATAAACATTCGGTGATTTATCATAACATAACGTAACGGGACATATCATATTGCTCGGCGAGTCGAGACCTCAACTCCTCATATCATATCATAACATACCTGAAAACCATACCAGCCTTATTCCTCCCATATAGCAGAAGGACCGCTAAATCCAAACTGCTTTATAGGCATAATAGCCTATGTCTCAGTTAACACGAAGTCAACTGGCGCAGGAGCACAAAGGTTGCCACTCCGGCCTCACCCGTGCTCCCGATAAACATAGAGCAAGCTACCGAATTCCACCGTAGACCCGCTGTCTATCCGGCTTCATCCGATCGCCATACTCCGGGGCCCACATATCATATCATACATATCATATCTCGCATTTTTCATAACTATCATTTTCCTATTAAAATAGGAATCAAGACATTTCGGGGAGGGCCAAAAGGGCTATTCGAGACAGGCGATGTAACGGTAGGAAACGCAACCGGGTATTCCATCGTCATGGGGGAGAAACCCGCCTTAACGACTTTACTCAACGAGAAGGTTTCCAAACCCAAAATTACATTTAAATCGAAACATAGTTCGCTTGTCTCTTTTTGAAAACCTTTCGAAATCATATACATAATATTCATTTGATATCAAATCCGTTGTTCTTAAACCTCATAAAAGTAATAAGCATAAATTATTTACTAAATATAATAATACGGGATGAAGACATAAATTATACATGCGAGGCTTATTTAGTGAGGCTTAATAATACATATCTACATAATACGGAATAACAACGGAAACCTCACCTGGCGACAACCAAAAGAAAGCCCAAAACGGAAACGAGCAACCTAATCCACGAGAGTGGAACCTGAAACTGACAAACGACATAACCACGTAAGACATACAACGACGCACGGCTCATACGAAAGCATAGAAACATGTAAAAGCACGTTATACAATCACATAAAACACTTTGGTTCAATTATCAAACGGAACAAAGAAATTCGCAAATTTAAAAATGCAAATCAAGTCCAAATGCAACGAAACTTTACGGGCATGCTTTAAATATCATAAAGGAGTATGCATTCGAATTTCGGGAAAATCGGACTTCACATGCAAAAGTTAGAAAATTTGACGAAAACTTAAAATGCACTATTCATAGACCCAAACATGCTATAAATTCATAAATCATGCAATTCATATCTATATCATATATATCGAATACACGAGCGAAGAAAGAATTTGGAAAAGACGAGCCTCGGAGGGACCCGAAGGCCAAAATGGGCCCTGACTAACAGAAGGTCAGGGCCCTGTTCAACCAGGCCACACGGCCTTCTGACGGCCGTGTACACCATGAGAAACACGCACGGCCTCTTGCACACGGCCGCAAGAAAGCCCGTGCACAATAACACACCCTGTGTGCAAAGCCCGTGTGCGTCAAGAAAGAGTAGAACATTTCGCAGAACCGAAGAAACACGCGAATTCAATCCTAAATTCAACATTAAACTAATTAAACATGCAAATTCTTCCCTAATTTTCACATATAATGTTCTACAACATCTAAGCTATACATAGAATCAAAAATTATAAAAATCCATCCATAATTTCTCTCAAAATCATATAAAACCTAATATATTCAACTATATACAAAAATCCAAAAATCGAAGCAATGGAGGCATTAAACGAGAGGGACGTGAAAGGCTTACTCGTAGAAGAGATTGTGAGGAGTTCGTAGGCGTAAACGGTTTGAAAATCCGTCGAGAAACGAGTCCGGCACGATCGATTGAACCTTCCTCTTTCTCTTTTCCTTTTTCTCCTTTCTTTTCTTTCTTCCTTGTTGCATGTTGCGTGAATGAGAATGAGGGAGAGATCATGAGACTTAATCAAAATTTGACTAGGGTTAAGAATCGAAAGGGCATTTTTGTAATTTCGCAAAATAAGTTTTAAAACTCATGTTGTTCAAATAATACATAATTACAGTCAAAATTCATATAATTAAACGCACATTGACAAGTCGTGGTTTAAATACCGAAATTCACTAATTCATGAAAATGTTATATAAATCATATAATAATTAATAAAATAAATCATGAATCGCGCAAGAAAATCGATTCGGGTTCCCGGTTCATAATACGAATTTTCGGGGCGTTACAGTATTGGATATTTGTCCTTGCATATATAAATTATATAGTAGCGGGCCAGCTACCTACTACACAAGGAGGAATAAGGGAGGTTTATTTTATAATTCTGATATTGTAAAACAGGTGGTTGATGCTCGACTCGCCGAGCTTTTACTTTATTGCGAAATTATTCGATTCACCAATAATTGTGAAAACCTTTATTTTTCATTTGCTATCTTCTCATTTACAAACCGGTGAATCTTTCTGTTGTTTCGATAATATATACGTATTACAGCCCCCTCACTTAGTCGCTTTGACTAACCCCATTACTCTGTTGTTGTCTTTTTAGGGTTTTGTTGCTAGGCGGATTCAGGTCGTATCCTTGGAGTCATTTACTTTTGATTAGGTGATTTCATTTCCGCCTATGTATCTGGATAAATAATTAAAATCCTAGAGATTGTAGATGTAAATTATGTAAATTAGTGTGAATAGTGAAATTGATGTTTTCAGTGGCCTTGGTGGGCTTTATAATTGTGTTTTGGATTATGGTTGTTCTAGTTCCTTGAGTGGGATAGGTTGTGCTAATTTTCTTCCGTTGTATTATTGTTCATTGTCCTATTATTTTCTAAAGCAGTTCCGCCTGGTATTTATTTTCCGTTCGCCAGGTTGTAGTTCATAACCGGACCTTTAGTTCTTGTTATGGATTGTGACTTGGTGCGGGACGTCACGTCGCACCGTATTTGGGGACGTGCCGTTACATGAAATGATTTGAAAAGCGAGTTATGAACTATATGTATGTATGTTCTGGCCCGGAGTAAGGATGATAGGACGAAGTTGGTAGGCATCGGGTCTACGGTGGAAATCCTATGGTTCCCTCCATCTTTGGGAGCTCGTGGTGAGGCCGGAGTGACAGCCCTTTGAGTACCTGAGTTATTCCCGTATGTTATGTGTAGTTCGGATTTAGCGGTCCGTCTACATTGGAGGAATAAGGGTGGTTTCCCGTTTTATGTTTGGAAATTGGAGTTAAGGGCTCGACTCGCCGAGTTATATGATATGTTTATGTTTTATGCTAAATCACCACCCGTTTACGAAAACCTTTCTTTTATGTTGATTTCTTTTAAGTTTAAAAATGGTGATTTATTTCCGTTTTATAATATACATTATTATTCTCTCCTCACTTAGTCGTTTGACTAACCCCCTATGTTTCACCCCTATATTGGTTTCAGGATACTAGGCGGGATCGTCGTTGTTGTCGTCGTCTTTATAGTTGCATTTATTTTGCTCATGTATAACTCTATTCCCGTTTGGCTAATATTTGTGTTTATGATATTAGGATTTTATTTATGTAGTATTCGGGATTATATGTTGAACCCGTTATTATTTATTGTCGGGATATTGTATCGAACCCATTTATTATTTAAGTAATTGAATATCGTTGGCCTTGGTGGGCTTTAATACTTGTGCAATTATTATGTTTTATTGTTTTGTTTATTTTTGCTTCCGCACCTCTATCGTTTTCTTTCGTTTTTGAAACCCCCGCCTAGTGATTGAGTAAATGTGTGCTGTTCGCCGGGTTTCGATTCGGGTCGGATTCCATTTCGGTTCCGGGTCGGGGCTCGGTGCGGGGCGTGCGTTACCCGTTTGGGGCGCCCACTACAGTTGGTATCAGAGCTTCTTTAGGTCCAATGGCCTAGGCTCTGAAGCGTCGTGTTTTGTCGTGTCAGTTTAGGTCGTATGGCTTAGGATTATGTGATTGTGACAACGTGATTATGTGAATTTAACTTCTCTATGTGTTACAGCTTTTCATAATCACTTATCATCATGCATGTTTGGTATTGAATTTGCAGAATGCCTCCTCGCCGTGAACCGCCAGGTCCGCCTCCAGGTATTCTGACCCCAGCTCAGTTTATGGAGGCCTTAGGGTAGTTCATGGTTCACACTAACCGAGAAACACCGCCTCCTGCCCCTGAGAATGATATGGGAAGGTTTCTTAAGCTCAACCCTCCGCAGTTCGAGGGTGCACCGGATGATGTGATCGCCGAGGCTTGGATATCGGCGATGGAGAAGAGATTCCGAGTTATGGAGTGTCCGGACCCTAAGAGGGTCGAGTTGGCAGTTTATCAGATGATAGGAGCTGCACAGGACTGGTGGGCCCGTATAGAGCAGCGATGGCAGCGAGAGCATGTGGTCCCGACTTGGGATCAGTTCTTAGTTGAGTTTCGGGCCAAGTATATTCCATTGGTGGTCCGACAGCGACATGAGCGAGAGTTCCTGGCTCTCAAGCAGGGTACTTCATCAGTTGACCAGTATGAGGCTCATTTCTCCAGGCTTATTATTCATTGCTCGTATATGGTTGACGACGAGCAGAGGAAGACTCGACAGTTTATCGAGGGTTGTCGAATGAGATCCGTATGCCTATGCTCGGGAACAGACTCCAGTACTACACCGATGCAGTTGAGACGGCCCTTTCTATAGAGTCCGATCTCCGACAGATGAGACCGACTTATGCACCTGCCCCCACAGCCGCCAAGAGTTTCGCTTCTGGCTCGAAGAGGCCATTTATTCCGTCTGGGTCCTCTTCTGGGAAGAATCCAGTCAAGGCCCCCGTTCAGCTTGCTCCTCCCCGACCTCAGGGACTTCCACGACCCGTATGTGGATTTTGTCAAGGCCCGCACTTAGAGGCCAAATGTTGGAGGAAGAATGGTCTTTGCTACGGATGTGGTAGCGCGGATCACCGGGTAGATCTATACCTGAAGAGGAGACCGGTACAGCAGGGAGCCGCTCAGCTTCAGGCCTATGCTCGTGTTTACGCCTTGGAAGGCGATGCTGAGGATGCTGTTGCAGAACCGACCGATGTGGTGGAAGGTACTATATATATAAATGGCATCCCCATACATGCATTGTACGACTCGGGTGCTTCACACTCATTTATTGCGCCTGCTGTTTCCTTATCTGTGCATGCGCCTATTTCCTTGCTTGATTATGTGTTGGTGGTTGGTTCGCCGTTGGGTTCGAAGGTTATTGCGAACCGAGCACTTAAGCATTGTCCGATTATCATCGAGTGTATCGAATCCCGGCAGATTTGATCGAGTTGCCGATGAAGAAATATGGGGTTATTCTCGGAATGGATTGGTTGTACGAGCATCGGGCAAAGTTTGATTGTTTCGAGAAGAAAGTTATTCTGGGTTCCAATGAAGTTAAGGGTTTCCAATCAGGAGAAGGTCCGTATATCTCAATGATGGAAGCCAAGAAGCTTATTCAGAAAGAAGAAGCCACGTGCTTTATAGCTTACCTTCTCAACCGCTCGAAAGACCAGACGAAGATCGAAGAAACACCCGTGGTCAATGAATTCACTGACGTGTTTCCCGAGAATCTGGAATTCTTGCCACCGGATCGAGATATAGAGTTCGTGATTGACTTAGTTCTGGGAGCCGAGTCCTATTCGAAGTCGCCGTACCGAATGGCTCCGGCCGAGTTGAAAGAATTGAAGAACCAACTCGATGAACTTCTTTCTATTGGATATATCCGACCGAGTGCCTCGTCTTGGGGTGCTCCCGTCTTGTTCGTGAAGAAGAAGGATGGTACACTTCGTATGTGTATCGATTATCGAGAATTGAACAGGATGACAGTGAAGAACAAGTATCCTCTATCGCATATCGAGGAATTGTTCGATTTGCTACAAGGATCGAGGGTTTAGTCCAAGCTCGACCTCAGACAAGGGTATTACCAGCTCTGTATCCGATCAGAAGATATTCCGAAGACAGCTTTCAACACCCGATACGGACATTTCGAGTTTGTGGTCATGCCGTTTGGACTCACGAATGCCCCAGCAGCTTTTATGGACATGATGCACAGAATTTTCCGTCCGTACCTCGACAAGTTCGTCGTTATTTTCATTGACGACATCTTAGTGTTCTCGAAGTCCGAAGAAGAACACGCTGAACACCTCCGGATAGTGCTCCAAGCTTTGAGAGAGTACCAATTGTTTGCTAAGTTCAGCAAATGCGAGTTCTGGATTGACTGAGTGACCTTCCTAGGTCATGTCATATCCAGAACGGGGATCGAGGTAGATCCTTCGAAGATTGAGACAGTGCTGGATTGGGAGAGACCTAAGACTCCTACAGAGATCCGTAGTTTCTTGGGTTTAGCAGGATACTACAGATGTTTCGTCAAGGATTTCTCTAAACTTGCAGGCCCGTTAACAGCGTTGACGAAGAAAGAAGCTAAGTTTGAGTGGTCAGCCAAATGTGAAACCAGCTTTCAAGAGCTCAAGAAGAGATTGACCACAGCCCCAGTATTGACCCTACCCGAGGGTTCTGAAGGATTTTTCGTGTATGCAGATGCGTCACACGAAGGATTAGGTTGTGTGTTAATGCAAAATGGGAAAGTTATAGCTTATGCATCGAGGAAGCTAAAGCCAGCTGAAGAGAACTATCCCACTCACGACCTTGAACTAGCCGTCGTTGTATTTGCTTTATTGAAATGGCGTCATTACCTCTATGGCATCACGTTCGACATTTTCACAGATCATAAGAGCCTTCAGTACTTGTTTACTCAGAAGGAGTTGAACAAACGACAGCGCCGTTGGATGGAGTTATTTGAGGACTACGATTGCAAGATTCAGTATCATCCCGGAAAGGCGAATGTTGTAGCCGATGCACTGAGCCGAAGGTGAGCATAGCCCAGCTAGAGGCTAAGTTAGAGGCAGTTCACATCAGTTCCCAGGCCCATGTTCACAGCATATCGATCCAGTCAGAGTTGGGTCGAAAGATTCGAGATGTTCAGGCTACTGATGAGTGGACTCAGAGACAAATAGTTCACATCGCAGCTGATTCTGAGACTTAGTTTGGTGTGGATGACACAGGAATTCTCCGCTACAAGTCCCGAGTTTGTGTTCCGGAGAGTCTGAGGAAAGAGATTCTCGATGAGGCTCACAACACACCTTACACAGTTCATCCAGGAGGAAGTAAGATGTACCGGGATCTAAAAGAATTATTCTGGTGGAGAGGTATGAAGAGAGACATAGCTGATTACGTCAAGAGATGCCCGACTTGTCAGCAAGTTAAAGTTGAACATCAAAGACCGGGAGGTTTGCTTGAGCCACTACCGATTCCTACATAGAATTGGGAGGGTATTGCCATGGACTTCGTGTCTGGTTTGCCTAAAGATAGAGGAGGCTACGATAGCATCTGGGTGATTATCGACCGACTGTCCAAGAGTGCTCATTTTCTACCGATCAACATGTCGTATAGAGTGGATAGGTTGGAATCCCATGAAGCTTGACAATGTCTCGGTGATAAATCACTGCCAACCCGAAATGATTTGAAAAGCAAATTATGAACTGTATGTATGTATGTTTGGGCCCGGAGTAAGGATGATAGGACGAAGTTGGTAGGCATCGGGTCTACGGCGGAAATCCTATGGTTCCCTCCTCCTTTGGGAGCTCGGGGTGAGGCCGGAGTGGCAGCCCTTTGAGTACCTGAGTTATTCCCGTATGTTATGCGTAGTTCGGATTTAGCGGTCCGTCTACATTGGAGGAATAAGGGTGGTTTCCTGTTTTATGTTTGGAAATTGGAGTTAAGGGCTCGACTCGCCGAGTCATATGATATGTTTATGTTTTATGCTAAATCACGACCCGTTTACGAAAACCTTTCTTTTATGTTGATTTCTTTTAAGTTTAAAAATGGTGATTTATTTCCGTTTTATAATATACATTATTATTCCCTCCTCACTTAGTCGTTTGACTAACCCCCTCTGTTTCACCCCTGTATTGGTTTCAGGATACTAGGCGGGATCGTCGTTGTTGTCGTCGTCTTTAGAGTTGCATTTATTTTGCTCATGTATAACTCTATTCCCGTTTGGCTAATATTTATGTTTATGATATTAGGATTTTATTTATGTAGTATTTGGGATTATATGTTGAACCTGTTATTATTTATTGTCGGGATATTGTATCGAACCCGTTTATTATTTAAGTAATTGTATTTCGTTGGCCTTGGTGGGCTTTAATACGTGTGCAATTATTATGTTTTATTGTTTTGTTTATTTTTCCTTCCGCACCTCTGTCGTTTTCTTTCGTTTTTGAAACCCCCGCCTAGTGATTGAGCAAATGTGTGCCGTTCGCCGGGTTTCGATTAGGGTCGGATTCCATTTCGGTTCCAGGTCGGGGCTCGGTGCGGGGCGTGCGTCACCCATTTGGGGCACCCGCTACAATATCAGTTGCTTTATTTATCCATTCATAGGAAGGAAAAAAGGAAGCGGCTTAGCCTAGTCATCAAAGTTCATCTTCCTAGAAGGCATGGGGGAATTTCTTAGTTTAAAGGTTAAAGGACTACCCCCGTTGATGATTTATCCCATTACTAAGAGAAGAGAAAAGCACTTTTTTTGGGGACAGGGCCAGGTCTCTGAGTCGATTTCTAGGCTGAGTACGCTACGATATTGGACGAGATGGGATAGCCCCAAGAAAGGAAGAAAATCAGAGAACCAGCTCTGATAGACACCATGTTCTTTTCATATATGTCTGTTACTGTTAAGGAGGCCGGCTTCAGGACACTCATGGTAGAAGGAGAACTAGCAGACAAAGTAAAAGAAAATAAAAAAGCAAAGAAGTAAGCCACCGAAAATCTTTTTTTATTTGAAAGGGCAAAAAGGTTCGAAGGGCTTCATTTCAAGACTATGCTATGGGAAGATTCTTCCTAAAATAAATGACTAGCCCGGCGCCCCCCCCCCCCCCCCCCCCGCCCCGCCGTTTTTGCATTGGAAGCTATGTCATTTAAATCATCCACACATATCCAAGGTAGAGTATGAAAATGCGATTAGCCAAGTTTTGCCAGAAAAGACCCCCTTCTCTGTCATCTAGGTTACCATATATGAAGGACAATCTCAAAACAAACGGATCATTCCCGTGATGAATTTGCACATCCACAAAGTTCTGTGATGCTACACAACTATCAATATTGAGGCTAGCCTTCCAGAGCACATACCACCCGACAACCCAATTGGTTCAATAACAAGAGCCTTTTCATACCGGAGTCTCCATCTTATTCTCTCCAGGCCAGAAGCTTTCATTCAAGTTTCCAGAAGACAAATGATCTGGGGTTTGTATTGGGAACTAATGTCCCTTAGATTCTAAATTGTCAGGGTAGTCTGGTAACAGTTCAATAGTTCAACTTTCCAACCAACCTCCTCCCTGGATTTGCTAACAACTCATCCTGATCATCTATCAGTTTAGTATGTTGATCCATAGGTGTATCGACTGGCTTAGATCCCAACATCCCTGGCTCATGTTGCAGGTCAAGAACATACTTTCTCTAAGATAGTTAAATACCTGATTGAGATCTGGCTACCTCAATACCAAAACAGTACTTCAATTGTCCCAAATCTTTAGTTTGGAACTGACTCTGCAGGAACAATTTGTATTGTTGTGTGCCATCACCGCCTACGGCCCCTGTGATTACAATGTCATCCACATACACAATCCAAAATCTTTGACCAGCTGTAGAATGGCGAAAGAAAATAGAGTGGTCAACTCCACATCTACGAAGACCAAAATCAATAATCACCTCACTGAATCTACCAAACCATGCCCGATGAGATTGCTTCAAACCATATCAATCTTTCTTCAAATGAAAAACGAATCCAGACTCCCCCTGAGCAACAAAGCTAGGTGGTTGTGTAACGCCCCAAAAATCCGAGTTATTATCCGGTAAGTCCGAATCGTTTATTTGTGCGATTTAATTATTTATTTGATAATTATTATGTGATTTTATAACAATTTCATAAATGAGTGAATTTTGATATTTAAATCACGACATGTCAATGTGCGTTTAATTTCATGAACTTTGACTGTAACTATGATTTATTTGGGCAACTTATGTTTTTGAGCTATTTTATAAAATTACGAAAATGCCCCTTTGTTTCTCAAACCAAGTCAACTTTTTGACTTAGTCTCACTTTCTCTCTCCTTCATCTCATTCACGCAACAACAAGAGAAGAGAAGAAGAAAAAAGAAAGGAAAAGGAGAAAAAGAAGAAAAAGCTTGGATTGATCGTTCTGACTTCGTTTCCCAACCAAATTCCGAGCCGTGAAAACCTACGAACTCCTCACGATCTCTTCTTCGAGTAAGCTTCTCACACCTTTCACGATTAATGCCTCCTATGCTTCGTTTTTCTAGTTTTTGTGAATAGTTGCACATTTAGGTTAAATGTTGATTTTGAATGATTTTATGGACGGATTTACGTGATTCTTGGTTCTATAGGTAAATTAGATATTGTAGATCAATATATGTGAGTATTAACTTGAGATTTGCATGATTGGTGGGTTAAATGTTGATTTTTGGTTCATTCCTGTGAGTTTTCTTCGTTTCTGCGATTTTTTGCTGTTCTGAGAATCCGCACGGCCTTGCGCACGGTCTTGAGACCATGCGCCAAGACCGTGCGTCCACTTTAGCCTTTGCACGGTCTTGCGCACGCCCGTGCGAAGGCTAGTGCAAGTGCTTGCACCGGCTTGAGAACGCGCTCAAGCCCGTGCACGCGCCCGTCCCCAAGGCCGTGTGTATGCCTTAACCAAAATTTCTCCATTTTCGAAATGTTGCTCTCGGTAATGGGAGCCAAAGGGCAATTAAAAAAGTTGACTTTCTTTGTTTGACCTCCGATTTGAGATCCGATTTCACCTATAGTTCCTATAAATCATGAAATGTATATTTTAGGAAGTTTGGATTTTTCCGACTTCGTTCAGGCCTTGTTCTTCGTGTTTTTCGTTTAGGCATTTTTGGCTATTTTTCAATTGTTGTCCGTTTCTTCCGAAAATTGAATGCATACTTCCTTGTTGCCTTTTATGCATGATTGTGAACTTTTATCGAATTCTATCTTGATTTGCTTATTGAATTTATATATTTGTTAGAATGTGAACCTAAGTGATATGAATGACTGTTTAACGTGCTTCTATGTGTTTTAATGCTTTCGTTGAAGCCGTGCATCGTCGTTAGTCTTATGTGGTTGTGTCTTTGAATTTTGCAGATGATACTCCCGTAGAGTAGTGCACCGGTCTTGCATTTATCCTTTCTTTTTGATTGGCCAACAGGTAAGGCTTTCCGTTTCTGACTCCGGTACTTATACGTATATATATATATATATATATATATTAAGCCTCTCCCATATAAGCCTTGGTTTACGTTTTGTTTTCATATCGTCTATATATATATACTTAGTAAATATTTGTTCCTATTAAGTTTATTCGATTTATAGAAAATGTTTTGATATGAAAAAGTACTACGTATACTCCTTTTAAACGTTGGCGAAAGAGACATGTAAAACCACTTTTTTTTCCTAAGGCGAACTTTGGCCTTCGGCCTCGCATATGACATGTCTCGAACGGTCTTTTGGCCAACCCGAAAATGATTTGAAAAGCGAGTTATGAACTGTATGTATGTATGTTTGGGCCCGAAGTAAGGATGACAGGACGAAACCGGTAGACGTCGGGTCTACGGCATAAACCCTCTTGTTCCCTCCACCTTTGGGAGCTCGGGGTGAGGCCGGAGTGGCAGCCCTTTGAGTACCTGAGATTATACCGTATGTTATGAGCAGTTCGGATTTAGCGGTCCGTCTACATTTGAGGAATAAGGGTGGTTTCCCGTTTTTATGTTTGGAAATTGGAGTTAAGGGATCGTCTCGCCGAGTCATATGAAATTATATGTTTATGTTTTATGCTAAATCACCAACCGTTTACGAAAACCTTTCTTTTATGTTGATTTCTTTTAAGTTTGAAAAATGGTGATTTACTTCCATTTTATAATATACATTATTATTCCCTCCTCGCTTAATCATTTGACTAACCCCCTTTGTTTCACCCTGGTGTTGGTTTTAGGATACTAGGCGGGATTGTACGTCGTCGTCGTCGTCGTCGCCGTCGCGTCTTTTGAGTTGCATCTATATTTTTGCATATGTAAACTCTTGTCCCGTTTGGCATTTCATTATGTTATCTGTATTAGGATTTTATGTATTTTTTTCGAGATTATTATACTGAACCCGTTACTCTAGAATTCGGGATATTGTATTGAACACGTGTATTAAATTATAGTTATTAGTAATTAGAATTTCGTTGGCCTCGGTGGGCTTTAATATTTGTGCAATGATTTATTCTTTTATTTTGTTTTCGCTTCCGCACCTTTGTCGTTTATTCCGTTTTTGAAATCCCCGCCTAGTGATTGAGTAAATGTGTGTCGTTCGTCGGGTTTTGATTTGGGGAAGAATTCTATTTCGGTTTCGGGTCGAGACTCGGTGCGGGGCGTGGGTTACCCGTTTGGGGCGCCCGCTATAGGTTGCTCCATGTAGACTCCCTCCTTCAGGTCGCCATGTCAGAATGCATCCAACATATCCAACTGATGCAGAGGTTTAAGTGAAGCTCGACCTTTTGGATAGGAGAGGAACGAAGAAAGAAGCTCGAGCGAAAGGCTTTAAGTCATAGCTGTCTTTTTGTTGTTTGTAGAATACTCATCTTCTGCTTGTTTTTGTTTCTCTGTGCGAGAGGGGTTCGGGGATAAATAGTTCGGGCAAGAAGTTTTTGAATTTCCTGAGGAAGAAGGGGAAGACAAGAATGGTTGTTCATTGTTCAACCGTCCGATCCGAGATCGTATTTACTGGCCAGTTCGAGCATTTCCTCTGACCGGACTGCATTGAATCTACTCGACGGTTCCGGAACGAGCAGTAAAGGGAGAACGTAATAAAGGCAATCAAGCATGTGGCCGGTGCTTTACTATCAAGAACTCTTAAGGCGACCTTCTTCTATTCCTCATTGGCCTGAAAAAGTCTTAGGGACATCTAAACTATGTCAGTTGCTTCTGCAGTCCAACGAGACTAGTGTCCTTACTGCAGATTCTTCTTCAATTGCTATTAGTTTCATGCCTTATCTAAGTGTGCGAGGGCCAGTAGCCCACTCACTCCCCCTTTTCTTTTCCCATTCTAGCCTAGTCTAGAACTAGGCGCTACGTTTTCCTGTCCCATTCCCTTGTTTGGACATAAGTTCAACACTTACCTAATATCCTGTTCTTTGCCCGGATAGAAGTTCAAAATTCTTCTTATTTTTAGAGTTCTTACTAGTGAGTGAAGCTAGACCGTTAGCCAAGAGTGAATTTCCTAGGATGGTTATTTTCTTTCTTAGTAGCTCTATTCCTTTCTGTCTTCAGTGGTAGCTATCTCTCTCTTCTTTCGGGCTTTTGGTTTTGAGTCGGCGTGGGCGCGAACTTCTATCCCAGCACTGCCCGCTCACGTTTTCTGACATTCAATACGAGAATTTTCGTTTTTGATTTCTTGCATACAGGATCGGTATTGTGTCCTTAAAGGAAATCAAGAGATATTTCCAACTATCTGGTGCCTATGGGCCATCTTCTCTTGGCAAGATGAACAGAGTCAATGTCTCAATCAATACTCTTAGTGCATGATCCTGCGCCTAAAGCACCGAAGGAAGGGTAGACGCGGAAAATAGATCAATATGATCAGAAAAAGTGTGATAAAAAAGTCTGGTAAAGCTTTCCTCAGTTCTTATCCTTCTTCAAAGAATAGAAATTTATCCCACATGCATTCATAAGCAGCAAAGATTGAACTTATTCTCATAAGAGAATAGGGGAGCAAAACATTCTTTTACAGTGTGACATTTTTTTAAGCCTAGGGCCTGGGGGTTGAGCCTAGTATAAAGAATTCCTATCTTCCTCTCATTAGGAGTTCTTTGCTTTATAAGGTAGGATGGTTCAATCAATCAATGTAGGGGTAGAATGAAAATGAAATTAGGAAATAGGGCATAGTGGAACTAGGAATAGGAGGAGGACTAAGACTTTCAGATTCACATCTAAGCAAGAAACCTGAGGGAACCATGCTTCCGTAAGAAGAGATGAACTAGAAAACGATTATCTGAGTGCAATGAAAATAAACTTTTCTGAGGAAGGAAAGGTTAAATCAAAAAAAGGTGAAATTGTATGGGAGATCAAGATAACGAAATTCTTCTATATACGAGTTTACCAGAATTCATTGTCATTGCCTGGCTAACTAAGAGATAGTGGAAAGAGATAAGAAAGAAAGTCAAAGGAGGGGGAGAGATAAAGAATAGAAGAATACAGCTATATCCCCGACCTACGAAGTAGAGGAGTCAACCAAGGATTGGTTGGTCTTGCACAATAACTGATTCTAGCTATTCTTCTTCAATTTCAATAAGAGTTGGTAAGTGACTCTAAAATCAGAAGCTCTGGGGGGACCTTAGAATCTTTCTTTCGACGCAAACTAACTCGCTTGAGGCGGGCTCAATCACTCTTTTTGGTTGGAGGATCATTGATCATTCATTCTTCACTCTCTTGCTATTACCCGAAGGGAGCACAGCAACCAAGGTGCATATTATCATATAGAAAGAGGCGAGGCGTAACGATTCGTACTACCGGAAAAGTTTCGCTAACCGGCAGGCAATAGAATCAACCAATAGGGGCAAGCAAGCGTAGCGAATTACATAGAGTTGCCCCTACCCGCCAGCGCGCGGATAGATAGTGCATGCGAAGCGCGAAGGGGATGGATATCTGAGCAGTTGAAAAAGTCGGTCTTGAAAACCGAAGTACTGATAGGAATACCGGGGGTTCGAATCCCTCTCCATCCGCAAGGTCATAAGTTCTCTCTCGCCTTATCTATAGATAATAATGAATCGGATCGGCTCGACTGATATGATAGATGGAATGGTAGTTTGTGTTATGATTTAGTTAGGACCTTGTCTCCTTTTCGTTATCTTCCGCTCTCCTTGTATAGGTTAGGAAAGGGCCGGGTGGATTACCTTTGGGAGCTAAGTCGAAGATCTCGGTGGTCTTGTGACTGGTTAATAAACTGCGATTGCAGTTTTCTTTAGGAAGTCCCATAACTGTGAGGCTTAAGAGACAAAGAAAACGGTGGATAATTTTCTAGGTGGACGGTGATGACCCTAATGAATCGACAATCAAGGGGGTTGTTAGCTACATCAACACTCAAATTCCTTCCCCTGAAGCAAGCAGGCAATCTCACATCAAGTCTCTAAGAGCCTCACAAGCTCTTGGATCCCATGGTTAAAGCTTACTTTCTTTCATGGCTTTTGGGTGAGGGTAGAGGAGTAGGAGTGAGTATAGAATAGAACCTAATTATGGCATTTTTGGCATATGCATATAATAGTTTAAGGATAGTGCTAGGGCTCAAGACATTTTGGAAGAGAAAGTTGGATCATAACGAAGAGCCTTCATTTGGCCTTTGTTTAAAGAGGAACAATCCTACCGTACTCATTGTTGATAGGAATGGCTAAACTTCATTGTCCTAGGAAGAAAGCTAATGAAAGGAAAGGTGTTGAATATCTTTGTTTAACATAAGTTAGTCAAAATCTCGCTTTTCTCCATTGTACTATGATTGCTAGATAGCATTCCAAGCTCCAACATCGAATTCCTATCGAACGGGAATTCTTAGTAGTGCTAGTAAGGGTATGGAAATGGAATTCATCGAGTCTTTCAAGAAGTTATATCCATTTTATATGGGCGCCCTAGACCATTTTGGGTGACTTTTTCATGCTTGTCCTTGGAAATAAGAGATAAATATTCAGCCCCTTTTCTAAAGAAGAGATTGAAAAAATGGTGTTCTATCTAGAGGAGATCTTACTAATAATAAATAAATACGATGGTTTTTCTTTAGAAGCAAACCACAGGCTTGTCCATTTTTAGGTATTCTAATATCCACTGCAGCATTTTCAATGCCAACACTCTTCCATACTTTATGAGATCCACTTCTAACAAAACCCTGAAGTGGAAATGATTTAGAATTAGTTTGCAAACGATAGACAAACAGGTCCTGGTTATTTATGTTTAAGTGATAGATAAAGATCGAAATGCGGTTCTACAATGGTAGTAACACCAGCAGTTGACCCAGTTTCTATGAACTCATCTGATCCAATGTCAATCCAGTTGACTGGGTCGAACTATCAGTAGTGGAGAAGGCAACAAGAGCACCACAAAAAAGGCGGAGATATCACCAGCGCCAGAGGTAGCAAGATCTAAGCCATTATCTGGGCCAGTTGGCTTCGTCGACTCAGCAATTGAAGTGGTTGATCTTGAACCAATTTGTTCTTGCCCCATTACCTGGTAAACTCTCCTGGATCAATAGCATTGGATCGGGAATGTGGCCATTTCACTATAGCCCATTGATCTACAGCGGTTAAAAACTCTTCGACTACATTGCCTTTCTATTTCATTTGTTGACTGTTCACATTTCACTGGCCAGCCAGGTTTGAGACTCTCTTCCCTTCGCCCCATCATGCGAGATAGAGGAGATTAGGAAAATGAAAATGGTCAGTCTGGGCCGTTCATAGAGCCCCCAAGAGTTTTTGCCGTGGATCGCCAGCTTCGCACACAACCGGGCAGGAAAACCCTCCATTCTTCCTGAAATAACATGCTACTAACGTTTAGGTAACGTGGGGGACGGGTATGAGTTAGTCATCCGAGCTACTAACCTGGTAGGTTGGCCGGGTTGGTTCTCTCCGTCTATGAAATCGCATTTGACTTTGACTCACCACCAGCATATGAATCAAAGTAGCAGCAATTTCGGTTTCAGTGCGGAAAATCCCGCAGCAGTTTCACCAATTATGTGCCTGTGGGACATTTTTTTCATATATATCTTATTCCCAGCCATCCCGACTTCTGCCATCGTCCTAAGGCCAGTTCCTTCTTGAGTTTAAGTTGGAGAAGCTTTTGATGGCGATCCCATCTTTTTTCGCCTCGAGTCATTTCATCCCTTCGAGCCTGAAGCTAGACTTAGTTCTATCATCTCACCTAGGTTCAGAAAACATTGCCCATTTCTTTAATCATATGTCCATACAAAAACAATCTAGTGACGACAGGCTTCCGTTCGAACGTACTTTATGTATTGGGCGGTCCAAGTCTTTTTATTGGTTTCATCCCGCCCCTTGTCCCATGCGGTTGTCGAAGTTCGGAATCAGATCGCTGTGTTTAAGTCATCTATCCTAGCAAGGGCGTTTAGCTTTTTCCTTCTATCCTTATTTCTATGCCAATCGTAGCTTATCTGGATTTCCTTTCATTACAAATAGAAAGAGGGAAGAACGCAGTTTTGGGTATTAGATGCTACACCGTCCATTCAAGATATGGTGAAGTTCATTCGCAGAGCATGGAATTTTTTGAGTTTTCCAAAGTTCGTAAGGTACCTTTCCCTTCGATTTCGCTAACTCTTCAGCTAAGGAACATGTTATGGAGGCAGGACCTTTGACAACTTGGGATCACTAAGATACCCATTTTGGCAAGGTACCGGGGTTTGCAACCGCAGTTCTGGGGGTAAGGATTCTATAGCTCGCATCTCATTTGTCATTGGCACCCCTTTTCCGGGCAATATGACTGTAGAGAAAGCATTTCCTTTGCCCGTGTGTGCATTGAAGTGGGCCTTGATGATAATTTACCTGATGTGGTGGATTTTTTTATGGAGGATAAACTCATTATCTCTCAAGTTGTTGAGTAGGAATGGGAACCTAGCAGATGAACTCATTGCTGATGCTAATGATTTAGAACATTGAAATAAATATACTATAGAAAACAACTCCAAAAAAGTCCAATGCAAGAGAGGTTGGTAACTAGGTTATCGGGTCCTGACAAAGGATGGAAACCCGCTTTCCTTAATCCCGATAAGGGTGCGAGAGGAACCAGATCTATGGCTGATAGATGGGGAACTACCAACCTCCATAGGAGCCGCTAGCTCTCTAATAAAATCCAGTCCCCTCTAGAAGGGATGCAGTAGAGCTTAAATCTCACCGGAGGAAAAAACTTCGATTACAAGGAAGAAAAGAATGAGGAGAACATAAATCGATGAAGAAAACAAGAAATCGGTAATCTTGAAGCACAGAATAAAAAAAGAAAGCACCAAGGCAACAACACTTGGAAACCTGAGTGTCTAAAGTCAAATACCATTATCCAGAGTCACGCTGACATAATAAGAGTATCGAAGGTTAAGCCGAAAAAGTTCTTCGTCAACAAAGCAGATAGACTAAGGAGAGTGGTACGTGCAGCTTAAACACTCCAAAAGTACACTAGACATCAGCCATACAAGAACCCGAGGCTGGTCGTAGATCAGGTTCTACCACGAAAGGGTGGGTAAGGCCGAAGCCTAGACACAAGAATTGTAAGCATCTTCCATCAGCTTGGACAAGGCAATTGGAAGAAATTCCCCACAAAGCGGGTCAGAAGTGACTTCGATAAAGCACTACTAAAAGAATAGCTCAGGCATGGGTCAATGGAATTGAGCTCCCAACTGCTTCTGCGGGATGACTTTCACCAGCCTAGACAGGGGGAGAAGAAAAAGAAAAAAAAAGACCACTACTGTACTAACCAATTCCCACCCCTGCCTACCCATCTCTTTCAAAACCAAACTGATCGAGAGAATGACCTATGCATGTCGATGGAATAAGCCGACAACCTATCTCTATGGCTCTGAGCCAAGACTAAGGCTCGACCTTGCTACCCCAATGGTGCCTATGATCAGTCTCAGTTGGAACTGATTGGAGCACCAGTAACGAGTCTACTCTTCTTGGTGACCCAAGAACTAGGAATGAGAATCCCTCTATTAAATAAAAACATCGAAGGTTGGGCTATTCTGTTTTTTGAAGAAAGGGAAATCCGATATCGACACAGAGATTTGATATGGCAAAGATGGCGTCTACCTTGCTTTCACGGATTCCTCAATCATCCAATCAATCATACTCAATGGATTGATTGTTGTCTTCACTCATCCGAACAAGAAGGGGAAACGGGGACAAATGAGATGAATTTTTCTTTCTAACTAATGGAACATCTTCCTTACCTTAAAAGCAACTGTACATCTACTCAGGCATCAGGAAAGGGATTTACCTTTGGAAAGTCACTTCATACCTTAGACGGTTTAGGCTTTCGGACAAATGACATACCATAAGATGGCATCGAAGAGAGAAGAACAGTTAATCCAATAGTACAGATAGGATCTTATCATGGTTTAGAATAGATCACGCCTTGGGAGTTCTCTTTCCCTCTAACTCGAAATATCATAAGAGAAGAAAGAGAGCTTTAGAAGCAGCCAATCTTTTCTTTATGCCCAAAGACTCCCATTCCTTTCTTGGTTGGACCAAGGTGATTCCCGTCTTCCTGAATTGGGAGGGCAAGTCTCTCTTTTTTCTTTGGGGGAGCAGAGCTGTCAAAGAATGAACCAAAGAAAATGATTGTTCTAGAATGTCTATTCCTCACAATTGCTCCTTGTAATGCAGCAGAACCATGGCAATTAGGATCTCAAGACACAGCAACACCTATGATGCAAGGAATTATAGACTTACATCACGATATCTTTTTCTTTTTGATTCTAATTTTTGTTTTCATATCATAGATCTTGGTTCACGCTTTATGGCACTTCCACTATAAAAAAAAATCCAATCCTGCAAAGGATTGTTCATGGAACTACTATCGAGATTCTGTGGACCATATTTCCTAGTATCATCCTGATGTTCATTGCTGTACCATCATTTGCTCTCTTATATTCAATGGACGAGGTAGTAGTAGATCCAGCCATTACTATCAAAGCTATTGGACATCAATGGTATTGGACTTATGAGTATTCAGACTATAACAGTTCCGATGAACAGTCACTCATTTTTGACAGTTACACGAGTCCAAAAGATGATCCAGAATTGGGTCAATCACGTTTATTAGAAGTGGACAATAGAGTGGTTGCACTAGAAAAAACTCATTTACGTATTATTGTAACACCTGCTGATGTACTTCATAGTTAGGTTGTACCTTCCTTAGGTGTCAAATGTGATGTTGAACCTGGTCGTTTAAATCAGACCTCTATTTCAGTACAACGAGAAGGAGTTTACTATAATCAGTGCAGTGAGATTTGTGGAACTAATCATGCCTTTATGCGTGCGCCCGGAAGCATAGGTCGACTGCTGAGCCCACTCTGGCTTAGCCGCACCACCCACGGTGCAAGCCACCCGAGAAGCAAGCTATTACAGCGAGCAGCTGGAGCAGTATGGAGCCGAGGAGCAAGGCAGTAGATAAGATAGAAGAAGGGGCCAGGCTTCCAGTGGGGAAGAGGAGACGGTTAGGATAACGAACTTGAAACGCAGAGCCCGAGCGGCCGGCGAGCGAGTGGTTCATGGTTAATAGCGCCCTAGTTGATGGCTTTCCTCTCTGCGGCTGGCACTCGAGGAACCACGGGACACTCCATACAGAGCAAGCAAGTCTTAGGGATGAGACGCCCATGCAAGGACCTCCATTCTCATTAGGTGGTCGAACCAAGGATCTATGGAAGTCGGGGCTACCCCGTCCCCATGGGCAAGGCAACAGTGTCCCTGAGGGAGGAGTTTAGAGGCCTTATAGTAGCACATACTTCTTTTTCTTTCTAGGTCATGCAAAGGGGGCCAGTCCAATATCGTACTGTTCCTCTACAAAGACAACAGGCGCTCTCAATGGCTAGGCGCTACTCTCTTTCTGAGTTATTCTAGCTTCTTTATGATTTCGTGCCGCGGTGAACAAACAAAAGAAAAAAAAAGAGGGCAGTCTCGGCGGAAGGAGAAGGACCTGCAACGGCAGAGACTACTGACCCTCTTCTTGTCTTGTTTTTAGTCGTACGTTATGAGTCCGGGAAGCCTCCTCAATATGAGGGATCCCTTAAAATCAAAGAAGGGCTTTAAAAAACCTTCCTCCTGCTAATCCGGCCATTTCCGAACATGTCTTTCTCACCCTATTCAAAGGAGGACTTCTCCATTCTTGCAATTCCCAACTCCCTTAGCTTATTCTTATTATATACTAAACTAAATTCAGAAAAACGATACGGTTCCAAACCTTCTGAGATGCCGATAATCTGCTACATTGGTCCACCCGGGCTTTCTCCGATTTTCTAAAGGGATTTCCCCTAGGATTCGACCTCACTGCTACCTAGTAAGAAGGGCATTCGCGGGCAGCTTTCGAGAAGGAATAAGTGGTCTTAGGCCTTCAGTTCTTATGACTGTGAGCTTGATTTCCTATTAGACTAGAAGCAAGTCTAGCGAAGTCACCTCGGGATGAAATTTGTTTCGAGTTTTTTGAACATCCGGCAATCTCTGAGAAGACAGAGCAGTGGAAATTCTCCCTTGTATCATAAGGCAGGCTGTAGCTCTAGTTCAACTAGCATGATTGATGAACATGGGCAACAATTAGTGAGAGTCGGTTGCTGTTCTTGCTTGAGTCGATGCCCTTGGTTTTAGTTTCAACTATTGTGATCTTTTCCGCTGCTATTGATGTTGGAGACATAAGCGCAGTCATATGCTGCAAAGTCAGTAGTACTTTTCTTTGACCGAGGAATGGGAATTCTCTTTCCTAGGGGACGAGCGAAAGGCTGATTAGTCTTTTCGAAAGAAAGTTGCTAGGCGTGCTAGCATGTTAAGTTAATGGTAGCATAGTCTTGGAGGAAGAAAGCGATGTGATGTCTTCAGTTGCTTGCTCTTTTTCCCTTAAGCGAGTTCGGGCTCAGGTAGGCAACTCAGCAGGAATAGTCTACAGAAGCGATAGGCCAATTGTAGTTGATCTCGTCTCAAGGCCCATCTCTGACTTAATAGCCTAGCCATATCGGAGGCTACCCAACTGCAACAACAAAGAACGAAGCTTTTCCTGTTCACGACTCTACTGCCATTTCATCCGCTACAGTTAGCTTGAAAGTGAATTCAGTCACCCGAGGAGAGAAGCAACTCACTAAGCGAAGAAAAAGAAATACCGAGAGTCTCAATCAATAGAAAAGTATAGGCTGCTAGTCCTTTCTTTTTGTTTTCAGGTTTGAAAGAAGAAGACGGTGCTTGCTATAGAATACCTTCTTTTAGGAATAAGCCCGATGGCGTCTAAGCTCTCGGAGAATACCAGGGGAGATCACACTCTTGTTCAAATGGGAATGGCCGTAACTAAGCCCAAAGAAAATAAAGGCGCGAAGCAAAGGGATTGGATTTAACCTATGATCAGATCAGTGGGCAACCATAGTGGACTTTTTTCGTAGTGTTGTTGACGTTGTTGAAAGAAAATTTTGTTGAAAGCCTCGCTTTTCGGAGCTGCTCCCAGCTTACACTATGGTAGAAGAGGTGCCGTTAAGATCTAGGTGTGTGAGCAGTACGAGCTGAAAGGCTCCCATACTGTTTGCAGGGCAGGGGGCATAGATGCCAAACAAACCTGACCCCTATCTATCGTCGTAGAAGCTGTTCCTAGGAAAGATTACGGTTCTCGAGTATCCAATCAATTAATCCCCCAAACCGGGGGAACTTAAGCGAAAATAAAAAGATATCGTGAGGGGGAAGCCACTAAATGGAAGGCTTCGCTCGCTCGCTCCAACGCTCGTTTAATAGACAGCGAGTGGAGTGCATAAGCCCCTTTAGATATAGGGGCGAGTACTACACGAGCTCGTAAGTCATGTACGGAACGAGCCTTGTCTACGAAGCAGAGCACCCTCATCTTGCTTGCTTCTGGCGAAGCTTCTAGCAATAGATAAGAAGCATTCTGGTATGGCAGGAATACAATTAGGTCGACCACTACATAAGAGCGATAGCGAAGCCAAGCTGTATGAAGGCGAGCAGCACTTATAGCAATAGCAAACAGCCTACTTATAGCCCTATCATGGAATCTTATCCATTTCCCTACCATTCAACTCTCTTATCTTTAGCCCTCACCAGTACCGCAAGAGAACTCAAATCGCCTGTAAGAGAGGAAGGGAGGGTATAAGGCAATTACAACTCGATGGTTAATGGGGCACTTTCAATAGCTAAAAGTCAAACTCAAAATGCAGGGAATTACCTTCCGTGGGCTTGAAGGCAAAAGGAAAGCTTTCTTCCACTCTTGCTCCAATCCCACTAGGAGAAAGAGCTAGCACTTTGATGGCTCCGTGTGGTGATTACCCTGGGGTTCCCCTGTTAGGACGTTGGGATGCATTAACTATGCACCAGGAGACAGATCGGGTCAAAATAGTTCGTTCCTATGACCCATGGGTTGAGTCAGTTGGAGTTCTCTTACGAAGAGGAGGGAGCCGTAGAACGAGTAAAAGAGGTGGCCAAGGCGTGGAAGCAGACACATCGGATAGCCCAGCCCCTGGGAACTACAGTGGAGGGACTATTGAGGAATATCCTACCTGGCACGATCAACGTAGGAATTTATGACACCGTCAGTATATGGCCCATACGAAGCAGAGGATATCCGTGCAAAAGAATAAGCTCAGTACGAAATTCAAAAAGAAAGCTAGTGTGACTGAGGTTGAATGGAGGATCGGGAAAAAGGCTGGGAAAAGAGCAAGGTTCGGAAACTCCGGCGGTATATCAATCAAGTAATATGAGAAGTGGGCATAAATCAACCAGCGGCTAGGGAACACATAACCATTTATGGCCGATGAGATGGGTAAACTAAGAAAAGGCCCTGCAAGCTCATCTGAATAAGACGACTACTCAACTCAGAGAGTCGGAAACCAGAAACAATGCTCTTCAGGTTACTTTTGACGACTTAGCTCAACGCACAAACTATGACAGAAGAATGTGAAAGGCTAGCGATTGAGTGCTAGAGGCTGAAGTCCAATGCAGAATATATTTGAATAGCTTCCTTAGCTAATAAAGAGAATCTTCAAAGCCATGGGCCACCTCTCTCTTATATACACTATTCTTACCTTCGAGAATAAGAAAATATATCACTTCTAAACAAGTTGATGACTTAGAGTTTCAGGGAATGTCATTCTTCTTCCTTTGTCGGGTATGAAGCACTTAATCCAATAGTAATAGAAATACCCAGAACAGCTTTCACGAATGAATCCAACCAAGGTCCTTCTTTAAGGTTCCATACCATTGATTTAGTTAGTAAATGCCCCCGAAACTGGGCCCTGCCAACTAGAATATGTGTGCCATTAAGGCAATGAAAAGGAAGCAGTAGGACGAGAGTCTCTCTTGACAAATAGGTAATCCAATAGATAGATTATGGCTTCCTCACTATCAGCAAGCTCCCACAGGCGATGAACTACTTCCGACTTCTTTGGTTTGTAGCCATACCATATAGAGTGAAAAATCTATTTCATGGGAGTAGCTAGATTCAAGCAAGCATTCCAGCGAAAGGGTCCTTTGAGCTCTGCCCAACACTGGGACTTACTTTATACAGAATATAGAGAGAGGAAAAGCAGCAATCCAAGCTCAAGTTGAATCGGATATTGGATAGGCGCTAGTGGGAAGAACCCGTAGGCTAGTGCGGCTCGACGGGAGCGGAGTGTGTTACACAACTGACGGGACAGACTTCGAGCAAGTGGTTGCTTCTCTGGATAAAGATGGGCTCGTTAGGCTATAACGACCCGCAATCTCCAAGTTCAAGATTAGCGCGTTTATCGGAATTCAAACCGTTTACGGTCCTGACGTCTTTCACACTTGCACATTTTCCAACTCTTACATTTAAATATTTTATAAATCATCGACTTGGTATTTAAAACCCAAAGCATTAATTAAAATTTAATTTGCATCGTTTTGCCACTAATTAGGGTCAGTTTGGTAAATTTATATTTATAGCTCGTTTAATTTAATTTAGTAATTTAACGGTGTACATTGGACTGAGGCTTAATGTAACGACCCAAAATTCCAGAATATATTCTCGGAATAATTATTCGACATTTCGTTGAATTTTATATGAAAAGATTAGCTTCGTTAGCTAATTTTGAGTTATTTTAATTTAATTCCCTATCATCAACCATTTATAATTACCTTTTCCACCCCTCGAATTTACTCTAATCTCTAAACGAACCCACACCCCCTTGAAACACCTCTGCACCATCTTGGACACACCCACACTACCTTGAACACACTTACACCCCCTTGTGCACACTCTCTTGCACACTCTTGAACACAACTCAAAATCGAGAGAGAGAAGGAGAGAAGAGAAGGAGAAAGGAAGAAGAAGGAGAGAAAGAGAAATCCCGTTCCGAATCTGTCGCTCGATCAATCGAAATTCCGAGACCAAATATACGATCCTCATTCAATTCTCTACCGGTAATCTTCTTTCCCCATTTCGATTCACCATTAAATCCTTCGATTTTCTAGTTTTTAAATTGAAATGAATATTTGATAATTTGATGGGTTTGTAGTTAGAGTTTACCATTTTTAGTGTAGTTCGGATCAAATGATAGCTATTAATGTGTACAATGCATGAGTGTGAATTTTATATGTTGATTTTAGCTATAGAATCCACCCTAGTTGATTTTAGGACGAAACCCTCGTGAGAAACCTTAAAATCGCGTTTTTGCACCTGAAAGACGAACCACACAGTCCAACGCACGGTCTTGGCAAGACCGTGCACCAGACCGTGTGCACCACCTTGAGCCTGCACCGGCCGGCGCACCCCGGTGCGCACTTGTTTTAGCTTGCACGGTCTTGAGTGCGTGCTCAAGACCGTGCACAAGGCCGTGCATTAGCTCGTGCGAATGCCTTAACCAAATTTTCAGCCTTTTTCCTTAGTTGCTCACGGTAATGGGGGCAAATGGCCAAAAATAAAAGTTGACTTTTTGCATACGACCCCCTAAAATCGAGTCGTTTGCACCTATAGCTTCCATATGATTCAAGGATGAATATTTCGTAAAGTTTTCAAAATTCCGACCTCGTTCGGACCTTGAATCGAGCCTTTTTCGTTTAGGGCTTTTTCACCAATTTTTGAATGTCGTCCGAAAAATCCGAAAATCGCATGAGTACTTCTTTATAATATTATATGCATGAATGTGCAATTAGAATTTCAATTGAGCATGTTTAGCATCGTTAATTTCATACTTTCCGTTTAATCGATTTAATTGCATTTTAATTGTAAATTTAATTGCTACATGACGTTTATTGGTTTTTCATGTGTTGTAGTCTTCGTGAGTCGTTGTCGTGTCTTGTCTTAATTGGTTCTTGTCATCTATTAGTTTCAGGCCGTCTCTTCAAGGCATAGCTTGGGTTGTCTTGTCGTTCCCGTGCTTTCAGGTGAGGGTATTAAAATGCTTTCAAACGGAGTAAATTATTGCGAACTACCCTTATGTGCTCATCTTGCTTTGATTTCCCTTCTCGTATATCTATTAGATATTTAGCCTATATTTTCATGATTTTATAATAATGTTTTGATATTAACTTGTACCTATAAGTATCTCTAAATCATTTTGTTTTCATGAGGCAAGTAAAGCTCTTTCTTTTAAGCATGACGTTTTGACCTCGGTTGGGTCTATGAGGGAAGTCGTTAGGGGAAGACGTTAGTGTTTCCCGACACGTATGAAACTTGTAGTCACCCCCTTTGTCGTCACACACATTTGCCTAAATGCCCTTTTGGCCTTAACTTATAATGTTCTTCAAACGCGAGCAAAAAGATAATGTATTGTTGTTTTAATGAGGGCCCGGGAGGGTATTCGAGGGTCTCACTTGGGGACGAGCGTCCAGGGTGTTGCCTGAGGTACTTTTCCCAAAATTAAGCATCAATCGTGGCCCGTCAGGAGTTGATAGCCACGGTTGGGAGCGATGGTGGGCGTTGCATTCGTTGCACGTTTTCCTGAAATTCATCAGTCGCCTGGGGTCACGCTTCGGGGTCAGACACCGGTGATGGAGTTATTGTAATTGAAGGGGTTATAAGGAGGAACAGGCCCATACTCGCTGGGATATTAATTTCTTGTATTTATCGCTTTAATTCTTTAACGTACTGTTAATTATTGTCGTGTATGCAAGTCGAAGCACGATCCGGATTTTCTTCAATTATGCAAATGTATTTTCCTTTATATATAATCCAAACCCGGAAATGTGGCTCGTACTTGTTCCCTCTTTACCATCACTGAGTATCTTTCATACTCACCCCCACTATTTTGATTCTTACTTCAGGTCGACAGGTGGCGTTGTCACCTATCTTGTCAGTCGGCAGCAGCAGGTCTAGGTTGGCTCGTATGTCTTGTCTTGTCAGTGTCCCAACAACAGTCGTGTCCTTATTTATGAATTGATTTAAATTATGTGTTATTTCCTGTACTTACGTGCCCCTGATGTGGGATAGATTAGACGAGCCATGGATGGCATTTATTAAATGATTATTGAGAATGATGTATGAATTATGTTGCCATGAATGGCTTATATGACTAATTGTATAATTTGATTTAGCTTCCGCAACTCTGTTATTCTTTTATTGATGTTGTTGTTGGGGTGTCGTAATGCTGTGGCTGGTATTTGACTGATCGATTGCCGTTCGCGGGGATGGATTTTTAAGTGGGGTACATTTACCTCGTTTGGGGGTTCGTCTCGGTGCGGATGTGGTGCCCTTTCTCCGCCCACGGAAAGGGGCGCTACACTTAATGTTTTAATAATGCATCTTTTGTCGAGGTTCCAAATACTTTCATGAAATTCTAAATATTATTCATTAAATCATATTTTAAATAAAATTGCATTTTAGCCCAAAATTATTTACACTTTAGCCCAACCCGGAATTGACTTTTCGTAAACTCATGAATTTTAATAAAACAAACCTCAATCTTTGTTAAGCATTTAATTTCGGTCATTTTGACACTAAGTACGCCTAATTCCGACACTTTACACAATTTGCACATTTTTCGAGGATAGGGTATATGATGCAATTTTGGAGAGTTTTGGGGCTGAATTGAAAATTGAGAGAGAGAGAAGAAGCAGGCGGGCATTGCGTGAGCTCCATTTCTCCAAAAATGGGGATTTTGCATTTCTCCACCGATTCAAGCAAATGATATATGGAAATTGATCGTCTCGATGAGAGGAGCACAATGGTACCAATATTGCTGGCATTTGGACGACGGTGGTGGCACGGTGGAGCTCGGAAGTTCTGCGGCTGAGATGGTGGTGGTCGTGGCTTTTCCGGCGACTTTCATTCGGCGGGCAATGGTGCTTCTGGACCGATTCATCGCAAGGAAGCCAACGGTGGCCATCTGACCACCGACGGCGGCGGAATTGACGATTTTCAGGCGGCGGTGATGCTTTCCGGTCTCAATTCTCCGGCGACGTCAATTCCTGGGGTTGGTCGGGAATTGAAGCCCATGAAGAGAGGAGCATTTTGGCGGTGGTTTCACTTTAATCGGACCACGGACGGCGGAGTTATGGCGACTTGAAGGGGCGGCGGCGTTGAGTGGCGGCGGGAGTGGTGGTTCCCGGTGGTTCCAGGTGGAGTCACGAAGGCAAACCACCATGGTTGTGACGGGCTCGTCGAGAGGATCATTTCTGTTAAGGGTTCGACTATCGGAGGTGTTTCGACGGAAGTCCGGTGGCGGCGCGGCGGTGGCACGCAGCGGCGCTACAGTTCCAATCAGATTCCGGCAACGGAGTCTTCAGAAAGATTGTTCTCCTCGTCGCAACGGTTCCAACGGCACTGGTATTACTCAAATCCGACTTGTCGTTTGTCTTTTATCGCATTTTTCGTATAATTGTGTTAATTGGTAGCTTTTTGATTGTAGCTTCTAGCTTTTAGCTTTTCGGATTGTTTTGGCATGAATCAATTATACTATAACTTGTGTAAATTGGTGATTGTTGATGATATATGCTTGTGTAGTCGAACGGATGGGTTTCGGTTTGATTAGACTAGAGATTAGATTAATATGAACTTGTAGCTTTTGAGCTTTTGAGAAAAGCTAGAAGTTGTGAAGTTGTATCTCAAATTATTGTTTTAAATGAAATATACATGTTTGATGTTTAATTACAAGCTTAACCCCTGATTAGTTTATGCTTAAATGTTATTATTAATTAAATGTTAATTGTTACTCTTTTATTCCCCGTTTTACATGTTAAATGACCAACTTACCCCTACTTGCTTTCTTATGTTTAAATGTTGATTGAGTATCTTTAAGCATGTTTGTATTTTGATAGCCGAGCATCAGTGTCTGTTTTCTTGTTCGTGTCAGTCATTCATCCTCTAGACCCCGTGTTTTCAGGTGGGATCTCTGAGGGAGAATCATACATGTTGCTTGCTTGCTTTTCTCGTTTTTCGAGCTACAAGTAAGGGTTTAAAACATTTTCAACTGGGGCAAGATCATAGATATATATGTTTGCGAAATAAATTATTATCCCGCCTTTTCTTCTTGCTTGTTGTTCCTGCCTTTACTATTTCCTTATGTGCTTAGTCAAACCTTTTAATAGCAAAACATATATGTATAATATTTTACAACATTTTCAACTAGAGGCAAGGAAAACCCATTTGTTTTAAATGCAAACTTTGGTCTCTCGACCTCGCAAATATAACCTTGTCTCGAATGGCCCCTTTGGCCTCCCACACCCTGATTCCCTATTTTCGAATGACCCTTTTGGCCACCTGAATTGTTATTGATTTCAAAAGCGAGACATGGACTGGATCAAGACTTTGGGGCCCAGGAGTTATACAGGAGGTGAGTCTAGAGACGAGCGTCTAGGGCAAATCCCGATGTGTACTCTAGGTATTGACTGACCTAAGTTAATGCGACGGTAGCGCCTTGAGCGTTTCCTTAAATTGTGTACGGTAGGGTTGTGGGGCACCACTTGTTTCCTTAAATTGTGATTGGATCGTGACTTTTGGTGGTGGAGTACTTGACTACATGCTTTTATGCTTTTCATGGTTGGGAGTTATAAGGAGAGGGCCCGTTCTCGCCGGAACATATTATTGCATGATTTATTTAGCATATGTATTTCCCTATATATATATATATATAACCCGGAAGCGTGGCTCGAACTTGCGCAACTTAAGCCTCCTTTATTGTTCAAACTATTTAGTTGAATTACGAGTCGTTTTTACTTATCATTTCCAACTTATTTATGCCATGTCTTTCGAACTTGTAACGGCCTCGTGACTCAACTAATATCATTTCAAAATGATCGGCTTGACCTTATGTGCAAATGTTTTCAAGGGATCCGGTTCGTCAACCTTTTGTGTTTTCAAATAAAGCCGAACCCGAATGTTGCTTTGTGTTATAGTTTTACAACTTATATTATTGTATGTATCTTTATCAAAACGAGCAACATTCACCCCTTTTGGTTTTAAATGAAAAACGAACTGTGATCAATACCTATATGTATTACCCCCCTTACTGAGTATCCTTTATACTCACCCCTTCTATTTTGGTTCTTGCTTCAGGTAGACAACAGGTCTAGGTCGGCTCTTGTCTATCGTCTTGTCAGTGTCCCAACAACAGTCGAGTCTTTACTTTTTGAATTGATTTAATTTATGGTATTTAATGTTATGATTTACTTTCTATACTTACGTGCCCCTAATGTGGGATAGATAGTTGAGCCACGGACGGCATTGAATGGATAATTATTTTAGATTCATTTTGTTATGATTACCGTTGCCATGGATGGCTTTTATGATTAAATTATTATTTTCTGAAGTCGCTTCCGCACTATTCTGATTATTGATGTTGTTGTTGGAGCGTCGTGATACTGTTGCCGGAGTTTGATCGAGTGATTGCCGTTCGTCGGGATGGATTTTCGGATGGGGTACCTTTGTAACGACCCGAAAATCCGAGTTTCAATTCGGTATATTTTAATCGAGTAATTTCGTTATTTATTATTTTATTTACTATTTATTCTAAGATTTTAGGATAATTTTATAAATGAGTGAAATTCATATTTAAATCACGAATTGTCAATGTGCGTTTAATTATGTGAATTTTAACTGTAATTACGTATTATTTGGACAACGTGAGTTTTCAAACTTAATTTGCGAATTACTAAAATACCCCTTCGACTTTTAGACCCTAGTCAACTAATTTGACTAAGTCTCTCTCTCACCTCTCTCTCTCGTTCACAATCAACAAGGAAGGAAAGAAAGAAAAGAAAAGAGAAGGAAGAAGAGAAAGAGAAGGAAGAGATTTCAATCGATCGTCCCGACTTCGTTTCCCGACGGATTTTCGAATCGTTTACGTCTACGAATTCCTCGCGATCTCTTCTACGAGTAAGCTTCTAACGATTCTCTCATTTAATATCTCGTATGTTTCGTTTTCTCGTTTTTGTGAATAGTTGACATTATTAGGTTTTATGTGTTTTGTATAGGATTTGTGGATGGATTTTCGTGTTTATCGTTTCTATATGTAGGTTACATATTGTAGATGATTATATGTGAAAATTAGGGATTGATTTGCATGATTAATCGATTTAAGGTTGAATTGTATTTGATTTTCGCGTATTGGGTTTGATGTTCTGCATGTTCTGCTCAATTTTTACGAACACGGGCCATGCACACGGGGTGTGGCAAGCCCGTGTGGGTGTACACGGCCTCTTGCACGGCCGTGCAAGAGACCGTGCGTGTTTGGGGATGGTGCACGGGCTGTGCACACGGCCTTGAGGCCGTGTGCATGAGGCCGTGCGCGTTCGTCCGATTGTGCACGGCCTCGGCACACGGCCGTGCACAAGGCCGTGTGGCCTGGTCGAACAGTGCCCTGACCTTCTGTTAGTCAGGGCACAATTTGGCCTACGGGTCCCGCTTCGGCCCGTCTTTTCCGAATTCTTTCTTCGCTCGTGTATTCGATATATATGAAATAGATATGAATTGCATGAGTTATGAATTTACGACATGTTCGGGTATATGAATAGTGTGTTTTAAGTTTTCGTTAAATTTTCTAACTTTTGCATGTGAAGTCCGATTTTCCCGAAATTCGAATGCATGCTCCTTTATGATATCTTAAGCATGTTCGTAAAGTTTCGTTACATTTGGATTTGATTTGTATTTTTAAATGCATGAATTACTCTGTTTTCGTTTGATAATTTGAACTTAAATGATTGATTTAATTGTATAACGTGCTCCTATGTGTTTTAATATTCTCGTATAAGCCGTGCGTCGTCTTTAGTCTTATTTGGTTGTGTCCTGGTATTTTTGCAGACGATACTCCTGTGGAGTAGCGCCGGTTCTAGCTTTTTGCTCTTATTTTGCATAGCAGCCAGGTGAGGTTTTCCGTTTCTGTTTCCAGTATTATTATGTATATATATAAATAAGCCCTCCCGATATAAGCCACGTTTATGTTTTGTTTTCACACCGTTCATATATATATACGTAATAGATATTTATGATTATTATGTTCATTTGATTTATCGAAAATGATTTGATATGAAAAGTACTACGTATAGACTTCGAAATGTTTACGAAAGAGACATGTAAAACCTTTTGTTTTCTAAGGCGAACTTTGGCCTTCGGCCTCGCATATGACATGTCTCGAACGGTCTTTTGGCCAACCCGAAATGTTTTGACAAGCGAGTTATGAAATGTTTGCATGATCGTTTGGGCCCGGAGTAAGAGCGATAGGACGAAGTCGGTAGACGTCGGGTCTACGGCGTAAATCCTATGGTTTCCTCCATTTGGGAGCTCAGGGTGAGGCCGGAGTGGCAGCCCTTTGAGTACCTGAGTTATTCTAGTAAGTTACGAGTAGTTCGGGTTTGCAGTTCGACTACATTGGAGGAATAAGGGTGGTTTCCGGTTTTATGTTTTTGGATATTGGAGTTTCAGGGCTCGACTCGCCGAGTCATATGATAAGTTATGTTTTATGTTAAATCACCACCCGTTTACGAAAACCTTTCTTTTATGTTGATTTCTGTTAATTATAAAATTGGTGATTTACTTCCGTTTTATTATATACATTATTATTTCCCCCCTCACTTAGTCGTTTGACTAACCCTCTCTGTCTCACCCTATATTGGTTTCAGGATACTAGGCGGGATTCGTCGTCGTCATAGGCGTCGTAGGTTTATATTTATTTTCTCATGTATATTCTTTCCCGGTTGTCTTTTATTTACGTATTATGTTATTATGTTGTATTTACGGGATTTATATACTGAACCCGTGGTTAGATTTGGTCGGGATATTGTATCGAACCCGTTTGATATTATGTAATTGAATTTCATTAGCCTTGGTGGGCTTTAATAATTGTGTTATTAATTATGTTTTAAATATTTGGTTTATTATTGCTTCCGCACTTCTGTCTTTTCGTTGTTTATAAAAACCCCGCCTAGTAATTGAGTAAATGCTTGCCGTTCGCCGGGTTTCGGTTCGGGTCGGATCCCATTTCGGCTCCGGGTTGGGGCTCGGTGCGGGGCGTGCGTTACCCGTTTGGGGCGCCCGCTACAGTTGGTATCAGAGCTCTTTGGTCCAATGGCCTAAGCTCTGAATTGTCGTGTTTTGCTGGTTTGGTCGGTCGTTGTGCGCCTGTGTAACTTAGGGAATTGCACTCACCAGTGTTCAAGAACGCTTAGTGTTTGAATTGTCACGGATCTTTGTTGGATGATCAACAACAAAAGATCTTTTACAATCAAAATACTGGGATGGGCTTGGATATAGGTGGATGTGAAACTCAAGGTTGTACTTGCCATGCCTGGTTGTCTGTCGTGTCCGGTTGTGTCTAGGTCGTACGGCTTAGGACTTCTGTGGATTTGTGCAAATGTGCTAAGTGCTTATGTGAACACTAAGTGAACATTACTTGCCTATGTGTTTACAGCTTTGCATGCTCACTTACCTGTCATGCATAACTGTTAATGGCTTTACAGGATGCCTCCACGTCGTTGTCCCTGTGGACAGTCTTCGTCATCTTCATTGACACCTCAGACCGATCCACCGATTCCAGCCGGAATTTTGGAAACATTAAGACGATTCATCGCTCATGCCCCTAAAGGAAATGCTGAGCAGGAAGCATGGGCCCAATTTCTTAGATTCGAACCACCACAATTTGAAGGTACCCTGGATGAAGCTATTGCCGAGGCATGGATATCGGCTCTAGAAAAGAGTTTTAGGATTATGGAATATCCGGATCCTCTAAGGGTCGAATTTGCTATATACCTGTTGATTGGAGCTGCACAGGATTGGTGGAAACAGAATGAGCAAAGATGGAAACGCGAGCATGTGGTCCCGACTTGGGATCATTTCTTGATCGAGTTCCGGGCTAAATACGTTCCGAGGATTGTTCATCAACAACATGAAAGGGAATTTCTGGCTCTCAAACAGAACATATCTTCAGTTGGCCAGTACGAGGCACAGTTCTCTCACCTCATTAAGCATAGCCCGTATATGGTCGCAGACGAGCAGAGGAAGATTCGCCAGTTTGTAGAAGGATTGACTTATGAGATCAAAAAGGCTATGATGGTGGTCCAACCTCAATGTTATACCGACGCAGTGGAAATGGCTCTGCATATTGAGTCTGAACTCAGCCTAATGGGACCGAGTCCTACGCTTGACACTACCACCGTTCAGTACCTTCCAGCGAGTTCTAAGAGGCCATTTACACCTTCGGGGCCCTCTACCAGAAAGAAGACCTCCCAAGTGTCCTCATCGAAGCAGAATGCGTTTCCCCGAACTCAGGGACATCCGCGACCCGCATGTGGATTCTGTAAGGGCCCGCATTTGGAGGCCAAATGTTGGAAGAAGAATGGACTGTGCTACGGATGTGGTAGCGCCGACCACAGAGTGAGTGTATGTCCGAAGAAAAAGCCGAAACGAGTTGAGAAGACGGAGCTTGCACGTATGAACGATCCAGGTATATTGCATTGTCATGACATTCATCTAAATTCATCTAATTTCATCTTATGTGAATTTTAAATTATGTGCGTTAGGTTTATAATATTATACATGTGATTTCGATAATATTATTTGTGTTTGAGTTTCGTGAAGTTTGTGTGGTTTTAATCACAGGAACTGCCCCTGTATGCCTTGCACGGTCTCGCCACACGCCGTGACGAGACCCTGTGCACCCTTTTTCACACGGCCCTGTTGCACCCTGTGCAAGAGGCCGTGCGCATGAATACACACGCGCTCGTCACACGCCGTGACGAGAGCCCGTGCATGTTTATCCTCACGGGGTCATCACACGCTGTGACGAGACCCCGTGCGTGTTTCTCACACGGCCTCGTCACACGCCATGACGAGAGGCCGTGCGCGTTTCTTCCGGGTTTTAAAATGGTCAGTAGCTCCTCTTTTGCGCACACCCTCACTTTCTCTCCCTCTTTCATGCGAAATTTCCCCATTTTTTTTCTCCCCCAAATTCCTTCCAACTTTGAGCTCGAATTATTCTCGATCTACCCGACGGATTTCCGTGAGATTTTGATAGTGTGTTGTCTGCAGCGAGTTCTTGTTATTGTTGAAGTTTGGGCTCGATCCGTTTTACCGATCTCACACAATCTTTGCCCGAAGTAGCGCACGCCAAGTGTTCGGTAAAAGTCCCGAGTGAAAAGTTTGCAACTTATTTCCTTCAACCCACACAACTCCAACTCTAATATGGAAGGTGCTCGTGAAGCTCGTAGCGGACGTCGGGCAAGGGAATTACCCGACATAGCGGCCCCGGAAGGTTACCAAGTGGATTTGGGTAATGAAGACGATCAAGATATCTTCAACCGGTTAGAGGCACGCAATTTCTAGACATGGAAGCTATGTACCAATTGGGTCTTGGCGAAGGGATCTCCCATTACATCGACAATATTGGGTGGGCTAATTTTTGGAGTATTCAAAGGCCATCCTATCGCCGCCTTACTTGCGAATTTTTAAGCTCTCTTAAGGGCGCGGCATTTCCGGTCGACAACGAGATGCCAATAGGAATCCACTTCAGAGCGTTCAACCGAGACTATACGCTCTCATACCGGCAGTTGACCGAGTATTTTCAATTAGATGTTACGGCACCGAGAAGACGTGCCGACGAATGGAATCAAGCCGAAGCGTGGAGACGTATCTCTACCTCCACCGAAATATTTAACTCCGGCGTATCCAAGGCTACGATGCTCATTTCTACTCAATTGAGAATTATGCATAGAGCCGTGTCTCGATCGGTTCTAGCCAGAGGAGACAGCCCGGGTGCGGTGAACACCGAAGACTGTCTAATACTCGATCATATGGTACGAGGAGAAAGGTTCAACCCCATCTCGTACATGATGGATCATATGAAGTATATCTCCACTCGGTCGAGAGGAGAAATTCGAGTTGGCTCATACATCACCGCCATTTTGGAGTGTGCCCAGGTGGAAGGGCTCGATACTCAGGTTCCTGTTGGAGGTTCGACCTCAATTAGCTACGGCACTCTAGCTCAAATGGCTATCTGCACGAAGGGTCCAAGGCGGAACGACCCATATATTCTGGTGGCTGGACTACCTTTGTGGGAAGCTGACCAAGGGAATGCTCCCGAAGAAGGACCTTCAGAACCAGAGGTCCGAGAGCAGGCTCAGCATATCTACTCCCAACTGATGAGACAGGATGCTTCTATACCTGAGTCTTCACATGGCAGGAGAAGCACTCAGCACCAGGAATCGATAAACCTGCAATAGTTTTATTCAGAGTTTACTGACTACCGACGTGTGTCGGATGAGAGATTTGCCCAGCAGGAGAGGCAGATCAACGAGGGCTTTGCAGCTCAGCGAGCTCACATTGATAGTCAGTACACCGCCTTGCAGGCAGAGCTTCAGAGATCGATCTCGGATATGCAAAGGTCACTATCAGAGCAGCTGGATCAGTATTTCCGCCGTGGTCCGGACGAGCCTTGAGCTATCTAGTCTATTTTATTTTCTTTTTCCCGTAAACTTTGTTTAGGATTTGATGTAATTTTCTATTTTGTATGAATTCGAATTTTAATTGGAATATTAAGTGCTTTAAGTGTTTATTATGAATTGCGTTTTATTATGTGAATTAATTTTATTTTAATGTTCGATTTAATTCGTATTATTAGAATTTCCGCTAGGTTATGCTCCGCTTAACTAACTCCGAGACCGGAAGAGAATCTGAGGACAGATTCTTCTGAAGAGGGGAGTATTGTAACGACCCGAAAATCCGAGTTTCAATTCGGTATATTTTAATCGAGTAATTTCGTTATTTATTATTTTATTTACTATTTATTCTAAGATTTTAGGATAATTTTATAAATGAGTGAAATTCATATTTAAATCACGAATTGTCAATGTGCGTTTAATTATGTGAATTTTAACTGTAATTACGTATTATTTGGACAACGTGAGTTTTCAAACTTAATTTGCAAATTACTAAAATACCCCTTCGACTTTTAGACCCTAGTCAACTAATTTGACTAAGTCTCTCTCTCACCTCTCTCTCTCGTTCACAATCAACAAGGAAGGAAAGAAAGAAAAGAAAAGAGAAGGAAGAAGAGAAAGAGAAGGAAGAGATTTCAATCGATCGTCCCGACTTCGTTTCCCGACGGATTTTCGAATCGTTTACGTCTACGAATTCCTCGCGATCTCTTCTACGAGTAAGCTTCTAACGATTCTCTCGTTTAATATCTCGTATGTTTCGTTTTCTCGTTTTTGTGAATAGTTGACATTATTAGGTTTTATGTGTTTTGTATAGGATTTGTGGATGGATTTTCGTGTTTATCGTTTCTATATGTAGGTTACATGTTGTAGATGATTATATGTGAAAATTAGGGATTGATTTGCATGATTAATCGATTTAAGGTTGAATTGTATTTGATTTTCGCGTATTGGGTTTGATGTTCTGCATGTTCTGCTCAATTTTTACGCACACGGGCCATGCACACGGGGTGTGGCAAGCCTGTGTGGGTGTACACGGCCTCTTGCACGGCCGTGCAAGAGACCGTGCGTGTTTGGGGATGGTGCACGGGCTGTGCACACGGCCTTGAGGCCGTGTGCATGAGGCCGTGCGCGTTCGTCCGATTGTGCACGGCCTCGGCACACGGCCGTGCACAAGGACGTGTGGCCTGGTCGAACAGTGCCCTGACCTTCTGTTAGTCAGGGCACAATTTGGCCTACGGGTCCCACTTCGGCCCGTCTTTTCCGAATTCTTTCTTCGCTCGTGTATTCGATATATATGAAATAGATATGAATTGCATGAGTTATGAATTTACGACATGTTCGGGTATATGAATAGTGTGTTTTAAGTTTTCGTTAAATTTTCTAACTTTTGCATGTGAAGTCCGATTTTCCCGAAATTCGAATGCATGCTCCTTTATGATATCTTAAGCATGTTCGTAAAGTTTCGTTACATTTGGATTTGATTTGTATTTTTAAATGCATGAATTACTCTGTTTTCGTTTGATAATTTGAACTTAAATGATTGATTTAATTGTATAACGTGCTCCTATGTGTTTTAAAATTCTCGTATAAGCCGTGCGTCGTCTTTAGTCTTATTTGGTTGTGTCCTGGTATTTTTGCAGACGATACTCCTGTGGAGTAGCGCCGGTTCTAGCTTTTTGCTCTTATTTTGCATAGCAGCCAGGTGAGGTTTTCCGTTTCTGTTTCCAGTATTATTATGTATATATATAAATAAGCCCTCCCGATATAAGCCACGTTTATGTTTTGTTTTCACACCGTTCATATATATATACGTAATAGATATTTATGATTATTATGTTCATTTGATTTATCGAAAATGATTTGATATGAAAAGTACTACGTATAGACTTCGAAATGTTTACGAAAGAGACATGTAAAACCTTTTGTTTTCTAAGGCGAACTTTGGCCTTCGGCCTCGCATATGACATGTCTCGAACGGTCTTTTGGCCAACCCGAAATGTTTTGAAAAGCGAGTTATGAAATGTTTGCATGATCGTTTGGGCCCGGAGTAAGAGCGATAGGACGAAGTCGGTAGACGTCGGGTCTACGGCGTAAATCCTATGGTTTCCTCCATTTGGGAGCTCGGGGTGAGGCCGGAGTGGCAGCCCTTTGAGTACCTGAGTTATTCTAGTAAGTTACGAGTAGTTCGGGTTTGCAGTTCGACTACATTGGAGGAATAAGGGTGGTTTCCGGTTTTATGTTTTTGGATATTGGAGTTTCAGGGCTCGACTCGCCGAGTCATATGATAAGTTATGTTTTATGTTAAATCACCACCCGTTTACGAAAACCTTTCTTTTATGTTGATTTCTGTTAATTATAAAATTGGTGATTTACTTCCGTTTTATTATATACATTATTATTTCCCCCCTCACTTAGTCGTTTGACTAACCCTCTCTGTCTCACCCTATATTGGTTTCAGGATACTAGGCGGGATTCGTCGTCGTCATAGGCGTCGTAGGTTTATATTTATTTTCTCATGTATATTCTTTCCCGGTTGTCTTTTATTTACGTATTATGTTATTATGTTGTATTTACGGGATTTATATACTGAACCCGTGGTTAGATTTGGTCGGGATATTGTATCGAACCCGTTTGATATTATGTAATTGAATTTCATTAGCCTTGGTGGGCTTTAATAATTGTGTTATTAATTATGTTTTAAATATTTGGTTTATTATTGCTTCCGCACTTCTGTCTTTTCGTTGTTTATAAAAACCCCGCCTAGTAATTGAGTAAATGCTTGCCGTTCGCCGGGTTTCGGTTCGGGTCGGATCCCATTTCGGCTCCGGGTCGGGGCTCGGTGCGGGGCGTGCGTTACCCGTTTGGGGCGCCCGCTACAACCTTTACCTCGTTTGGGAGTTCGTCTCGGTGCGGATGTGGTGTCCTTTTTCCTCATACGGAAAGGGGCGCTACAGTCTTTGGTAGCAGAGCCTAGGTTCCTGAAAGGGAACCGAAAGGTCTAGTATCTCGTCTTGTCTTCCTTTCAATGTCTGCATGGGTTATGTCAGTCCGTGTCGAATTCGTGGTTCGAGGAGTGTCTATCATTTCTGGGTGCCTAAATTTGTGAAGGATTACGGTTGGCTTAATTAACCAACTAGCGATCCTTAGCAAGTTTTTGTACTAAGGAAGACATAACGCGAGCCGATCGTGGAATTCTTTGTTGCGTCTTATTTGGTTTCGACGTATAGGTCGTGCGGCTTTAGGATCGCGATTTATTTGTTAATATGCCTCGTGTGGTTGCATACTAACCTCATCAGACATGCATATTCAAACTTTGTGATGCAGAGATGATCAAACATTGTCTTCCTTTGTGATAGGACCCTACGGAAAGATGCTAACTTGGTGGATACAGCTTACGAGATTGGTCCTATACTCAGAAGGATTGTTGAAAGGTATGCAACTCATAATAGGCATTGCATTATAACATCGCTTGTAAATTGTTATTTTCTGAAATCGCTTCCGCACTATTCTGATTATTGTTGTTGTTGTTGGGGCGTCGTGATGCTATTGCCGGAGTTTGATCGAGCAATTGCCGTTCGCCGGGATGGATTTTCGAATGGGGTACCTTTACCTCATTTGGGAGTTCGTCTCGGTGCGGATGTGGTGTCCTTTCTCCTCATACGGAAAGGGGCGCTACATAGGCGGACCATGATGAAAGGACAGGGGGTCGTGGAAGTGTTTCTACTAATAGTTAGGGGTGTAGCGCCCCCCTCTACAGCCCCCGAACCTGCATGGATTCCCAAGCCGAGAACGGCACCTCAACCCGAGAACCCATACAAGCCAACGGGTCTATCCCGACTCTTGGCAACAGCGGATCCCCAAGACACAACAATTAAACAGTTCAAAATATAAGTAGGGGAAGCAAATTAAAACATAATAACATAAATGCCACTTCGGGGCCAATCTAAATATCTAATAACATCACAGCCCATTCAGGGGAAACATAAGTAATTAAGTAGGGAGTGGGGATCAATATGATATTAAATACAAGCCCGAACCAAGAATAACCTAACGAGAGTGTAGTAGACAACAATTAAGACAACGGCAAAACCAAAAAGGCCTATATATGAACTGTTGCCAATCCGACACGTGAGACATGTCGGTCTCTCAATCTACCTGAGGCATGAACCAATAAAAGAGGGTGAGTCAAAGAACTCAGTGAAGATATAGGAGGAGCAAGTCGAGTCACGCTTCTGGGTTTTAATAGAAAATACATATGCAATAAGGAAAAAAACCGGAATGTGCTTCGACTTGATTATTTAATAAAACAATAAAGACAATAACAATAATAAGCAATAAATACATATCCCAGTGAGAGTGGGCCTGTTCCTCCTTATTTCTTCTCAAGACATTATAAAAACTCCATCTCTGGTGTCGAACCAAGGAGCAACCCGAGGCTCGACTATAGTGAATTTAAGGAAAGCGTACACATGCAACACCCACCATCGCTCCCAACCGTGGCTATCAAACTCCTGACGGGCAACGATTAACGCTTAATTTTGGGAGAAGCACCTCGGATTACACTTTGGACGCTCGTCCCCAAATGCAACCTCCGGATACCATCCCGGGCCCTCATTAAAAGAAAAGTCCACAAGTTTGCTCGCATTACAGAAAGGGTTTGAGTGCCAAACGGGCAATTGGGCAAGTGGTGACGACAAAGGGGGTAACTACAAGTTCCGTACGCGTCCGGTTGCACTGGCGCACTTCCCTAACGACTTTCCTCAAAGACCCAATCCTAAGTCAAATCATCACATTGAAAGGAAAGAGTTACTTGCCCTTTTGAAAACAAATCGATTTTCGATACTAATGTATAATTCGATATTAAATGATGCGTTGGTAAATCATAAAAGTATATGCTCGAAATACTTAATACCAATAATAAAGGAATACGGGGATTTTGCAAGTATACATAGACATATATGTTCAAGCCCAGTTTAAATAATTTAAATCCTCACCTGGTGTGCCAAAAAGAAAGCCTAGCAGCTACAACTCACTGCTCACCGACCTCTGACTGATCTATAGACTAGACAGGACCTAGACGAATTAATAACGACTCTAAAGCGCAAATAAGCAATTATTTGACGAACGGCTAATCAAATGAATCAACAAGCATGCATATGCCAATAATAATATTTATGGAAGCTACCACTTAAATTTCAAATAATTCCGACAAGTTTCCAAAATTACATATACATATAATTGCACTATTCACAGTCCGAACGGGGTCGAAATTCAACAAATATTTCAAAATATTAATCTACAACATAAAAGGGATCTATTGGTGAAATCGGTATAATTTTTGGAGTCCGTATGCGAAAAGTCAACCAAAAATGGCGACACATTGACTCACTTCTCGAGAGCAACTTGTGAAAAAGTTGGAAAAATCGCCTAAGGCATTTGCACCGGCTTGTACACGGTCTTGAACACGGTGTCAAGACCGTGCACTACACACGGCCATCCGCACGGTCCAGGTGCACGGGCGCGAGCCCGTGCAAGCACAAAAGGGTGCACACGGGCTCCTGCACGGTCTTGATCAAGACCGTGCGTTAGCCCGTGCAGTTTAACAGCACCCAGCAGAAAGTCGCGATCTCAACGCGAATCCGAGCCAAAAATGCATTTAAATCATATTTTGAGCACAAATCGACACCCACAATTTACAACAATCAATAAGCAACATGTAAGGAATATTTCTATCCAAGAAATCACAAGAAATGACCAAGAAACGGGTTCGATTCCATTAAAAATCCTACAAATCCCGAAATATAAAAATAAGCTCAAAACACCGAAAATTCGTAGAAAGAATTGGGGAAAAAGGTACCTAAAGCAAGGTCTCGTTGAGAGGATCGTTTAGGTTCGATCGGCACGGAATTCCACGGAGAAACGAGCTCGGCACGATCGATTAGGGCTTCGGAGTAAAAATCCTCTTTTCCTTCTTCTCTCTCTCTCTCTCTATTTCGAATAAGGGTTGAAATGAGGGTTTCAAGACTTTTATCAAATATTTCGAAATGTTGAAAATACGAAGGGGTATTTCGGTAATTTTAGAAAGTCCAATTAAATCATTTTGGTAAGATATAACAATATTAATATTAATGAAAGCTAAACAATTAAGGAATTTAAATACGCACATAATATTATCACGTAAGGTCGTATACGAAATAATATAATATAATTCACATAATACGAGAAATAGGGTTGAGAAGGATAATTAATAGTGAAAAAAGAACTCACAATGATTCCTAAATTTCTGGGTCGTTACATCTTTATTGGAAAAGCTCGGGATGAGCTTCTCTCATCTTAGCCTCCGTCTCCCAAGTAGACTGCTCGGTCGAACGGTTCCTCTAGAGAACTCTCACTAATGGAATCTGCTTGTGACGAAGCTGCTGGACCTTGCGATCCTGAATCTGAACCGGTTTCATCTCTATAGTCAAGTCCAGCTCAAGCTGAACTCCGTCATCTTGGAGAATATGGGATTCGTCGGGGAAGTACTTGCGGAGTTGTGAGACATGGAAGACATTGTGGATCCCGGTAAGATGTGGTGGTAGATCCAAACGATAAGCGGTGTTCCCGATCCGCTCTATGATCTCGAAGGGACCTAAGTATCTCGGAGTAAGCTTTCCACCTTTACCGATCCTGGTGAATCCCTTCCTCGGGGAGGCCTTGTGAAACACTCGGTCTCCCACTTCAAATTCTAACTCTCGACGTCTCTTGTCGGTGTAACTCTTATGTCGATCCTGGGCTGCTTTCATTCTCTGCCGAATGGTCTGAACCTTATCAATAGCTGCTTGAATGTCATCCGGCGGAGTAGCCCTTTCGTGGCCGTCAGCTGACCACTTCCAATCCTCCAATTCCCAATAAATTGGAGATCTGCACTTTCTCCCATAGAGAGCCTCATACGGCGGCATCCCAATCGAGGCTTGATAACTATTGTTATACGCGAACTCTACCAAGGGCTAGTGTGAAATCCAACTCGTATGAAAATCGAGTGCACATGCCCATAGCATATCACTTAAGAACTTGATCGTTCGCTCGGACTGTCCATCAGTCTGGGGATGTGCTGCAGAGCTAAATTTCAGGGTCGTTCCCAAGCTCTTGTGAAGTTCTTGCCAAAATTGAGCTGTGAACTTAGGATCCCTATCTGAAACGATACTCTCCGGAACACCATGAAGTCGGATGATCTCCTTCTGATACAGTTCTGCAAGCTGCTTGACCTTTGCTGTCTTTTGAACCGGAAGAAAATGAGCTGATTTGGTCAATCGATCGACGATAACCCAAATACAGTCGAAACCTCCACGAACAGTGGGCAATCCGGTCATGAAGTCCATAGTGATCTCCTGCCACTTGGAAGTAGGTACGGGAAGCGGCTGAAGAGTACCTCCAGGCCTTTGATGTTCGGCCTTGACTCTCTGACACGTTAGACAATGTTTCACATAGGTAGCCACGTCCCTTTTCGTACCGTTCCACCAATACTAGGTTCTGAGATCACGATACATCTTGTTGCCTCCTGGGTGAACAGCATAAGCAGACTTGTGTGCCTCGTTGAGAATTCCATGCTTCAGGTTCGTGGGAACACAAACTCGAGTCCCGAAGCGAAGCAATCCGGTACCATCGATCCTGAACTTGGTGTTGGGATCATTCTGCATTCTGGCCTTGATCTTCTGAATACCGGAATCCGAAATTTGCTCATCTCGGATCTGTTGGACTAGATCGGGTTGGACTGTAAGGTTGGCAAGTCGAGGATACCATTCAACTCGAATCATTCTATCCTCTATAGGGATATCGGAAGATGATCCCTCCAAATGTGCCACGTGAGCCCTCCGGCTCAAAGCGTCGGCGACCACGTTCACCTTCCCAGTGTGATAATAAATACGGTAGTCATAATCCTCCAAGGATTCCATCCACCTTCTCTGTCTCCTGTTGAGATCCTTCTGCGTGAGCAGATACTTCAAACTCTGGTGGTCAGTAAAGATGTCAAAAGTGACACCATACAGATAATGACGCCATTTGCCCAAGGAATTCTGGGTCGTTACAAGGGGTGGCAAGCTTTAGAGAGTAGGGGCGAGGTCACCATACTAAAGAATGTCGTAAGTAGTGGCTCGACGTAGATGGTTCGAATCAAGCGAAATCAAAGGCATTCGTTGGCACCCAAGATGCTAAGATTGAAGACTTTTGGGATATGGAACGGCTTTTCGGACTACGTCCGAGGAGGCGTCGGTGAATACGGATCTATCTTGATGGTTCTGGTGGCGGACCAAAAGACGTAAAGAAGGCGGAGCCTGAATTGCAATTAGATTTCTTTTGTGGATGAGTTTTAGGCAGAATGGAGGGTTTTCCTGCCCGGTTGTGGCCCGCCATGTTGATGAGCCTGAAGCAAACAGGCAAGTATGTGAAGGCCATCTTTCGTAGTTCTCCCTGGACATTTCTGGTATGACGGAAGAGGAGATATGATTTAGTAACAGGAAGAATCGTGGCAATCACTGAACGGGAACTACTACGTTAGATTAAAGTTTTGCATCCAACGACAATAGAACTATTCAGTTATCAAAGAAAAAGGGTTCGCCCTTGGGAATCCATGACACACTGTCCCCAACGGGCTAGGGAACTCGACTTTCTGCGGAGCACTCTGGAAGGAAGGATCAGACAGATGAATTCTTAATGGAAGATTTCCTCTTACAAAATGGATTATTTTACTTAGATTTCTCAGCCTCGGCCCTATATTTTCCAACTCAACCACATATAAACTAGTTGACTTCCGGATACCACAAACGTGGAAACATAACTACACGGGCAAGGAGGTGCTACTACCAGAGCATCAACTTAGTCACTCTTTGTTGAAGGTTTGGAACCCTAAAGGAGGCAGGTGAGTCCTTCGTACTTCTATCGGCGACGAAAGTAGCCTATTCATGCATTGGCAGACCTTTTCTACTTATCTATTCATTTTCATTTATTAGAAAAGAGGGTTCCGGAGCAACATAGGAATATTATTAGTAGGTGCGGAGTTTAAGTTAATCGGTCAACTAGGCATCTGCACAACGTCTATCGATATTGAATTCTCACCAGAGCCAGGGCTTTTCTTTTGAAACGATTTCCAGTGCAAAACTAAAAGTGGAAACTCTTGCTCTATATCATATAAATGGCCCCGTGGAGCGAAACTCGTTGATTTGGCTACAAACTACTACCAGTTAGATCTGTTGTTTCTATTTTCTTATTCATATTCACCAGTAAAATAAATTCAACCGGATCAATAGATATTGGAAAAAGACCACGCCATCACTTTCATTGAGTTATCGATTATAAAGCACGTTATTGCATCTTTGCCAGGGTAGCTCATCATTTTTTTTTATTACAAATAGACTCTATCGCCCTACAAGGGATTTCCAAGGCCGAAGCCTTACTTACTTACCCATTTGTAGATCGAGCTTTGACGCCAGCTATATTTGTAAGTTGGAAGTACCACAGATTTAGCAGCTCCAGGTGATATTTGCTTTAGTCGGGATGATTTGTCGTAGCTAGACGGATGGCCGCTTCTTCCTGATCTTATTGGGCTTTCAGAGAACCGACCAAAAAAAAGGGAATCAGCCACTCTAAATAGAGCCAAAAAAGATGAAAAAGAAGTACCCTTGCCCCCACCCCCGGCAACTATATGTGTACGAACCAGGACTACTTCTATCTTAGCAACTACCCTCGGCTCCTTAATCAACAACTTCCGGGGAACTAAGAGGAAGTCTTAAATCACTTCTCCTAAAGTCTTCCTTGATCCACTAGCTCTATCTCCGTTATGTAGGGATGCAAGAGAAGTTGGAATAGGATCGATGCAGTTGCCCAGGCATCCAATGCATTTAGTACTGTTGACTGAACACCAGCACAATCTTAATGCAACAAATGAAAGATTCAACATTTCCGCACGCGATTCGCCATTGAAGGCTCCTTGATTTGATACTAGCACTTGAGAGCGAAAGGTTTAGAATCTTTTGATGATGATCTAGCTATGTCAGTTGGTTCGGTTATTACTCTTTCTTCTATGATGCTATTTCGGTCCCATGCCTAACCTAAAGGCATAGGAAAGTTTCCCTAATGACTGATCAACCCATGGAACTATGGTTTGGCTACTTCTGTATGGTCTTACCGAGAATCCTTCAGATAGGTTATCTCCATGTGAGACTATTATTTCTTTAGAATTTCATCATTGATCGGGTGAGGCATTCCATACATCTCTTTTTTATCTGGAGCAGATAGATCTAGAGCAAAGCCCTTCTTTCACTCACATCTGGGACCGTGGAGCAGTACCTATGGAAAGGATCAAGACCATAGGGAAGGGGGAACAAGCTCTTCGGAACGGATACCCATCTCTTTGAAGAGAATATTTGCAAACCACTGTAGTTCACTCCATAAAGGCTTAGGAAGGAGTAGCACATTCTCCTAGGAAGGATTCCCCCGTCAACCGTGATGAATGAGTTACACGGGCCTGACACCGCTCTGGATAAAGAGATGTGGGATAAGATCTTTCCTTCTTTTAGCCTAGTCTATCCCGTCCACCCCCCATGGTCTAGTGTCCGGAGTTGTTTGCCAGAAATAAACTAAAAGGATTCTAAACCTGGTGGATTTGGTGCGTCTGGAAAATATTCATCAAGCATCATATCATGAGACAAAAGCACCCGTAATGGGTTGATCTGACCCTCTGAGTCTTCCTATCGTTCGATGGAAAGCTCAAGAAATGGCATTCCACTACTATTGTATTGGTTGGTCTTGTGTCGCACCAACTATTCTCTTCTATACTGGTATAGCAACTAAAATCAAGCCAATCCGGCAGTAGTAATGCTGTGACCTTATGAGACCACCTATCGTTTGATAGGAGCTACGAGAACAGCTATTCTATTAGGCTTTGTTGGTGACCGAGTGTTGTTTTGCCAGTTCATAACTGACCTTTGGAACTCTTCCACCTCCGAAGGTGTCTCTAGCCGACTTAAGAGCCTACCTTTCCTTTAGAGCGATCTCCTGTGGGTACTTTCTCAATGTGACCCACAAATACCACCCACTAGGAGTGCATCAAAGAGTTGTAAATGGCAGTTCCATATCGAAGTTAGGTTAGAAGCAATTAGTGGTTAATCGATGGGAACTAACAAGAGATGTAACTCATGTACCGAAGTAGAGTTGTTAGTTTCAGTGTAGTGTACCAGTATAGCTTAGTCCTTATCTCGCTCATACCAAAAAAGAGGAATATGGCGCTTACTGGAGATAGAGCAGGAAAGGCTATGTACGGGTAAAGGTAATCGGCCTATTCGCCTAGTGGCAATCTTTCACAGGAACATAGTAGGCCAGGGTACATGTGGTGTAAGACCTATTAGCGTACTGGATATAGCCAAGTCGTTGGGGAGGTTTAGTACAATCTCATTCTGGTAAAGGTGGTCGAACTTACGGGAGAACTACTTGGGCAAGTTGGGACAACCTTCGAGGCTGACTTCCCTTTCTTCCGCTTCTCAAGGAGGGGACTTTCTCTCCTAGGTAGAAGTAAGCGAACTACTCCTTCCCTCTACCTTAGCCCTGCCTCCAACTGCTTCAATAGCTGCGGTTCATTTTCCTTTCCTAATGGCCCTTACTCCCACAACGTATGAAGATTATTAGGATGAATCTTCTTTCACTCCTATTAACTAGAAGGGTGAAAAAGAACTAGGTGCTATAGGAGAGTTAGCCATTCAAGAGCGGATAAGGCCAAAAGATCAAAAGCAGTGTAACGCCCCGAAAATTCGTGTTATGAACTGGGAACCCGAATCGATTTTCCTGCGCGATTCATTTTTTATTTTATTAATTATTATATGATTTTATAACAATTTCGTATATGAGTAAATTTTGATATTTAAATCACGAATTGATAATGTGCGTTTAATTATATGAATTTTGACTGTAATTATGTATTATTTGGACAACATGAGTTTTCGAACTTATTTTGTAAATTATAAAAATGCCCTTTCGTTCTCAACCGGGTCAACTCTTTTGAATTAAGCCATCACTCTCTCTCCCTCACTCATTCACGCAACAATAGAGGAGAAAAGAAGAGAAGAAAGAAAAAGAAAGGAAAAGAGAAGGAGGAAGGTTCAATCGATTGTCCCGACCCCGTTTCCCGACCGATTTTCAAACCGTTTACGCCTATGAACTCCTCACGATCTCTTCTACGAGTAAGCCTTTCACATCCCTCTCGTTTAATGTCTCCTATGCCTCGTATTTCTCATTTTTGTAAATAGTTGAATAATTTAGGGTTTCTGTGATTTCGAGAGAATTTATGGATGGATTTTCGTGTTTTTGGATCCTATGTGTAGCTTATATGTTATAGATCATTATATGTAAATATTAGGGCGTGATTTGCATGTTTAGATGATCAAATGTTGAAATTAAGATTGGTTTCGCATGGTTTTTCTGGTTCTGTGAAGTTTCTGTTGTTTCTTGACGTGCACGGGCTTTGCACACGGGGTGTGGCAAGCCCGTGTGGGTGTACACGGTCTCCCGCACGGCCGTGCAGGAGACCGTGCGTGTTGTGGTTGTGCACGGCCTTGTGCACACGGCCTTGAGGCCGTGTGCAAGAGGCCGTGCGTGTCCCTCCTCGATGTGCACGGCCTTAGCACACGGCCGTACACAAGGCCGTGTGGCCCGTTTGAACAGGTCCCTGACCTTCTGTAAGTTAGGGCCAATTTTACCCTGTAGGTCCCTCCGAGGCTCATCTTTTCCGAATTCTTTCTTCGCTCGTGTATTCGATATATATGAAATAGATATGAATTGCATGATTTATGAATTTATAGCATGTTCGGGTCTATGAATAGTACGTTTTAAGTTTTCGTCAAATTTTCTAACTTTTGCATATGAAGTCCGATTCTTCCGAAATTCGAATGCATACTCTCTTATGGTATTTAAAGCATGTCCGTAAATTCTCGTTGCATTTGGACTTGATTTGCATATTTAAATTCATAAATTACTTCGTTTCGTTTGATAATTGAACCTAAGTGTTTTATGTGATTGTATAACGTGCTTTTACGTGTTTTTATGCTATCGTATGAGCCGTGCATCGTCATATGTCCTACGTGGTTATGTCGTTTGTCAGTTGCAAGTTCCACTCTCGTGGATTAGGTTGCTCGTTTCCGTTTTGGGCTTTCTCTTGGTTGTCGCCAGGTGAGGTTTCCGTTGTTATTCCGTATTATGTAGATATATATTATTAAGCCTCACTAAATAAGCCTCACATGTGTAATTTACGTTTTCATCCCGTATTACTATATTTAGTAAATACTTTATTCTTATTACTTTTATGAGGTTTAAGAACAACGGATTTGATATCAAATGAATATTATGTATGTGATTTCAAAATGTTTTTAAAAAGAGACAAGCGAACTATGTTTCGATTTAAATGTAATTTTGGGTTTGGAAACCTTCTCGTTGAGTGAAGTCGTTAGGGCGGGTTTCTCCCCCATGACGATGGAACACCCGGTTGCGTTTCCTACCATTACATCGCCTGTCTCGAACGGCCCTTTTGGCCCTCCCCGAAATGTCTTGATTCCTATTTTAATAGGAAAATGATAGTTATGAAAAATGCGAGATATGATATGTGGGCCCCGGAGTATGGCGATCGGATGAAGCCGGATAGACAGCGGGTCTACGGTGGAATTCGGTAGCTTGCTCCATGTTTACCAGGAGTACGGGTGAGGCCGGAGTGGCAACCTTTGTGCTCCTGTGACGGTTGACTTCGTGTAAACTGAGAGATAGGCTATTATGCCTATAGAGCAGTTGGATTTAGCGGTCCTTCTGCTATATGGGAGGAATAAGGCTGGTATGGTTTTCAGGTATGTTATGATATGATATGAGGAGTTGAGGGCTCGACTCGCCGAGCAATATGATATGTCCCGTTATGTTATGTTATGATAAATCACCTAATGTTTATGAAAACCCTTCTTTTACGTTTGTTTTCTTTTAAGTTAAAATGGTGATTTATTCCTGTATGCTATTATGTATGTACTCCCTTTTTCCCCTCACTTAGTCTTTTGACTAATCCTCCCTGTTTTTAACCTTATCTGTTTCAGGTGGTTACTAGGTGGGCATCGTCGGTCTTGTATTGCGGAATTATTCTGCTTTTGTCATTGTTCATTCCTAGGTTGTTTTAGGTACTTGACCATTATATGTATTCTGTAGGTTATGATATGAGTTCGGGATTATTTAATGCTGTACCCGTTATGATTTGATTCAATGTAAGTGAATTCCGCTAGCCTTGGTGGGCTTTAACTATTTGCGCAATTGGTTTATTGCTTTAATTTCCCGTTAGTAGAATTCGTTTTGGTTGCTGTTGCTTCTGCTTCCGCATTGTTGTCGTCAGTTGTTTTACAAAAGTCCCGCCTAGTGATTGAGTAAATCGGTTTGCCGTTCGCCGGGTTTCAATTGAGGGTCGGATTTCTATTTCGGCTTTAGGTTGAGGCTCCGTGCGGGCGTTCGTTACCCGTTTGGGGCGCCCGCTACAAGCAGGGCTTGGCTTATTCTATTCATTTGCACCACCTGACAGAGATTCGTTCACAGCCTCGTTCAGCTAGTCGGATGGATGTTTTCACCAATCAATAAGAAAGAATGGAAAGCCTTTCAACAAGGGATTCAATAGCTCATTCTTCTCTACCCCTATACTAGTAGTTCTTCTTTTCTTCTTTATTCTAGTAATTCTATTCTATATGATTTGCTAGGTGTACCTTATTATCAGAGTCAAAAAAGTATACCACGGTATACTTTCCTCATGGGAGATTTGAAGGATCTGTCCCCATGAAATTTCCTTGGAAACGAAATCGGATAGCCCCACCAACTTAAGAGTCTCCCTGGCTGAAAGGAACTTCACTCATGACTTAGACATGACCCAATATTTATTTCTCGTAAATCCTGGAAGTAAACTCTTACCAACTATTACAGCCTGAAGCAAACTCTTCCAGCCAATTCTTCAATTAGAGAGCTTCTCCTACGGTTAAGATTCAATTGTTTAGTTGACAGCAAGCATATCCTATCTCCGGGGGGAAGCTTTCTCTGGCATTCTAGGCTTCAAGCACATGGCAATTTCAAATATCTATTCTGGCGTGCAAGGTTCAAAGGTGCATACTGGCTAGAGGGAGAGTTGGAATAAGCTAGCATGCAATTGGCTGTGGTAGAAAAGTTTAGATGGCATTGCCTTTCTAACTAAAAAAATCTCTCTGGCAAAATGCAATTCGTCGAGTTCAATCCAAGGTGCACCTTGTCTTTTTTCAGGTAGCTTTCTTACGCCTATTCAACTAGTGGGTGGTCATAGCCGAAATTCGTCGAAGGGAGAAAAAGAAGAGAAAGAAAGGGAAGTTTTTTCTTTCTTTCATTCAATCCAAATAAAATAAATAAGAGAACAAAGAAACCACTCAAAAATGAAAGTTATTAGATATGAGGAGATTTGAGCTCAAAGCTGACTCGGCAGTTTGGCTAAGAGGTTGTTTGCCTCAATTTATAAGTTCTTTAAAACATCTTATAAATTGCTTAAAAGCTTATAAGATATTGTTCAGTGTTTGACAAATATGTTCGAAAACTAGCTTATAAGGTCCTTTGGAAAACACCAACTTATTTCAAGGGATGAGATAAAAGATTAAATTAAAAAAAAAAATGAGAGTAAAAATTAATTTGAGAGCCAATTGTACGTGCCGATCTGCTTAAGACAAAAGGTACGTAGTTTATTACATGATTTTGGTGTCTTAAATTATAGGGATAATGATTTTTTCCCATCCGAACTATGGCCACTTATGCACTTTATCATCTAAACTTTTTTTCTTTGTAGTTTGCCTCCTGAACTATAATTTTTTTTGCAATTTGCCATCTCCAATGAAAATATTCTACCGGAAAATTGCATCGTGTCATATGAGAAACATACATCCACGCTGTATTACTCTTCTTAACGTATCGAAAATAAACCCTCAATCAATTTCAGAAAATTTGGAGTTCTTATTATCCAATTGAATATTTAAAAATAATCTATCAAAGTCGCCGTTATTCTAATTGGGTGATAAAAACTCCATATTTTCTGAAATTGATTGAGGGTTTACTTTTGAGATACTAAGGGGAGCAATACAACGTAAAACTATGTTTCTTATATGACACAATGCAACTTTCCGGCGGAATATTTTCGTCGGAGATGGCAAATTACAAAAATTCTTATAGTTTAGGAGGCAAACTGCAAAGAAAAAAAGTTTAGATGGTAAAGTGCAAAGCTCATCATAGTTCGGATGGGAAAAGATCTTTATCCCCAAATTATAATATAGATAACAGCATACATAGTATAGATCGATAAAGGGAAAATTGCAATTTTTGTCTTTAGATTTGCACAATTATGAACTCTAGATTTGCTCATTTATGAAATATTATGGTACAAGTATTTGTAAATGTTAGAATTATAGGACACTAGAATTCAACATTCGTGAAATGTGTTACAAATTTCACTGTAAGTCAAATTTCTTTACATATATATTTATTTTGATTAACTATAGGGAAATCTGGTCTAAATATAAGTTTTAATACTATATTTTAGGGTGTATTACATATAAACCCCTGAGTTTTGGTCTAATTACACATTCTTTGTTGGATCAACTCGTGTGATTGGGTAGGTACATTTTTAGACTCCTATACCAAAACATTCTTCGGGAAAAGTATCTTGAAAACTCAACATGCCAATGCTCATTCCAACCGTTCACATTTGCAGTCATGCATAAAATTGTACAATCATATTTTACATACAAAATTACACTCGATGGAGTTCCAAGCTTATGCACGATCATACTTTACATACAATTATACTCGATGCGATATCAAGCTCGATTTGGCTACCGATGCCCTAAAAAGTGGAACTCTTAAGCTACATTCGGATCAGAGGACATGGGGAGAGGAATTCCAGATGACATCATATTTGATATCCATTGCAATATGAAGTACTTGTCCAAACAAGATGACTAGATTTGATAGCTACGATTTGAAACCCAAACCATCAATCCAAACTAGCCCTAGGGTATCATTAATTGTTGTGTGCTCGTCCTAATACACGATGCATATATTCCTGTTGGTATATAAAGTCCCACATTTGTGCGGGTTCGACTGGGTGAATATATACATTGTCATCAGCAGAAGAGTGTTGGAGAGTAGAGTTGAGAGATTCTGGATAATACTTGAGTAGAAATTCCCCAGATGATTTCAAAATCTCTATGTCAAATGCCGGCATCAGGGGAAGTCCTATAGCTCGAACGTGACTGATACTGCAAACTCGATAAAGTGTCAAAAGCGATGAAGCAACAAAGTCTCCATGAGACACACAGAAGGAATGAATATGATCATATATATGAAACATAAACATATTAAACTTTTCTTCTGGAGAGGCTTTGGTTCCAAACCTAAGCTCTGTCAAATCTCTAAAAGGCAAAGAAAAGAAAATGAAGAAAAGAATTAAGAAATTGTTAAAGAATTAGTTAGAAGTTTGATGCCATTGGACAATTAAGGAAATTTTAAAAGATACTAAAAATTCATCCAAGAATCAAAATTACTAACAACTGTTTTGCAAATGGACAATTAAGGAAGACCTTCGTATGCGTATGTAGTGCTTAAAGTAACTGTTTGTATAGTTCTTTTCTTTTTCTTTTGTTTTTAGCGTCCAAATTATCACAAAATTCACCTACTTTTTTCATGCATGAATATAGTCCACTACAGCAATGCTTCATGATTTCATAACAAAATAATGATATCATATACGAAATTTCAACAAGATGAAGCATGATTATGGGACTAACCATATATAGTGTAATCCATCAAGTTCTACCTTCTCGACCCTACCCAAAAGCTCAATCTGCAGAAATCCACCAATGCAAAGAACTGGTTCTGGTAGCTTGAATTGCTGCAACTGGTTTTCCTGCTCAAGAACAAACGATCGAGTAATCATAGTGTTTTTAAACTTTAACATGAATGATCATTCAAAATTGGTATCAAAACTAGTTCACGAAGATCCAAAGTTCATATCCCATTTTACCACCCTACTTAATTAAACAATAAAAATAGAAAAGAGAAGAAAGAGAGTTTGGAGAAAAGTCAAAAGACGAACATCACTATACAGAGATGTAAAAACAGTTAAAACTCACATGTTCCATAGGAAATTCAGGTGAAGTGTATGTCCATACAAGACTGCTATCATCAGGTTGACATAATACTGGACACTGGAATTTGCAATAGCCCATTCGGAATCTCACAGACTTTGCCGAGCATATGGGCTGGTTTGGATCCCAATACACTATAAAGGGAAAATACTTAACATCACGACCAAGAGAAAACTTCCACAAATGCTACGACTAACTTTCAAACTTACACAGACCTCCCTTGTAACTTGCATTCAACCTTACAGTTATTACCCCTTCGTATGATTAGAATATAAAATTGTACTAATTTAATGTGAACAATATATTTTACCAAAAATAATTTATGATGATTTTAATCCTTCTATTCATTTTATCCTATTTCAATAAATTCATTATAATATTAAAAACTTAAAAAAAATAAAAAACATGTACTAATGGCAGGGAGCAATTGTCCCACATTTGATTAACTCCATCAAATCTTGGGATTCATTGAGCTGTGTCATGCTGAAAATCTTGGGACTCAATGTCAAAAACGAACCCAACATTGGGACCAAAAATGATTTTACATTTATATACCTTAAAATTCAGAAAAAAGAAAGTCTAACGAAATACTAAATTAATCATTTATTCAAATAAATTTAAAGAAAAATTGATATTAAATGAATTTAATTCATTGAGCATTTTAATCTAAAAGTCAAGGTAATTCAGTTAAAAAACTATCTTCTGAATTTTTCTGGAACAAAAATTATTTTTGTAGGTTTCTTAGATGTAAAAACTTATTCGAAGAGGTGTTAAGTATTTTCCCCTGAATTTTTTTAACTTTCGATGAGTGAAAATGGGTAAATATATAATTGTGATATGATGAGGGGAGGTTTCTGTAATTACACATACTTACAGAGTTACAGTGGAGGTAAAAAAGATGAGCTAATACCTTGAAAAGGGCGTATATCAATTTCGGTAACAATGGATATATCAGCTTTGAGCCTATAGGTTAACGTCTCTGGCACATTAGGGTCAATTTCTCCTTTACTCGACCAATATGAAGCTGATTGCCAGCTGGATCTGCTCCATGGGTGCAACGTGTGGGCAATTCCTTCATCTGGATCATGATCTGTACTGGAAGCTCTAACTGCATCTGCTATACAATTCTTTTGACGAACTTTTAATCTTGAAAGAGTTCGGAGCAGAGAAGAGTATACTTTATGATCCGTTTCAAGAATTTCCATCTCAATGGGATTGCTAGATTTAAGTTTCATGTTATTTTCCGTCCCGGAATTGGGTATGATAGTGTGGGAGATACTGGAGAGTTGGGGAAATATCCTCAAGCAATGCTGTTTCAAAAGGGCGTTTGAAATCACTGCGAGAAAGGTAAAACGCTCAGATAATCTTAGGCAATGAATTTCCTTTCATGTTACTAAGTTCATTTTCAATAACCAATGAGAACAGAGAACCAACTAACTGCGAAGAAGTCACAAATAATGAACTAAACTCACATACATAAAAGTAAATACCCACATGTCTGGTACTATTCTTTATTACAAATACAACTAGTTATTTACAAATTATTGGAGGAGGGTTTCCCTATAACTATAGGCCATTTGCAATTTTTAGTCCTGTAAAACAAGCAAAATTCCAATTTTTAGTCCTGTAACTATAGGCCATTTGCAATTTTAGTCCTGTCCGAATTCAGTTTAACTTTTTAATTCTTGCGAATCAACTCCTTTTTTCCACCGGATTTCACCGGATTAGTAAGGCCCGGTGAAAAACGGACTCAATTTGCAAACATTAAACAATTACGGGACTACAAAAAACAAATTCAAACAGGACTGAAAATGGGAACGGCGAACAGCTTATAGTTACAGGAGTAAACTTACAACTTTTCCCTATGAATAGTAAGTGTAGGCATTTCATATGCCCACAAAAGGAAGGAACCATTTTTGTTCATGGCACTTGAGGCCACATATTTAGAAAAAGGGTAACGGAGGACAAGCTCATTGATATCTTACTGTTATACACCTTAAAACACAAAAATATTGACCATCTGTTGCTATAAAGTCCATCACTTTTCGTGCAATTCTATTATCTCAAACCACCACAGGTATTTTGACCAAAAAAAAAAAAACAAAAAACCAACAAGTATGAAAACTTTGTCTTCCACATGTTCGATAAAATGCATCAGAGAATTTAATGTCTAATCAGTAAACAAGGAAAAAGCAACAGGCAACATGACATTCATATTATGTGATATTAAATATTTGTTCTTTCTCCTTTGTATCAGCTAAAAATCTTAAGTGAGGCACCGATTAGCTTACCGAAACGGCGCCAATACTGCGATACAGCACTTGCTCGAACTAGATCGGCTGGATTGTCCAAGCGCGTCAAGATGTTCAATCCCACATCGGTTTCCAGACATTCCAAGAAATCTAATTTTCTACCCATTCGAAAAGGTTTAATTTTTCGATAACCGATTGAAGAACACTAAATCTGTACTGAAAATAGATTTTGGGGTAGAAATTGAGATTGTATACAAACACAGAAAATTGTGGAATAGAGAATTAATTTAGGTACAATTACACTTGCATCCCACAACTTCAAAAGAAATTATATAATAAAACTCTCTAGATTATTAAAAATTGCAAACAGAACCCTAATCTTTAAAAAAAAAAACATGACACAAAACTTTGAGAAATTGTCATTTTATTCTTTTAACACTTAATCGATACTAGGTCAGAATTCGGAAGCAAACATTAATACCCGACACGTAGGATACAAAACTTATAAAACCCGAACCCATAGAAATCTGACTCGATTATATAAGTTCTAAAAGATATTCATTTTATAAAAGGTCCTGACAATAAATGGTATCAGAGTCATGGTATCATGATCTTGGTAAATGATATTATTCAACACAAATCTTTTATGATGAATATCATAAGAAATACAGATACTGTTAAAAACAGTGTCGAAGAGGAGTATGATATTCCTCAAAATCTTGATTTGCTTAATAAATTGACTATTCCTAAAATAGACCCAAAAATAATTTATAAATTTGGTACTTTTGAAAGAATAGATTTAAAACAAGTGGTTAAAACCACTGAAGAAACAATTTCCCTTACTAAGGATGAAATGATAGTTAGATTACTCAGTAATAGAGATCTGAATAAATACAAAAAATTATATAAATTTATCCATATTGGTTTAGTTCAGGTTGCTTTTAAACCTTTAACCTTAGAAGGATTACCAGAAAGCTTTATAGCAGCTTTGAGATATGGTAGAAATTTAGATTGGAAACAATCTTTAATGGGTATTATACAGTCCAGTTTGGCCCATAACCCAGTTTATTTTAATGTTTATCCCAATCTTCAATTATCCCTAACTGATATTAATATTTTAGACGCTTTAACATTAAATATTAAGACCCATGGTTATAATTATGCTCCAGGATCAGAAGTTATATGTGTTTGTTATAGAATTTATTACAAACTCCTTCATACTTTGAATCCTCACTGTCAAATGGTTGATAAACCTTTAAATGAAACCATTCTTATAGAAACCAATTTTAGTAGATCTGAGATCACTACTAGAAGATCTATCAAATGGGATGAAATAACATTCCCAGAAAATTGGATTATAGAAAGAGCTGTTCCTGCTATACCTAATACTCAGGATAAGGTTACTAATATAGTACAAACCCCTGAGGAAAATGTTGTAATTAATTTTGATAATCCTAGATATTTGCTAAAACCTGGATCACATCTTTCTAGATCCAGTTCTTCTTATTATCATATATCTCCTCTTGATTATGAGGTTAAATCCCCTTCTAGGTTTTCTACTTCTCAAATCAGAGAAACAGTAAAATCTTCTGATGATGCTCTTCCTGATATGGTTGAAGAATTAAAAATTCACCCTGATAATATTGTTAGAGGTGTTTATAAAGTTGAAGCAGACATGACTGCATCTGAAATGAATTTTTCTGTTTAATGGATTTTAAACCAAAAATTGATTTTAGCCAGGGATCGCCGGCAAGAAAATTAATTCAACAAGAATTCAATCTCCGTAGGTGGGAACCATTCAAAAAATGGTTGTTTGAAAATTTTACAAAAGAAGATAGAAAAATATTTCAAGAAAAATTTTATAATGATCTTTCTGAAAAAAATGTCAAAATATCTTTTGTTCCATGGTTTATTACTAATTATGTAGAAAATTATATTTCTGTTATTGAAAGAGAATATAAATATTCTCAAAATGGAAAGGTTTTAAAAACAATTTTCCCTCCTTCTCAATCTTTTTAAATTGAAAAAGATACTGAAACCAGGTATTATACTGCTTTCCAAAAACTCATTGATAGCGAAGTTTTACCTGTTACCACTGCTCATATTAATAGTTTAATAAAACAACAAAATTATAGCAATATTTATTTAATTGTCCTTGGAGAACAAATTGTGTCCTTACATGACAGAGTAGAAAAAATTATTTTTAGCATAAATGAGCTTAAAAGCTCATTCCATATTAATAAATCTCTTAACCATGAGAGTGTTGCTACTCCTAGTATCCAACCTCCTCCTGATGTCAAGGATTTTAAATTAAAATCGGTGTCTGAGCTTGAAAGAATGCTTGATGAAAAATTTAAAAATCTTTCAATCAAAACTCTTAATGATGAGTTTGAAAGTGAGATGAGTGATAATGATAATTATCAAAACACAATCCGTGAAGAGATTAATAAACTCTCTAAATATGCTGATAAGTCTACTCAAATGATGTATTATTATCCTAGACCTACTCCTCAGGATGTTCTTTTTGAAGAACAAGAGTATATTGTTAATAATTCCTATAGCAGTAAAAATATTTACGAATGGAATATTGACGGCTTTACTGAAAGACAGATTTCTAATGATGTCCATAGAATGCTTATGTATAGCACTATCTGTAAGAATAATGGCAACACTGATAAAGCTATAACTAACATGATCATAGCAGGCTTTACAGGTCAGCTTAAAGGCTGGTGGGATAACTATCTCATTCAGAGTAATAGAAATGATATTTTAAATATGATTAAAGATGAGAATGGTAGACAAGTTGAAAATTCTGTCTACACTTTAATTATTAATATTATTGAATATTTCACTGGAAGATGGTCCGACAATAGTGAAAATCTTAGGACTTTACTCCAGAATTTAAGATGTCGTACTCTTACATCTTTTAGGTGGTACAAGGATACTTTCCTTAGTAGAGTTATGGAACTCTCGGAGTCTAATAGTCCGCATTGGAAATCCAAATTTATTGATGGATTACCTCCTTTATTTGTTGAAAGGGTTAGAAAAAACCTTAGAAAAGGTGAAGTTAATATTAATTATGATAGTTATACTTATGGCAAGTTAATAGGGACTTGCATTCAAGAAGGCTTAGCTTTGTGTAATGAGATAAAATTAAGCCAACAAATTAAGAAACATAATCCTAATGAGAAAAAGCAATTAGGACAATTTTGTGGTCAATTCGGAGTAGAAAATCCATCTACTAGCCAGGATAATAGTAAGGCTAAAAAACATAAGAAAGATAATAAATATCATGATTTTCCTAAAAGAAAACACAGAAAAAGAAAGGAGAAAAGAGAATTTAGGAAAGAAAAAAGGAGAGCGAATGCGCCCCCTGTTGTTTGTAGAAAATGTGGTAAAATTGGCCATTATGCTAATAAATGTTGGGTGAAGAAAAAACTCAGCACTTTGGAGATTGATAATGATCTCAAAGAAACTCTTAGTAAGTTACTTCTTCATTCTGATTCTGAAGAAGAAGAAGTGCCTATTGAAGGGCTTGAAGCCTTAGATAATGATTATAGTTCTTCAAATAGTGAAGATTGTGAACCTTGTAAAAATGGTTTACCCTGTGAAAAAGAGTATAGCTCCGACCAGGAAGAAGGTAATAACCTTTATCAAATTATTTCTCAATTTCAGGAAATAAATGTTCTCAATAATGATAATATAATAGAAATTTTGAAATCTGTCAAAGATCCAGAAATTCGATCAAAAATTCTTGATCAAATAGGAGAAAAAGATTTTCCTAATAGGCATAATAATTTTATTCCAAAATCTTCTGAACCATATACTATGGCTGAAGTAAAAAGAATGTTAAAACAAAAGCAGGTTGGGGAAACTCCAGCAAATGCTAATGATTTAGCAATAGAGATTTATAATCTCAAAACCGAAATTAAAAGTTTGAAAAGCTTTAATACAAATCTTGAAGAAAGAGTTTTCAAATTAGAAATTTTTAATAAAGGAAAACAACCCCTTATTAATTTTGATTCTGATAATCAACATACTTTTTCTGAGGATGATAATTTCCTTAGTACCTTAGAAATGGTTACTTCTCAAAAATGGTTTATAAAAATTTCTTTTCTTATTGATCATAATTATAGGAGAGAATTTACGGCACTAGTTGATAGCGGTGTAGATTTAAATTGTATTCAAGAAGGAATTATTCCTACCAGATATTTTCACAAAACAACTCATTCCTTAAGTTCTGCGAATGGTCAGAAAATGGAAATAAATTTTAAAATTCCAAAAGCTTATATTTGCAAAAATAAGGTTTGCATCCCTACTAGTTTTTTGCTAGTTAAAAATATTACTAACCAAGTCATACTTGGAACCCCCTTCTTAAAGAAAATATTTCCAATAATGAACAAGGTTTTATAGGAACTTTTGAAGGAAAAGAAATTACTTTTCATTTTATTACTGAACCTTTTACTAGAATTCTTAATCAAATAAAAGAGTCTTTTATCAAAAATAAAGAAAATCAAATTAATTTTCTTAAGCATGAAATAAGTATTTTTAATATTGATGAAACTCTTAAAAATCCTAAATTACAGGATAAAATAAGATTGATTAATAATCAGTTTTCTTTACAAATATGTAATGATCACCCTAATGCTTTTTGGGATAGAAAGAAACATATTGTTTCACTTCCTTATGAGGATAATTTTGATGAGAAAAAAATTCCGACAAAGGCCAGACCTTGTCAAATGAATAAAGATTATCTTGAGCTATGCAAAAAAGAGATTGAAGTTTTGCAAAACAAAGGGTTAATAAGACCCTCTAAGTCTCCATGGTCTTGCACAGCTTTTTATGTTAATAAACATGCTGAGCAAGAAAGAGGTGTTCCCAGGTTAGTTATCAACTATAAACCTCTTAATACTGCTTTAAAATGGATTAGATATCCGATCCCAAATAAGAAGGATTTACTTGATAGACTTCATGATGCCTTAATATTTTCAAAGTTTGATTTAAAATCTGGATATTGGCAAATCCAAATTCATGAAAAAGATGTTTATAAAACAACATTTAATGTTCCATTTGGACAATATGAATGGAAGGTTATGCCTTTTGGTTTAAAAAATGCACCTTCAGAATTTCAAAATATTATGAATGATATATTTAATCCCTATAGTGATTTTATCATAGTTTATATTGACGATATCCTAGTATTTTCTAAAAATATAGAAACACATTTTAAACATCTGGATATATTTAAGAAAATTGTTATCCAAAATGGTTTAGTTATATCTAAACCTAAAATGCAACTTTTTCAAACCAATATTAGATTTCTTGGTCATAATATTGAAAAAGGGAAAATTATCCCTATCAATAGGAGCATTGAATTTGCTTCTAAATTCCCTGATCAGCTGACTGATAAGACTCAGCTTCAAAGATTCTTAGGTAGTTTAAATTATATTTCGCCTTATATTAAGAATCTAGCCCAAGATACTGCTATCTTATATGATAGACTTAAGAAGAATCCAAAACCTTGGACTGAGAGTCATACTCAGGCTGTCCAAAAAATTAAGACTAGGGTTAATAATCTACCTTGTCTAAGTCTTGCTAACCCTAATTGGGAAAAAATTATTGAAACAGATGCTTCGGATATTGGATATGGAGGTATCCTTAAACAAGTCTCTCCAAATGATAAACAAGAATATCTTGTTAGATTCCATTCGGGAAAATGGAATAATAGTCAAAAGAATTATGCTACTATAGCGAAAGAAATTCTAGCTATTCTTAAATGTGTTTTAAAATTTCAAGATGATTTATATAATCAGAAATTTATTATTAAAACTGACTGCCAAGCAGCTAAATATATGTTTAATAAAGATTTTAAACATGATGTGTCGAAACAAATGTTTGCAAGGTGGCAAGCTCAATTAGCCCCTTTTGATTTTGAAATAGTTTATAAAAAAGGAACTGATAATAATCTTCCTGATTTTTTAACCAGAGAATATTTACAAGAATATGAATGATTTTGATCAAAGATGGTTAACCAGAATGATTCCTTATGGAATGTCTGTTTATAGGGATAGAGACCATATTCTTACAAGGCTTGATTGGCAGATGGATAATAGTCCAGACATCACCCCTTATAATTGGCGGATGTAAAAAGATCACTTTGATTCTCCACTAAGAGGATCGAATGACTTTAGGATTTTAAAAATCCAAAATAAGATCACTCCAGCTAGCTATTTGAATCTTATTGGAATGCCTAGACTTATTCAACAGGAGAAATATCTCCGACAGAGCATCGAAATTGATGAATCCATGCTATATGCATTTGATAATGGATTTCAAACTCATCCTAATCTTGCTAGAATAGTTAGAGAAGATAGAGCAGAATTAAGAAGGGTTAAATCCCGGATTAATGAGCTAATAGCCTAATTATTTATTTTTTTCAGATTATGGAAGAAGCCATCAGAAATAACAAATTTATAGAATATATTGAAAGAAGTAATAGAAATCAGAGGCCCAGACGCCCTAGGCCTATTAGGCCTCATCACAACAGAGTGCAAAATATGGTGGAAATATCCACTTATTATAACAAAGATTATAATTATTGGAAAACTACAAAAGAATGTTTTCAACAAATGATGGAAATGGATGGTGATGATCAATGCACACGCCAATTAATAAAAATGGCTGATGGAATGATGAAAGAAGCCAAAATAATAAGAGATTTGGCTGATAAAATTATCAATACTCAGCTAATAGCTTAAAATATTTCATATTTTCAGGATGAGCCACCGTGGCAGAGGAAATTCCTCTTATAGAGGAAGAGGAAGAACAATTGCCCAAATTGGGAACCAAAGGCTAATAGCCGAAAATATTGCTAATATCACATCGTCCTCTTCAAGTAATACTCTAAAAGAGGGAGATGAAATTCTATTCAAAGAATTTATGGAATTCAAAGCAAGGCTTGGTAATACCAGCCAGGGCAACCCTTCATATGCTAATATTGTTATTGAAGAGGAGACAAATGACTTGCCCTATGAGCAGAATATCTGCAAGGAGGTAATATTACTCCTCGAAGACAAAAATCTTCGTTGGAAAGGTGAAATATGGCACCTTATGAACAGATATCTTAATATTGCATCATTTACTGCTGGTTCATATAAACAGCGTATTCATTATGAAAATATTCTTAAATCAACTGGATCTTGTGAATTTTCACACTTTTATCCAGGAAAAAATACTCAAGCTTATAGCTTCAGTAAGGTTATCATTAAGCAGATTATATCTGCAGAAGAATGGGGACTGAGTACCCTAGGTGAAAAGGAATATTTCCGGCCTGATCAAAAGATTCAGGTTAAATTTAATTTTTGGGATTATATTGAAGCATTTAATAAAGCTTTTTTATATGAAAATCCATTGAAGAAGCATACTTGGTTCTTCAAAATCTGTCCAAATGTTTATAACAAGGACATCCCAAATTGGTTATACCAATGGTGGCTATCTTTTGGCCCTACGGTAAAAATTTTACCAGAACCTTATAAAGGTCTTTATAATGAATGGGTAAAAATTTTACCAACTCTCATAGAGGCAGAACACACAAATAAGTGGATTGAGGGAATGCCCTTTTTACATTTTTTCATTGAGTTTGGAATCCCATGGATTTGGAAATGGGAACCAGAAATGGGTTATACCCAACAAAATATACCTTGTATTAAGAGGGTATCATATACCAAATTTTGGAAAAAAATGCTGAGAAAAAACGAGCAAGGAGTCCTTGAAGGACAAGAAACTGTTGACAACATCCAGGATCATATCCGGCAATACAAAGAACAAATCCAGTTGAAACAACAAATGGAAGCCCCTAGTCCGTTTCAACATTTATCAAGGAAATTAAATTTCCAGAAAGGACAGCTGACTAATAAAGAGTTAATTGCCTCTTATATGGAGGAAGTGAAAAAAGATTTAATAAAAAATTTTGGAATTGAATATCAATTCGATATCTCTATGGCCACTTCTTCACATGATGATGAAGAATATTGTAATCCTGGTGAATCACAAGACCCCTATGGGGAAGAAGCAGATATTTCCATTGATGATATCATCAACAATGTTAAAAAATCAATCATGGAGCAAATAGCGAGCTCCGCCACAGCAAAAGGCAAGGAGAAAATGGACAAATAAGTTATCTCTGGACCCCTACCTACTTTCATAATGGTTTAGGGAATAATTGTGTTAAACTACTTTAATAAAGTTTATGCTTTTCAAAAAAGCATTGTACAATTATTTAATTTTTGTCTTCTTTTGTTTGGTTTTTTTTCTTTAACGAGATTCTTTCCCCATCTTTATAAGGGGATTCTCTCCTTAGTTGAGATAGGTTCAAGTTTAGAGTTCTTAGTTTTGTAAAATACTCTCTCTGTAAATTTCTAGCAAATTCGAAGTTTCAAGTTTCTTCATTCTGGTGTGTTCATAAGTAAGTTCTAATTCTTCTTTTCATTATTATTTTGAATTACAATTTTATTTCCTGTACTGCCGCCTATATGGCCGGCTAAATCCTTATGTTGAATAATGTCACGATACTAAGATCTGGTAGCATGGTATAAAAAAAAAAAAAAAAAAAAAGAGTTTCAGGAACGAGAATTTTTGATTTCTGCGATGGTTTGAATTAAAACAGGCAGGGATTAGGTTTAACACCGAAGTCTGGATTCGCCCACTTTGTTGCCATGTTTTCGGCGTTTTTAGGGCTTGCCTCCATGACTGGTTAAGAACTAAATCCCTTGACAGTTTTTAATTCTGTAAAATAATCCATGTACAGTATTCAAGATTTTAGTTCGTGGTACTCACCAAAAACAATTAAAATTAATTTTATAAAAGGTCTTAATTTTATAAAAGGTCCTGACAATAAATGGTATCAGAGCCATGGTATCATGATCTGACTCGATTATATAAGTTCTAAAAGATATTCATTTTGTAATATTAAAATTTCGTTAAATAAGACATTATAGGCAAATTACATAAAAGTATTCTAATTTGCTATATTTATATATAGTTTTCTCTAATTTTATTTATTATATATTAGTCCCTAAAATAGTAATTAAGATTTTGTTAATCTTCCATTAGGTTCGTTAGAGTTTTTAATTTTTTTGACAAATAAATCTCTCAGTTATATCATATTAACATAACAGTCCCAAAGGAAAAAATCGTCAGCAATATTTTACTCCGTCAATAAGAGGGTACTTTTATAAAAAAAATCTGACAGGAGTACTTTAATATTGATTATTTTAGGAATTTATATATTATAAATAAAATTAAAAGAATTTAGATATAAATATGACAAATATTAAAATAAAAAAAATAAAAAAAATATGATAAACATTAAGGGTCAATCTGGATGGATGGATTTGGATTTGGAGAGGGAATTGAAATGAATGATTGATTTCAAATCCATAAATGTAACGCCCCGAAATTTCCGAGATTGAAAATTGGTGCGTTTATCGAAATTCAGACCATTCATGATTCCGACGTATTTCATGATTTCACGTTTTTCAACATTTGTATTTAAAGATTTTTCATGAATCATCGATTTCTGCATTTAAAACCTCAAAGGATTAGTAAGAATTCAATTTGTATCGCTTTGTCACTAATTATAATCAATTTGGTAAATTTATATTTTTAGCCCGAGTAATCTAATCTAGTACTAATTAATGGTGTAATTGGACTGAAGTCTCATATTTTAAAAGTACAAGTATCTCGAGGTTCCAAATATTTTCTAAAGTTCAAACATATTTCATTAAATTATATTTTCAAGAACTGCATTTTTATCCCAAAACATATTTACACTTTGGCCCCAACCAAAAGTTGATTTTTCGTAAATGATCATATTTTCACAAAACGAACATCGAACCTCACTAAGCATTCAATTTTTTTGACACTAAGTATGCTAAATTCCGACACTTTATATTTTTGGCCAGTTTTTCAAAATAGAGTATAAAGTATAATTTTTCAAAAATAGCACACAATTCTCGCACACACACACACCAGTGCAGAACACACACTCGCGGTGTGATTTCACACACAAAGTTCAATCCCCCATATCTCTCTTGTTTCTTGATGGAATTGGACAATCTTGATATGAAAATTCATCTACTCAACGAGAGGAACGCACCAGTACCGATATTTCCTGGGTTTGAGCAACGGAGGAGGCGTTGTGGCAGCACGAAGGTTGAGCTTTTTGTCAGTGACTTTTCGGTGACTTTCGATGGCGGACAAAGGGTGATTATGAACTGGTTTTTTGAGAGGAAGACAACGGTGGTAGTCCTGTGGCCATCCGACTATCGTGGGCGGTGGAACGGCGATGTTCAGGCGCGACGGAGAAGGGCGGCAATCTGGCGGCTCCAGCAACTTCACGGCCGCACACCACCAGGCAAAGATAGCTCTTGATGAGAGGAGTCCAATGGCGGTGGTCTCGCCTCCATCCGATCACCGACGACGGAGTTATAGAGTCGGGAAGGTGGCGCGGCGGAGCTAGGGCGGAGCTGTGGTGGTGATGGTTTTCCAGCGACCCTCGCCGGCAACCAGTACACTATTCCTGACCTCCTCGACATGGGTAAGCCAATTTTGAAATCCGTTTCTGTATTCGTTGCTCGGGTTTTTGTTAATTGTGTACCTTGGATTTTAGGGTTCATTGGAGCTTCGGAGTGGAATAAAATCATGATGGATGGTCCGATTGAGAAATGGTTTTAAGGGAAGTGACGGGCTTGAAAAGAGGAACATTTCGGTATATGAGTTCGACCATCGGAGGTGTTCTGGCGGAGGTCCATAGCTAGAGTCCAAACGAAGTTGGGCTTACAGATTCATAATGTTAAATGAGTCCATATTTGACCTAGCAATTTTGAGTACCCAATCCATAAGTCAAAATCACTCTTTAACGAATCTAATACTGTGGCGTGTTATCTTTTGGAACGCATAGATCACGATTGCTGACGGTGACTTTAGTCGGTCACTGATTATGTTCTTCTAAGTCTTATAACTTCCCTAGAAAACGGAATTAAGCTCAACAATTACCATCTCGTTTCTGAATTGTTGAGTACCGAGGTTCAATTTTCACAGTACACCGGAATACAAATCGGAAAATCCACAAAATTGCAAGAATGACTACTATGGCCTCGAAGTTTATAGCAAACACCATCCGCCGACAACTCTGCAAGCCCAACGGTGGCCACTCCCTTCTCCGCCCTCTCTCTACTGGCGACAACACTATTTCGATCAGAATCCGCTGACAGTGTCTTTAGATGTGTAACGACCCAAAAATCCAAGAATCATTGTGAGTTCTTTTCCGCGATTAATTATCCTTCTCAACCTATTTCTTGTATTATGTGAATTATATTATATTATTTTGTATACGACCTTACGTGATAATATTATATGCGTATTTAAATTCCTTAATTGTTTAGCTTTCGTTTGATATTAATATTGTTATATCTTACCAAAATGATTTAATTGGACTTTCTAAAATTACCAAAATGCTCCCTCGTATTTTTGACATTTTTGAATTAGTTTGATAAAACTTTCGAAACCCTCAATTGAGCCTTTATTCGAAATAGAGAAAGAGAGAGAGGAGAAGGAAAAGAGGATTTTCACTCCGAAGCCCTAAACGATTGTGCCGAGCTCGTTTCTCCGTGGAATTCTGTGCCGATCGAACCTAAATGATCCTCTCAACGAGATCTTGCTTTAGGTACCTTTTTCCCCAATTCTTTCTACGAAGTTTTGGTGTTTTGAGCTTATTTTGACATTTTGGGATTTATAGGATTTTTAATGAGATCGAACCCGTTTCTTGGTCATTTCTGTGATTCTTGGATAGAAATATTCCTTACATGTTGCTTAATGATTGTTATAAATTATGGGTGTCGATTTGCGCTAAAAATATGTTTTAAATGCATTTTTGGCTACCTATGTAAAACATTGTCTAACGTGTCAAAGAGTCAAGGCCGAACATCAAAGGCCTAGGGGTACTCTTCAGCCTCTTCCCGTACCTACTTCCAAGTGGTAGGAGATCACTATGGACTTCGTGACCGGATTGCCCACTGTTCGTGGAGGTTTCGACAGTATTTGGGTCATTTTCGATCGCTTACCAAGTCAGCTCATTTTCTTCCAGTTCGAAAGACAGCGAAGGTCAAGCAACTCGCAGAACTATATCAGAAGGAGATCATTCGACTTCATGGTGTTCCGGAGAGTATCGTTTCAAACAGGGATCCTAAATTCACAGCTCAATTTTGGCAAGAACTTCACAAGAGCTTGGGAACGACCCTGAAGTTTAGCTCTGCAGCACATCCCCAGACTGACGGACAATCTGAGCGAACGATCAAGTTCTTAAGTGATATGCTACGGGCATGTGCACTCGATTTTCATACGAGTTGGATTTCACACTTACCCTTGGTGGAGTTCGCATATAACAACAGTTATCAAGTTTCGATTGGGATGCCGTCGTATGAGGCTCTCTATGGGAGGAAGTGCAGATCTCCGATTTATTGGGAATTGGAGGATTGGAAGTGGTCAGCTGACGGACACGAAAGAGCTACTCCACCGGATGACATTCAGGCAGCTATTGATAAGGTTCAGATCATTCGGCAGAGAATGAAAGCAGCCCAGGACCGACAGAAGAGCTACGCCGACAAGAGACGCCGAGACTTGGAATTTGAAGTGGGAGACCGAGTGTTTCTCAAGGCCTCCCCGAGGAAGGGATTCACCAGGATCGGTAAATGTGGAAAGCTTACTCCGAGATACTTAGGTCCCTTCGAGATTATAGAGCGGATCAGGAACACCGCTTATCGTTTGGATCTGCCACCACATCTTACCGGGATCCACAATGTCTTCCATGTCTCACAGCTCCGCAAGTACTTCCCCGACGAGTTCCATATTCTCTAGGATGACGGAGTTTAGCTCGAGCCGGACTTGACTATTGAGATGAAACCGGTTTAGATTCAGGATCGCAAGGTCCAGCAGCTTCGTCACAAGCAGATTCCCTTAGTAAGAGTTCTCTGGAGGAACCGTTCGACCGAGCAGTCTACTTGGGAGACGGAGGCTAAGATGAGAGAAGCTTATCCCGAGCTTTTCCTGTAAAGATAGAATCTGGGGACTAGATTCTCATAAGGGGGAGTATTGTAACGACCCAGAAATCCAAGAATCATTGTGAGTTCTTTTCAGCGATTAATTATCCTTCTCAACTCTATTTCTCGTATTATGTGAAATATATTATATTATTTCGTATACGACCTTACGTGATAATATTATGTGCGTATTTAAATTCCTTAATTATTTAGCTTTCGTTTGATATTAATATTGTTATATCTTACCAAAATGATTTAATTGGACTTTCTAAAATTACCAAAATGCTCCCTCGTATTTTCGACATTTTTGAATTAGTTTGATAAAAGTCTCGAAACCCTCAATTGAGCCTTTATTCGAAATAGAGAGAGAGAGAGAGGAGAAGGAAAAGAGGATTTTCACTCCGAAGTCCTAAACGATCGTGCCGAGCTCGTTTCTTCGTGGAATTGCATGCCGATCGAACCTAAACGATCCTCTCAACGAGATCTTGCTTTAGGTACTTTTTTCCCCAATTCTTTCTATGAATTTTTGGTGTTTTGAGCTTATTTTGACATTTTGGGATTTATAGGATTTTTAATGAGATCGAACCCGTTTCTCGGTCATTTCTTGTGATTCTTGGATAGAAATATTCCTTACATGTTGCTTAATGATTGTTATAAATTATGGGTGTCGATTTGCGCTAAAAATATGTTTTAAATGCATTTTTGGCTCGGGTTCGCGTTGAAATCGCGACATTTTGCTGTGTGCTGTTAAACCACATGGGCTAACGCACGGTCTTGATCAAGACCGGGCAGGAGCCCGTGTGCACCCCTTCGTGCCTGCAAGGGCTCACGCCCGTGCACCTGGATCGTGCGGATGGCCGTGTGTAGTGCACGGTCTTGACAATGTGTCCAAGACCGTGCACAAGCCGGTGCAAATGCCTTAGAACATTTTCCAGCCTTTTTCTTTGGTTGCTCTCGGGAAGTGGGTCAATCCTTTGCCATTTTTGGTTGACTTTTCGCATACAGACTCCAAAATTATACCGATTTCACCTATAGATCCCTTATAAGTTGTAGATTAATATTTTGAAATGTTTGTTGAATTTCGACCTCATTCGGACTATAAATAGTACAATTTTACGTGTATGCATTTTTGGAAACTTGTCGGAATTATTTGAAATTTACGTGGTAGCTTCCATTAATATTATTATTGGCATATGCATGATTTGCGCTTTTTGAGTCGTTATTAATTCGTCTAGGTCCTGTCTTGTCTACAGATCAGTCAGAGGTCGGAGAGCAGTGAGTTGTAGCTGCTAGGCTTTCTTTTTTTGGCACACCAGGTGAGTATTTAAATTATTAAACTGGGCGTGAACATATATGTCTATGTATACATGTGAAATCCTCGTACTCCCTTATTATTAGTACTAAGTATTTTGAACTTATATTTTTATGAATTTATCAACAAATCATTTAATATCAAAGTATACATTAGTACCCAAAAATCGATTTGTTTTCAAAAGGGCAAGTAAACTCTTTCTTTTCAACGTGATACTTTGACTTTGGTTGGGCTTATGAGGGAAGTCGTTAGGGGAGTCCGCCAGCACATCCCGACACGTACGGAACTTGTAGTTACCCCTTTTGTCGTCACCACTTGCCCAATTGCCCGTTTGGCACTCAAACCCTTATTGTAAAGCGAGTAAAATAAAGGACTTTTCATTTTGGCCCGGGATGGTATCCGGAGGTTGCATCTGGGGACGAGCGTCTAGGGTGTAACCCGAGGTGCTTCTCCCAAAATTAAGCGTCAATCGTGGCCCGTCAGGAGTTTGATAGCCACGGTTGGGAGCGATGGTGGGCGTTGCATGTGTTGCACGCTTTCCTTAAATTCACTATAGTCGAACCTCGGGTTGCTCCTTGGTTCGACAACGGAGATGGAGTTTTATAATGTCTTGAGAAGAAATAAGGAGGAACAGGCCCACTCTCGCTGGGATATTTATTTATTGCTTTATATTGCTATTGTTTTTATTGTGTGATTGCATATTCAAGTCGAAGCACATTCTGGTTTCTTCCTTATTGCATATGTATTTTCTATTAAAACCCGGAAGCGTGACTCGACTTGCTCCACCCATATCTTCACTGAGTTCTTTGACTCACCCTCTTTTATTGGTTCTTGCCTCAGGTAGATTGAGAGACCGACATGTCTCACGTGTCGGATTGGCAACAGTTCATAGATAGGCCTTTTTGGTTTTGCCGTTGTCTAGATTGTTGTCTATAACACTCTCGTTAGGTTATTCTTTGTTCAGGCATGTATTTAATGCTATATTGATCCCCACCCCTATATATTTACTTTATGTTGCCCCTGAATGGCCTATCTATGAACTGTTGCCAATCCGACACGTGAGACATGTCGAAGCTAACAATTATTTATACGAAAAATGCAATAAACGATAAACCGTAGATCGGAATCGAGTAATACCAGCACCGTTAGAACCTTTACGTCGAGCCGGACATTTCATCTTGTAGCGCCCCGCTCTACAGCCCCCGAACCTGCACGGATTCCCAAGCCGAGAACGGCGCCTCAACCCGAGAACCCATACAAGTCAACGGGTCTATCCCGACTCTTGGCAACAGCGGATCCCCAAAGACACAACAATTAAACAGTTCAGAATATATATATATATATATATATATATATATATATAGCGGAAGCGAATTAAAACCTAATAACATAAATGCCACTCCGGGGCCAATCTAAGTATCCATATCTCTCTTTTATCGTTTATTGCATTTTTCGTATAAATAATTGTTAGCTTCGACTTGTCGCGATAGCTTTTAGCTTTTCGAACTAATTAGGCCTGAATTACTTGTATATCAACTTGAAACGTGTTTGTAATTATTAAACATCAATGTTGTATGTTTGCATAGCTAGAATAGTTGGTATTGGTTCAATTATACTAGAATTAGGACTTAACCTTAGCTTGTAGCTTTTGAGCTTTTGTGAAAAGCTATAAGTTGTATTGAATTTGTGGATTTAAATGAATTGTACATGAATGACATGAAGTTACACATTTACGCCTGAGTGATTCCTATGTTTAGTTATTGTGTAGTTGATTAAATGTTATTCGTTTATTCGTAATCCTATGCCTTGCATATTAAATTACCGTTTTTACCCTTGATTGTCCCATTATGCTAAGTAATCAAATAATTATTTTTAGACATCGCGTGTCTACTTGCCGATTACATGAAACATGAGTGATATGCTTATATGCTATTACTTGTATCAAATAGGCTATACGTGCTCTAAATATAGTTAATTTGTATAAGCATGAATCTCGTTTCTTAATTCAATACTTTATTCGTTTTAATTGAGAATTTGGCATATTTGTTTATTTGCTCATTTGTGGCTTCCATAAGTGCTTTAATATTGTAACTTAAGCCGTGCGTCGTCTTATCGTCTTATGTGGTTGTGTCATGACTGCATTTTTAGGTGCTATTCCTCCAGAGGAGTAGTTGTTCCTTCCTCTTCTCTTTTGTATCGTTATGCAGGTGGGGTTTCTTTTCCGAGTTCGGTTTTCTTACCTATATATAGATATTCAATATAAACCCGAAGCCTTGTTTTTATGCTTTTAATGTTTTCTTCCCCTACTTATATTGTACATATTAGCTATTTGAAAACCGTATTATCTTAATGAGTTCGAGAAAAATGTTTTGATATCAAAATTTTTATATAATAACTCTTTGAGAGTCGTTTAGCTCGAAAAGAGGCAAATTTTGGATTTATTAATCGGTCCCTTTGACCACACAAATCTTTTCAAAATACAAGTATTATTTTGGCCTGTGTGCCACGGTTATATTATTGGGTCCGGATGTTAGGGTACGGAGTGAAGCCGGATAGACGGAGGATCTACGGTGGATCTCAATGCTCTAATTTCCAAAACAGTTGGGAGCTCAGGGTGTGGCCGGAGTGCCAGCCCTTTTGAGTACCTGCACCGGACGGGATCTTATCACTTAGACTTGTCCTCCGCCGAAGGTGTATTCGGTATTAACCATTGCACAGAGTATTGTGCAGTTAGTCGGATTAGCGCTCCTTCTAATTTACACGGGGGGCATAAGGTGGTATTTCATTATTTATCATTTGTAAAGTTGGAGGTAAGTGCTCGTCTCGCCGAGCTTTTAACTATTATTGCAAACGTTATTCAATTCACCAAATTATCCAAAATCTTTATTTTCGGTTGCTTTCTTCTCATTTAAAAATGGTGAATCTTTATTCTGCTTTTATTAATATATATGTATTATAGCCCCCTCACTTAGTCGCTTTGACTAACCCCCGTTGCTTCCCATGTTTTGTTTCAGGTTTTGTAACGGCACGTCCCCAAATATGGTGCGACGTGATGTCCCGCACCAAGTCACAATCCATAACAAGAACTGAGGTCCGGTTATGAACTATAACCTGGCGAACGGAAAATAAATACCAGGTGGATCTGCTTTATAAATTAATAGGACAACGAATCATAATACAATGGAAGCAAATCAATATAACCTATCCCACTCAGGGAGCCAGAAAAATAATAAATCCAAAACACAAGTATAAAGCCCACCAAGGCCACGGAAAACAACAAATATCAACATTCAAACTAATTTACATCATTTACATCTACAACTTCTAGAGTTTTAAGTATTTATTCAGATACACAGACATAAATGAAATCACCTAAACAAAAGTGAATGACTCCAAGGACAAGACCTGAATCCGCCTAGCAACAAAAACCTGAAAAGACAACAAGTAGAGTAATGGGGTTAGTCAAAGCGACTAAGTGAGGGGGCTATAATACGTATATATTATCGAAACAACATAAAGATTCACCAGTTTTTAAATGAGAAGAAAGCAAAGGAAAAATAAAGGTTTTCACAATTATTGGTGAATTGAATAATTTGGCAATATAATAAAAGCTCCGCGAGTCGAGCATCAACCACCTGTTTCACAATATCAGAGATATCCCCCTTAAATTCATTCTTCTTCTGGACCTGTTCCAATTGTAGAAACTACCCTTATTCCTCCTTATATAGTTAGGTAGCTAACCTGACTACTATATAATCATGTGGGGAGTTTCACCCTCACATAGCTAACCCGACTACTATATAATCATGTGGGGAGTTTCACCCTCACACCTTCGATATAGGATATACCTCATCGGCCACAGGTACTCAAAGGGCTGCCACTCCGGCCTCACCCTGAGCTCCCGTCACGGGTTTAGGGTTAGAGCACCAAGATCCACCGTAGACCCATTGTCTAGCCGACTTCACCCCATACCCTGGTCTTCTGGGGCCCAACACATGTAATGTGGCTCATTGGCCAGGCTGAAAGGCCAAGATAATTCCTTGCATTTAAAAATGCTTAAGTGGTCAAAGGGACCGATTGATAAATCAACTTTTAACCCTTTCGAGCTAAAGGAGCCTTTGAGGGGTTATACGTAATAATTTGATATCAAAGCATTTTCTTTAAACTCATTAAGATAATATGGTTTCCAAGTAGCTACTATGTATAATATAAGTTTGGGAAAAAAACATAAAAGCATAAAACACAGGCTTCAGGTGTATATGGAATAATATCTACATACGTATAAGAAAGCTGAATTCGGAAAAGAAACCTCACCTGGATAATACGGCAAAAAGAACAAAAAGGAAAGACCAATCTACTGCCCGAAAGGAGTATCACCTGAAACCAATTAAGACACAACCACATAAGACGACAATACGATGCACGACTTATACTTAAATTATGTAATCACATTACAATTAAACAAGTTAATCATGTACAGGAAAAGAGATCAACGATTAGAGCAGTCCCCACAATTACACTAACAATTAATTATTCACATAGAAATCTGTCCAAATATTATAAGATTGATAAAAATCTAAGTCTTTTGTCAATTAATTAAATCAAACTTAGACTTCATTATTTAAATTAAGTATAAATATTTCTTTGAATAGATTCAGTAGTAATAATTAGTCCAATGTTTTCTCATAATTAAAACAATTAATATGACGCTAATCGAAACCCATGTAAAATGATATCTTTTTCTTCCACTGATAGTGGGCAATCCGACCGTGCCACGTGTTCCGATCCTAGCGGTTGGCTCAAGCCACGTGGCGCCGTCCGAAGCTCTTGACGTGTACTCCGATCGGATATCTTTGACCGGACCAACGTTTCCGACCTACGTAACGATATGCCTTTGGGTCCGATCGAGCCTCGACCGCCGCCCAAGGCTGCCGGCGAAGCAAGCCTTAAGCGATCGGTATCGCTCGATCGCCTCAAGGTCGGGCAAGTTTGCTGAGGTGGCACATCCTATACACGGCAACCAGATTCGTACCCAACCATGGAGGATGCTGGCCCACCAGATCCCTTCTTTGAAGGATAGTACGAGACCTTCTGCCATTCTCTTGCAACCAGCATTAAGTGCTTGCAGGTCAACGCTGATAGGTATTAAATGCACACTCCCCAAGGTGTACTAGGTGGATGTTATCGTCCACTATATATACCCCCAGCATTTATTATTGTTGGTAAGCTCTCTTAATTACTCCGATCGCATCTCTTTACCTCGAATATCCTATTCCTAGTACTGACTTAACTCAGTGGAGGGGCTACGCCGGAGACAACCCCCTCCGGCCAAGTGACCCGTTGTTCTGTGTTTTTAGGTCAAAGTCGGATCCCCTCTACAAATTTAACTGACGAGCAAGACACGTGGTTGACATCCGACCCCCGACCAAAAACCAACCTCATCAGTTTGGCGCCGTCTATGGGAAACCACTTTCGACCTTAGACCTAACAAACAAAAACTATGGTGAACAAAAGAACTAAGAGCACCCAAAGCGCCATAATGACCCGATCTCAGATCGAGGCTGATCGAGCTGCTACCGCCGCAGCAGAGCAGGCGGCCTTCGCTGCTCAACTCGAAGCGATTGATCGTTCAGAAGGGGCAAACCCCCCAGACGAGGTAGGGGAAGACGCGGTCTCGCGCGCTGATCTGCCAACGGTCGTGCTTCCTGCACAACCCTCAACGCAAGACCTGGCCGCTTACACTAATCAGGTCTGTGAGGAGGGCAGGCAGGCCCTCGAGGCAGGAAGGCCGATGAGGGTAATCCCGATTACTGTCAACCTCACCGAGTCTCCCCCCATACAATATCGGCTCACACGACCTGATCCCCCACTACCTCCCCGAGCTCAGACCCAGGTAGGAGGAAGGGATGGTGGTCGGGGGCGCGGGGCTGTCCGACCCCCACGATATCCGATCGACCATTCCCCAGAAGGTGGGGGCAAGAACAATGGTCATACAGTCCAGCGACCGGATAAAGCACATGCGGTCGAGCACGAGGCTGAGCCCATTGAAGAAGGAGGTTACGACGATCAGATTGAGGAAAGGGACTACGTCCCCCCAACCCACAATCGGAGGGCGTACTCTCAGCCCATCCGACCGGCCGGTGGGCTCATACAAGATGCTCGTCGAGCCCACCCCTCTCGACCTCCGGTCAGAGAGAGGTTGAAGAACAAATTCTCTAACATTCCACCGTTCGGGGATTTGAGGGACAGGCTCCCTCCTCGACTGAATCTTGGAAGAAACGATCAAATAGAGCCCGAGCGTAACGCTCAGAGTCGCCGACAGAGGCTTTCTCCATTCACTGAAGAGATCCTTAGCGAAGATCCAGGGAGCACTGCCATTCCTCGCGACCTTCCCATCTACGATGGGAAGACCGATCCTGGGGACCACATCACCAGCTTCGAGCTGTCCATGAACCTGTTTCCACACACCCCTCAAACTTGGGGGAAAGTGCTAGCTACAACTTTCAAGGGGGCAGCCCTCGACTGGTTCCTCCGACAGCCGCCTGGGTCGATCAGATCATATGATGAGCTATCCACAGCGCTCGAGGGCCATTTCTCGCCCTTAATACAGGACAGACTGGGAGTGTCATGCCTGGACTCGATTGTCCAGGGGGTCGACGAGACACTCAGAGACTATTTTACCTGATTCAATGCTGAACTGGTCCGAGTAGTGCCTCCCGACCTAGCAGTCGTCCTTAGCACCCTGGGGAAGAATTGTCATTGCAGGGACTTCACCAAGGACATCCTTGGTCGGGTCCCCATATAAAGCCTAAGGGACATCCAGGACTGCGCCACTAAGTGGATGGACTATAAAAGATCGAGGGGAGATACTGGGCGGGCAGTGGTCAAGCTATGTTGCGAAGCATTGGGCATAGCCCCGCCCATAGCAACTATTACAACCGACTGCAAAGCCCCAGAGCTCGAGGCCCCCCTCAGGCGGGTCGGAGCAGAAATAAAGGCCAGCAGGAGAACCGCGGTCGACAAGAAGGTGGCTCGTCCTCGAGACAGCTGAACAGAGAGCTCTACGAGCCTCTGATTTGCGCGATCGGGGATATCCTCCCCAAGAACCCAGAAAAGCTCCTCAGGTACCCCAAAAGGCTGAAGCTCAACATGAAAAAGATCGATACTAGCAAGTATTGTGACTTCCACAATCAGCCTGGCCATCTCAGTGACGAGTGCAATCAACTAAAGGATGAGATTGAAAGGCTCATCCAGGGGGACACCTTAGTGAGTCTATCAGGAAACTCAGCTGTAATCGGGATCGAACCAGAGGAAGGCGATGTCACGAGGAGGAGGACGTTCGAAGATCGGGGTCAAGGTCTCGATCGCCGCCACCAAAGAGAAACCAGGGCCAGCATGAGGGAAAGTAGAAAGAAAACCCAGAAAAAGTCTTGAATACCCCGGTCGAGCGGATTGATATGATCGTTGGAGACTCCAAGACTACCAGAAAGTGCAATACCCGATGGGCGCAAATGAGCCTTAATGGCCCCCACGAGGTCTATCACGTCGACCGTGGGTATGAATGGAGGCAGAAGGAGGTCGCATTTAGTGATAGGGATTTTCATTTGGATCCCCATCAGGACGGTGTAACGCCGAGTTGTCCGATGGTGGTCACCCTAGACATAGCTACCTACGCTGTAAGTAAATGTTCAGTGGATACAGGAAGTAGCTCCAACCTTATCCTTTACTCGACTCTTAAATGAATGAACCTCAACCGCTTGGATATGACACCCGTCGACACCTCCCTTAAGGGGTTTGGCGGATCGGTCATCACGCCCATTGGGCAAATCAAACTGCTAACTTCTATGGGAACCCATCCCGTTCGAACCACAATGGAGATCAATTGGTTCGTGGTCGACCTAGAGGTTTCCCATACCTCGCCATCTTTGGTCGGCTAGGTCTGATCGCCTTCAAGGCGATCATATCCACCTTTCATCAGAAAGTGAAACTTCCGACTCCCTACGGGATCGGAGAAGTGAACTGCAACCTCGCTAAGTCTTGGGCTTGCTATTCGATCGCCAATGAAGCTAAGCTTCCACCTAAAAGAGACGATCTAAGGCTTGGTGATCTGATCCTCGACGAGGCTGATGATGATAATGAAAGAATCCCCGACCCAAAAGGGGATGGAGCCTCGCGCTCCAAGACTAGCACGCATGAAGCTCGGAAAAAGAGAAAAATGGATGATGCCCGACTGGCCGCCGCAGAAGAGACACGAACTGTACAACTCGATCCAAACGATCGAGAGAATACGACTCGGGTCGGGGTTAACCTCCAAGGAGACCAGCTCGAGTGTCTCACCATCTTCCTCCAAGAAAACGCTGATGTCTTTGCCTGGAAGGCGACCGATCTGGAGGGGGTCGATCCTACCATCATCTCACACTATCTCAGTATTGACCCCTCCTTCAGACCAATCAAACAAAAACTCCAGACGCAAAGTGTAGTCAGAAACTCCATCATCAAGGAGGAGGTCATCAAACTCCTCGACGCCGGATACATAACACCTGAAAAGTATGTCGACTGGCTCTGTAATGTGGTCCTGGTCGCCAAGACTGGTGGGAAATGGCGGATGTGCAATGACTTCACCGACCTTAACCGCGCCTGCCCAAAACACCCTTACCCACTCCCGCGGATGTGAAATGATGAGCATGATGGATGCCTTCCAAGGCTATTACCAGATCAGAATGGCCCCCCAGGACCAAAAGCATACGACGTTCATTGTTGTCAAAGGCATCTACTGTTTCAAAGTAATGCCGTTCGGACTGAAGAATGCTGGAGCCACATACTAAAGGCTGGTCAACCTTATCTTCGAACCCCTCCTGGGGAAGACGGTCGAAGTGTACGTTGATGACATGATCGTGAAGAGTTTAAAGGCGGTCGACAATTTAGCCGACCTCGCGTCCATGTTCACATTGATACGGAACTACCGATTAAAGCTCAATCCCCTGAAGTGTGTATTTGGGGTCGGTGGTGGCAAATTTCTAGGTTACATGGTAAGCCAGCGAGGGATCGAGGCCAATCCAGAGAAGATTTCCGCGATCATTAACATACCTCGACCAGACACGATTCGGGGAGTTCAACAACTGGTCGGACGGATTGTCGCCCTCAACAAGTTCATATCCAGGTCCGCAGAACGTAACCTCCCTTTCTTCAAGATTCTAAGGGATATGAACAAGTTCGAGTGGACAGAGGAATGCGACCGTGCCTTCGAAGACCTGAAGATGTATCTGGCCTCAGCTCCGCTGATCGCCAAACCAGGAAAGGGAGAGATCCTGTATCTTTACTTAGCCGTCTCAGACGAAACGATCACCTCGATCTTAGTGACCATCCGCGATCGAAAACACCTCCCAGTCTACTACGTTAGCAAGATCCTCCATTGTAACGACCCGAAATTTCAGATTTATTCCGAAATAATATTTTATTCACGCCGAAGGCTTTTCGTGAGAATATTTATATTCACGAATCAGTTTTACCCTTGAACCCGCCTTTTATCCAAATTTTCTATTTTTACCCCGACCTCATTTAATATCCCTTTTTGCATACATACCCCCTCTTATATTCCTTATTCTCACATAAACCTATATCATTTGAGAAAGAGAGAGAGAAAGAGGAAGAGAAGGAGAAAAGGAGAAATAAGGAGGAGAAGAGAAGAATCGCCCTACCGAGCTCGTTTCTCGCCCGATCGACGAGCCGTGAAAACCCGAACGATCCTTACTTCATTCTCTACCGGTAATCCTTTTACCCGATTTCATTTCGTTCCCTCTTTATTATGATTTTCGTGGCTTTTATATAGAAATTTTATAGTTTTAGGATTTCGTGTTTAGGAAGATTTACTTGGCCATTTTACGTGATTCTTGAACCTACGTGTAGCTTATATGATATATATGATTATATGTGAAAATTAGCGTGTTTTATGGTGTAAATTATGAGATCTATGGATTTATATGTTGGTGCCCGCGTGTGAGCTTCGCGACCTGCTACTTTCTGCACTCAGTTGATCCGCACGGGCTAACACACGGTCTTGATCAAGACTGTGCAGGAGCCCGTGCGCGCCTCATTTTGTCTGCACGGGCGCCTGCCTCGTGCACTTGGCCGTGTGCAGTGCACGGTCTTGACAGTGTGTCCAAGACCGTGCACAGGCCGGTGCGAAACACTTAGTATATTTTTCTAGCCTTTTCCTTTCTTGCACTTCGGGAATTTGGTCAACCCCACCTATTTAGATGTTGACCTTTCGCATACGACATCCGGAAATTAATCCGATTTCACCTATAGCTCCCTTGAGCCTCGGGATTAAATATTTTACATAGTTTACAATTTATCTAACCTTATTTGACCGTCAATTGACACCTTTCTCGTTTAGGGATTTTTATCCACCTTTCCCGTTTCTTATCCGTCTGATCCCGTATTCGCGAGAGAGTGTCCTTATATTATTTTAAGCATGTCTACGTGCCCTAATTGCGTTTTAGCATGTCCTTACTATTTAATTTTATGTTTCTTCGTTATTTAGTATTTCATTAATATTTTCTTAATTGCTGTCCCATAATTGTGTATCTCTATGTGTTTAATTATTTGGCATTCCATATTGCGCCTGTAGCATGATTTAAATTCTATTTGAATTGCTGTGCGTCATTTGTTGTCTAGTGTCTTGCTTTTGTTATTGTCTGTCTCGTTTTCATCCTCTAGGCCCTGTGTATTACAGGTGGGACCAACGATGGAGAAACTTGACTACCGCCTGCTTTCATACTGTCGTGTCGAGCCAGGTAAGGGTTTAAACTTATTTTAACTGGGGCAAGGACATAGTCTCATATAGGTTTGCGAAACAAATAACTACCCCGCTTTTCTTATTACTTGTTGTTCTGCCTTTACTATTCCTTATGTGCTTAGTCAACCCCTTTTAATGGCAAAAGCTATACGTATAATATTTTACAAAACAGTTTTCAACTCGAGGCAAGGAAAACCCATTTTTTTTTAAATGCGAACTTTGGTCTCTCGACCTCGCAAAGATAGCCTTGTCTCGAATGGCCCTTTGGCCTCCCACACCCCGATTCCCTATTTTCGAATGGCCCTTTTGGCCACCTAAACTGTCATTGATTTCAAATGCGAGCCCTGGACAGTATAATGAAGTGGGCCCGGAGTATACAGGAGGTGAGCCTGGAGACGAGTGTCTAGGGCAAATCCCGATGTGTACTCCAATCCGTATTCGCTTGGGTCGGCCAGGAGGTTGGCTAGCCTGAGTTAGTGCGAGGGTGGCGTTGTAGGCTACGCACTTCCTAGAAAATTCTGATGAGGGTGACGTTGTTAACACGCATTTCCAAAAAAATTCTGATTGGATCCTGACTTTCGGTGGTGGAGTACTTGACTATGTGTCTGCATGATTTTTATGAAGTGGGAGTCATAAGGAGAAGGCCCGTTCTCGCCGGGACACATTATTGCATGACTTATTGCATTATTTATTTGTCTAATCGATTTACGACTTTTGTTACAAGTCGAAGCACATTCCGGTTTTCCTCCTTCAGCATATGTATTTCCCTATATATATATATATAAAATCCGGAAGCGTGGCTCGAACTTGCCTCACTTAAGCCTCATTTATTATTCAAACTATTTAGTTGTATTATGAGCCATATTTACTCATCATTTCTAACCTATTCCTATCATGCCTTTCGAACTCGTAACGGCCTCGTGACTCAACTAATATTCTTTCAATTTATTGGCTTGACATTATGTGCAAATGATTTTAAAGGATCTGGTTCGTCAACCTTTTTGTATTTTCCAAGCAAGCTGAACCCGAGTGTTTCCTTGTGTTATAGTTTTGCAACTTATATCGTTATTTATAGTCTTTCTCAAAACGGGCAACATTCACTACATTTGATTTTTAAAAGATAATGACGAACTGTGATCAAGGGCTGAGTATCCTTTATACTCACCCCTGCTATTTTGGTTCTTGCTTCAGGTAGACAGGTGGCGACGTCACCTATCTTGTCAGAGTCGGCATCAGCAGGTCTAGATAGGCTCAGTCTTGTCGTCTGGTTTGTCTTGTTAGTGGTCCCAACAACTGTCGAGTCCTTTTTATTATATCTTATTACTTTCGTACCCATTATTGCTTTATTTACTTAATGTACCTTATGTGCCCCTGATGTGGGATAGTTGAAGATATCTAGGATTGTACAGGATAGGCTAGTTGAGCCATGGATGACACTGTGTGTTTATGCTTCTGTTGTATTTCAAACTGCAAATGTTTAATTGATATTATGTAAGCTTGTACGGAATTTATTTGTTTTCTTTTTAAATCGCTTCCGCATTGCTCTGCATGGTTATGGTTGTTGTTGGGATGCTGTCGCTGTTGCCGATGGTTATTGCTTGAATGCCGTTCGCCGGAGTGGGTTTTTGAGTTGAGGCCCCTCGCTGAAGCTCGGGAGTCCATTTCGGTGCGGATGTGGCGTTCCTTCTTCAATGAAATTCCCCTGAGGGGCCCTCTTTTGTAAGTTGACTAGTTCAATGAAGCATTTTTAGCATTATTATTTTTACTACTGATCATCTTACTTTAGCATTCGATGTCCCATCATGCTTGAAAAGGGGAGGGGGTCACCCCGTGAAAATGTGAGAAATAATAACAAAAATACACCCATAAAACTAAGTCGCAAAACGAACTGGGGACTCGAGCGTAAAGCTCAAGCCCCTTCCGATCGTCCAGAGTTGGAAGCTAAGCTTCCGCTCACGGACTGGGGACTCAAGCGTAAAGCTCGAGCCCCTTCCGATCGTCCAGGGTTGGAAGCTAAGCTTCCGCTCACGGACTGGGGACTCGAGCGTAAAGCTCGAGCACCTTCCGATCGTCCAGAGTTTGAAGCTAAGCTTCCACTCACAGACTGGGGACTTGAGCGTAAAGCTCGAGCCCCTTCCGATCGTCCAGAGTTGGAAGCTAAGCTTCCGCTAACGGACTGGGGACTCGAGCATAAAGCTCGAGCCCCTTCCGATCATCTAGAGTTGGAAGCTAAGCTTCCGCTCACCGACTGGGGACTCGAGCGTAAAGCTCGAGCCCCTTCCGATCGTCCAGAGTTGGAAGCTACGCTTCTGCTCACCGACTGGGGACTCGAGCGTAAAGCTTGAGCCCCTTCCGATCGTCTAGAGTTGGAACCTAAGCATCCGCTCACGGAATGGGGACTCGAGCGTAAAGCTCGAGCCCCTTCCGATCGTCCAGAGTTGGAAGCTAAGCTTTCGCTCACGGACTGGGGACTCAAGCGTAAAGCTCGAGCCCTTTCCGATTATTCAGACTTTTTCAAAAGAGCTTCATTAAAGAAAGGTCGAATAGCGCGACCCGTCGCGTACAAAAGACCCGATCGAGTTGGGTCTGGTTACGATATAAGGGATTTAGCTAGTCCGATCCGTGGACATGAAATACAAAAGAAAGAAAGGAAAAAGAAAGCCTAAGCGACGATCAAGCATCGATGTTATGGACGGTCGGGGCAGCGGAAGACTCTGGTTGGTGAGCTGGAGAAGGCGGATCGGGAGAGTCTGATCTGTCAGGCTGATCCAATAAACTAAAGTCCAAATCCTCCGGCCACCCGCTCCCATCATAACGGGGATTGTCGGGAGATTCAGTGGCGATCTTCTTCACAATAAACCCGAAGGGGTAGTCATCGGGCTCCTCTACATAAACCTCCACCATCGGATCGTCAGTTTTATGCGGACGGGGATCGTGCTCGTCGGGACCGACCCCAGAGAGTTCGCTATCAAGGACCTGAAGATAACCCCGATGGTGGAGCTGAGCCAGGCACAGGTCGACGCCCGCCTGCATGTCGCCGTCACACTTGTAAGCGGAGGCTTGATAGAACATGGGGCTTCGACAAAGTCGACCATGGCCTTCTTCGCAATCACCTTGCGTGCTTGGCGTAGGTAGTGCTGAGCCTTGTGCTTATATTTATGTGCCAAGTCGTCGACCGCAGAGGAATACCCGATCGCCCTGGCAGTGTCATACTGCTCCCGTTTCCGCTCGGAGGCCCTCTTCAGCTGCACCTTGAGGTCAGAGATCTTGACCGTCGACGAATCAGCCTCCTTAGTTAGGCACTCGACCTCCGACTGTAAGCGCACTTTTTGGGTCTGGAGATCATCGGTCGATCGCTTGAAGAACTCCACTTGTTGTTTCAACTCAGAACTATCCCCAAGCTCAACCAGTTCCTTCTTCTTCTCGAGGAACTTCTTCTTGTAGTGCTCCTTCCTAGCACAGTAGATTCTTGCCCTCCAGCCACCGAAGCAAAAGAGTTCGGGAGTTTCTTCCACAAACTAAGAAAACGTCCGATCAGAGAAAGATAAAGAATAAATTCATAAAGAGCACGGAAGTAAGACAACGATCGTACCATGCTCATGAACTTGGCGCACATGATCTCCAGGTCATCAATGGAGTGTTTCGCCAACTTATTTTGATCGGGTAGATGCACACCCGATCGGTAAAGCGCGTAAGCTTTGCGCTCATTAACTTTCCCATAAAAATGGGAGAACTCTTGCCCCTCATGTGGCTCCTCGGGGGCTACAAACTGGGGAAGAGCGACCGACATCCACTCGAGGAACTCCTGGCTCCCCTCGCTATCGCTATCGGTTTCAGCGACCCTCTTTTGTTTGTCCCTGGGAGCGCCCGATCCCTATCAGTTTCCTTTTTACTCCGGTCGAGGGGGCCGGGCCCTCGGGGCCCCCGACCGTAGCGGCGGGCTCTGTTGGCAGTTCGGTCGATGCCGGAGCATCGGCCGTAACCCCTTCATGGGTCTTCTTGTGTGTCGCTGCCATTTGGGCGGTCGGGACATAGGACGTCGAGGGGTCGGGCAACACATCTCGAGCGTTGATCGCCTCATTCAACGCCTGGAAATTGGCAGTGTCCTGCTCTTCGCTGGCCTGACCAGCGCACTTGTTCTTCAATTCGAAGGCTGCACGAGCGGAGGCCATCACGCTTGTATCTGAAAGGAAAGAAGAAAGTCGATCAGCAACAGTTCAAGACAAACAAGGGAAACATAAAAATATAAAATTCCCCCCGACCATACCCAGCACACTCTTCCTGGAGTGCCGATCATAGCAGAGCCCCGTGCTCTCTATGTTCTGCTCCGTCAGAATGCTACTCCAGTTCATCTCATCGGGTCCGAGCCATTTGCCCACTAGATCGAGCATGTTTTCTAGGTCGGGGTCGGCGACTAGCTTTTTCTACTTCGACCGCACGTCCTTCCATCGGTTAGGAAGACGGCCATACTCATGTTCGACGATCATCCATTCTGGCTTCCAGGTGGTCCCGTACGAACTAGTCGGGATCGTGAAAAACTTCCGACCCTGCTTCTGGGAAACGGCATAGAACCCGACCCCCGATTTGGAACACGGTGAGTAATTGTCGGAAGTGTCTAGGGTTGGGCTCAAACCTCAGAATCCTCATCAGCACAAGGTAGCATCCGATGAAGGCAAAACTGTTAGGGATCAGTTGGGTTGGGCAAACCTCCAAGTCCCAGTAGGTGGAGTACATCTGGTCGTTGCCAATTACTCGAAAGACATTTGCGACGGTGTTGTAGTTAACGGCCAACTCTGTCGGCCCCTGGTTACCCATCACCTCATCGGGTTGAGGCCTCCGAATGGAATGGGATGATGGGAAATGCAACATGGCGCGGGTCCTGGAAATCTGATCATCCGTGACCTTCGAACGGATCATAAAACGGGTAAGCTTAACCCGCTTCTCCGGATCGTCGATCGCCTCATTCCCATGGTTGGAAGGACCGACCGCCAGCTCCGTCTGCTCGACCACCCGCTGTGAACGGTGATGTTTCCTGCTCGGTCGGTGAGCCATCTGCTTCAACCGACCCTTGCCCCTTTTGGCAACAGTGACAGTCGGTTCCTGGGCGACATCCGATGGGCCAGTGCGCCCCCTTCCCTCCTAGAAAGCAGAACGGCCATTGGAGCCCGTTTTCATGCCACTGACTCTTGATCGGAGTCACCATCACGATCCGACCCCCAAAACTCCCCCTCTCCCTAGTCATAATCCCTCACCCTCTCCTCGGACCCCTCAGACTGGGAAGACATTATATAAATAAGTGAAAAGAGAGGAGGTCGAGGGTTCCCTAGTGTTTAGTGAAGGGTCAGAGGTGTGTATGCACTCGGTCGGAAAACTGCTACAGTCTCTCTCCCTAAAAACTGCTGGATCGGAGCTAAGGTTCACGTGCACGTAACAAATGAAAAGGACGGGACCCTTATTTATAGGAGCCCCTCCTCGTAAGATGAAACGTCGCTTTGCTAGCGATGGCGGGAAGTGTGGCGCATTGTGACCCACACAATGCAATTAGGGCTGACGTGGTGACACGCCTGCCCTGCAAAAAGCTGCCCTGCTGACGTGTCAAAAGGAGGAGGCTCTCGACCGTCCATATCCAAAGCATCTTATCCGATCAAGAACCTCCTAGTGAAATGAGCATCAGATCACAACTCCCAATCGAGTAAAAGTCGATTAGAACTTGGGGGACTCATGATAGTGGGCAATCCGACCGTGCCACGTGTTCCGATCCTAGCGGTTGGCTCAAGCCACGTGGCGCCGTCCGAAGCTCTTGACGTGTACTCCGATCGGATATCTTCGACCAGACCAACGTTTCCGACCTACGTCATGATATGCCTTTGGGTCCGATCGAGCCTCGACCGCCGCCCAAGGCTGCCGGCCAAGAAAGCCTTAAGCGATCGGTATCACTCGATCGCCTCAAGGTCGGGCAAGTTTGCTGAGGTGGCACATCCCATACACGGCAACCAGATCCGTACCCAACCGTGGAGGATGCTGGCCCACCAGATCCCTTCTTTCAAGGATAGTATGAGATCCTCTGCCATTCTCCTGCAACCAGTGTTAAGTGCTTGCAGGTCAACACTGACAGGTATTAAATGCACACTCCCCAAGGTGTACTAGGTGGATGTTATCATCCACTATATATACCCCAAGCATTTATTATTGTTGGTAAGCTCTCTTAATTACTCCGATCGCATCTAGCATTCCGATCGCATCTCTTTACCTCGAATATCCTATTCCTAGTACTGACTTAACTCAGTGGAGGGGCTACGCCGGAGACAACGCCCTCCGGCCAAGTGACCCATTGTTCTGTGTTTTCAGGTCAAAGTCGGATCCCCTCTACAAATTTAACTAACGAGTTAGACACGTGGTCGACATCCGACCCCCAACCAAAAACCAACCACATCATCCACCATTCACTTTCCATAATCAAGTATTCCAATAGCAGCCCATTAATGGGGGATAAACTAGAGTTATCTATTATCGCACATAACATTACAAATAAATTCCATCACTTATATATTACATCAAATAACAATTAGGATATACATACAATTAAGGGAACAAGAACTAATTAGTATTGCACTACTTATGTCCACAAAGTCGACTATACATAGGCGAAATCTACAAATTCAAGAATCAACTAACTCATGGTCGAATTTTATGAAAATCATTCCATACCTATTCCTCCTATTATAAAAAACCTATCCGGAAACTAAAATCATCAATAAGAAAATATGTCTGTGATTAATAATCATTTGATAACTAAATGGCGTGACAGAGAAAGAGATGTGAGGAGTTCACCTGTTTTCGCTATCGTCTGCAAGTCGAAGGTTTTATGTTGAGAAATTGGTTTAAGGCACAAAATAATTAGACTTATATTTTTAAGTGTATCATCTTGGGAATGATGAAAAACATCACGGCTTACCGTTTCAATTCTTGTTTCTTTTGTTTCACTAATGGAATATATAATATATTATATATATATATATATATATATATATATATAATCTGATTTCCAAATGAAAAGTCGAAAGGGTGTTTTAGTAATTTGGCAAAACTTCATAAAAAGGGCACGTTTTCGAAATATAATAATATGATAGTCAAAACTCATCATTTTAAATGCACATTGACATAGAATAATTTAAATTCACGAATTAGCACATTTATGAGAATTCATACAAAACACATAAAATATCACATAATTCGAGAAATGGGGAAAGAAGTGAGAAACGGAAGACGCGAAACGTTGCCAAATGGTTCTCGAAAAATCGGGTCGTTACAATCTCTCCCCCTTATGAGAATCTGTTCTCAGATTCTATCTATTTAAAGCGAACAACTCTGGATAATGTTTTCTCATTTTCTCTTCTGTTTCCCAAGTAGCTTCTTCGCTTTTCTGATTTCTCCAAAGGACTTTTACGAGGGGGATTTGGCGATTACGGAGTTCTTGGAATTTATGGTCCAGATACTAACCGGTTGGGAAACAAACGTCAAATTCGGCTCCAACTTGATATCTTCTACTGAAATAATCTCGAACTCGTCCGGAAAATACTTACGAAGCTACGAAACGTGGAAAACATTATGAATACCTGTGAGAGCCGGTGGTAAATCCAATCTGTAGGCCATCTTCCCAATCCTCGCGAGAATCACATACGGACCTAAATATCTTGGGGCTAACTTTCCTCCTTTACCAATTTGAACGAATCCCTTTCTAGGAAGAGCTTTCAACAATACCCGATCCCCAACTTCGAACTCCAAATCACGTCGGTGTCTATCAGCATAACTCTTTTGTCGATCTTGGGCAGCTTTCATTCTTTGTCGGATAACTTGCACTTTCTCGATAGCATTTTGAATCAATTTCAGAGCAATACCATGATGAATACCATCTTTAGTCCATCTCCAGTCTTATATATCCCAATAAAGCGGTGATCGACATTTTCTACCATATAGAGCCTCATACGGTGCCATCTTAATCAAGGACTGATAACTGTTATTATAAGCAAACTCGATTAATGGAAGCTGTTTGTACCACGTAGTCTAAAAATCTAGGGCACAAGATCTCAGCATGTCTCCGAGGTACCTGATCGTCCTCTAGGATTGACCGTCTGTCTGGGGGTGAGCTGCGGTACTGAAGGTCAACTTCGTTCCCATACGATCCTGTAAGTTCTGCCATAGACGTGAGGTGAACCTAGTGCCTCTGTCCGACACTATACTCATCGGAACTCCTTGAAGTCTCACAATCTCCTCATGATAAACCTCTGCTAACTTGTCAACTGTGTAAGATGTACAAACAGGCAAGAGGATTTCGTCAACCTATCAACGATTACCCAAATACTATCATAACCACCTCTAACTTTTGGTAAAACCAAAACAAAATCCATCGCTATCTCTTCCCACTTCCAAGACGGAACGGGAAGGGGTGGAAGTAAACCTTCGAGTTTCTGATGATCTGTCTTGACTTATTGACACGCCACATACTATCTGATATAGTTGGCCACATCTCTCTTCAACCCATTCCACCAGAAAAACTCTTTCAAATCTCGATACATCTTAGTGCCTCCCGGATGGATAGTATAGGCTGATTTGTGAGCTTCATCCAAAATCTCTCTCCTCAAACTCTCTGGAACACAAACTCTTGTCTTATGTCTGAGAAGACATATGTTGTCGATACTGAATTGCGTTTCTGGCTCATCTTTCATTCGAATAATCTGTCCCTGAATCCAATCATCAGTAGCTTGAGCTTCTTTAATTCTACGACCCAACTCTGACTGAATCGTAATATTAGAAATACGAGCATAAGAAATAATACGAATTCTCTCGGCACTTGATATATATGAACTTAGCTCTAGCTGTGATACACTCGCTTTTCTGCTCAAGGCATCTGCAACCACATTCGCCTTCCCTTGATGGTATTGAATCTTACAATCATAATCTTCTAACAACTCCATCCAACGCCTCTGACGTTTATTCAATTCCTTCTGCGTGAAAAGATACTGAAGGCTCTTATGATCAGTGAAAATATCAAAAGTGACGCCGTAGAGATAGTGACGCCACTTGCCCAAAGCAAATACGACTGCTGCTAACTCAAGATCGTGTGTAGGATAATTTTCTTCAGCAGGTTTAAGCTTTCTGGAAGTGTAAGTTATAACCATTCCATTTTGCATCAACACATAACCTAAACCTTCTTTCGAAGCATCTATATAAACCACGAATCCATCTGAACCTTCAGGCAAAGTAAGAATAGGAGCGGATGTCAATCTGTTCTTTAACTCCCGAAAATTGGTCTCACACTTATCTGTCCACACAAAAGCAACATTCTTCTTTGTTAACTCAGTAAGCGGGGCTGCAAGTTTAGAGAAATCCTTCACAAACCGTCTGTAATAACCTGCCAAACCCAGAAAACTACGGACCTCTATCGGAGTCTTGGGCTGCTCCCAACTCAATACTGAATCAATTTTCGAAGGATCAACCTCAATGCCTTTCTTGGATATAACGTGACCCAGAAATGAAACTCTCTGGATCCAAAACTCACACTTACTGAACTTGGCATATAACTGATGCTCTTTCAATGTTTGTAGCACGATCTTTAGATGCTCTGCATGCTCTTCCTCAGACTTTGAGAAAACTAGTATGTCGTCAATGAAGATGACAACAAACTTATCAAGATAAGGTCGGAAAATTATGTGCATCATATCCATAAATGCTGCAGGAGCGTTCGTCAAACCGAATGGCATAACCACAAAATCAAAATGACCATATCGAATGTTGAAGGCTATCTTCGGTATGTCCTCTGCCCTGATATGTAACTGATAATATCCCTGTCTCAGATCGAGTTTAGAATAGACCCTCGATTCCTGCAATAAGTTAAACAACTCCTCAATGTGGGGAAGAGGATATTTGTTCTTTATAGTCATCCGATTCAACTCTCTATAATCAACACAAAGCCTGAGAGAACCATCTTTCTTTTTTACAAACAATACCGGTGCACCCCAAGGAGAGGTACTCAGCCTGATACAACCACTGGCTAGCAAATCATCTAACTGAATCTTCAACTCCTTTAACTAAGTTGGCGCCATTCTGTAGGGTGTCTTCGAATAGGGCTCAGATCCCGGATACAAATCAATCACAAACTCGATGTTGTGATCTGGAGGTAACGATTCTAATTTCTCAGGAAATACAACTGGGAAATCCTTAACTATCTCGGTATTTTCAAACTTTGGTTGTTCCTTTGGCCTGTTACGAAGATAAGCAACAAAACCTGAAGCTCCTTCTTGGACGAGCTTCTTTGCCTCTGTCATATAAATAATCGGCCTATCTGTCAACTGAATACCCTGACTCGAATCAGATCCCAAACTAATCTTCTTCTCATGGCAATCAATCTTAGCCCTGTGCTCAAATAACCAATCCATACCCAAGATAACTCCGTACTTCTTCACAGACAACTCTATCAAATCTGCGGGGTAAACCTTATCCTCAATAATGACGGGACAACATCGGTACATGCGATCTGTAATAATACAAGATCCCAAAGGGGAACTCACAACACAACAATAATCAGACAAGTAAACAGACGCATGCGCAGATAAGTCAATTTCAGGAGCAACAAAAGAATGCGTAGCACCCAGATCAAATAATGCATGTATGGGTATGTTATGTATATGTATAGTACCTTCCACCACGGCGGAAGCATCAGGCTCAATCTCCTCACTATCGCCCTCCAGGGCGTACACGCGAGCTGGAACGGAAGGCTTCGGCGGCCTAGGATGACTCGGGGGCTGCCTCCTCGGACAACTATCTCTCTTGTGGTTAGGGTCAGCACAACTAGTACATAATCCCAAATTATACCAACATTTAGACTCTGGGTGATTCTTCCCACAAAAGCCACAAATAACAGGAGGATAACCTGACAGACGAGGGGCTGAAGGAAATCCAGTCGGGCGAGGTGCAGAAGAAAAGCCGGTCGGACGAGGTACAGGGGGTCTGGGTCCACCAAAAGGTCTCTTGCCTCTAGGCTGCATAGGAGCACTCTGAATGGAAGGCCTCTTGGAACCTAATGAAGAAGAAGCAGGAGTAGCGCGACGAATAGCTCGGTCGATACTGGCATACTCAGCCTCAAGAGATAAGGCTGCATCTATAGCTGCAACATAGGTAGTGGGGCGGGAAGCTGCAAGACCCTGTCGAAGTGGAATACTCAAACCCTCCAGAAACTTCTTGGTCTTCCTGCGCTCATCTAAAGCAATATGGGGAGCATATATTTCAAGTTTGGTAAAATTGGCCTCATAGTCGGCCACAGTAGAAGTACCCTGTGATAACTCCATGAATTCCTACTCCCTGCGATCCTGAACTGTAGGGGGAATATATTTAGCTCGAAACTCCTCAAGAAACTTATCCCACGATGACTCAACTCTGGTGGCCCTCCATCTCTGCTCAGTCATCTTCCACCAGGCCTCTGCAGGTCCTCGAAGAAGATAAATAGCAAACTCAACCTTCTCTAAATTGGTAGGCTCGTGAACTCGGTATATCCTCTCAAGAGATGAAACCCAACTCTCTTCCACAATATCATCTGTAGTACCAGCAAACTACGGTGGGTGAAAGTCGAGAAATCTACGCAATGACTGCTCACGGGCTTTATGCTCATCTACCTCTACATTCCTGTCTCTTTGATCCAGATAATCCTTAAAGAGACCAAATATCTGCTGAGCATCAACTATTGGTGCATGTGGTGGTGCTGCTGGAGGAGTAGGATCACGACGAGGTAGCATCCTACAATTAAATTTAACAAGTATGCGTGAAGATTAATTATGAATGCAAAAATGTAAACACATAAGCACAAAAGCACAATTCCTAAGTCATAAGCCGTATGGACCTAGACTGACACGACTCATAGAGCTAAGGCTAATGAACCTCTGGCTCTGATACCCACTGTAACAACACGTCCCCAAATATGGTGCGACGTGACGTCCCGCACCAAGTCACAATCCATAACAAGAATTGAGGTCCGGTTATGAACTATAACCTGGCGAACGAAAAATAAATACCAGGCGAATCTGCTTTAGAAAATAATAGGACAACGAATCATAATATAATGGAAGCAAATCAATACAACCTATCCCACTCAGGGAGCTAGAAAAACAATAAATCCAAAACACAAGTATAAATCCCACCAAGGCTACTGAAAACAACAATATCAACATTCAAATTAATTTACATCATTTACATCTACAAATTCTAGAGTTTTAAGTATTTATCCAGATACACAGGCGGAAATGAAATCACCTAAACAAAAGTAAATGACTCCAAGGACAAGACCTGAATCCGCCTAGCAACAAAAACCTAAAAAGACAACAAGTAGAGTAATGGGGTTAGTCAAAGCGACTAAGTGAGGGAGCTATAATACGTATATATTATCGAAACAACATAAAGATTCACCAGTTTTTAAATGAGAAGAAAGCAAAGGAAAAATAAAGGTTTTCACAATTATTGGTGAATCGAATAATTTCACAATATAATAAAAGCTCGGCAAGTCAAGCATCAACCACCTGTTTCATAATATCAGAGATATCAAATAAACTACCCTTATTCCTCCTTAAGTAGTTAGGTAGCTAACCCGAATACTATATAATCATGTGGGGAGTTTCATCCTCACATCTTCGATATAGGATATACCTCATCGGTCACAGGTACTCAAAGGGATGCCACTCCGGCCTCACCCCGAGCTCCCGTCACAGGTTTAGAGTCAGAGCACCAAGATCCACCGTAGACCCATCATCTAGCCGGCTTCACCCCAAACGCTGGTCTCCTGGGGCCCAATACATATAATGTGGCTCATTGGCCAGGCCGAAAGGCCAAGATAATTCCTCCCGTTTAAAAATGCTTAAGTTGTCAAAGGGACCGATTGATAAATCATCTTTTAACCCGTTCGAGCTAAAGGAACCTTTGAGGGGTTATACGTAATAATTTGATATCAAAGCATTTTCTTTAAACTCATTAAGATAATATGGTTTCCAAGTAGCTACTATGTATAATATAAGTTTGGGGAAAGAAACATAAAAGCATAAAACACAGGCTTCAGGTGTATATGGAATAATATCTACATACGTATAAGAAAGCCGAATTCGGAAAAGAAACCCCACCTAGATAATACGGCAAAAATAACAAAAAGGAAAGACCAATCTACTGCACGGAAGGAGTATCACCTGAAACCAATTAAGACACAGCCACATAAGACGACAATACGACGCACGGCTTATACTAAAATTATATAATCACATTACAATTAAACAAGTTAATCATGTACAAGAAAAGAAATCAACGATTAGAGCAGTCCCCACAATTACACTAACAATTAATTATTCACATAGAAATCTGTCCAAATATTATAAGATTGATAAAAATCTAAATCTTTTGTCAATTAATTAAATCAAACTTAGACTTCATTATTTAAATTAAGTATAAATATTTCTTTGAATAGATTCAGTAGTAATAATTAGTCCAATGTTTTCTCATAATTAAAACAATTAATATGATGCTAATTGAAACCCATGTAAAATGATATCTTTTTCTTCCACCATTCAATTTCCATAATCAAGTATTCCAATACAACCCATTAATGGGGGATAAACATGAGTTATCTATTATCGCACACAACATTACAAATAAATTACATCACTTATATATTACGTCAAATAACAATTAGGATATACATACAATTAAGGGAACAAGGACTAGTTATTATTGCACTACTTATGTCCACACAGTCATACATAGGCGAAATCTACAAATTCCAGAATCAACTAACTCATGGTCAAATTTTATGAAAATCATTCCACACCTATTCCTCCTATTATAAAAAACCTATCCGGCAACTAAAATCATCAATAAGAAAATATGTCTGTGATTAATAATCATTTGATAATTAAATCGCGTGACAGAGAAAGAGACGTGAGGAGTTCACCTGTTTTTGCTATCGTCTGCAAGTCGAAGGTTTTATGTTGAGAAATTGGTTTAAGGCACAAAATAATTAGACTTATATTTTTATGTGTATCATCTTGGGAATGATGAAAAACATCACCGCTTACCGTTTCAATTCTTGTTTCTTTTGTTTCACTAATGGAATATATCATATTATATATATATATAGATATATAATCTGATCATCCGTCTTATTTCTTTTGTTATACTAATGGAATATATGATATATTATATATATATAATCTGATTTCCAAATGAAAAGTCGAAAGGGTGTTTTAGTAATTTTGCAAAACTTCATAAAAAGGGTACGTTTTCGAAATATAACAATATTATAGTCAAAACTCATCATTTTAAATGCACATTGACATAGAATAATCTGAATTCACGAATTAGCACATTTATGAGAATTCATACAAAACACACAAAATATAACATAATTCGAGAAATGGGGAAAGAAGTGAGGAATGGAAGACGCGAAACATTACCAAATGGTTCTCGAAAAATCGGGTCGTTACAGGTTTTGATTACTAGGCGGAAGTCGATTCATAGTTGAGTTCTGCATTCTTTAGCCTTGTAGTCTTATTTCATATTGTCACCTGTATTCATTTGAGAATTCAGTTAAAGATATAGATTCATATTCTTGGCCTTGATGGCTCGTTATTTTTTATTATTAATTTCACTGGCCTCGGTGGGCTTTATAACTGCGTTTTGAATTTATTGTTTACTAGCTCCCTGAGTGGGATAGGTTATATTTGTTTTTGGTTTTCGCTTCCGCATTGTTGTCAATTTCCAAATATCCGCCTAGAACATGTGTTGCCGTTCCCCAGGTTACGGTCCATAGCCGGACCTCGGTTCTCGTTATGGGTTGTGACTTGGTGCGGGATGTCACGTCGCACCGTATTTGGGGATGTGTTGTTACAACTGGTATCAGGGCTCTTAAGGTCCAATGGCCTACCTCTGAATGCATGGTGTCTTGTTGTTTGTGTCGATGTTGCATGCTAGTAGGACTTTGAATTCGCAATCACGAGTGTTCGAGAACACATAGTATTTAAATTGTATTAGATCTCTGTTGGAATGGCCATCAACTTTAGATCTCTTACAATTATAATAATGAGATGGAATCGTGCATAAGTGGATGTGGGGTTCGAGGTTGTACTAGCCGAGTCCCGTTGTCTTGTCGAGTTGTGTCTGTCTAGGTCGTACGGCTTTAGGAAATAACTTCTTATCTGTTTATGTGGTTTGAACTTCTCTCTCTAATCATGAACTTGTATTGGTTTGAATTGTTATGATTATGAGGTTTTGTGCCTTTGTAAATTACTTGTTTAACTTGGGTGTATACATGATTAGTTGCAGCGGTGCTCTAATTACGTTCTATGTTTCTGTGATCTGTTTACTGGTTAACTTATCTGCTCGTGTGATTATTTCTTTTGTGCTTTAATCATGTACCTGCCTATATGAAATTTTTTGTTGTGTGATTGCATACTAACTAAACCATACATGATAGTGTAATTTGTGATACAGGGATGATCAAGCATTATTTTCTTCGAGATAGGACCTTACAGAAGGATGCAACATACAAGATTTGTCCTCTACTCAAAGGATTGAAAGGTACGCATTCCATGTTAGGCATTGCATTAGAGCATTAATTGTAACTTGCCTTAGATGTGCATCTCTCATTTATGTGCTTACTTTTGCTTTAGGTGAGTTTCTTTACGGGTTTTAGCACTGGTAATACTTTAACCTAAGAGCATCATCCATGAATGTGGGAGAGCAAGAATGACTGACAGATTTGACAGGTATTACGGCATAGTGGTACATGACTGCATCCGGGTATCGACAAGTTACGTAAGTGATAAATTTCTAATTGTACTACGAAGAACGCAACCACATACTTAACTCAGCAACTTTAGTGGATCACTAGAGTCAGATGATGATTGTGACAGATTATTCTCGTCGGTCACACTATTTCTAAGAACAGTATCGAGGCAGGTCTCTCGGAGACTGAATTTACTATGAGTTGAGATCAAAATAAGGCACTGAGTGACATGAGAAGCACTGGGATCAGTAGAGTGCTACAGACAGTTCGCTCGAGGCCTTTTGGGTTTCACTCCATCGTTTACTTCAATCAACTCAGAGGAACTAACCCTGACAGTGGAACATAAAAAGACAAATAGTAGGAGGCTACGATTATCAACTTCAGTACCATCCAAACGAAGCCAGTCGGGCAACAGATACCTTAAACAAGGAGACCAACACAACTTAGTTAGGAGAAACTTCTATTCCAGTGATGAGCAGTTCAGGGAAGGTTCAGAAATTTCAAGATGCAATATGGTGAGTTTTATGATTCCGCTAGAGCTAGTTTAGAAGGAAGTATTTAATCTGGATAAGAGGATACGTGCACCTACAGAAACTGCAATTGATGACGATGTGGAGACAGATGATGACGTGATTTCAAAAGAGTGACATCTGGCAGATGGATCCAGGAACAGATTCAGAAGGTGGAGAGTGATTTGGGTTCGAAGTTTGGGATCACGATAAGGGTACTTTACCTTCAAGTACGCAGTGTGAAACAGCTCGAGACTAATAAAGGAATCATGCCAGTGGAAGATCGTTTGTGGACAGAGACAGTACTGAGATTACTTAGGTTACGAAATACAATCAGTATCTCGTCATTCCGGAGATACTACCTAACGGACTACGTATTCCACTCTTAGATCTGGTACAGTAGAACCAGAAGTGACAGCGGAAATGGAATCAGTTCGAGCCCAGATTTCGAGACAGTAGTAAGAAACATATCACAAGTCAGCAAAGGTAACCAGTGCAAGTTTTGAGGGAATGAAATAGATAAAGAAGCTTAGCCTGAGTCAGATGTCGAACGGAGATAGAGTTCGACGATTATAAATTTGAGGAGTTCAATTTATGATCAGACAAAACGGCTACAAACTATAAAAAATTCAAACCACATCCGGAGACTGGATGAGCTTATGTGTTTACTTGTTTTGTATATGTGTTAAGTGTTTCGCCTGATCTATTTGCTTTAATTGATTTTAAATTCCTAGTTACATCAATTGTGCTCTCTATACATATTTTAAATGCCTAATATGATTCGTGTAACGACCCAAGATTTCAGAATATATTTTCAGAATAATTATTCGACACCTCGTTGAATTTTAAATGAAAAGATTAGCTTTGTTAGCTAATTTTATTTTATTCTCAAACTCTTATCCATTCATAATTACCTTTTGCACCCTTCGAATTTCCTTTAATTCTATTCGAGCCCCACACCCTCTTGAACTCACTTGCACCCCCTTATGCACACTCTTGAACACACTTGCACATACACCTCCAAAACTGAGAGAGAGAAAGGAGAAGGAGAAAGGAAGAGGAAGAAGAAAGAAGGAAGAAGAAGGAAGAGAGAAAAGCCCACCCCGAACCCGTCACTCGACCATTCGAAATTCCGAGACCACCTCGACGATCCTTGTTCGATTCTCTACCCGTAACCTTCTTCCACCATTTCATTTCGTCCATTAATTCTCGCGATTTGCTAGATTTTTCTTAGGAATGTATATTTGATATATTTGATGGGTTTGCATGTTTTAGTTCACCATTTTTCATGTTGTTCGGATCAAATGATAGCTCTTAGTGTGTATAATGCATGAGTGAACGTTTGAGGTGTTGATTTTAGCTGTAGAATCCGCCATGAATGATTTTTGGTTGAAACCCTCGTGAAATATTTTGAAATCGCGTTTTCTGCACTTGAAACATGAGCTGCACGGCCTTGCGCACGGTCTTGGCAAGCCCGTGCGCAAGCCAGTGCGCCCACCCTAGCGCCTGCGCCGGCCTGCGCACCCCGGTGTGCAAGCCAGTGTGCAAGCTTTTCAACCTGCACTGTAGCGCCCCAAATTTAAGAGGCTTGATTTCCGTCCCACATCGGAAGATCAGTTGATATTGAAAGGGTTTATAAGTTAGAACCCATGTACAACCAATATGGATTAATCCCTTTTGGCAAGTGCTTTCCAAGCCAAACTTTAGGGTTGTGCACTGTGGATTCGAAGCTTATACCCGCGCGTCCAACGGGCCTGCGAGGGGGTTCTCCTCTCCGAGCCCGGGGGTCGTGACAAATGGTATCAAAGCCAAAGTCAGTCGTGGGAATGCATGTTCCACGCACGTTAGTGTCACCTCTAAAAGGGGCTCCGCGTGTATGGGGAGCCGCGCTCCACATTCTCCACTAGCGGGGAGCAATGGGCCTATGTCGCGGCGTAATGAGGACATTACGCTCTGAAGGAGGGGCGAATTGTAGCGCCCCAAATTTAAGAGGCTTGATTTCCGTCCCACATCGGAAGATCAGTTGATATTGAAAGGATTTATAAGTTAGAACCGATGTACAACCAATATGGATTAATCCCTTTTGGCAAGTGCTTTCCAAGAAACTTTAGGGTTGTGCACAGTGGATTCGAAGCTTATACCCGCACATCCAACGGGCCCGCGAGGGGGTTCTCCTCTCCGAGCCCGGGGGTCGTGACAAATGGTATCAGAGCCAAAGTCAGTCGTGGGAATGCATGTTCCACGCACCTTAGTGTTACCTCTAAAAGGGGCTCCGCGTGTGTGGGGAGCCGCGCTCCACATTCTCCACTGGCGGGGAGCAATGGGCCTATGTCGCGGCGTAATGAGGACATTAAGCTCTAAAGGAGGGGCGAATTGTAGCGCCCCAAATTTAAGAGGCTTGATTTCCGTCCCACATTGGAAGATCAGTTAATATTGAAAGGGTTTATAAGTTAGAACCCATGTACAACCAATATGGATTAATCCCTTTTGGCAAGTGCTTTCCAAGAAACTTTAGGGTTGTGCACAGTGGATTCGAAGCTTATACCCACACATCCAACGGGCCCGCGAGGGGGTTCTCCTCTCCGAGCCCGGGGGTCGTGACAAATGGTATCAGAGCCAAACTCAGTCGTGGGAATGCATGTTCCATGCACGTTAGTGTTACCTCTAAAAGGGGCTCCGCGTGTGTGGGGAGCCGCGCTCCACATTCTCCACTGGCGGGGAGCAATGGGCCTATGTCGCGGCGCAATGAGGACATTAAGCTCTGAAGGAGGGGCGAATTGTAGCGCCCCAAATTTAAGAGGATTGATTTCCGTCCCACATCGGAAGATCAGTTGATATTGAAAGGGTTTATAAGTTAGAACCCATGTACAACCAATATGGATTAATCCCTTTTGGCAAGTACTTTCCAAGCCAAACTTTAGGGTGCACAGTGGATTGGAAGCTTATACCCGTGCATCCAACGGGCCCGCGAGGGGGTTCTCCTCTCCGAGCCCGGGGGTCGTGACAAATGGTATCAAATCCAAAGTGACTCCCGGGCTCGGAGAGGAGAACCCCCTCACGGGCCCGTTGGACGCGCGGGTATGAGCTTCGAATCCACTGTGCACAACCCTAAAGTTTGTCTTGGAAAGCACTTGCCAAAAGGGATTAATCCATATTGGTTGTACATGGGTTCTAACTTATAAACCCTTTCAATATCAACTGATCTTCCGATGTGGGACGGAAATCAATCCTCTTAAATTTGGGGCGCTACAATTCGCCCCTCCTTCAGAGCTTAATGTCCTCATTGCGCCGCGACATAGGCCCATTGCTCCCCGCCAGTGGAGAATGTGGAGCGCGGCTCCCCACACACGCGGAGCCCCTTTTAGAGGTAACACTAACGTGCATGGAACATGCATTCCCACGACTGAGTTTGGCTCTGATACCATTTGTCACGACCCCCGGGCTCGGAGAGGAGAACCTCCTCGCGGGCCCGTTGGACGCGCGGGTATAAGCTTCGAATCCACTGTGCACAGCCCTAAAGTTTGGCTTGGAAAGCACTTGCCAAAAGGGATTAATCCATATTGGTTGTAAATGGGTTCTAACTTATAAACCCTTTCAATATCAACTGATCTTCCGATGTGGGACGGAAATCAAGCCTCTTAAATTTGGGGCGCTACATGCACGGTCTTGAGGGTGTCTTCAAGACCGTGCGCAACCCCGTGCCCGAGCCTGTGCGAATGCCTTAACCATTTTTCAGACCTTTTTCCTTAGTTGCTCACGGCAATTAGGTCAAATGGCCAAAAATAAAAGTTGACTTTTTGCATACGACCTTCTAAATCGAGCCGATTTCACCTATAGCTCCCATATGATTCAAGGATGAATATTCTGCAAAGTTTTCAAAATTCCGACCTCGTTCGGGCCTTGAACGGTGCCTTTTTCATTTAGGACTTTTTCCCCAATTTTCGAATGTTGTCCGAATGATCCGAAAATTGCATGAGTGCTTCTTTACATTATATTATACATGAATGTGAAGTTAGAATTGCAATTGAGCATGTTAAGCATCTTTAATTTCGTATATTTCGTTTAATGAATCTAATTGCATTTTAATTGAAATTCTTGATGACTATGTGTTTAATTGGTCCTTCATAAGTCGAACGTTCTATGAGTCGTGCGTCGTGTCTTGTCTTGATTGGTTTCATCGTTTGTCAGTTTCAGGCCTTTCTCTCGAAGATTGCTTGAGTTGTCCTAACTTTCTCGTGCTTCCAGGTGAGGGTTTAAAATATTTTCACTGGAGTAAGAATCCCTTTTTTTCATTGCGAAATAACTACCCGTACGTGCTCATCATGTTTTGTTTTCTCGTTCTTGTGTATCCTATTAGATATTTGATTATATTTTCATGATTTTATTGAACAAACTCTTTGATATCAACTTATACCTATAAGTATCTCTAAACGGTTTTGTTTTCAAGAGGCAAGTAAAACTCTTTCTTTTCAACGTGGCACTTTGACTTTGGTTGGGTCTATAAGGGAAGTCGTTAGGGGAGTCCGTCAGCACACCCCGACACGTATGAAACTTATGGTCACACACTTATCTAAATGCCCATTTGGCACTCAACTCATAATGCGAGCAAATTCATGTACTTTCTTTCATGGGGCCCGGGATGGTATTCGTGGGTCTTACCTGGGGACGAGCGTCCAAGGTGTTTCCCGAGGTATTACTCCCAAAACTAAGTGTCAATCGTGGTCCATCAGGAGTTGATAACCACGGTTGGGAGCGATGGTGGGTGATGCATTCGTTGCACACTTTCCTGAAATTCAATTCGTCGCCCATAGTCGCGCTATGGGGTCAGACACCGGTGATGGAGTATTTTTCATGACATGAAGGGGTTATAAGGAGGAACATGCCCATTCTCGCTGGGATATAAATTGCCTTTATTCATGCTTTATTTTCATTACTGTTATTGCTTATTGATTGTGGTTATTGCAAGTCGAAGCACGTTCCGGTTTTCTTCATTCAGCATATGTACTTTCTTATATATATATAAAACCCGGAAGTGTGGCTCGTACTTGTTCCAAATTATGCCTTCACTGAGTATCATTTATGCTCACCCCTCGTTCTTTTGATTCTTACTTCAGGTCGACAGGTGGCGTTGTCACCTCTCATGTCGGTTGGCAACAGCGT